>ML675601.1:86303834-86360046 GCA_007922155.1 Mesoclemmys tuberculata
TGAGAACAGCCTACCTTCATTCTCTCTGGAACCCCCTTTCAGGTATTTAAAGGCTGCTATCAAATCCCCCCTCATTCTTCTTTTTTGCGGACTAAACAAGCCTAGTTCCCTCAGCCCCTCCTCATAAGTCTTGTGCTCCAGCCCCAATTGTTTTTGTTGCTCTCTGCTGGAGACTCTTCAACTTGTACACATCCTTTTGCAGTGGGGGCCCAAAACAGGACACAGTACTCCAAATATGGCCTTACCAATGCTGAATTGAGGGGAAAAATCACTTCCGTCCATCTGCTGGCAGCGCTCCTACTAATGCAGCCCAATATGCTATTAGCCTTCTTGACAACCGGGGCACACTGCTGAATCAAAACCAGTTTCTTATCCACTATAACCCCCAGCTCCTTTTCTGCAGAACTGCTGTCTATCTTCTCGGTCCGCAGTCTATAGCTGTGCATGGGATTCTTCCATTCTAAGTAGAGGACTCTGCACTTGTCATTGTTGAACCTCATCAGATTTCTTTTGGCCCAATCCTCCAATTTGTCTAGGTCACTCTGTAACTTATACCAACCTTCCAGGGTATCTACCACTCCCCCTAGCTTAGTGTCATCTGCAAACTTGCTGAGGGTGCAATATACCTCATCCTCCAGATCATTAATGAAGATGTTGAACAAAACTGGCCCCAGGACTGACCCCTGGGGTACTCCGCTTGTTACTGGCTGCCAGCTAGACAGTGAGCCATTGATCACTATCCATTAAGCCCGATGATCTAGCCAGCTCTCTATCCATTTTGTAGTCCATTCATCCAACCCATACTTCTTTAACTTACTGATAAGAATACTGTGGGAGACTGTATCAAAAGCTTTGCTAAAGTCAAGGTATATCACGTCCTCCACTTTCCCCACATCCGCAGAGCCAGTCACCTCTTCATAGAAGGCACTCAAGTTGGTCAGGCATGACTTGCCCTTGATGAATCCATTTTGACTCTCTTCCAGGCTTGGTAAGAGCAGAAGTATTGTACTGAAACCATAGTGGCAGCCATAGTGGGTACATAAAAATGAATGTGTGGCACCATGGTGATTGCTGTGATTTCTCCTCTTCTCCCACTTCCCACCTCAGGCACACTGCACCCTCACCTGTGTGTATACTGAACTGGGTTTGACAGCACCTCACCAACTTTTCATACATATATAGTGTGACAAGGTGGGGCGGGGTGGGGAGAGATATTCCACCCTCGTGGGTCTCGTGCTCTCCCGGCCTGGCCGGTGGTGCAGCTGGGGAAGGGTCAAGGGAGGGGCTGGGACCCGCTCTGCCCCTGTGTACTGCTACCTTCCCTTTGGGGTAGTCCGTGGTCCGCTCCCTGCTTCCTCAGCCAGGTATTCTGCCCTTCGGGGCTGCGGTAGCAACTGTGGAAGCTGCGAGCCTCTGTAGGCTGCAGGCCGCAGGCTGCAGCCTGCCAGCTCCAAGCTGCCAACTCCAACTGCAGGCTTTCGAGCTGCAAACCTCCAAAGCTGTAAACTGTAACTGTGACTCCAAACTATAACTATAACTCCGTCCTCCACACCTCCTCTCTCCAAACTCCACAACCCACACTGCCTGCCTGCCCCTGCAGGCTTTTAAGTGTTTGGGGCGGGGCTCCTTAATTGGCCCCAGGTGGCCTAATTGCCTAAACTGCCCCAGGTGGCCTAATTAGTTAAACAGCCCCAGGTGGCCTAATTGCCTAATCAGCCCCAGCTGAATTACCCAGGGAATAGGGCTTTGTTGAGCCTGGGGCTAATATACATGCCTTCTAATACTTTCTCATAGCCGTCCAGCCTGACCCTGTCACAATAGCCAATTAGTTATGAGGATTTTTAGGTCTGTAGAACATTAAAATAATTGGTCATGGCATCATACAGGTTAAATCTTAGCTCACACGCCTTCAAATTTACTTCATTCACACCCCGTTGTTCAAAATTATGAAAATGCTGTAGTTGTGTTGTACGTGGCTTCATTCTGAGGTTTTACTCAAGTACAATGACCTGCCATATTGGCTCTTTACTCATATGCTACAATGCTTGAAACAATTTTTGTAATAAGTTTACAACGTGCAGTTTCCCATCAAGATTTATGAGCCATTGAAACACAGTTAAGTGACTGAGTAGAGGATGAACAGACACAAGACATGGAAAGAGAAAAGAACAAAAATATTTGGAAGCAGCAAAGTAGAGCAATTATAAAGCAGTAAAGATAAATGAAATTGCAACAAATTAACAAAAACATGAACAAGTAAAAGTGAAAAAATACAGAGGTTCTAATGTAAAGGAAGAAAACAGAACACAATAAAGCTCAAAAGAAACAGAAAGCCAAGATTGATGGAGTACAGCTAAGAAAAGATAAATGATAAGAATGGCAGTTTAGAGTGAAATTTTCTAAAGCACCTAGGTGTTTTAGGGCACAAGTCCCACTAAAAGTCAATGGGATTTGTGCTCCCAAATAGAGCTGATTGGGAGCTTTTTATCAGAAAATGCCACTTTGTCCAAACCAAAACTATTTGCAGGAAAGTACCAGTTTCTCAGGTCTGGGATGGAATTTCTGGTCAAAAAAAGAAAGCAAGAGAAATCACACAAGCAGGGACTTCAACCTAGGTGTCTCACATTTCAGGTAAGTGTCCTAACTACCAAGAAATTGGCTATTCTATTATGTGTGGGAGGGGGAGGTCCTGTCTTTCTCATTTTTTGAAAAATATTGAAAGGTCTCAGTTTCATCCTATAGCAATGCAAGACAATTTTTGAAATATGTAACATTTTCACTGACTGGACAAACAATTTCCTAGCCAGTTCTACTCCAAAATCACTTAGGTGCTTTTGAAAATCCCACCTGTAATCTAATAGTTATGGTGCTTGTAGTTTTTACTATGTCAACCCCTCCATTAATCCCACCATCATAACCCATCTTGATCTACATATCTGGTTGTGATGTTTTGTACACATGATATCTTTTACACAATTTAACACCCAACCTAAATCTCTTATCATATTCTTCTTTTACACTAAATGGATACCCCTTTTTCTCCTTGTCCCATCTCTGTGTCTTTTTGCATCCTTTTTCCTGCCTACACATGGAATATCGTGTTCAACAATCTACCATCTTTTCCTTGCCAAAATCCCTTCTGAAAAGTCGCATTTACATTGCCCTCAAGGTTTGAGTCTAGCTTAAAACAAACATGGTCCAATTTATCCCTCCTATGGACTTCTTAATGTGTCCCCATGGTATGTCTGTCTGTCTTTAAGAATTTAAACTCTTTTGGGACAGCACCATTCTTGTTCTGTGTCTTATATAGTGCTCACCAGATTGATAACACTTTACAAATAATGAATAATAAAACATAGTTTGAAGAATGCTGGTTTCCTTTTTCACACAAAGCATGTCAGATGAGATAGGTGGTTTTATGAGCAGGTATAAGTCGTGTTCTCAGTTGTGATTGGCTAACAGGGCTGTATGGTGATTTTTAAATCCGATTATAGGTAGTGATTGATAATGGTTAATTTATTTCTCAGGAGAGTACAGATCCAAGAGTCAAGGAAGATACAGCCAACAAAAACATCACTTCATCATGTAGATAATTCACATCCACCTTTCTCTTTCTTTCAGTTGTATTGAAACATTTTTAAAATAATGTCCTTGAATAAGAACATCATGGTGCTGATTCAAGGCTCTATTTAGCTGAAAATTATTCATGCCCAATAGAAATGACATTTTAGTTTCAGACTGCCAAAGTGAACTTTATTAGTATGTCATTAATCATTGTCTTGGAGGTGACACCTGGGGAAAATGATTTAGTGGAGATTAGAGCACTCGAATGTAACACTGAAAATATCACATTTATTTCCAGCATCAATCAGTCAATGAAATACATTTTAGCAGAAAATGACATTTATGTACATTTAAATTTTCTGATAATGTAATGCCTTGCTATCTATTCACAAATATTATCTTGTTTTTAGTGTTTTTGCATTTTATATTCAGTTTATTGTTTAAATAATAACCATTGTGCCCAATTTTGAAAATGCAAAGTCTGTGCTAATAAAAAAGATGTTTGAAAGAGAGATAAAGATAAGAAAGTACAGATAAATAGAAGTATTCATTTGGAAAACTGGTATTTTAAACATATCCTTTTTTCTTAGATTTTCATCTACAATGCCTGCTGCACTGCTCCTATTTTACTTCAAAAGATTTTAAAGTCCTCACTTTCTTTAAGGTGGCTTTTGCTTACCTAGCAAGGAACAGAAAGGCAAGGGTTTTTTTTTTTGAGAGAAACACCATTTAGCAATAAGCCCTAGAGTCAGTGGGTATGGATTCATACCATGTCACAAAGGTATAAATGATCTTTGTGTCCCTGTCTCATGTCATGTGCCTGGGATTAAATGATAAACATCATTGTTTTGGGGCTAAATTCACAAATAATCTTAGGTGTGGCAATGCTGAGTGTTTTGCCCCTCCCCTCCACTTGTGGGAAGAAGGGATTTGAATAAAAGTCTGCCATAAGCAGGATATTCTGATGTGCCACTTTCTAATTCTCTTCTGTTGAAGTTGTTCCACCATGGATTAAAGGAATTATTGGGCCAGAGAGAGAGAGAGATAAAACATGAAAATTACTTCTATAGCTTGGTGGTTAATGCACTCATGTAGGAGACCCAGAATCCAATCCCTCTTCTTTAGTGACAACTAGGTGAGTACCCAAAACAGTGGGATAAAAGTTATGAAAGAGGTCTTCTACCTTCTTGATGTTATTTTGTCTAAATTAGCCTATAGGTAATCTCTGAGCATACTTTCTGGATTGGGCCCTCAGGTGAGTTAGGTGGAGGAAAATATTTACCCTTCCTGAGTTTGCACATTGCTCTGGAACTTAGATGTTAGAAACCTGGTATGAGGCTGAAGAGCACATGCCCCAAGGCAGAAACAGACACCTAAGGAACTTTGGCCATTGAGCAAATTTAGGTGTCTATAGCATTTGGTGGCAAAAGAGTGGGAGCTTTGTGAATTCCAGTGGACCCTGACTTTGGGATTTAGGTGCCTAAAGTGACAGTTAGGTGCCGAAGTCCTTTCCTGAATCCAGCCTCATGTCTTCTGTGTATCACACATTTACTGAAGTCTAGTTATCATAATCGTAGAATCCTTTGAATCTGATACTGTACCTACAGAATTTCCTTGCTTATTTTATCACCAACATTTATGGGTTCAGAATTTGGACTTTTATTTGCAGCATAAAATGCCTATTTTTTAAAATAAATGAGGAGAGAGAGAGAGGCTGGTATTGCATATAGTATTTGTAATTAGAAACTTAAGTACCCAGGTTCAAAATTTCAATCAGTACTTATTAAAGTATGTAATTTAAGAGTATAATTTATGATTTTCAGAAGTGCTGTGCATCCACAACCCTATATATAGTGAATGGGAACTGTGGATGCTCAAACTTTTATAGTTCAGATCCTAAATATACAGTCTTAAGTCATATATGGCCTTTGCAGCTCCCTACTGGGGCCCCAGAACTAGTACACCTTGCCCCAAAAAGCAGGGAGTTGAGAGGAAAAGAGCAGTGAAGGTGGGTCCTCCAAGCTTGCCTAGAAAGGACTCTCCAGGGTGGCCATTTTCAAAACCACAAAGACCTGGTCTACCAAGGGCTAGAAGGACTACCAACAGCCAATCAGGGCCCTTGAGGGTGAGATAAAAAGAGATGTCTGGGTTTGGCAGGTCAGTTCAGTTCCTGGCTGGGAACGCAAAGGCAAGGAAGGGTGCTCTTTCTGCCCAAAGAAAAGTGAAGGCTAGATAGAGCTTGTTTTCTGACTTTATTTTGTATAGCTGGGTTAGCAGGAAGAGACAGAGGCCCTAAGAATTTTAACCCTGCGTTAAGTGGCCAGGTAGGAGGATACCTAAGAAGCAGCAATAAATTGAACTGAAAAGTGGGTGGGTCCGGGCTCCTCTATTGTCCAATGATAGAGTGACATAAACCCTAAGGAGGGGACAGAGCTTTTCTGGGAGCTGAACAAAAGACTGAATTGAACAGGATGAGAGCTGTGGCTGAAGACCCTACTGAGGACAGACACAATATTTGTTTATTGTAATTTGTGGCTTGGCCATTTGGCCAAATCTAACAAGGTCAGCCAGCAGGAGGCACCAGGGGCAAGAAAATTACTATGATACTGCACCCTATCACTTGGAGGTGCATGTGAGTTGAGTTCCCCACTATAGCTTCATTTTAAACAGTCTAATTTTTTCATAGTAAGAGAAGTTGTTGTGTCTGATCCTTAATAGAAAGCTCTCAATATTTTTTTTTCTTTGGTCAGAATAACTTGCTTAAAAATTACTTGTAGGTACTGAGAAATTGCATTCAGATACTTCAGTGGTAGGAAGCAATATAAAATCTTAAGATAGACACACAAGTTGTGTAGATAAAGTTGTGCAAAGTAGTTTAGATGAGTTATGTAGACAAAATTGTAAAGACTAAAAAAACCTCTATATATTGTACAACCATTTACAAATGACAAATTCCTGATTCTAAGAGCTCACAATTCGGGATGATAATAAGGAAGTGGCATGGGAGAACAGCAATATAAGGCAGAGGCTTCAAACAGTGGGGTGCGCCCCTTCTAGGGGTGTGTGGAGGAACATAAGGGCCTACGCCAGACCTTCTGAGGGACAAAGAGGGAATACCACCTCACCTTGCTTTGCTCCAAGCTCTGCTCTGGCTCCACCCACCCAACCATGGCTCTGGCCTTAGCACTTGGCTTAGCCCCCCCGGCCCTGGCTGCCAGCCACAGTTTCCTGGCTTGGTCCCCAGCCCCACTGCTAGCCTCAGCCACCAGTTGCCATGGCCCTGCTCCTGGTCACGATCTCAGCCCTGGCACCCAGCCATGGCCTCAGCCCCCAGCTGCTGTTCCCTGCTTGGCCCCCAGCCATCTCACTCCCGCTTCCAGTCTTGGCCAGGCTGCAGTCTGGGGCCCTGACCTTGGACCCGGCTCCCAGCTGCTGTTCCTCAATGAGCCCCTGGGTGCTGTGGCCCGACTCCCAGCTTCCACCCCCTGTCCTGACAATTGCCCCACTCCCAGCCACAGCTCAGGGGGGGGAAAGAACCTGAAAAGTTTGGGGACCACTGATCTAAGATAAAATTAATGTGGTACACATGGTGTGTGTGTGGGTGTGCATGTGCAGGCATGTAGTCAAATATAGCATACATAAAGAGCAGAAGACTGAAAAAGGAAATATGCATCACAAGGAAATTGGACTCTGTTTTGAAAATAAGTACTATTACAGAATCTATGATAATTAAATTAATTAAAATGAATATGGTTCAGCTCTTTTTAACATACAGAGAAAGTGAGAATGCGTTGGTATCTGTGACATCAATTTAAAAGGTACAGGGAAGCAAAAAACAATATATAAGAACAAGCCAATCCTTCTAGTCAATAAAACATGAGTACACTTGAATCCAGGTATATTTCCTTTGCTCAGTTCAACAATAAAAATCTCACCATAACATCACATGCATCAGTAAGCCACCATTTGGTGGGGATTGAATGACTATAATATAGATGAAAAATGCATTTGAGCAAAGTATATTATCCTCACTAAAGATGGCTCAACAATGTCCACAAATCTGCTTTTCCTAGTGTTAACAGCAATGACGTTGTCAGAAGTAATTATTGGTGTCTGGATGTTTTGCGAATGCAGAGATGTTTCAGCCTAACACAATGTGAAATAGTACTGGGAACTAAAGGGGTTTTATAGTTAAGCTACAGGGCTAGGCATCAGAAGTCCTGAGTTCTGTTTTCAGCTCTGTAAGAGCTTTTCCAAAATGACCTAGAACACATCATTTTCAGCCAAATTGTGGTGTTAAAGGAGCAGACCTTTATGTGGTATGTAGAGTGGCATCAGGCTAATGACACAATTCTTGTAGGTTTATGGAAAAGCAGATGCAGCCAGAAAACCATTGGGGCAGCTCACATACCTTTTAACATAGGAATAGTCATTCGTACATTTTAACACATAAGGAAACTTATGTCCCCCCTAATACTGTCCCTACTTCTTCAGCTGGTGTGGAAGAGGCAGAGTGCTTGCAGAAGTAATGTTCTTCCCCATCTCTTCCCCCTATGCTTATGGATCGTGGAGTGCTTAATTTTTTTAACCCTATACAGTACCACAGGTAGGAAATAGGTTTCTCTCATTATGAAGCAATAGAAGATTAGCCAGAATCTTTCATGCCTCACTTTCCTCATCTGTAAAATGGGGATGATAAAGTTTTTAAAGATAAAATCCTTGGATAGAAGGTGCTATAGAAATGCAAGTTGTAATTAATAATGAAATATACTAAGGGGGAAAACTGGAAAGTGGACTTTTTCCCAGTAGAGATATATGAAATGGTAATAGCAAAAATATGTTAGGTACTAATACCAACCCCCTCATAATTATCCAAAGTGATTATAAAAAATAATGATCTTAATAAGCTCTTTTTCAAGGGGACCGATATAATCCATTGCAATTTAACAGACCTAATGTGCATACCAGAGTATCCCTTAATGGAAGGAATTGATGTCTCTAGAACCCAGTATCAATCAAAGGCCAAATGAATCAAGGCTATCTCAAAGAACTTTAAGTATTAATATTTAACTGAACTGATTTTGCTTCAAATAAAGGTCAAGAATTAATTTACAGTGTCATTATCTGAAATCTGATATCTTACATGGATGGAGGTTCAAACCTTGGATGGCTGCTATAGGCTGCTGCAACAACTGGAAAAGGTTGAAAACTAGGATCAATGCAGTCAAAAGTAAGAAGGCTGAAGTTACAAAAGAGTTCATTGTTCATTTTATGTTGTTACACAAGAATGGACATGCTGGGTTACATCAGTTCATCTAGCTCAATATCTTGTTTTCACACAGTGGCCACTGACAGATGCTTTAGAGGGAATGAACAGAACATGGCAATTGTTGAGTGGTCCATCCCCTGTTGTCCAGTCCCAGTTTCTGGCAGTCGGAGGCTTAGGGACACCTAGTACATGGAGTTGCGTCCCTGATAATCTTGGTTAAAAGCTATTGATGGACATATCCTCCATGAACTTTCCAAATTCTTTGCTGAACCTAGTTATACTTTTGGCCTTCCAGCATCCCTTAGCAATGAGTTTCACAGGGTCAGTGTACTTTGTGTGAAGTACTTCCTTATGTTTGTTTTAAACCTGTTGCTTATTAATTTCATTGGATTACTCCTGGCTCTTGTATCATGTGAAGGGGTAAATAACACTTTCCTGTTAACTTTCTCCACTCCATTCATGATTATATCATATTGCCTCTCAGTCATTTCTTTTCTAAGATGATCAGTCCCAGTCTTTTTAATCTCTCCTCAGAAGGAAGCTGTGTCATACCCTTAATCAATTTTATTGCCCTTCTTTGTACTCTTTCTATTTCTCATATATTTTCTGAGATGGGGAAACCAGAACTGCATGCAGCATTCAAGGTAGGGAGTGCACTACGGATTTATATAGTGGCATGATGTTATTTACTGTATTATTTTCTATCCTTTCCTAATGGTTCCTAACATCGTTAGCATTTTTGACTGCCACTGCACATTTAGTACATATTTTAAGAGAATCATCCATGACGACTCCAAGATCTCTTTCTTGAGTGATAACAGCTAATTTAGACCCCATTATTTTGTATGTGTAGTTGGTATTATGTTTTCTAATATGACTTACTTTGCATTTATCTTTGCATTTAGCAAAATGCTAAAGCTAGATATTGCTATACAGAGCTCAGAGAATTCTGCACATAGATTTAGTACTTCTGTTATTTTGATATTCATTGTTGTTAAATAGTTGCTATATCCATCCCCAGAGGTGAATGCATTTCAGTGGTAAGGGAAGTGATCCCTACATATATATTAAGACCTTTGGGAACCTTTGGTCTGCGAGCAATTATTCAATAAAAACATATGCACTTTGGGTGTTTCAGTTTTAGAAACCCATGAAAGAAAGTGTTCAGGACCTTTTGAAAATCAGGCCCCCTTTAGGTTGTCACTTGTTGGAGACCCAAAAACTGAGAAATCCACTGCTCAGTCTTGAAAATTTAGGCTAAGTTATCTTTTATTTCACAACTTGACTTTTTAGGCAGTGTATTTTCTCTTATTTCCCATATTTATAAAACTTTATTTTCGTTTTGCTTAGGGAAAATATAGTTCTTTTATACAATCACCTATATCTTAAAGTCACAATATATAATTTGATAACAAATTACAAGTGGCTGTTACTTCACCTTAAATTAAACCTCCATTTCAAAATCCACTCTCCCACAATTGCAATAACTTACAGTCTCAGCGAGGATCGAGGTGATGTCCATATAACTATCGACCTATTCACGGAAATGCCTCATTAACTGATGTCCCCTGATGGTAACACACAATGAATCAAATGTACTCTCTGAACCCCCCATTTATCCAAGCATTTCAGATGTCCCCAAAACATTTCGTTTTTAAAAAGAGGATTCTTCAAAAGAATGGATGAACTAGTACAAACTGGGGGCCAAAAAGCAGACAAAACCACATTTATGGAATGTATTGAACATATTATAAAATGACTTACATCTTCTTCTTTCAATGCTTGCCTGACTTTCTTTTTCACATGGTTGCATAGTTCTCCTTTGAATTTATTTATCTCTGAAATTAATTATAAAGTAAGAATCAATACCCTGCCGTATGTCACTGTGGCTATTGTGCCACCCTACTCATTTCTGTGGCTTGAAAGAGACGGATTGTTGAAAACATGCCCTTTTATTTTTGCTGTCCAATATAAGGAGATCATTATACTTTTGTCACACTTCCTCTCCTGCACTAACATAACTAATCACTGTCACTTTGTTTATTATTGTAACTTTCAAAGAAGAGTTGCTTCTTTCTAGAATACAGTGAGTGGCTTTGGTCACTCCTTCTCAAAAAGGATATCATGGAAACAGAAAAGGTCCAGAGGACAGTAATGAAACTGATTTAGCTGTATGGAATGCATATGAAAAATGATGGAGAACATTAGGACTATTCCATTTACATAGGATATGAATAAGAGGTGATATGATAGAGATATAAAATAACGCAAAGCATAGAAACGATCACTTCTTGAGGTTTAGTGGCCTTTTGACAGGCCCTAAATCTTCATGTTTTAGTACACCACCTGCCTCTTATGTGGCTTCCTTTACTATCCAGTGCTACTGCCTGCATTTCTCCTTTCCCTGAACTTTTCTCTGACATCCATAGCCATTTTACCAATACATTACTAGGAATATTTATTCAGGGACTAGAGAAGAGATCTAGTTTTCAAAACTTACTATAAGGACCCATGTGGGAGAATTCAGTTGCTATATCATACCCAGGAGTTATTTTAATAATGCTAATTATGCTTTCTAATTTCCTTCATTTCATGTATGAAAATTTGGTACACTGACAAGAGCTCTGTGTAATTTGAAGGCTTGTCTCTTTCACCAACAGAAGTTGGTCCAATAAAATATATTACCTCATCCACCTTGTCTCTCTAAGAGTCCCATTAACCAGGTCATTAACCAAACTTCCTTTTGAACTTTCCTAGCAGAGTTGGAGAAAGCAGAGTTAAGAAAGCTGTCTTTCAGTCACTTTTATACTGTCCTCACTAATCTAGCTTAAAGGAAGCTAGTCATCTTTTGTGCTGTCTTCTTTTCTCAAAGGTGCGAAATCTTGTTTACTGACAGGTTTCACTACCTGCCATCTTCATCTCTTCTTTTGTGTTTCCAAGTTATAGAAATTTACCTTTGAAAAGCCACATCCACAAATTAAGAGGAAGTGGTGACTTATTATTGGTTGGCGATTTTTATCTGGTGTAATAGCTGTAGCTAGTCTTGATTATTCTCATTATGGCACATATCATATGGCATGTATTGGAAATGAGCTTACATAGTGTTAAAGCTCTGTATACTTTAGTTTTTTAATTTTTTAAAAACATTGTTGGTTTGTAGTGTAATAGCATTTTAAATCTGCTATGGTCTATATTAAATCTATATTAATATGTACTGCTGGACTGACTATTATGATGATGATATGTCTGAGTATTTAAATAGTTTGGAAACAAAACATTGCACTCTGGATGATGGCTGTGTAATTTATCACTTAACACTGCGATCAGTTGAGGGTGGTTTTTTTAAAAACCATAATGATTGTGAATAATATTTTTTGTATATTATATTTTTACAAAAACTTTATTAAAATTAGCACTTCTGTTTGCATTCTGGTGCCACTAAATCCAAGGGCATTACTTTGAAAAATTATAAATGTGAAGTAAAATGGATCATATGCTAAGATGGTATCCCAACATTTTCTCAGAAGTGAGTTTTTTAATGGCTGAGTAAAACACACTTTTGATTATGTTAGGCCAGTTCCTATACAGCTGTGCTATAATGATCGTTATAATATATTTTATTTGTATTATTGTTGTAGTAAGCCAAAGCCTCCATTACAATTAGGTTCCATAGTTTGTACCAGCATATAGAAAGCCATGATCCAGGCCCAAGGACGTAGCAATCTAATAAGAAAGAAGGTGTGGGGGAGAAAGACTAAAGGAGAGAGAAAGGAATAATACTACATACACACAAAGTGATAAATATGTTGATAACCACATGGCTTGTTAGTTCTTGCTTTTTTACTTTGTCATGTCTAACCCTTGCTTGTTTTGTTTTCAGTCTTTCGTAGGACAAATTATCTGCTCAGAAAATGGAATACAAAACAGACTTAAAGCTGGCTTAAGCAGCTACTTGGGGATTCCCATGGCCTACAACCTCCTATGAAGCCAATGCCCTGCCTATCCCCAGTGTAGGGGATTTGGCCAAAGAAGGGGAGCATAGCCAGGAAACCACTGCAAACTCCTGATATCCCCTCCTCTTTCCCCTTTTTCCCTAGCCATGAAAATGGCTTAATGCCACATTTGCCCAATATCCTTGTGCCAAATTTAGCTCACGTGGTCTAGTGAATCTGGGTCCTTCCTTTATTTCTGTATTTTAAAAGCTTAATTTTAACTATTTTTCTGTATTTTCTTTAAAAAATAATTAAAGTTGCATTTTCTGTTTTGCTGTTCAAGCCTTTATTGTGAACACAGAGTAGAGCTATGAGCAAAAAGGTTCCATTCTTTCATAGTCATCTTTCAAAGCAGAACCTCATTTAAGAATAGTGCTTTATAATAGACTTGAGGGAGGGGAGGAACACCTCATTATTAGTACAACTTTTTTTCAGTCCCAAATTCACTTCTCAGTTATACTGGTCTAAAACCCAATTCATTTAATTTAAATCAATGGAATTACTCTTCCTTTCCACCAGTGGAAGTGAACTCAGTTTGGCCCATTGTTCTCCCCTTTGTTCTGTACAGTCAAGAACACACAACAGAGGTTTGGCAAATAACAAAAGGATATGGCTTAAAAGTAGAATTGTTTATTATGCATCATTTTACTTTTTTGAGCATAACTTCTTCCCTTCGTTAACATGTTATCTGCACCACTGATTCTTTAAATAACAGTAGCGTCATATCATTTTTAACCAGGCACACATGCACCAAGTGTTCATGGAAACTAATTTCTTTGCACAGCTTACACCTTTCATCTCATTTCCTCACATTCGTTAAAAAGCTTGTGAAAGTAAAAGTAGGGCATTTTTTCCCCAGAGTAAGCTAACTAATGGAGTATAGTGAGGGGCAGCATAAAAGAACACCTGTGCAGTAATAAGATAATAGAAGATCTCCCAAATGAATATAGAAAGGGAACATCTTGCCTAACTAATCTTTCTAATTTTATATGACCACCTTGCCACAAAATCCAATTATCAACTTGTTGAATTTTCTAACAACTACTTTTTCAAATTTCTGTTTTAATATAGGAGTGTATGCATAAAAAGGAATTCAGACAGTTCAGGCTTCACTATGTAATTGACTTGACACATGGCAAATGAAATCTAATATTGAGGAATATAAGATATCACACATATGACTGCAAGAATGTGGTAAGTAAAAAATAAATGGGATTGAACTAAAATCAGGTGGCTTTGAAAATATCCTTGAAATTCAAAGGAGTGCCAAGATCGAACTGGGCTATAACTGATATAGATAATGCCTGTGCATAATATCTCTGAGAACACTGTGTGCCATTTTAAACACTATCAAAAATATTTAGAATAGAAAGCAAAGGCTGACCACAAGATTTGAATGTAAGGCTTACGTTTGTCAAGGTAAAGGTTTGATTTGAATTTGCTTGTGCAATTGCGCATGCACCTGTAGGCTGTTATAGAAATCCTGACCCCACTGAAGTAAATGGGAGCTTTTCAGAGTGGCCTGGATTTCATCCCCATTATTTTTTTTAAAAAAGGACGTGAGTTATTATGCAAGCATGTGCGATTTTAATATGCAATAAATGCAATAAATGGTACTGTAACTTCCTGAAATCCTCTACTTGTGCCCTATATTATATATAAAGATGACTCCAAAATTTTTCTAAAAAACTGCCTATTTTGTACATATAAATATTATATCATCTCTGTCTTCACTCTGTTGGAGGAGTGTGCAAAATTTGGGTAATCTAAATAGCAAAAATCATGAGTGTTATCTCACCTGCTTCTTCCGACACAGAGACCTACAGGACAGTAATCTATTGGGCCAACCTGTCAGCAAATTTCTTGAGATAAATGATGGCTCCTGGGGCCTGAAGGAAGTTATGCCCTTGTAGGATTGAGGTGATGGGATGATGCTTGTTGGTTTTATGTGATACTGCTGTTTTTTGAATCTTGGTTGTGTTGGAAGAAATATAATTCCCTGCTGAAACCATATAAACCACATAAACTGAAATTAGCAGGTTTGTTATGGTTTCAATTTCCCCCTTTTTCTTGCAGTCTTCTAGTGAGCCGAATTATAGAAATCGAATCAGACAGTAGGAATAATTTAGTTTTGATATTTGTAAGCCTTATGGGAAGCCATTTCACAGCATAACTAATAATAACTAATGGTTTATAAACAAGATAACAAGCTTACTGTTGCTTTATAGTCCATATGCATATGCATAGTTACAGTGTGCATTGCACTGATTTCTGCATGTGCTAACAAGAGCATTATGGTGAATACTTACAAGATAAATATTCATAATTAAAACTTCCTTAAGACATCCTTAAAATCCATTTGTATATGCCCAAAAGTTTCCCCTTGAAATAGTTATTAAAATTCTGTTTGTGAAGAACAATTTTAATTTTCTGAAAGAAACAGTCAATTCTCATATGAAAACCTTATTAGAATTAAATTATACTCTGTTCAATCTGTATAATGTCACCTTGATTGACTGGTCCTTCAGCCCTGGTATAGATTGAACTGGTCACAACACATCTTCTTTTCCTCTCTTATCTTGGCCTTTCTTCTCCAAGTCCTGCCATGCCTTTTCATGACAAAATCTTCCCATCTTTTTGGAGGTCAGCACTCAGCAACAGCTGCAGCTGCAGCTGCAGTCCATCGATTATCAGTGATCCTAGCTACGTGCCCAACTATCACATTTTGTGAATAATTTTGTATAATGTAGTACATCAGTACTATAAGTAATGTGGAAGTTTCTCATTTAATGTTTTAGCAATATAATGAAATGGAATGCAGAAATATTGAGCCTTTCTTCATTCAGAAGAAAGCAGAGATGATGCATGGCTATATTACTGCAGTTGTACTGCAACACATAATAAATTAAAACATCTCAGGACAGAGGAAAAAACCAAAAAATATCCCGCAAAACCACACTTCTTGATGGCCTCCTCTGTCAGCATATTAGAAAAATATTTATTATTGAAATCTGAAAGTAGTTTTGGAGCAAGTACAGCACAGAAAGAGAAATTAAATATGAAGGGAGGCATCTTGCTTGAGGCATTGGACCCACTATTACAGTAACATCCTGCAACTGGGGAGTAAACAAGGTGTTTTTCAAAGGACAGACTTTTGGGAGTGCAGGATGTCCAGCAGTACTAAAATCAGAGCAAAAGGGATGCATGATAACAGTGTATTTATTTTTGTTTAAAGTCAAGGTAGCTACTTTCTTAACAGGACTGTGCAAAAGGTTTGACTATAATCTGGAACCAATGCATAATCCCAGTGAGTTCAAGCTGTAATATAGGCTGTAAAATCAGCTGATAGGCCAGATTTTCAAAGCTATATAGTGTCTGTCTTCAGCTTTAGGCACCTAAATAACTCTGAAAATCTGGCTCTGTGTACAAATGTTTTTGAACTGGGCTAGATGCTGTAAATCCATCAGACATACACAACTGTTCCCAACCTTTCCAAGTCCCAGACCTCACTATCTTTACTTCAGTTGCTTTCTGGATGTGCACAGACCCTACCTGGATGTGCACAGACCCTGTCTCCTGGAACTAGATGACTTGGAATGACACTGTGATGACTGAACCACAGCCAGGCTATCTGGAAAGCCTCTGTCCGATTCTATACAAGGATTTCATAGCTGTGGGAGTGCTGAACATTCCTGTCTTGACTCTATAATGCAGTTGCAGAGGGGAAACACCCCCGTTTTCTGCCTGCCTACCACCTTTATTGACACAGCTGCATGCAGGCCCATTATTCCTATCATAGTGATTTGGAAACACGCTAGACTTTCTATTTGTACAAAGGTGGAATGTTGTGGCTGCTGCGGTAACACTGTGCCAGGTCGCTAAACTGGTACAGCTGCTCAGTGCTTCTGTTCTTGGATCTCCGGTGTTATTGGCACTAGCAGAGAGTAGTACCTGCTAGTTCAGCCAACCTCAGTGTTACTCATAAAGAAAGACCACAGGCTGAGTTTGGTAGCTCCTGTACCTGCTAGGAATGAGTTTACGCCATTACTTGAGATCTCTATATGTTCCTGTATCATTCTCTAGGAATGTGTTTACAGGACTGGTCAGTACCTGGTACTTCTTAGGAGTGCCTGAGTTTTAGCAACGCTAGCTTTACCTTTGCCAAATTCATGTGCCAGACAGTGAACTTGTAAGCAAGCATCTGCTTTATGATAGGCTCTGACTTTTGCTCATAGCAAAGCCTGGCTTTGGTGACTGTGGTTCAGGCTTCAGGTCTTGCATCAGGCCCTGTGCTCCAGGCTTTCTCTCTCTACTGCACTATTAATCCGGAGTTAGGGATTACAGAACACTACCTGCAGCAGGAGAACACTGTCTGCAGAATATTATCACCACTCTTGCTCCCCTATGTAAGGAGCAAGAACTTCCTACTAGCCCCCAAAGTGTGTATGGATTGTGGTCCTTACGTAGAATTCTTCCCAATGACTTTGCACTCTTACTTGACATCTCTCTAATGATCCTGGGGGAGGAAATTACCAGAAAGCAGCAGATGAACATCAGCCCACAGCCTTCCAACCCCTAAAAGACATTTAAGAGAAGTAAGAATTTGGAATTCTGGGGCTGAGATTAGAAAGGGAGCATCTCTAATGGCGTCTGATCCTCCAAGTGAACCTACAGGGAATGGAAATGACAGTCTATAATGGACTTTGTTTCATTGTGCAATTGAAGCACCAAAAAGATTATACCTACTAATTAAATTGAAAAAGGAATGAGTATAGTGGAAAATAAATGTTAGAGAGGCATCAGCACTGGATTGAGCATAGGGAAGTTGAAAAAGTCCTGAATAGTGCTGGCCAAAAACTGTTCATCAAAATTTTGTTTGATTAGTTTTATTTTGGGGTTTTGTTTGTTTGTTTGTTTTTGTTTGTTTGTTTGATGAAATTACACTTTCCACCGAAAATGTTAACTTTTCATCAGAAAATCAAAGAGCTCAAAATCTTCTTGTTTTGACTGAAAATTTTCTTTTTTGCGTTTTTAACAAAAAGTCGATATTATCCACAGAATATTTCTATTATTTTTTTTAAAGTTTTCTTCAGAAATTTCTATGAGGAGAAAAACATTTCCCACCCAGCTCTAGTCCTGAGTTCTAAACTCAGCTCTGGCACTAATTCACTGTATGGCTTTAAGTAAGTCACTTTATCTCTCTATCTCAATTTCCCCTTTTGTAAAATGGGGATCTTAACACTTAGCTGCCTCACTGGGGTGTTGCACCGATTAACTAGTTAATGTGTCTACAAACCTGTTCTGTATTGTTTGTTGTGGAACACTTCTTTCCGTTGTCTCAGTGGAACACTATACCCATCCAAATCTGAAATCGATTCAAGGAATTGCTGGCAACCAAGCAGTGAAATAAAAGGTTTCCCAGGGGTGCACCATACCATTGCCACAAAAACTGGATTCACTACTGCCACTGTTCACTGGGTAGGTAGCTAAGTTCAATAAATTATGTAAAGAATTATAAATAGAGAGTGCATTTAAACAGAAACTTTGAGACGTGGAGTCAAATACAGTGGTGAGCTAACTAAAGCAGAATGACGTCAAATAAATCCCTGAAAAACGTTATGGTTTGATGCCATTATTCTTCCCTTTTCTACAACAGGCTATGATAGGATGTACTAATCAGAGAAACATGCTTTTCTTATACCTTTATTGCCTGGCACAAGCCTGAAGAAATTAACAACTATGGAAAATGAGTGTTGATACGGTAATATGCTGCCCATATAATTTACTTTGTGACAGATCAAGTGATTTTACAAATACCTCAGTGAGATGCTCATAAGTAGCTGAAGATTGTAAGTGTGATGTTTAGGAATTAGAGAGTGTCCCTTTAAATAGCTTTTCAGCCTTCTAGTGGGTCTCTGTGTCTTGGTTAGCAAAAGCTACCACAACTCTGACAGAGCAGCAGTGTCTAGGCCTTCTTTGTTTGTATATGGCTATTAAACATGATTATTTGGAACTCAGCTGTGCCCATGTGGTTCCTATATATTCTTAATATCTAGAGAGCAAAGATGCAACAAAAGATAATAATGAAAATGATTAGTATTAAATAAAAGTGTAATTCATTGCACATACCTCACAGTAAGTCAGGCAGGGAAGGGATTAGCTGTCTTCACAGAGAACCCAAGGAACTGCCCCATGCTATGTAGCTGCTCAACCTTGTGCTGAAACAATAAGATCCTCACTTGGGCTCATCAAGGAAATGATATAAACAGGAAATGTAAACCCATCATCAACAAATTGTAAAAAGACTATCCATGGCTTATTTGAGGCATAAGAGACCTTAACCAAAATTATTATTGATTAGGCTAGATTTGTAGTGTTTCTGTTTCTGAAACATTTTACTTTCTATTTTCCCTTGTTCACTAGTCCTGCATATTTTGCTGGAGGGCGGTGACTGATACTCATTTTCTACTGACTTATTCTTCCTTTCCTTTGGATCATTTTCCCCAAAAAGTTGCCTTAAAGTCAGGAAAAGGAAGTTAAAAATTCAACATCTTCTGTCAAATGGTGTTGAGCAAGTTGACGTGATTATGCAGAATCTATTCTTCCTTTTAACTCTTGAGACTGATTTACATATGTGAACTTTAAGTTCTCTTTCGGTTTATGGTTTGAGTGACTCCATCCTAGACATTTAAATTTTAAAAGCTGCCCAGTCCAAATCAATTATTTAAGCATGTACAGAAGGTATCAATATCATATGGAAATTTCAAGTCTCTGCATAGAGTTCAGGGAAGTCTCAATCTCTTATTTGACTACGTGGTTTTAAGAAGTGAAAGTGGTAGTGCCCTACACTTAATCCCTTACAAACTGCTGTGAGCAGCTGCACCATGCCTTGATGGAGCACTATATATTCAAATTAATTTAACCAAAATTAGGTACAAATTATTTTTAAAATTACACATTGATCCTAAAGGGCCATTATACCAACTGAACTTGATGTCATTTACCCCATCTGCTACAGCAGATGCTTTATTCCAATCTGAATATTAAATCAATTTTGCAAGCAATTTTCATAATTGTAAAAAACATTCATAAAATGAAAGGAAGATGATACACTGTTTTGATGACTGGATGTATTCTCATTACATATCACATAGCAATAAAATGCATTACAAATATGAAATGTCACACAAGTCAGATCATTTGAAAGAACACAGTACAAATTAACTACTAAATATATTCCTAGAAATGATGATGATTTCCATTCCTGCCTTTTCCCCTATAAATCCTTAATGTTACATTTTCAAGCAAAATGCTGTGTAATTATTCTAAATTATGTTTTGGATTTATAACATAGGTCTGCTGCCTCAGCTCAGGTGCATTTGCTGCTGTAAGGGCAAGGCCCTTCATTTTTGGTTGTTCATGATCTTACCAAAAAATTCCTGAGATTTACAAAAAGCTGCTATTAGTTTTTTTATGGATTTTTCACCTAATTTATGGACAACATGCAAATACTGATTATATTAAGAACATCCAATACATTACATTAGGTCTATATATTTGTATTAATAATTTAGACAGCCTTCCATTTATATTTAGATGGTTAAAGAAAGGTAATGCAGTGCAAGACACATACAAGTACTTCAATATTCACGTCCTAAAAACAGAAGTTCCAGAACTCCACAGACCTGGCTTCCTTCCGAACGGGGGACACAGATCAGAACTACTCATACTTTTTTCTAATTGTGGCTTTCTTTTTTGTCTTCTTGAATATTATATTGAATAATATTGAATATTGAATATTATTTGAATATTTTTTGAAAAATGTTCAAAAAGCATTCAGCCCTCTCACACACGTGCAAACACACACCCCTTTTCATTGACAATTTTTGACCAACCCTACTGTGTTTTTAGAAGGCGTCCTTAATGTCTTCCTCTAAATAAAGAATATGATAGAAATATGTGCTTTTGCTATGATAAACTACTACCCTGATTTCCAAAACAATGGTGGAGTTGAAAACTATGGACATTTTAAACAGGTCTTCAGGTCATTAAAATATTCTAGAATAAAGAATGAGCAGTACAGAGTATTGAGAAGGAAAAATGATAGTTGTTAGTATACACTGCAGTTGAAAACAGAGGAGTCATATTCCAGGGACTCTCTCTTGACTCCAAGTTTTATAAAGGTCTTGGGGCTCAGGCATAGGAACGTGTGTTAGAAAAAGCTTATTTGTGACAATCTTGTACCAGAGGTTTGGGTTCCAACAACCAAAGTGTGGCTTCCTTCCAACACATATGAGAGGCAATTCTTCCTTTTGAATGGGAACAATGGGGGGGGGAAAGTGTCAAGTCTACATGTAAAAGCCTTGCTCATTGAATGTATGCTACATGTTTTGCTTGAAACTATCAGTTGCCCAAAGAGAAAATTCTTTATATTCCTGAAGCCCTCACCTCTCATAAAAAGTCTGTTTATTTTCTTGTGTGCGGTGTTGTTGTAACCATGTTGATCCCAGGCTATTAGAGAGACAAGGTGGGTATCTTTTATTGGAACAATTTCTGTTGGTGGGACAGAGCTCTCCTTCAGGTCTGGAAAAGATACTCAGAGCGTCACAGCTAAACACAAAATCAAACAGATATTTTAGCATAAGTAGTTCGGACATCTTCTAAGAGATCATTCATGGCGAAGTGGCCTGTTAACATTCCTGTATTCATAGGACAAAATGGTGGTGGGGAGTTAGTGGGTTAAAGTGTATTGTAATAAGCCCGGGGCTGCCAAACTGTGACTTCTGAGCAGCATGCTGCTCTTTTGCAGTTAAAGTGGACTTCAGAAAAGCAGACTTTGACTCTCTCAGGGCATTGATAGGCAGGATCCCCTGGGAAGCTAATATAAGGGGGAAAGGAATCCAAGAGAGCTGGCTGTACTTTAAAGAAACCTTACTGAAGCACAGGAACAAACCATCCCGATGTGCAGAAGGAATAGCAAATATGGCAGGCAACCAGCTTGGCTTAACGGAGAAATCTTCAGTGACTTAAACACAAAAAGGAAGCTTATAAGAAGTGGAAGCTTGGACAGATGATGTCTTTTATTGGAACTTCTCCTAGGGAGCAGTATAAAAATACTGCTTGAGCATGCAGCGGTGAAATCAGGAAGGCCAAGGCACAATTGGAGTTGCAGCTAGCAAGGGATGTGAAGGGTAACAAGAAAGGTTTCTTCAACTATGTTAGCAACAAGAAGGTCAGGGAAAATGTGGGCCCCTGACTGAGTAGGGGAGGCAGCTTAATGACAGATGAGGTGGAAAAAGCTGAGGTACTCCATGCTTTGCTTTTGTCTTCACAGACAAGGTCACCTCCCAGACTATTGCACTGGGCAGCACAGTATGGGGAGCAGGTAAGCAGCCCTCAGTGACAAAAGAACAGGTTCAGGACTATTTAGAAAAGCTGGATATGCATAAATCCATGGGGCCAGATGCAGTGCATCTGAAGGTGCTGGGGGAGTTGGCTGATGTGATTGCAAAGCCATTGGTCATTATCTTTGAAAAATCTTGGTGATTGGGGGAGGTTCTGGATTATTGGAAAAAGGCAAATTTAGTGCCCATCTTTTAAAAAGGGATGAAGGAGGATCCAGAGA
Organism: Mesoclemmys tuberculata; assembly: GCA_007922155.1. Taxonomy (NCBI): domain Eukaryota; kingdom Metazoa; phylum Chordata; order Testudines; family Chelidae; genus Mesoclemmys; species Mesoclemmys tuberculata. The sequence goes on from ML675601.1 coordinate 86,326,285, forward strand.
ACTACAACCAGTCAGCCTCACCTCAGTCCCCAGAAAAATCATGGAACAAATCCTCAAGGAATCCAGTTTGAAGCACTTGGAAAAAAGGAAAGTGATCAGGAACAGTCAGCATGAATTCACCAAAGGCAAGTTATGCCTGACCAACCTGATTGCCTTCTATGATGAGATGGCTCTATGGATGTGGGGAAAGTCATGGACATGATATACCTAGACTTTAGCAAAGTTTTTGATATGGTCTTCCACAATATTCTTGCCAGCAAGTTAAAGAAGTATGGGCTGGATGAATGGACTATAAGCTGGACAGAAAGCTGGCTAGATCATCAGTCTCAATTGGTAGTGATCAACAGCTCAGTGTCTAGTTGGCAGCTGGCATCAAATGGAGAGCCCCAGGGGTCAGTCCTGGCCTGGGGCTAGTTTTGTTCAAAATCTTCATTAATAATCTGGATGATGGGGTGGGCATTTATTGTTCTGACAAGGTCTGGTGCTGCTTTGATTTGGAGTGCCCTGGTCTGTAGGGAGCTTGCTTCAGCTTTATTGTGGACTTTTGTTTTATTTTTAACTATTCTATAGAATTTTATAGCAAGAATATGATTTTCTATTAAATTCTGTAAAATGGCTAAAAAAAACTCCCATAAAGATTGGACTTTTCCATAGGTGCCAGCTGCAATCAGATGCATAGGCAACCGTAACTTTTGAGGACTTGATTTTGCAACCATAATGTTCTCTTAATGTAGTTTTGCTTGTGTATCAAATGTGTCTTACTGTCTAAGTGAAATGCATATTTAACAACAAGACTATAAGCATTTTTAAATATGCTTAAATTTTAAATGCACTGGATGTATGTTCAAAACTGGGGAGCATCTTTCCCTTTTGTAATTCACTCTCCTTCTATTTGTCAGGAAAGACATGAATGCAACAGTTATACCTGGCATTATTATTATTCAACATGATGGGCTACAGTCTTTCAAACATGATCTCAGTTTTTGCACCGGCAAAAACTGTTTACATACCCAAAATTAAAGACATACTTTCTTTGCATGTAGAAAGAAAAAATTGTAAATGCAAATCAGGTTGTTTGACACCCAGATATCCAGGTTATACAGAAAAATACACCATTTCCATTTTTTTAGATGCAGAAAAGATCTGTTTTGAGGCCAGCTTAACATTTTCACCCAAAGTGTGTATTTACTACAGTTCTCCTAATAGTCTGTTCCATATTCTAATCACATCTATCACTGTGGACTTTGTATAGGAATTGCCATACTGGATCAGACCAGAGGTACAGTTATTCCATATTTTGTGTCCAGTGGTGGTCAGCACTGGAAATTCAGAGGAAGATGTAAGACGTTCAGAATCCTGAAGTAGGTCTCTTCTAATCTCTAATAGTTACTGATTCACAAAACCTTAAGCACGTGCTTTAATATCCCTCCTAAAACTTTTATCATTAATCATAATTGTAGACATTCTTGATATCTTCGTATCATCCTCTAGAGATGGATAGAAGACATTTATCCCATCCTTTGAATATTTATAAGAGTTAGACTTTTTTTCCTATCTCTGGTCAGGGAAAATCAAGCAAAGTTTAAAAATATTCACAAATCAAAAAATCAATGTTTTGGTTTTGTTTCAAAACAAAACATCAGAACATTTTCTTTTGATGATGATTTCAAATGTTTAATATAAATTCTGATTTTTCAATCCTTTTTTCAGCCAGATTAGTTAATATTTCAAACCTGAAAACTAGAAATTTCCACTCTAAAAATGCAACAAAAAAAAAATGCTTTTACAATTCTGCAGTTTTTTTCTTGATTTTTTCTTTCAATTTGGAAAATGTGTTGAACCTGACCCTGTTTCACAAACAGTTTAGGTTTTGACAAATTGCCATTTTTGACAACTCTCCTCCCCCCACAAAAGGATTAATAAAAAAATTCTCAAGCAGCTCTACAATTCTCCACTCTGTCAATTCTACATGATTGTTTACTAGCTTCAGAGCAATGACTTTGTGCTTTAATAATCCTCTCGAATCTGAACTGGCTTTTCCCAACGTCTTGGTGTAACCCATTCAAATACTTATACACTATAATCCAGTGCCTCTCAGCCATGAAAAAATGAAGAATGAATATATTCAGCATGGGAAGCCTTTTCTAATAGATCTTTTAATTTCTAGATAAGCCTTGCAGCCTTCCTTTGGACCCTTTCAGTATTTGAATATTCTTCAAACTCAGTGGCCACCACTGTACACAATATACTAAGTGTGGTCTTATGATAGGTTTGTATAACAACCATTGTATCTCTGGAATCATAAGTCTCTGTTTATATACCCTAAGGTCTTGCTAGCTTTTAAAAAATAGTCTATATTTATTATGTTTCTATTATCAAATAACTGTATACTGTTACCTTAAGTCTGTTATCTTTGTTACTTCCTTCAGCTGAACATTGTTCTCTCCATGTTTGCTTATCTAAGTTACATTACCTTCCACCTATTGACATTAACTTCCCTGCTCCACTGGAGTTAAACTCTTTAGCCATCTACTTGCCTCTTATATTATTTCAAACTATCTTCTAAATCTCCAATGTAAGGGTTAATTTTTTCCCTCATAAGTGCATGCAATTCTCACTGAAGTCAACGGTTATTGTCTATACTGTATGAATAAGACTACCTGTGACATCTGTACCCTAGGTTTTCACTACTAATCAAGAAGACATGATTTCAGGTGCATGTAAGAATGCCCCACTGGAGTACTGGATTTTCTTTACAAAGGAATTTCTGCTTATTGGACAGTACAAGACATTTGTCTGTTTCCATCTAAAGTTTGTGATAATTTACTTGTGATTTGGAGACTTAATTATGACAAGGTGATGAGTGTAAATGGGCCTGAAAATATGGTCAGTGTTTATATTACTCATAGATTTGAGACTAGAAAGGACCATTATGATCATCTAGTCTTGGCATAGCACATAACACAGGCAGGGCCAGATAAATGCAGGGGCCTTAGGGTCTGCAGACAGGGCCTCAGGCTAAGGGGGGCACCGCAAAAATAAATCCCCATCCCTTTCCCCCTTATCCCTTTCCCACATGATGTGGCCCCAGCACCCTGGCCAGGAGCTGCTCCCTGCCCCAAGCAGCGCCATGAGTTTCTGCTTCCCTCTCCTGGCCCTGCCCCTTCCAATGTAACGTGGGTCCAGCGTGAGTATGTGGGCCACTCAAAAGCATCTCACGTGCCATGGTTGTCATGGGTGCCATAGGTTGCTGACTCCTGTTCTGCCTGTTTTAAAACTGAAATGTAACTAGAGAAAGGCTTTGTTAATTAAAAGGCAAGTTTAGTATAGTGTTAATAGCCTCGATGCCATAACTGTGATCATTTTGTTTTAAATTAGGAAAGACTTGTATGCAGGGGCCCCACAAAATCTAATAGCCCCAGGCCCACAGGAGAGTTAATCTGGCCCTTAGAATCATACCCACTAACTTTTACGTCAACGCATAAAATTTCCACAGAAAAAGTTTAGGAAAACAACATGAAACTCCCTTAAATTGTGCTTCACTATAAGTTCTAGATTTGGATCATTTTTAAAACTTAGAGCCATCAACTTGTTCACAAACCTAAACTGACTGATTTTAGTGTTGTAACCTCAACTATTCACTCGCTTATTGCCCTCGCTTCTTGAGTCACATTTAAAATTTCATTTGTAAGATTCGGGGTAAAAACCTATTATATTATACGTTCTGCAAAGTGCCCAACATAATTTTAAATTATGTAGAAGTGATAATCAGTTTGATTATTTACCTTTTTTAAAGCTCACGTTAGCTTGCACAAAACTTTCAAGTAACTGATACTGAAAAAATGGAGAGGATGCAGAAGAGAGCTGCAAATATGATTCAAGAACTGGGCAAGATGCTTTACAGTGACAGACTTAAACTAAAGAGTTTGAGCTCTTTATCAAAATGCAAGAATGAGAGGTGACTTGATTAATAGCTAGGTACCTTCCTGGGGAGAAAATACTGGAAATACTAAAGGGCTCTTTAATCTAGTGGAGAAATGCATAACAAGAAATGACTGGAAGATGAAGCCAGACAAATTTGAATTAGAAGAAAGGCATTTTTTTAAAACTGTCGTGGCAATTAACCATGGAACAAACTATGATGGGAAGTAGTGGATGCTCCACCTCTTTATGTCTTCAAATCAAAACTAGATGCCTTTATGGAAAGAAATGCTTTAGTCAGACATAAGATACTGGGCTCAGTAAAAGGGTAACTGGGTGAAATGTAATAGCCTGTGTTATACAGGAGATCAGAGTAGATCATCTAAATGTCCTTTAATCTATTAATTTATTAATCAAATGTAGGAGGATTTTGTACTAATCATGTGTGAAGACAACTTTTAATTGATTTGACTTGAAACCAGTTGAAACTTAAATTATTTCAACTGAGCTTTGCTTTTGAGATTTTTGGAAGGTTTTAGCTTGCTAATACAGGTGACATTTGGGAACAGATGGTACAAACCTACACAGATGGAAACTGCAGAAAATGTCTGCATGGAACCAAGCAAAGCCACTGAGTTTCAGATATCCCTATCCTAAGGAAAGCCATATCTGATTAGTTCTACCTAACATACAAGAAGCCTGTTTTGAAGAGAAGAAAATATTTGTCAATCTCCTAATTTAACCTATTGCTCCCTTTTTACATGACTCATTTCTCGTTTATAGGACAGATACCTTTTCTCTTTACAAAACCAGCAAAGCTCCTTAGTTATGCAGCATTTTATAATTTTTTTAATATCTAAATTAAAACTACAAATAGTGAGCAACACTCCCTTCTACCCATTGCTTATTTATAATTTAAGTTTGAATTAAAACTTCTAAGAAATATCTTGCATTACTAAAGTATTTCTGCAAAGCTTAATAGCTTTGTTTCTATTACCTTTTGTGAATTCCTTTTTTCAGTGTACTCTTTTACACACCATTTGTGGTTTATTAAAAGAATCAGATAACTGAAACATAGGGAAATAGATTAACAGTACATAAACTGTTTTTCCTTTTAATTGCACCATGGCATCTCAATTTACAGAGAATGTGTGCTTTCTATCTAAAGAGCAGCCTTTAACCTTCTGAAGTTAAATGAGTAAGAAAATAAACTACTTCCTACACAGAGACGAGAGCTAAAGGGGTGAGGGAAGCTCAAAGCCAAAATGTTAATCGCCAAATGACTCTTTTCCCCAAAACTGAGTTGTATTCAGTTGTCCAAGCTGAATTAGTGTTATTGTTTTTAAATCCAGTAAAGATCTCAAAAGTCGATTATATATTTATTAAATGCTCTTCAGTGAAACCCATGTAGAGCAACAAAATACTATAAAGGTGGTGGATAATAAGACTATTTACTGAGAGATTCAAACCAGTATTCAAATCCTTATAATTTCTAAAGGCTGGGTTACCACTTGCTCTCCAGCCAACCAAAGGGGATGCACTGTCAGAGGAGCAGGGCTAGGGCCTAAATTGAGTCTGAGGATATGTCTACACTGCAGTTAAAGACCTGTGGTTGGGGCACGCCAGCTGACTCAGGCTCACAGGTCTCAGGCTAAGGGACTGTTTAATTTGCAGTGTAGATGTTCCATCCTGAGCTGCAGTCTGAGATCTGAGAACTTCCCACTTTTCAGGGTCCTAGAGCCCTTGCGCCAGGCCAACCCAAATGTCTACTGCAAGTAAACAGACCCTAAGGCCAAGTCAGCAGGCCTGGGCCAGCCACAGGTTTTTCACTACCATGTAGATATACCACAGGAGTCTCAACTTGGTGCGTGGTTCACCCTGTATGCAACTCCAGCTGTGCTGGTGAGCATGTGGGAGGAGATGTGGTGGTTTGGAAAGAAATGTCTTCTTCCATATTTAGCTGTTTGCTGGATGGTAGGTAGGCAGTAAGTAATAATAACAACTTTTTAGTAATAGCAGTAATTATCATTACCTGATTCTAGTCTAAGACAACTGGAACACTCTGCAAATAAAAAATAATAAACAGGTAAAACAAAGCATATAACAAAAATAAAATGCTGAAAGCCATGCATCATTACAGGAAAAAAAATACATAAGATGAGAATTTGCTCTGCACGTGAAGCATCCACAACAAAACAAAAAACCAAAAAAAGATATAAGAAAAAACAATTATTTCATTTTAAAAAAATAAATAGGAGATAATAAATCATAATGACAAACTTTGCTTTTTGCATTAGTGATTCTTTTTCCATTTTTAATTTGGTAAACTTCAATGGTTATGAAAATGAGGATTTGATATCCCTATCATGAGCAAATAATTGATATGTACAGTATGGACATCATCTGTAAAAGCTGCTCGCTATTGCTCAGTCATGGACTAGCTTGGTATTAAATACTTTACTGTTCCACCACTGCTTCTCCCCAAGCAAATTCTAATTTCTTGGAAATGCTGTGGTGATATTGTGGTGATGGTAGGCACCAAATGCCATGGGGATCAGTCCCCTCAAGCCTTGTGGTCAAATACAAAATATCAGTGATGGTTTGGGAAATGTGTTTATGTAAAACATATGAATTCTGGTTTATATGTTTGAAATTACTGTATCATTGAATGCCTCAGTGTATATTGAATCAGCAGTATGGAGAGAATAGGGTACAGGCGTTGGTTTTTTGTGCGTTAATTTTTTTTTTTTTTTGCCTAAGATCTGTGTGCCTCTTGTTCTTTGTCTTTGAGTAATGTGTTATTGGAAGTAGATTGTTAGCCTGATGCTGGCAGACCAGGTGCCAGCTCATGCCAAGACTCCTAGGTCTCATCTGAATACTGACAAATACATAGCTGGAAACCAGTTTGGCATGCCTTTGAGTTAGTATTGGTAAAATAGGTATTAGAGGTTAAAATGTGTTTAGACTTTATGAAACACCTGTAGGATACCACATGTATTAATCTCACTTAAAACGTCTGTACCCCATGTTATAAAGTGATATTAAGTGTTTGCATTGTAACCCTCTGCAACTGTGTAAATTGAACAGGAAAGAAGCTTTAATTAATGTAAAATGCTGGCTTCCTATAGAATGTGTTAGAATGGTTCTGCCCACCAAGAAGACCCATTGAAAACAAATGAGCTATTGTGAAACCTCAAAGTATAAACGCTTTGTTAATTGCATTCTTTCCCTCCCATTTCCCCTCATGAAGAGAAGATGGACTTGAACTCTAGGGAAAAGGGAATAAAATTTCCTAACAAGAAGAATCTGTAGATCTATGGTGCTTGGACATTGGGAGGGCAAGATTTCTAAGCATAAACAAAGCACCTCCATCTGCTTAGCTTGAGCTAGCCCTAAAAGACATATAAAGCTTGCATATTACAGCAACTTCTGTTAAATTTTGGAGCTTAAGACTGGAACTCATTTTTGCACGTGTGCACTCACCTGTTTTAACCTTGTAAATAACTTATTTCTTTTCCTTAGTCAATACATCTTTAGTTAGTTTATTATAGGATTGGCTACAAGTGTTGCTTTTGGTATTCGATTTAACGTGCAGTTGACCTGGGATAAGTGACTGATCTTTTGAGATTGGGTATTGTTGTGATTTTTGGAGTAAGGGACCATCTATCTCAAAGGCAAGCTTGCCTAGTTGGCAAAATAGACTACAGTACTCAAGGTATTGTCTGTGATTCCATGTTAAGGTTGTTATAGGGCCTGAGGAGTTCACACTTGATATTTTGTTGGCAAATTCAAAGTACAGAACTCACAACCAATTTGGGATGTGTGCCTTGCTCTTTAATTGTCTACTCTGAGGTTAGTACCCATGCTCTTGAGGCTGTCCAGACAGCTTGATAGTCAGCATTGGTCCTGTGGGCCCTAAGCTTCCCTAGAAGGGGTACCAGATACAGTCTATGTCTGGGAAGTGTGCCCAAGGGCCTAGAGCAAGAGACTGGAGCCTGCCCAGACCCACGGGAGCTCAGAAGCACATGGGTCCAAACATAGCTGCCTATGATGGGGAGCTCAGCCAGGACTATGAAAATGTCAGACAAGACTCTGTACACATCCCGTTACTAGCATGGCTATTGTGGAGCTGCAATATATATATTTGTAAAAGTCAGTTATAATAAACTTCAAAATAATTAACTCATTTACCACAGTCCTTTCCCTCGGGAGGAGCCTGGTACTTTTTGTCTCAGCTGGGGACCTTATTCCTTGCACCCTCACCTTTCCGGCTGGTGCTGAGTGCTGCCCCTGCAGATCTGGGAGGTGCCAGTCCTGGTACCACAGCCAGTCAGATCCCACTCTTGAAAGCCCAGTTAATGCCGATGCTGCCAGCCCAAAAGTGGTATTGGTGGCGCTACTCCTTTCACCACCAGCCTCTGCCCAGAATTGCTGTGGTAGCTTCTCTACTCAGGGACTAGGGCTAAAGAGAATAGGTATCCAGAGCCTATGGCTTGGAAGGGGGAGTGAAGAGAATTTCTGAGTCTTAGATTTAAACACTTAGGCGTCTTTAAAAAGGCTCCCAGTTTCCAGAAGCGACTGGTGAGAAAAACAGGGCTGTTCTTGAAAAATGGGACTTCTGGATCTCTTCCAAGGGAAGAGGAAGGACAAACTGCTTCCACAATCCCCCCTGTGAATCTCTGAGCTGAAACTTGGTAAGACTCCTCTAAGAGGGAATAGAGTCAACTGAATGTTGCTTTTCACATTTAAAAAGTATCTGGCCGTTTCTAATCTTGACTCAGTCAAGACTCCGATTCATAGGACAGTGTGATAAATAATACCTTTAACAGTACTTTACAAGGGAGGTCAGTATCATTATCGCCATTTTACAGACGGGGGAAATTGAAGCCCAGAACAATGATGTGAGTTATCCAAGGTCTTCTCAGTCCCAGTTCAGTGCCCTGCCCACTAAGTGATGCTACCATCAATAAAATAAAAGTACTTCATAAAATAAAATCTTAACACAACTTTCACCTCAGGAAGTAGAAGGGCAACAGAAAGAAACGTCCATGCAAGACTCTAGTCAGGTCTTTCAATGTTCTTTTCGAAGTGTTCACATACACCGATAATAGGCATGATTATCTACATGTTAACAACCCTAGTTTATATTTATATAGATAGACATAGATATAGAAATAGAAATATGTATTTTAATTGAGCCAACATGATGCAGTTACAGATTGTTTCCTTCAGTTAATCTTTGGCACAGAGAGCTGGGTTTTCTCAATACTATATCCAATGACTAGAATGGATGAACCCAAACTGCTGTCAATAAGGAATAGGACCTTCTGACTGTTGTTCTTTTTGATGATCTACTTTTACCGCTCAGCCTGCAAACAGAAATGGCTCTTTGAAATGGTTTGGATGTACTTTCCAAAAACCATGAAAAAGAACTTAGAAACCATTAACAAACTATGCCACACAGTATTTTGCAGTTTAATAAAGACACTAAGAAACCAAAATTTAGAATAAACATTTCAGCTTTAATAGCTTTTCTCAGAGTCACAAATGCTTGCAAACAGCCCAAGAGTTTTAAAACTTTCATCTTTCTATTTCAAACTGTGCTGATTGATTTTTAATAGAAGTCAATAGGTGAAGGCTCCTATTATTGTCCCATCTTTTAGAGTTGTTAGGGGAGCTGGGACCCACCTTCTCCACTGGCTTTGATGCAAGACCTAAGAATGGGCAATTAAGTTCTGTACCGTAGGATGCTAAGCAGCTGCTTCCCTGGATCACTTCCTACCTGAGATCCCTTTTACTTTATGGGGTAAAATAAAGAGCAGAAAGTAAAGCATCTGACCTTCACAGCAATCAGCAGTTTTTCCCTTGCAAGTTTTGTCAGGTTTTGGGCCACAAGAACTCCTGGTTGTGCTTCATCAGAGCCAAAGTCTGTTGTCTCTTACTACCTGCTGCTGTGCTTCCCTTTTTAAACTCTGCCTCCACAGGATGCAGGCAGGCCCCACAACAGCTATTCTGAGCCCCAAGGCAAAACAGTCAATGGCCCGCCTAGAATGCAGTGGCGTACCAAAGGAGGAGCAGGGAGGGGAACTGGACAGGCCTTAGGAGGAGAAGCCACCCCACCTCTTGTTGCCGGCAGCCAGAGCGTCCTCCCAACTCCTCTGCCCCTGCACTGGGTGCAAGAAGGGAGCCACAGGGACCAGAGCCTGTCATGGCACCCCTTCCCCACCTCTGAGCAGCCCTCTCCTCCCCCACAGCAGAGGAGAATGGGATACAGGCTCGAAGTATGGCCCCCAGGCACCGGAGACCCACAGTACACCACTGCTAGAAAGGGATGGTTAAGGTCTGAGTGGGCTTCTGCCAGAAGCTTTTTCCCTATTTATTATGTGCCACACAGGTTCCCAGGTGGCTAGGGAGGTGGTATCTGCTACTCAGCTCCTCAGGTCCCTTGGATTCGCAGGGAGATTACTGATGAACTCGGGAAGCTGAGTTGTAGATCCCACCACGTCAGCCATCCGGGAACCTGCATGGCGCTTAATAAATAAGCTTGGCTCAGAAGAGGATAAGCGGTGAGAGACAGTGTGAGCATAGGGGCCTTGGGGAAAAGGCGTGTGTGCAGGAGAGGAGGATACATATCTACCCTCCCCTTCGCCTGGGCTCTTTTAAATCGCTAGGTCCCTGGACAATTGCCCCTCTTGCCGCCCCACTCCCAACCTGCTCGGTTGGCAGGCCTAGGTACAGGCTTTGCAGGTTCAGTAGGCTGGGGATGCCTGGGCTCAGAACTGCTCCTTAACTGCCTGTTCTCCAGTGTTGAGTTTGTACCCTATCATACTGATACATACATCACCATTGATTAGTTCAAATATACACAAATAGCAAGTGGTTTTAAATAGAACTGAGCCTTAAAAAATGTCATGCGCATCACGTTCCTCAAACCCAGGAAACATAGAATTGATACAGCCTCCTTTTAGTGATGGAAGAAGGATGGGGATCATGTTAATGGAGGGAGGTCAGGGACAAAAATGTAGAAGAAAAAATTATAGGGAAAGAAAACAAAAATGTATTGTCAAAATTCGGTATGACGACATTACCATCTGAAGTCTTCATACTAGGCCATAAAAGGAATGTAGGATCAGGCCTTCAGTGTATTCAAATCCAATGCCCAGAAACTTCCTCTAAATAAAATGCATACCAATTAAATACAATACCTACCAAATAATATGCTGTGCAAGTAGGATCATTCTTGCCTGTTTATCATAGTTGCAGAATCCGACCTAGATTTCTGATTTAGTATTGTGCAGTAGCGCATTTATGCTACCACTTCACATTAAACAAACCTAAAGACAGTGTGATACAGTAGATCAAGATTGGGGAAGGAGACTAGGAACTGCCTGAATTGTAATCTTGACTCTGTCATTGACTTTGAGTTGCCTGGGCAAGTCACTTTCTTTTATGTCTCATTTCTCTTGGCGGTAAAAAGAGAATAAAGGCTGTCACACTGACCCCACAGAGGTATTATGAGGATTTGGTATTTCATGTTTGCGCAGTCCTTTCAAAATGTAATACGTTATGTCATGTGTCAGACCTTTTACTATTAATAACAATATGGTAACACTGGGAAGGAGAGAGAGAACTCTGCAGTGAGTATACTTTTAGTAGCTGGACAAACTTAAACAAAAAACCAGATCTGATCTTCAGCTGATATAAATTGGCATACATGGAGTTATACTCATTTATGCAAGTTGAAGAACTGATAACCCCTCTAAATAAAGTGCAAACTCTGTTTTGAATAACCTGCAAGAATCGTAGTGATGCCAATAAGGCATATGATGTCTATTTGCTCAAGGTATTATTTTAAACAATAAAGCAGGACCAGAATTATGGGCCTAACTTTCAAACTGAGGCCTCCACTTAAGCAAATGCAAGTTGGCACAAACATACCAGTATGCACACATTTAGATACGCACGCACAAAACTCATTTCTCACAAACATAATCTAATCCACCCCTGAGGTGTGGCTCTCCCTTTTATCCTCAAAGCTACGAGTCCTGGATTCTCCTATAGAGGCACCTGGTGCCTTCTTCCAAGGAAACCTCTCCGACTGCAGAGAACACAGAGAGCCTGTCCCTTGGGAAAATATTCAACACCCAATCTCATACTTAGGAGTGGCAGTCAGAACACACAAAAACTATAATAGCTATGAAAATTCCCAGAGTAATAAAACAGTAACTGGGGCTTTATTAGGTATGGGGAACTCAGCATAGGGAACAATGGAAAAGGGATCAGGATAATAAATGACAAAACAATACATAAACTCTACCCCGCCCACATTTATTGCCAATACAAACCACTCCGTGTTCCCTCCCAGCACCTGCCTAGGCAAATAGTGAGTTTAGGCTCGGTCTTTGATGGGTTGTGTGGCACTGAAATTACTGACCAACTTAAAACACAATATTAAAGTAAACAAAACGGGGTGTTCTTACAAAGTAGCCACACCAAGGATGCAAGGATAGTAAGATCATCTTTATGCTTGTCTGTTCTGGATTCCAATGTACTGTTATACTTGCTCTTGGTAGCCTGACTGTGACTCTCCTTAGCCTCCTGGGTTTCTGGTCTCTGCTGAGATGACTCTATTAAGTGTCCCAGAAATCTCACAAAGGCTCAGAATCTTCCCTTAGGTAGAAATGTGGACCGCTGAAGGATCCTCCCAGGCTCTGATGCTTCTCTCCCTTCTATACTCCTTTCCAAACACGGCCAAAATGGCAAGTAAACCAAGCCCTTTGTTTCTGAGTTCTGGCATATCATTGATTCTGATTAGGGCCTACCAAATTTGCGACCATGAGAAACACATCACAGACTGTGAAATCTGGTGTTCCCTATAAAATGTAGTCTCCCCTGTGAAATCTGGTCTTCTGTGCACTTTTACCCCATACTATATAGGGTAAAAGTATACAAAAATACACAGTGTTTCTCAAACTTGGAGTCCTGACCCAAAAGGGGGCCGCAAGCTGATTGTAGAGGAGGTCATGATATTGCCACCATTACTTCTGCACTGCCTTCAGCACTGGGTACCCGACAGCGGCAGCTGCTGGTCGGGCACCCAGCTCTGATGGCAGTGCCACTGCCCGCAGCAACAGAGGAATAAGGGTGGCAATACCATACCATGCCTCTGTTTTCACAACTGGGTGCCCAGCCAGTGGCTGGCGTTCTCCTGCCATCCAGCTCTGAAGGCAGTGCAGAAGTAATGGTGGCTATATAACAACACCCCCTTCAATAGGCTTGTGACCTTCTTTTGGGTTGGGATCCCCAGTTTGAGAAATGCTGTGGAGAAATCACACATTTTTCGTGGGTTGGTCACAGCATAATTCTGAGCACATGTCACAGCCATGACCAACCCATGAAAAATGTGTGATTTTGCCTTGATTTAAGTTTACCCCTAGTTATGATAGTGTTGCCTAAAGATTCCTAGCCAATCTGGAAAGCTGAAACTTGAGGCTCTGTAGCCATTGCTGCTGTAGTCCAGGGGCAAGTTCCCTAGAGGCTTAGTGTGGTATTTCAGGAACAACCTTTCTAATGGAGTTACAATAAAAATCATTCCAGAGGGGTAACCGTGTTAGTCTGTATACAGCAAAACCAAAGGGAGTCCTGTAGCACTGCAGAAATTAAATTTGTTAGTCTTTAAAGTGCTACAGGACTCTCCTTGTTTTTGCAATGAAAATCATTGATGACAAAGTTTGCTAATTGGTGGAGCGGTAAATAAGGGTATGTCATTTCTATCGATAGTATGATCTCAGTTGGGCTCACTAACAACACGTTTTAATATAGCTAGGAATAAAGAATATAGGTCAGATGTGGGGAGCTTGTGAACCACCCGTTCAGGGAGGCTAGCCCCCGGCCCCACCCCTTCCACCTGAACACCAGCCAGGGTGGCCAGGACCTATTACGTGGCCCCAGAGCTGAAGCACATGAGTGCCACCAGAGTCCGTGCCCCAGTGCTGCCATGCCTCAACCCACCCTGGCCCAGCACCCACCCCCCACTGATAGAATGCACCAGCATGGACCCAACCCGGCTCCAGGCTGGCCATTCCTCTCCAGGACCTAGAGCATCACCAGCCCCCGGAGCGCCAAATCTTAGCATTACGCCAATCCACCTCAGGCCCTGGAACGTCGTCAGCTGAAGCGCCCCCAGCCCCTGGCATCATGCCAGACTGTGCCACACCACAGCACTGACCCACTCCAGCCCCAAGCTTGCCGGCCCACACCAGCTGGCTGGCTGCTTGCATCCCAGCCCCCATCCACTTCCTCAGATTGGCTGGCTAAGACTGCTGCCCTCGGGGGCTGAGCATGGGCTGGACCACGCCTGGCTGTCAGGGAAGGAGCCTTCACTGGTTTTATAGACCTGGCACCCATGAGGTCACTTTTGTAGGATTGGGGCAATAGTTGGAAACCAGTGACTCAGTAAAGGGGGGTCTTGGAGGATAACCAGATGAACATGAGCTTTGGGTATGATATGGTGGCTAAGACAGCAAATGTGATTTTTGGCTGTATAAGCAGGGGAATATGGAGAAGAAAGAGGGATGCTATTACCACCGAGAAACCATTGCTGGAATATTGTGTCTAGTTCTGGTGTTCACATTTCAGAAAGGATGTTGACAAATTGAAGGTTCAGAGCTGTAAAAATTATTCAAGGCCTTATTACTTAAAGTAAGAGACTAAAGGAGCTTGATCTATTTAGCTTAACAAAGAGAAGGCTCTGAGAGGTGACTTCATTCTACAAAGAACAACAAGAAAAGATTTCGGTTAGCAGAGGGCTTTTCAGTCTAGCAGAAGGTATAACAACAATGGCTAGAAATTGAAGCTAGACAAACTCAGACTAGACATAAGGTGGACATTTTAAGTGCAAACAATTAGCTGTTTGAATAATTTGTCTAGGGATGTGGTATATTCTCCATCACTGGGAGTCCTTAAATCAAAAGTAGAGTCTTTCTAAAAGATATGCTTTTGCTCAGCCAGAAGTTATGGGCTTGGTGCAGGGAGCACAAAGTTCATGGTCTATAATATATAGGAGGTCATACTAGATAATCTTAATGCTTGGTCCCTTCTGGTCTTAAAACCTTTGAATCTATTAATCAAATTGGTTTTGCAATTTTTGCAAAGAGCTTTCATGTGATTGTTATCCAGCTAACAAGTCACCTAGTTGTGCGTGCCTATCTCATATCACCAATTCTGCCACCCTCCTTTCCACTAAGCCGTACCTTATTCTGGGACGAGGTGCTGCCATGTAGGTATAGCCTGTCTTGTGATAAGGGATGATGTGGAAGCACCAGGAAGCAATCTGCACACACACTACTACAGCCCTTTGTGTGGTGCAGCTTCTTGCCCCTCACATGGCTGGCCAGCTCCTCCTCTAATCATGGTTTTGTGTACTTCTACGTTCCCTCTGCTGCTCATCTTTTTGTATCTTGTACTTGCACCATAGTCACTTCCTGCACTGTGCAGGATCAGTCCCCAAGAGTACCTGTCTACATGGGAATTGGAAATAATTCTATATTTTCATGTTATTTCCTGCACTAATCACATTTATTAATGGCAACACAGCTGCCCCACCCCTCCAGCCTCATAAGCCCTCCCACAGGCTTATACAGTATTTTACAATTAAAATATATCTTTATCTAGGCAACTATTAATTAGACCACACAAAAAAGCCCAAATCCCTGAGGCTCATATACATATAATGTGCTATGTGATTATTTTAAAGACATGCAATCTGAAACTTTTTAATGCAATTAATATAAGTACTTAGCAATCATAATTACAGCACATCTTGTCAAAACCAAGCCTTTGTGTTGGAATTTAGAAGGGTGCATGGCTTTGCCAGTGTTTTCACTTCAGTATCTTTGTGCAAATGCAGGGTTTGGGAGGAAAGAACATCACAGTTCGTAGGCAGGATTCAAATGGATTTGGGGGAGTATCTCAGTCTGGGGCAGAGCCTTGACTAATTAGAAAATGGTATCTGACATTAGCAACGTTGTGGGGCAGGGTCATCCTATAAATTACTCCCCCCTTTCCCTTAAGGAGCAAGATCTGAGGTGGGATTTTCAAAAGTATCCAAGTGATTTAGGAGTGCAAGTCTTTAAATGAGCCTAAGTAATTTAGGCAATTTTTCTGATTCTTCTTAGGAAACCTGCTTATTACAAATGTTGTCTATTTGTTAACAAAAGATGGAGCAGTTTCCTATTGGTACCACCTATCTTACATGCTATGAAGTAGGTTGTGGTTTAATTTAGGAACCTCTGTGATCCCAAGATAAAGGAATATAGCATTTTTGGTTTTCTAAGGCAAGAGACATCTTTGTAATGACCCAAATTGTTTAACCTCTTCTTAATAATAAGCCACATAGGCGCATTCCTGTAACCCATATTTACACAAGTAGTCCTTCTGCACGCAAACAGCCCCACTGAGGCCAGGGATCAGAAACTCTAAATGTATATTTTCATACTTTCTTAATTTGTATAGTGACGGAACCACCAGCAGTACTGTAACTTCTTTTGGTCAGTAGCTTGTTTGCTTTTAGGTCTCAGGCTTCAGCGCTGAATGTAGCTCATCCTTTCTAGTGTTTATGCTCTACTTTGCATTAATTTGGTTTATGGCAGATAACCACAATTTAGTCTTAATTATAGAGAACGGAACATCTAATTCAAATGGATGGAGTACATGATGGCTTTAAAATCTTTCTATCACACACAGATACTCTTCTGTCACAGAGGTTATCAAATAATCCTTATGAAAAAAATACTCATTCGGCAGCAGCCCGAGTTGGAACACAATGCACCACTTTCTGGCTGCCTGTGGATTAGACATGTTTTCAGGCAGATTGGTTCAAAAAAGGTGCAAAACAAAATTCCTCTCCAGAATTTCATACCGACCATCTGCTCCTGTTTTTATGACCAGATCATCAGATCCCTCGCTTCTGTGCAAAGAAAGGAAATGCCTTTGTGTCAAGCCATCCTTGGATCTTTTCCGTTTGATGTGATTCTTTATTAAAGTAATAATAAAAACTGAACACACATCAAAGCCTTTACTTTTCTTTCTTTTTTTTTTTTAAGACTACTGTTTTCTTGATAATTTGTTTACTCTGCTGGGCAGAAGGAGGTTGATTTTTCACGCCACTCTAATGTGTTAATTTTCATTAAAGAAAGCAATAATCTAAAACAAGTTTCTATCACTTTAAATTATCAGATTATCAGTACTTAGATGAACGACACTTCCAGCCCTTCAATTTCTTCATGCAGAGATACTGTAATGTAGATGCAGCATCCTAACTTGGTTATACTGTAGTACATGAAATCTCAATTTCAATTAGAATCTGACTTCATGATTGCGTTTAATTAAGATTTATCTACTTCTGAAGTCTTACAGTGATTCTTTCCAGTTTGGGGTATTTATTGAAAAGATGGTAATTTAATGATTAATGCCACAATTTGATGTTTTAGACACATCACCTTTTTACCAATGTTACAAACTGGAAACGAATACTAGAGCCCTTTATTCAAGTTTGAAGCATCAATGTGATAAAATGTGAATAAAAAATTCTATTCCTAATGCTACTATTTACTGCCATTCTTATGGAAAAAATACCTGCAATGTTTAAAACATGCATAAGGTAGAATCTTCTTAGTTGGCTTACCCCTCTTGTCCTGGTTAGGCAGCTTTCTTAATTGAGGGGGGAGACTTTTTTTTAAAAATGCTATTCACTTTTTCTTTATTTGAACCTTAGTGCTTTATTTTCTGTGAATCTTTTTTTACAACTTTTAAATTAATAGAGCAAAATTTAGAATATGTCAAATATATATGTATCATTATTTATTTCATACTTAGTAAAATCCACAGGTTTCAAACATGAGCACTAGGAAATATATACATAGACAAAGAAATAGTCCCTGATACTTGAAGCAATCTAAGAGTTTGATCCAAAGGCCACTGAGAAAGAAAGGGAATAGGAAAGACTCTCATTGACTTCCTTTGCATCAGGCTATAAGAAATAGTTGGGGAAAGAGAGTCAAATGGATACAACCTCTCTATACAGTTGCCTATGCCAACCATCTCCATCTGCCTTTCAACCCTAACCATAACATATTTCTAACCCCTAAAAATGGCACTTAACTACTTGGCATTAGCCAAGTGTACCCCCAAATAAGCAGAGGTTTTGCTAAGCTATCCCAATTGAGTGGCTAGTAATTTCCCCTGACTTTCAGGTGACTAAATCAATTAACTATGAGATATTTCACTATGTGTTTTCTAATTTTAGAGCTGGGAATTTTAGAGCTAGGAATGCAGAGGAGGAGGATATAATGCTGAGCCACCAGTAGGGCTGCTGAGCCTGAGTCTTTGTTATATATGTATTCAGCGACATATAACTCTGTCGTGGCATCAACACTGTGTCCAGAAGATGCTGAACATCTCATTGTGATGGTCACTTTTTTCCTATGACATAGGAACTCATTTCTGTGTTACTGGTTGGCCTGCCTGGCTGGTCCGTCTTGAAGTTCTTCTTATCTATAAAATGGAGATACCAACCCTTTTTGAAGTGTTTTGAGAACACATGGCAAATGAAATACAGACGAAAAGTGCTACATGAGAGCTAGGTGTATTATCATTATTAACGCAGCTCCAAAGCACAATCAAACTCCTACTGACTGGGAATAGTTTTAATTGGAAAACCTAAAGCCAAAAATGGCCACTATTAACATTTCTGCATTTTTCGGGTTGCATTTAAGCTCCTCAAGACCTGTCCAAAGCTTATTGAAGTCAATAAGAGTCTGTTACCAGCCTAAACTCATACTGATTAAAAAGCAGAGAGTTGATTGTGAATTTTCCAACATGTCTTTTGTCAGATATCAAAAATATTCACAGGAAAAGATCTGTTTTCTGGAGTCTCCTGATTTGAAAAAAAAAATGCAAAATGTTTCAAAAATTCAAAATTTTTTACATTGAATTTCATTTCAACGTTTTAGAAAATAAAAGGTTCAATTTCTGGTTTAAATTAACTTTATTTTTGAAATATTAGCTTATGCAAATAAGTTTTAAAATGTAAAAGCAAAACAAAATATTCTGAAATTATCAAAATGAAATGGTTCAGCTGAACCAATTTTAGTTTTTTTTCAAATAATTGGTTCATGAAAATTTTTGACATTCTTGACTCTTCATCCTGATTTGGGATGAGAAAATTTTTCAAAATTTTGAAATCTTGAGGGACAAGAAAATCATTTCCCAGCAGCTCTTTTAGAAAACATTATGCCATGTCATCATGTATGCTCTTTCTCTCACACACAGCAACAGTAGCATGACACAGCACCGGGTGACATCAGAGCATCAAGAGTCAATCAAATTGAACTTGGGTTTCAAGTGGGTTTAGCGTTATACTAAAAAAAAAATTAAATGATCAGAGTACACTGTTTCAGGGTTTGTTTTTCTTAACTTTCTCCAAAAACTATAGGAGCATATTGAAGTTTATTCTGCAAGGAAATATGATTAGAAAAACTAAAATCTTTGATTGTTCCAGCAGTCCTTCTTAATAATGGTAATCGTCATGGAAAAGAAAATCAATTTATTCACATACATCAATTCATTTTAATCCCTGGACCGTAAAGCTAGATTCAGTCCTCAGTGTACAAATCTCAGCTAAGACAAATATTAACATGGGAGTTGAATGAATTTTTAAAAGCTAGTTTTAAATAGCATCTAATAGTAGCAAAAAATGTTTTTGAAAAAGAGTGTGATAATCACCACCAAGCTAAGGGCATTCCAAGTGAACGGAGTTTCTGGAAAATTTAGCGTGTCATGAAAATTTTTCATATCAGTATAAATTTCTGAACTCAATTAAAATTTCATTGCATCTTTTCATAGCATGTCTTTGAGTTGTCAGCAGTATTGGGTGGGTTTCATTAAGTAGTAGAAGTCAAGGGCTGTGCCTTCAACTAAGAAAAAAGCTTTGTTCTTAATTTGAGTTAGCTAAATTGAGGCAAAATCCTAATGAAAACATGGCAGTTTATAGATTTCAGATGAGATAGCAGGTCAAATGACAGACTATGGGGAAGCCTAATCTTTAACTCAATCTTCTAACTCATGTGAAAACTAGAAACTGCCTTGTCTTCAATAGCATTTTCCTTACGTTAGCTAATTTGAGTTAAGAACAAACCTTTCACTCTTAGGTTATGTCTACACAGCAAAGAAAAATCTGCAAATCAGACTCACAAGGCTTAGGCTCCTGGGCTGTTTCATTGCTGCACACACTTCCGGGCTTGGGCTGGCTTCCACCTTTCAGGGCCCTAGAGCCTGGGCTCCAGCCCGAGCCTGGAAGTCTACATGGCAATGAAACAGACTTGCAGCCCTAGCTCAGCAAGAAGGAGAGATGTTTTTTTCCGCAAAATGAAACTGGTTGGGTGGTTGGGACTAGGCCATCTCGGTAAGATAAGGGGCAGGGTTTTAGTGAAATCCTGGCCCTTTTAAATTCCCATTGACTTCAAAGAGGCAAGATTTCATTTCAAATCTTTAAATTAAGAGAAGAGTAGGTATGAAAGGAAGCTGTACCAATTTTCTTAAAACTGATAGTAGATAATAAGCAGCACTAGGAATGATAAGTGATAATGATAATGATAATGAAAGAGAGAAATTATTAACAGAGAAACATACTGTGAAGTATAAATAGTATTTGCAGGTTGGGTTGGGAGGTGTGTGAATTTACAGCAGATAGCCTTCATGACCTCTCTTAACAAAACCATATTTACTAAAGTCACATTTGAGAAACCTGTTTGTCAGTTGCTTGGCACCTAAAAAAGGTTAGACACTTAAAAGGTAGCCTGATTTTGGGATAGCTGAACAGCTGCAGTTCCCATTGACTTTACTGGGAACTTTGGATGCTCAGCACTTCTGAAAAGCAGCCTGCATCGTTAAGTGCCTAAATATAGATTTAGATACCTAACTTTAGGCCTTCAAGTTTGAAAATGTTAGCCTAAGTCTTTCTACTGAATTAAGCAGGCTTCAGATAAATTGGTAGATATTTTAAGTGACACCTTGCAGAGGAAACAGTTGAATCACGTTAACTCAGAGTAGCTGGCCTAGTCTAGTTTCCTTATAGGTATTGCAAGAATAGTATTCTGTCTTGAAAACTTTATCTAAATTGATGAACAACCTGCTGAACATGGAGCTATCTTCCTATAAACATAATTCAGCAGGCTTTATTCCAGAAGTCTAGAGAAATGTTAAAAGGGAAAAGAGGGTGGGGAAGAAATGATTCAGCTATATTTCAGACATGTATTTTTGTGTACTCTGTTATGTCCAGCTTGACCTTAGGTTGATATGGAAATCTCTCAGGTGAACACTATATCTGAGAAGTACCACTGACAGTCAAACAAACTGAAAGCAATAACAAGGTGTGCTACACAACCATGAAAGAAGCAGTGGTAAGCAAGGAGGAACTGAACCAGCTTGGGGTTTGTTGGTGGTGAGGAATTGGTAGCAAATCAGTTTATGCATGTTTTATATTATAATGCAATGGATTTGCCAGGTGACACTGAGATTCTGAGGGCTAATTTAGGCTGTAGGCCTAAATTTAAAAC
The DNA here is from genome assembly GCA_007922155.1 of Mesoclemmys tuberculata. Classification (NCBI taxonomy): domain Eukaryota; kingdom Metazoa; phylum Chordata; order Testudines; family Chelidae; genus Mesoclemmys; species Mesoclemmys tuberculata. The sequence goes on from ML675601.1 coordinate 86,347,821, forward strand.
TTGAATGCCACTTCTGTATTTGATTGCTTGTACCAACGTTTAAACATTCAAATATCTATTTTAGGCATGTATTATGTTTCTTTGACTGCTCAGATGCAGAACAGGGCACCTTATGTTAGACACCAAGTTTGAAAATAACTTTTGTAGGTCCAAATCTTTCAGTGTGGCTCTGCTCCTACTTTCAAAGGCCCTTGTGCTCCTAATCATTTAGTCATTTTTGAAAATCTCATCCTAAATTCCTTGTTTGTTAAAGCCCCAATCTCGAAAGTTGTTTTGCACAGATAAACTTCTACACATGTGCAGAATGCCATTCAAGGGTATAGGCCAAAAAAGGTTTTAAGAGATATTGTATATTTATATGGATAACAATAATATCATAGAATCATAGAACATTAGGGTTTGAAGGAACCTCAGGAGGCTATCTAGTTCAATCCCCTGTTCAGAGCAGTACCAACCCCAACTAAATCATCCCAGCCAGGGCTTTGTCTAGCCACACCTTAAAAACCTCTGAGGATGAAATTCCAGAGTTATAACAGGTAATGCAAATAAAGAGCTATGCTAGAGATATAAACATCATGCTTCAAGCCCCAGGACAGTGTCTAACTGTCAGAGATAAGAATGAGACCTTCATAGGAGCAAATTATTCCCCTTCGGGTTCTTGCTATAGTTCTTTTACCTTCCTTTTTTGAATCTGGTAGTGGTATGTTTCAAATTTGGGTATCTAACATAGGGTGGATGGACTTGTGAAATCAATGGGATTTGTGCTCCTAAATTATTTAAGCAGTTTTGAAAATCCCATCTGGAGGCCAAGATTTTCAAAAATTGGCTTCTAAATCAACTTTTAGTCATCTGAGTAGGTGGCCTTATTTTCACATATGTTGAGCACTCAGTAACACTCAGCTCTCTGGAAGATCAGGCCATTTTTTTACAGTGACTTTATGTGCATTTAGGAGCTGGACTTCAGAATTTTTGAAAATCTTGTCTGATGCAGGCAGACAGAATTCTGTTCGTTATAACTAAGTCAGAGTTTTTTGACATTTAGAGAATTCTCAACTAACTGCACATTCCTCAAGTCACTCATATACAACTAATATCTGACTTGACCCAATTAGAAGGAGCCAGATTAGAGTAGATGAGCAGTGCAGTAAAACAATTCTAATTTATTTAACAATAAATACAGCCTGACTGTCTAGGCATCCACACAAAACAAAAACATAGCACCCAATGCTTTGTCCAAAGAAAGACCAATGGGAAGAGGCCTCAGAAAAGCTAGATATTTTCTTTAAATGGTGCCACAAGTAACCCAGAGCTGGATCAATGTACTAGCTCTCAAACTCATCAAACAATGGCATTGTTCAAAAGCTCTCAGTATCACTGGCATAATCCAGTTCACATATTTACTTCCCTACCCCCAGTGCACCAGAAATACTAGCAAATTAAAGGATCAACCTTCTGAGACTTCTCCTTTTATCTTTTGGTGATGCTTTCCTCTCTGTGCTAGAATTCCAGTTAATCATCCCAGTGCCCCAGGAAAATCTGAGCATGAAGACCCAGATGCCAGGTTAGCGAGTTCTGCAGCAAATTATCTTGTTTCTGTTGGGGATCTTTGCAGACTTCTGTATTTTCAAGAAAGGACTTGTCAACCACATGCTTTCAGCTAGGGAAAACTGCAACCAATAAATTCTGCAACAGGATTTATCGGGATGACCTATGGAGAAAATCAGAACTAAAGATAAATGTCCCTTTAAGGAGTCTGACCTTCATTCCTTTATAATCAGGCTGATACATTAAAAACTATGCATCTGATTTGTCTCTTTGTGCAACCAGAAACAGGAAGTGTGGAATGCTAATTTCATGTGTAAAACAATTGGGGATGCTACAATGATTTTTCCTGACCCTGTGCTAAGTATGCTGGAACTTAATTTTCTCCAGCCAGTTTGTCCCCTTTAATTTACCATTTTGTTTTACTAGATGAATGTAAATTTCCATCACTCTCTCCAGGCCTTTGAAAAAAGAAGGCATCCAACATGTCAGGAAAGGAGCATAAGGAAGATACGAATTCCCTCTTCTAGATATAACCATATATTGCCTACTCTGGGCTTAATTTGGGAGATAATTCTACCTTACTTTCCCTAGTCTAGGAAAACATATTTTTCTAAATATTAAATTTAGGAAGAGAAATATTCTGTACTCCTAAAGATACTACATTCTCACCTGTGCTGGGTTTCTTAGAGGAAGCTTCTGGATTTTGGGACAGGTAAATTTATTGAAGCTAGGATGGGAAAGGAAAGAGGAAAAGGTCTCAACAGGGTTGTAGCAAATAGGAGGATGTTGGGTAGGGTCTCTCTTAATTATCAGACGAGAATAAGGAATTAGACATTGAAAGAATTGGGCAAGAGAAATCTAATTGCAAATCCTGCAGATACTGTGATCCTATGTATAATCTGACTTCATTTTTGTTTTTGAAACTGTACCTTTTATGTGGAAGCAAAATACCAAATGAAAATGGTAACATACTCGTGAAAGTCCTGAGCCTAATTTCGTCTTTCTGTCTTTCTAAAACATTTAGTGAATTGTGCTAAGTATATTTAAAACATGGATGAATAATTTGCTAGTAATCTATTTTTTGTCTTTCACAAATATTTAATATTTTATTATGTTCATATAGAAATAATATGTATTTCTGCACCATTTTGTCTCTAGTTGATTCTGATCCTACATCTCTGCTTTATTTATTTTATGTAAATTAAATAACACTAACAAATGTTCCCTTATAGGCAAGTTGTTAGTGTAGAAAACATTTGAGGACATGTTTTTGAGATTTTAGTGGTGCTGGATTTTTTTTTCTTATAACTCTATATGTAGAACAGGGGTCCCCAAACTATGATCCACAGGCTGCATCTGTCGTGTCGACACATTTTCACTGGTTCAGTGGCATTACAATTACATGCGGCCCTTCATAACATAACTCAGGGGTCAGCAACCTTTCACAAGTGGCATGCCAAGTCTTCATTTCCACCTCTCGGCCCTACCCTTTCCCCCCACCCTTATCCCATGTGACGTGGGCCAAGCGCCCTGGCCAGGAGCCGCTCCCAGCCCCAAGCAGTGCTGCACGGCGGGCACGCCCCCCTCCCAGCCCCATCCCTTCTGATCACCCCTCTCCCACATGACGTGGGCCCCATGCCCTGGCCAGGAGGATCTGCTCTGGTCCACCCTAACAGCAGGACTGAGTGATGTGGCCCTGCCAGTTGAAAGTTTGGTGACCCCTGATGTAGATGCTTGAAATAAGTGTTTTTCTTGCTCATTTTTGTATTTTTCTAACAATGATTTTCTCCCCAACTTGATATTTCGAGAGCACAGTGCATTCCCTTCAGTGGGTTCCATAGAAATAAGCCAGATCTTACTGCCACTTAAATTAATGAGATAGCGAGATCAGAGAGAGATCAGAGCTATGTTGATCAGATCCATGTTGGATATTTTTAGTATTTTTTAATGCTAGACTTATGTGCTTTAAAAAAAAAAAAAGATAAACATTTTAGGTCATATTTTCCACTGAGATACAGGCACACAATAGACAATGACCAACCGCAAGATATTCTCCACTGAGATACGGGCACACAATAGACAATGACCAACTGCAACAAAGTGAATTCAGGGGAGGTAGCTCACTGTGAATGAGGGGGGATGGAGGGGAGGTTAGGAGGAGGGGCAAAAGGAACTACTGAGGCTCAGTGACGGTGGAGAGTCAGCCGCCTTCAGGCTCTGGGTGGGGCACCCCAGCAGTTCCTGCTGCTGTTCCTAAGACCTTTTGCTCTCCTCCCAGCTCAGCTGTTGGCGCCCTGTAACCTGATGCCCCTCTGTCCCCACCAAGCTACCAGTGTCCTGTCCCCCCAGTATACTCAGACTGCTGGCACATGTGCTCCTGCCCTCCTCCGTCTCCAAGTGTCCCCACCGGCCCTGCAGTGACAGGAGGGCAGGAGAGCTGTTCCTGCCTGCTCCCCAGCGGCCAGCCCAATCTCCCAATCTCATATATCATGGTGGCTGCTCCAGCCCCTCCTCTGGATCTCGCTCCTGCTTCCATGAGCTGTCGTGTGGCTGGAAAACGTAGGGGCAGAAACATATATCAACTCCATCCCCCCTCAATATTTCCATTGCAATATTTCCAGTTCCCTCCTTGCCCTCCTGCACTTTCAGCTGCCCCTGTGTGAATAGAAGGTAACAGGTAAATTAAAAATGAGTTTAGTGAGCATTTTATTTAGAAATAAAAAACTCATTATAACAATTTGAAGTAAGGTAGGTGACATTTTGAGCTTCTAAAACCTTGGTACTGTGTCCTTAATATGGAAAGGGGCAGCTTTGTCACACGCACGTAAACAGAAAAAGAGAGGCAGTCCTTCTTTCATCTGTCCCTCTTGTGACATTTTTTCTTTTCCTAACACTATGAAATCTGTTCAAAGATTTTTTTCTCTACTGAATTAATTATTTTGCCATCATCAGCTATTGTTCATAAATTGTTGAAAGCAGCAGAGAGGCACTAAAGCACAAGCAATGATTACCTTCTGAAACTGCAGACGTCTACTCAGTTCAGCAGTCATTAACACGAAAGGTTATGAGATGGAGAGAAAAGTGGGTTGGAAAAATACAGGCTGAAGAACAGAATATACCTCTCTGAAGTGTCTCTCATGAAGCCTGATTCTTCAAGGTACTGAGTGCCTCTTGAGAGATGCCGATTGCCTACAATCCACACTGAAAGGAACATGATCTGAGGAGGCTCTGTACTCCTCTGGAGGCTCTCAGCACTTTACAGGAGAAGGCCCAGGTTGTAGATTTAATTTCTTCATTTCAAACAAACCAAGGATGGCTTTATTATTTGTTATTCTAATTTACAACTTTTCAAAAGGGCCTTGGGTTACAAGAAGATTCAATTATACTGAATAAATGCTTTTCACCCTGGCTGGATGAACTTCAGTAGTTGCTTCATCACAAACCTTTTAGGTTCTGAGCACTCTGAACTCTGGTTTAAACAGCAGTTAAGGATGCTTAGCACTTTGTTGGATGGAGTCCTAATCAGTACACTGTCCCTCCCTTTTAAAACGTTGAAACCCAGCACCTGGAATAAAGCTAGTCAGGAATTGTTTGACAAAAAATCTTTTGCCAAAAGAAAAAAATAATTCATTGAAACTGTTGTGAAACAGTGTTGGGTTCAAAATACCTGACTCAGAATTTAGATAAAAAGACATTTCGAGATTTTCAGACTGGAAAGTTTTTCCTTTTTTGAGTTGAGACCACTTTCCATCCAGAAATTTTAGTAAATTTACATTTAAAAAAAGGTTTAGAAAGGGGAGAATAGATCAAAATTAAAACAGTTTTAAAAATTTCAAAAAGAACATTTCAATTGACCCAAACATTTTTTGAGATTGTTGACTTGTCCTGATTTGAGATGGGAACATTTTTCCAAATGTCAAAAATTCTTGCAGGACACTCAGCCCTAATCTAGACCCAGATTTGCAACTGACTAATGATTCTGAGTGCCCAACACAAGAAGATTTGTAAGTGCCTGAATTTCAATGTGTTGATGCTCACCACTTTCGAAAATTAGGCTGCCAAGATGTCTCAAGATACCTTGAAATTGAGGCATTCAAATCAAGTCATTTTTTTAAAATCTTGGCCCCGATTACAGTGTTTCCAGTATAGAAACAGAAAAATGAGGTAAAACTTAAATATACTTACTGGAAGGTTGCAGCAGAACAAGACTTTTGTTCTTAGAATCCAGAATACCACAAGAACCCAAAAACAAAGAGAAAGAGAAAGAAAAATGGTGAGGCACAAACCACCCACCTTGCCTTTTCCTGTCTCTTTACATAATGGCTGGCTGCATGCTTTGCTGCAGATCACCCTAACGTGCAAGCATTCTCGACACTGCTCTTAAATTGAAGTGTGCAATTCCAGCACAGTCCTCAATATACCACACTAAACTAACAGGCATGGTAAAGAACTTTTCAGATAGTTTTGTGTATTTCATGACTGCAGAACTGTAATTTTTTGTCATTATAAGCCTGAATTTTTTCTCTACAGGTAATTCCATAACACTATGTTAAAGTGTCACAAACCCCAAAACAAAGCAATAGTAAAATATTCATCAGTAATTGACAAGACTTAAATACACACCTGGGACCTTCATTCCTCAATTGCAGGTTAAGAGTAACTCCTATTTACTTCAGTGGGAGCTACTTGTATCCTGAATGGAAAAATAGGGCTCCTGGAGAGAGTCTTAGACTGCTTTTTATACACTTCTTAATCTTGTACTGTTACTTAAGTACTGCAGCCAGCATCAGATTACCATTCTTTCTATGAATTTGGAGGATGGTTTTTCTGAAGTGCCCAGTCAGGATTCAAGAACCAACTCTCTTTTTAAAAAAAACACACAGAAAGAACTGAGAAATGGGTAGACAGAATGACAATAGGATTTGGTGATAATGTTGTTATTGGTAAGTAATTATTATTGGTGATGAGATTATTTTGATCATTACTATTAATTACTCAAATCTACTTGTGTAAATTAAGTGAAAAGACAGAGTAGATAAAAGAGGAAAAGGCAATTAGAGAAAGGATTCAACAACTTCAGTAATTGGCAACACCTCGTGGTAGGCTGGAAATCGTGAGCTCTTCCTTTAAAAAGAGCAGCAAGCAGATTTTTCCGAGATTGTACATCAAGAGAAATAACTGATCTTGTTACTTACTTAACAGCTTGTCTCTGGATGCTGCATATAATGCAGGTTTGATATTGCTTTCTTGCCCTGCTTTAATATTCACTGAGAATACCAACCTATTACTGTTCTTGAAATTTTGCACAGGGCATTTTACTAGTACATATTTGGTGTTGTTACATCTCTTACTTAGGGTGAGGAAGGGAATGTTATAGAGACATAAAGACAGGTTTTAATTGTTAGCAAACAAGCAGTTGTCAGGTGGTTCTAATGCCATGTTTTTACTAATTTGAACTGAAGTAATGTTGCACTAGCCTACAAGACAGAGAATTTCAGAATTCTCAGCTTGAACAGCAACTTTGATATAAATATAAACTGACCACAGGGAACTTCCCTTTGTGATTTTCAGCAGCATTTGATGTGCATTTTTACCAACATTTTCCAACATATCACAAACTTTTTCAGGAGGAAAAATACTGGAAAAACATTGTGTATTTTTCCCCTTCTTTCTTTAAAAGCAAATGCCTATCTGACTGATCAGAAAGCTACAGTCCACTATCCAAACATCAGATAATTGATGACAACAACAGAGTTGACAGAGATTTTCTTTATGAAAATACTTAAATGCAAATGGTGACCAATGAGATATTAAAGAAACTATTTTTAGTATTTGTTGACTGCTGATAATGGAGAAAATAGTGTTAATTTTGTAACATATAGCGCTTTTTATGACCCAATTGATGTATTTCTCCAGCATGATAAGGTTAATCATCCCTCCGATATGGTGGGGACCCTCTATGCGTAGAGCTCCTCAGCCAGCCCACTCATGGAAATGGTGACTCAGCCATTTTTGCTTCAGTGTTTCCACCCTTCTTCTCAGACCACATGGAAGGATATCCCGCAGGAGGGAGGTGGCAGGTTTTGGGAGGAGTAGACTAGGTAAGTGGGATTCTTATCAAGCCTACACTAGCCTTATAGAGTTTATGGTGGAATAATAATAGGCTCAGGTTGTATCACTCTCCACTATCCTCACTCTGCATTGAGGTTCCCACTTTATGAAGAGGCTCTTAGGCAGCCTCTGGCTACAACAGCCCTTTCACATGACTTTCGGGAAACAGTTGGGTTTCTGGATAGGCCTTACTGCCCGTTTCATGAGGATAGAAGGGAACAACTGGTGAAAAATCCCCTCAAATAGATCTTCATAGAAATTTCTTCCACTACAAAGCCCTAAAATAGGTTTTCCCACTAGAAAGGGCAATCAAGCCCAACAAGAGGTTAACAGTCTGTGCTTTATATGATTAATTCTTGACTTTTTAATATATTTACAAAATTAGACTGTTTAATCTGATTATATGATGATTATGAGCACTGAAATGCATGATTGTTTTTCATTATAGCATATATGGGGAGAAAAGGTACAATTTTGATGACACTGAGTATTTAGTGCAAAAAGAAAATCATCCTGTCAACTTGAATAAACAGTAGGAAAGTTATGTGCTTTAGGCAAGAACAGCACAGAGAACATGGTGATGCTACAAAGGGTATAGAAATAGTATGTTAGTGACACAGATGCAATAAAAACAGCAATGGCTTTGTCACCGGGTCATCCCCATCAACATCATTTTCACTGTTCTTTGATACAAACAGATTTCATTGAGCACAATTATCTTTAATCAGTGCAGTGTAGGCCTGTATTCACATTAATGGGATTTTAAAACTCTCAAAAAAGTTCATTCGTCAATCCGTTTTTTATATCTTATGAAATGAATGAAGAAAAAATATATAGTACATAATGTTTTAAATTTACTTTGTAAAAGAATATCTGTTTTGGACTCCTGAACCTATTTTTTTTTTTCAATTTAGAATTACACAATTATATTCTTCCTCTCATAGGATAGCTGGTCAATCAGCTCAGTCATTTAATGGAGCATACACAGAGCCGGCAGAAATTCATTACTTTCAGAAATTAGATACAATGAATAAGGAAACAAGATACAAGGCCTTTATTAAATAGATTTTAACAAGATCTTCTGAATTATATAATGAAGACGTAATCGTCTGATGTGTGTTAGGAAAAGCTATTAAATAAAAGACCCTTTACTTTCAATACTGATTTTTAGCTTTGTGATGTTCTGCTCAGGATACCCATAACTGTAAGCCACTCTGTTACACTCTGCCTCAGCAAGTGAGAGCATTGATGCTGCTAAGCTGTGTATCAGCTCTCTGACACTCTAGCCTGTCTGCCTTGCCAGCAAATTCCTTGAGACTCTGCGGGTCTGAAGCTTGCTTTGCAGGTAACAAACAATGAAGCTCAGTTCATGAGTTCATGCAATGTCCAGGCCCTCTCACTGGACACTCAGAGAAATTATTCAATTTGCTGCCTCCAAAGAGATAGAGCACAAAGCAAACAGTTAAGTTAATGGAGGGCTCACTTTATCCTTCAACGTAACAGCAATGAGACAGTTTAAAGTGAAAGTAAGAATACATTTATTAACAAAGAACAGAGAGGTAAGTGATACTAAACAAGAGAAAAAGATACAAGTTACAAACAAAACAAAACTTTGCCTGAGCAGTTTTCTCACATACATCAATCTGCCAGCATCTCTAGCCCTCCAGGCCAGGCGATCCAACTTTCATAGAGGGTGCTGTTTATTCTGTCCCCTAAGTGACCAATAACAAAAATATCTTTTTGCTCCTCTTATAGTACCCAAAGCCCATTTTCTCCACCTCAAGAGTCAGGAAGGATTTCTGGGATGCAGATCCTACCCCCTGATGTGCTCACCAAGCTGCAACTTCTTAGTTTGATTGCTTTTTGCCTTGTATGTATATGTACTTTCATTGTCCTCTGTCTTAGAAAGCTTGACCCACGCAGGTAAATCCATATTTCTTTGTCAAGGCAGAGTGGCTTATCGGCTGTTCCCAAAACAGGTTTTAGGAATATATTTCCAGCACACATACCTAACTCTTTACACAGCACCTGTACATACATCACACACTGATATTCATGGGCAGCATTTCACCAGCTTTCACAAAAGACCTTACTCAGTGCAATATTGTACTAAAATTATATTGTATATAAGTTGATTCATTCTTTTTCTTTGTGGTTCAGACCCCTGTTCTCTCCCTGGGGTGTCTGGACCCTGATTATCACAATCTTTAATGTCTTATTCTTCCAACGTAGATGTTTCCCATCCCCAAAATAGTGAGTTAGCTGACACTGTAGTCTCTATTGGAATAAAAGAATTACTAGTGCATGCTGTAAACACAAATAAACATCTGTTTCTTTTGTCCTTGTATTAATAATTAACATGATATCAGGAAGCAGATTTCTCACAGGAGAGATTCATACAATATTCTTACAAGCATGGAAGTTGAGATCTGCATTCTGAGATTGATGAAGATTTTTATTTTTAAACCTACGGTCAGATCTAGTTTCAAGAGGTGATTAAAAAAACAACCTTCATATCCAACACACACACACAAATCCCCACAAGCCCCAGATTGCTGTCTCAGATACTGTGAAAATACCGTAAAATATATTGGAAGGAGGCCATTCTGGAGGTTAAAACACACATTCTTTAGTACTCTTCCAGAACACGACTGTTTGCAATAGTGTTATTGCAGTGTTTTGGCTTCAGAACCAGTCACATCACAGTCACTGAGACAAATGAAATGCAGGTGAATGACTTTTTTTCTTCACTTTGAATGGTTTTCCCAATCTGGGGCACTGTGCCTCTCAGATGCTAAGCACTTTTTTCAAGATGCTGAGTGCCATCAACTTCCATTAGCATCCTTGCATGAGCCAAGTCAGGAGTCGATAGGGTGAGAAAAAGATGTTCTTTTTTATTAATAAAGTATTTATTGACAATTTTATTAGATCATAGCCATTGTAGTCCATGTTTCTCCTGGCTTCCCTTTTTTATGTATATGTCCTATATTTTGTTTATTGTAGTTGATCTCATTTTGTGGAAGAACAATGGGAACATACAGTCTCTTCCAAAGCCCACTAAAGTACATGGACAGACTCCAGCTGAAGTCCATAGATTTTCAATAGAGAACAAAACTATGCATTTGAAATGGTATCCAAGTAAATGCTGAGAGAAAGCACAAAGGAATTTGTTGCAAGAGATTAGGAAAATGTGTGTTTAAAATGACCAGTTTCTCTCTTAAATTGGGCTAAGGAAATGGTAGCACAGGATACCGTGACACCTTTTCTGTTACCCTATCTCACTTACTGGTGACCTTTCTACCTCATATAAGTATATTTAAGAACAAATGACAGCTATCAGAGCTAGAAAGGAGGGGGTTGCAGTACTCAAGGCATGAGATAATGAAGACCTGGGCTAGAGATTTTGAAGTATGAACAGAGGAAAGGCTAGCTCCTATAGGTGTTGTGTGAGAAGAAGCTGCAAAATTTAGACATGGGTCTAGAAAAAGGGCAAAGTCAAAGGTTACGGGCTTGGATGACAGTGAGGATGGTGGTATTCTCCACAGTGATTGAGAAAGGGAGACGGTTTTTGAAGGAAAGATCAAGCGTTCACTTTTGGCCATGTTGAGCTTAAGTTGATGGTTGGATATCCATAAGGAGATGTTGGTGAGAGAGAGAGGCCAGGAGTTTGTTCGGACAGAAATAGTCAGCTCCAGAATGGAAAGCTAAGTCTGGGAGGCAACAATGTAAAGATGATCATGAAAAGCAATAAAGTATCAAACTAGTCTCATGGAGCCTGTTCCATTAGCAACACTCCCTGAGCAAGGAGCACAGAGCAGTATGGGTACAGTTTTTTCCCATGAGGGAAGATTGAAAAAAAAGCCTTTCAAATCCCAGCTATTTTCAAACAGGCATGATGAGGAAAGAACAAGAGGAAAGGTGAGATCTTAATTCCAGTGGAATTGCAGAAAATCACATGCTATGTTCTGACGTTATATTGGGATAATTGAGTCATGACATTGCAACAATACATAATGACATTGATGGGCCAAAGCAATAGCATCACTAAATGGTGCAAAGTTACAATGCAGATATTCTAATGCAATTTCAGGACCTTGCTGGCTCACTGTGTGACTCTCTGTCAACTTCAACTGATGACAAAATTGCTGTCCAGCTCTCACAGACAAAATATCTGTCCTTGATTTCCCATTCTTACCCCACTCTTTTCAAAAGCAGTAGTTTGGTTTAGCTGTGTTCTTCACCTCATTTAATATGATTTCATGCTTCAGATCTAACTCTTTTACTGATGATGTGATTGGATGTTGATCCAGTACCTAAGCTGAGCTGCCCACACTAATAGCTACTATAACTTGGGCTTTCTATGGGAAGGGTGAATTTCATTCAAAGAAACCCCTGTCAAGGTGCCCAAGTGTTGGACTATAAGTAAAGAACAAATTATAAAAATACAGTAAAGTCAACCATCTTAAAAAACCCACAAACAAACAAAACAACCTCATAAAACTGAAATAAAACCAAACAAAAAATATGGGGAGGAAATTCTACTTAGGGAGGAAAAGGAAGGAGAGGGAGA
>ML675601.1:86360056-86377644 GCA_007922155.1 Mesoclemmys tuberculata
CTCTGGCCTTGAATCTTCTTTAAAAAGAAAAGATCGACAAACTGGTGAGGACTCAAAAAAAGGATAACAAAGAAGAGAAAAAATTAGAGGATATGACTTATGGAGAAACATTAACAAAGTGTGTAGTCTAGAGGAAAAAATGATGTAGGATGAGGATTAGGATGGATATAAGTATTTCTAAATAATGGAGAGATAGAAACATAAAAGCAAGGGAGGAATAATCTAAGATCATAAAATCAGGAGTAGAAACCGGAAACTAAAACAAGGAAAAATTATTTACATATTAATACAAAAAGTTATTATAAGGTCATTTAGAAAATGGAATAATTTGTCAAGGGGGATAAGTCTAGCAATACTACCTGGGGTATCAATAAGTAAACTTAAACAAAGCACCTCATCATTTAGTAAAAGCAACTGTTTTGTATGAACTGGATGAGGTATGATTCAATTGTATATTCATAGATAGTTTTATTATAAAAGTGAAATAATGCTTCCTTGCTTTCTTCTCCCCTGCCCATTTTAATGTCACTTCTTGATTTATCATCTTATTCTGTATAAAAATTAGAATAGAATAAAGTTCTCACAATCCTTACTTCTTGGTTTATCTTTGTCATTTCATCTACAGATTGCACCATACAGATCCCAGATCATCTTATGCAATTATTGCTGTTGAGCCTTTCTTTCTCCCTTTTATACTTTTGGTGTTTGGACATAAAATATACTTTTCATGCTCTTTCGTGCATGAAATTATTCTCTATGAACTTCACAAATAAGTTCTGTGGAAGACCTTTCTTATCACCAGCACAACCTCTATTGCATGTAGTTTTCGCTGTAGACCCAACTATTATAACAATAAGCCACTTTGTGCCATCAGTTGAAGCAGAAGTCCCCATTAATGTCAGTTGGACATTCCAATTAAGAATTGTTGGCACAATATAACCTCATAGTATATCTTGATGTCAACATACCACTTTACATCTTCAGAGCTCCATGCAAACATTAATGGTAAATGCCTGCAGAGTCCCAAGTAGCTTATTGACAGAAGTTGGAAGGAAATGGGTTTTTTAAGGATTGGTTTTTGGTCATGATCACATGCCCTGAATGTAGTGGGTCTCCTGTAATCTAAGTCTGTGTTTGTCAAACATTGCTAGGGGGATGAATCTTTATGTTCAGTGTGTATGTTCAAACACAAACAGGAGTCCCTCAAAGTGCCAAACAAACATGACATAAATTGCTACTAACCTCTTTCTCAAAAGGACAAACTATATCAGACTAGGTTCAAAGTCTCATTTTTTTACCCTCTTCATATTTAACAGGAAATCTTTATTCACTATTCTTTTAAATCTATCCATGAACACACACACCAGTTTTCGACCCATTACTTATTGGCTCCTTCCATCAGAAGCCATTGCAGTGTTCATGGCATAAATGTTTGACAGTTGGAAGAAGATCTTTTACTGATTCTTTGACCTTGCAGATGTGGACTCCAGTTAAATAACTTCACAGTGCTCCCAAATTTGTTTAAACAGCTCTTTATCCCATGGCACTTTTCTTAAGCGTAGGGGTTTCTCTTCTTTCCTTGGCCAAAATTTCTCCACTGGCTGCTAATGTGTATCATACTGTGCACCAAAGGACTTTTGCCCTTCACCCCAGAAATGACTGCATTTCAGCAGTTTGAAGTAAATACTGTGATACGTAAGTGCTTTGGGATCTTTTGGAAGAAAAGACATTACATAAATGTAATGTTTTTATTATTGTTGTTAATAGGGAGAGTAGGTAGTTGAATGAAGAAATGGGGGCACTGACATAAATGTATATGGTGCTTTTTCTTTCTTTTTTTTTCTTTTTCACCTCTTTCTTTCTCCTCCACCATCTCCCACCAAGAAATAAAGATGATTTTAGTTTAAAACAAAAACACAAACAACCCCACAAGTACAACTTCAAAAAAGATGTGATTTCCTCCCCCTCCCACCCCCCAATTTGTAATGATTTTTGTTGTGTCGCTCATTTTACCTCCCTCTTTGTCCAGTCCTTCCTCTGACTCTACTGGAAACATGGCCTGCTTTGGATAGAGATGTGCCTGGAAACGGGAGAGTTGGGAAATCCGATAAAAACAAAATAATGAAGTAGCCTGAACCTGACTTTAAACTACCAGCAGCTCCCACTCTGCTTCCAGTATCGCCCACAAACCTGCCGTTCTCACTTGTAAGTGGTGGCTGGATGAAATGTGCTCATCACTCAGTAATGAACACTGTGAAAGGGTGAATTCATTGTTTGCTCCTAATCCAAGAGCCTTCTAGCACAGCTCTAATTGCATAAAAATCGTGGACCTGCTCCCCTTGACGTCAGTGGGAGTTCTGCCATTGATTTCGATGGAGGCAAGATCAGGCTCTTCCTTGTACACATAACCCTTCTGTCAGGTGGCCACAGCAGCAAGAAGGGCCGGGTTCAGTTTCTAAGGACTCCTCTTAACATTAAAAAACAGAGCCAGCTCAGGCCCATCCAGAAATCTGGGAAAATTAAACATTGCCTCTGGGCACCTCTAAGAGACCATACTTCCCCAGCTGTAAGCACTGAGTCTGTGTATAACAAAACTTTTAATTAAAGCGAGAGGGAGCTCAGCATTAATTTGGAAAAATACTGCAATAATTATTCTAAGGGATGCAACCCATACGTAAACACCTATCCCATATTAAGCTGGACAGTAGTTCTTTGCCTCAGTTTCCCATCTTGCAACGTGAAAGTCCAGCAGATGAATGTCTCTTTCTCTCTGCTGCACCCCACTAACAGCTGGTTGTCCAAAATCAACAAAGTCCCAGAATTCAGGGGTGTCTTCTCATGGGTTCACTTCCCGTCTCTGAAGATGGGCTGAGCAATGCCTCTGCTACTGCCACAGCTCACTGCTCTTGCTGAGGTCTCTGCTGTTGCTTACCGCTGTGGCCATTGTTTCTGCTACCTCTGCCATCTCTGCAGCTGCCACCTGTGCCTCCAGCTGTGTTCTGAAGCCCCACCACTTAGCCCAGTTCTAAGTGATTTCAGCTTTTAATGATTTCTCGAGATAGTGGAACTATCACAGCAACGACATCCTTTGGATGGTTTTTCATTGCAACTCTACTGTCTGTCTAAGGTTCAGCTTCCTTCACCTGCTCCTTGGTCATTGCAGCTATAGCGATAGCTGAGCAGAAACAAGGGCTCTAAATGGAGTGTAAACAGCTCTGTCTTTGAACACCAGAGGAAGAGAACAAAATAGTATCTAAAATGTGCCGATGGAGTTTTCACCCCCAGGGAGGAACACACATCTTCACTTCCTTCGACTTTCACTTGGGTTTGGGATGGCATCGATATCCCGTGCTGAGCAAGCGAGGTTACATTTAGGGTGACTCCCTCATTTAGAGCATATTAATTACAGTTCTTCTGCCCATTAGATGGTAAGGATAAGAACATTTCATTTCCCCTACTTTCAAGACCAAAGAGAATTTTAATCCAAAACAGCCAAAATTAATCATTTTCGCAAAGCTGGTCTGTCTGCTGATCACCTCGGCAAGGTAGGTGTGTCTAGACAAATGCTGTCAGCTCCTGAGATTCTTTCCCCTACTCTCAGGTTCATCAAGAGATGGCAGGGGAGAGCTCATTCAGACTCTGGCTTAAAAGGGTTAAGATGTTCCATGTTAAGATTTTCATATGACTTTTTCTCAGCTGAATTTCATGATGCATATAAAACCCAGCAAGACTCAGGCTAGAGATGTCTTAATTTGCTCTCAGTTGGAATAAGATGTATTCATTTTCATTTCTGTGTTAGGCAGGTCAGTGGTAGTTCTTTCATTCTCTAAGTAATGACATTAGGATTTCTCGTCTTGCATTATAGATTATTGGTGGTGCCCCGCCTATTTTATTAAACTAAATTTAGAACTAATCATAAGAACATAAGGATGGTCACATGAGGGCAGACCAATGGTCCATTAGCCCAGTATTGTGTCTCCAATAGCAACTAGTACCAGAGCTTTAGGGGGATTGTATAGAACAGGGTAATTTGGAGAGATCCATCCCTGTCTATCGTTTCTGGTGGTCAGAGGTTTTGGGTTGCCATGAACCCTGTTGTTATATCCCTGGCCATCTTAGCTAATACCTATTGATGGACCTATTCTAATAAGTTTTCTGAAATAAAATCCTATGTTTGCAGTAATTACATTTGACAATTTAATGCAGTCAGAACAGTAACTTGAATGTTTGTTTGTTTGTTTCCTGACTTTTTGTGAAACAGTTTAATAGTTCAAGTCCTGGCATTTTTAATATTTTCATTAGAATCCACCATTTGATTTGTAAATATGTGGCTATTTTTAATTTCTGACTAAAGTCTATGATAACATTTATGAAATTAAGTTTGGGAATATAATTAACACTTGTAAGGTGCTAAACTGAATGGCTTATTAACCATACGATTTAATTCTAAGTTATTTTGCTCCATTTAATCACTAAATTTTTGCTTTTCAGAAAGATAATTGCTTAATTTAAGGTGCTTAATTCTTCTAGGAAACCATTACAGTATTTTTTTTTCTCCAAGACAAACAGCCAATCTTAATAAAACATGGCAAACAATACTTTTCTGTCAGAAAAATGCAGTGCAATGAGAAGATGGTGTTTAAAAGGTGAGGTGGGCAGTGAAATACTCATTGCACATCCTGTCAGTGGATGAAGCCAGTTTAAGGCATTGCAATTGATACATTGGACAGTGATCTAGGGAGATAATGATACACCGAAGTAGTGAACAGGAGCAGTAAACAGGAGTTTTGCAAGGCAGTTTACAGAGGGTAAGTGAGAGGCAGATATACCTAACAAACATACTCTAACTTAGGCCAGTAACACCGCCACCCCCTGAAAGAAACAAACTAATGAAAATCCTGCAAGAGTAAAAATAATGCAGATAGAAGTCCTGCAGCAGAGCGGGGGCTATCCAGTTTATTTCACTGAATGCAGCAAGTACAATTACCTCCCTTGTAGGCAGATGGTGTATGTGTACTTGCAATGCAAGCAGCTTATTTATGGCCCTTAAAGACACACTATGAGCTCTTGAGGTCAGAGTGGCTCAACATAAAAAGCTAAGGGAGTCAGAGCAATACATAAATAAAACTTTTAGGGACATAATAGTATGGTTCCACCCCCAGTCTGACAGCCTCTGTGCTGTTATGAAGGACGAAAATCTTGGGGAAGGAGAACATCAGGATGGAGTAGAGGAAAACAATTCTATAGTTTGAACTCTCCTTCCATGTGATTTCATGCTATCCTCTTAGGATAATATCTCACTTAAGATACTCCCCTTGATGGCTGATTATTAGAAATGAAGATTAATTATTAATTAATGGTAGATTTGATTATTAGAAACATAAATAGCTGGGTTTGTGATGAGAACTATAGAGTAGATAAGGGGAGAACTGTACAGTAAGTTGTCTGCTGGATATGAAGGTTGTGGATCACATGAGAAATCTAGAATCACTTATTTGCAGTTCTGGGAAGGACCCATAGTTAACATCGATATAGGGAAGGATAGGAGAGAGATCCTGGAGGCTAAATTTAGGCTGCTAGGTATGTGATTAAAGTCTGGAATGTTACCAGTTCCATGCACAGGGCCAAGAAGACAGATGGAACTATAAAGTCACAATTAGTGGATGAAACAATGGTGTTTGGAAGAGGGGTTTAGGTTTATTAGAAACTGAGGAACCTTTTGGAAAAGGAGGAGTCTGTACAGGAGAGACTGGCTCCACAAACCAAAAATGAATCCAGACTGCTGGCATATCAAATTACATAGAGTTCTAGAGGATTTTTTAAACTAAGGGCTGGGGGAAAGCAGTCAGGTACTGAGGAGCACCCAGGTCAGATGAAACATCCCTTAGGGGAGGATTTATTAAAAATGATCCTTTATAACCTAATAATGAGGATAGGAAATAAGTTGGTAAAGTAACATAGGAGTTATTGAAGAACAGTGAAACATAAAAGAGTCACATTTAAATATACAAAGTCAAGCAATTGAATATTGACAAAATGTACAAGTGCTTATTTACAAAAGCTGGAAGACTAAAAACTAAGTGGGTGAACTAGAGTTTCTGGCATTAAATGAGGATATTGATATGATAAGTATCAAGGAGGTGTAATGGATAAAGCAAAAAAGCATCCTTTAGAAATTAGAAATCTATTTTCCTTCTAGGAAAATAGAAAGGGGCAAAAACTCTGGGAAGTCAAGTATAAAAGTATAAGACAGGCTAAGAAATAATTTGATGAGCAATGAGCTAATAACACAAAAACAAAGAGCACAAATATTTTTAAGTATATCAAAAACAGGAAGCCTGCAAAAAATCACTGGGGCCACTGGTTGAGCAAGGAGCTAAATGAACACACAAGGAAGACAAGATAGTTGCAGAGAAGCTAAATGAATTCTTGGCATCGGTCTTCACTGCAGAGCATATAGGGGAGATTCCCATCCCTGAGCCATTTTTTTAAAGTGACAGATCTGAATTACTGTCGCAAGTCAAGGTGTCAATAGAGGAAGTTTTGGAACAAACTGGTATATTAAACAGTCATAAGTTACCAGGACCAGATGGTATTCACCCAAGAATTCTGAAGGAACTCAAATATAAAAATGCAGAACTACTAACTTTAGTATGTAACCTATTGCTTAAATCAGCCTCTTTGCCAGAAGACTGGAGGGTAACTAATGTAATATTGACTTTTTAAAAATGCTCCAGAGGTAATCCTTGTAGTTACAGGGCAGTAAGCCTAACTTCTATACCAAACAAACTGGTTGAAACTACAGTAAAGAACAAAGTTACCAGACATGTAGGGATAAGCACAATATGTTGGGAAAGAGTCAACTTTTGCTTTTGTAAAGGACAATCACACCTCTCCTATCTATTAGAATTCTCTGAGGGTGTCAACAAGCATGTGGACAAGGTTGATCAAATGGATGTATGTACTTGGACTTTCAGAAAGCCTTTGACAAGTCCTGCACAAAAGGCTCTCAAGCTAAGCAAGGATTCATGGAACTCTAATGGATCAAGTAACTGGTTAAAAGACAGGAAGCAAAGCATAGGAATAAAGGGTCAGTTTTGACAATGGAGGCTCTGTACTGGGACCAGTCCTGTTCAACATAGTCATAAATGATCTGAAAAAAGGGGTGAACTGTGAGGCTGCAAAATTTTTAGACAATACAAAATTACTCAAGATAATTAAATCCAAAGTTGACTGTGAAGAGTAACAAAGGGATCTCACTACATTGGATGACTGGGCAACAAAATAGCAGATGAAATTCCCAATGTGGATAAGTACAAAGTAACGCTTATTGAAAAAATAACTATATATACAAAATGATGGGGTCTAAATTAGCTGTTACTACTCAGAAAAGAGATCTTGCAGGCATCATGGATAGTTCTCTGAAAAAAATCTGCTCAATGTGCAGCAGCAGTTAAAAAAGCTAACAGAATGTTGCGTACCATTAAGAAAGTGATAGATAATAAGATAGAAAATATCATAATGCCGCTATTTAAATCCATGGTATGCTCACACTTTGAATATTGCATGTAGTTCTGGTCACCTATCTGAAAAAAGATATATATAGAGTTGGAAAAAGTAACAGAGAAGGGCAACCAAAATTATTAGGAGTATAGAATAGGTTCCACAGGAGGAGAGAGATTAAAAAGACTGGAACTGGTCAGTCAAAAAGGAGACAACTAAAGGGGGATATGATAGATGTGGAGAAAGTGAATGAGGAAGTTATATTTACCCCTTCACATAACACAAGAACTAGGGGTCATGTGATGAAATTAATAGGGAGCAGGTTTAAAACAAACAAAAGGAAGTATTTCTTCACACACTGCACAGTCAACCTGTGGAACTCATTGCCAGGGGAAGTTGTGAAGGCCAAAAGTATAACTGGGTTAAAAAAACCCTGGAAAGTACATGGAGGATAGCTCCATCAATGGCTATCAGCCAAGATGGTCAGGAATGCAACCCCATGCTCTAAACCTCCAATTACCAGAGGGTGAACCTGGGAAACAGGGCATGGATCACTCAATATTTTCCCTGTTCTGGTCCTTCTCTCTGCATGTGGCTCTGGCTCTGGATACTAGACAGGATACTGGTCTAGATAGACTGACCCAGTATGGCCATTCTCATCTTCTTATGACTGAGTGGCCATGATTTCTCTGCCTAAAAGAGGGTGCTCATTGAAAAAGCATCAAACTGCCAGAAAATCAACAGTGTCTGCCACTATGGTGCCATTCCCAGCGGTATGGCTGCTGGGAGCATGGCGCTTCAAAAATGAGATAATTAAAGAGGGCAGCAGCTCCTGATTTGTCAGAATCTATATATATTCGGTGTTTCAATGGGCTCCTGCTTCTAGAATACCTTGTTTTTCAGAAGTTCCTGAACACTTCCAAACTCACTCAGCCAATAACTGGTTCTCATAGGAAAGTTCTGTGGAATTTAACCGGGATTAAGACATAGGAGTGCATAGAAATTTTTAAAAGTTTTCTAAAAATAAATTATATATATATATAATGCCAGATCACAATGGTCTTTTCTGGGCTGCACAGGGCAGGGACACACAGGAAGCCTCATATTCCTCACTTCCAGAGCAGTTTATGCACTGCTCAAAACAGTAGTCTCTGGCCTCTGAGTGCAGGATGCCAAAATAGCGGTGCTTTGTTAACACACACGGTGTTAACGGTGTGTGTTAGCGGTGGTGAGCCAGCAGAATTGTAGGAAAAGGACTGAACATGCCTGTGTTACAGGCAAAGGCTCTAGAGCTTGTTTGTTACCTGCATAGCCCCTGGCTGGATACCTAAGTCCCTGGTGTGACATCAGACTATTCAGACTTGCAAAACCTCTGACTCTTTCTCTCTAGTTCCCTAACAAGGGGTTGAGGAAAGAGGTGGAGTCTGGCCTCGTCCTCACTGGCCCAGCGGGTGAAGACAGTGCACCAGGGGAAACAATGGGCCACCACCCTAATGATGATGGCCACCAGGGAGTAGCACCAGGGGAGATTATGCTTGCATCTAAGGGTATCTGGCTACAGACCACTCTCTACATGTAACAGATATGCAAACAGGTGGATAATGATTGATTATTAGCTTTTGTTCACTTACTTAAACTATGAAACCTAGGCTAATATGTGCAACATTGTATTCTTATTGTGGTCATCTTTGTCTTCCCATCTCCCCTTCAGTTGTGCTCTGAACCCACCTGCCACATTGTTTCCTGTTTAGAGGGCATGCGGTCTGGGGCGGAAGCTGTCTTTTGTTTTGGTTTCTACAGAATGCAGCATAACAGGACTCTGTCCTTTGACTGGCACTACTGTAATGCATATCAGTGATGTTGAAAGTATACAGGACTATGTCAAAATGACACAGTAGGCCACCAGATTTATTATAAAATATACAATGCAGAGGAGTCTTGACTGAGAATAGGAATATACAGATCAGACCACAGGAAGTCTACTCCAATTTATCATAATAATTAAAAGAGTCCTCACTCTGGCCTCAATCCTACAAGTGTTGCTGAGTGCTCTCAGTGCCTACTGCCTTCAGTGCAAGTTGAAGACACTTAGCCCCTTACAAGACAAAGCCGTTGACTGAAAGAGTTGATCCAGTTCAAAACACACAAGGCAGTTTGTGCTTGGAACACGCAAGGTAGTTCGTGCCTCTGAAGTCTTTGCTTTCTCTTCTCTCCTCAGGTAGGGGAAGATCATTGATCGGGGTGCTACAGAAAGTTCCCTTTGTGCTTTGCCTTCCCTAGTTCCCTCACAGTCCTGCTCTGATGCTGTTCATTCTTTTCTTTGATCTCTCACTTGCTCCTCTCCATCTCTCACTTGGCTTTGCATGAAGGTTTGGAGTAACCGACTGCAAGAGTAATTTTTCCGGTTTCAGGGATGAGCAACGACTGTGATGCTTCTGGAAAGCATAATGCATATCCCAGGAGAGGGCTATCTAGCCATAGTGACACAGATCTAGAGTGGGTTGCATTGGAAGAGCTTTAGCTTGCACAGTCTCAAATTAGTCAGTCTTCTTGGGTGTTTATTTTCTCAACAGCAAGAGCCAAAAATAATTAATTAAGAAAGAACAGTAGTCTACCTGTAAAGAATTACTACTTATTAATCCTAGTATACTCGAGTTCTAAGATACCAGCTTTTGTGTCATAAATATAGTATTCATGAGGAGAACAGAGCTATTAAAGAGCAAATCATCCAGATTCAGAAATATTATAAATTATCATCTGAGACAGATGTGTTTGAATATCTCATTTCAATTTGTTTAAACTGCACTGCCAGTAAATGAATGATTAGATCCATGAGCAAATAAAATAATGAGTGAATTTTCCTCAATAAGATCAAAATCAGTAAGTATGAAATGAAGAATATTATTTCTTGTAATAGAATTTTATACTGTGGTCCTATTTAGATATAAAATTTCAATTACAACAAACCCTATATATTAATATATTATAGCAGATGTCAAGTATCTGTACAAAATTAAATCATAAAAATCTATTTGGAAGTTGTATGTTATTTTTGGTAGAGCTCAGATGTTCTGTGAGGCAAAAAGAAGAGAATGAATTAGTAGTTTGCCCCTTTAAACTAATCTGGGTCTTCTTGGGTTTGTAAAATGTTGGTTCTGTTTGATATGGCAACAAACAACTCCCTGGAAGCCCGCCAATCTCCAAGTTGTTTATAATTGCTGTAATTGGATATTTTAAACTCTAGAAAGTGGGGTCTTGTTTAAGCTTCTGTTTGTGTGACTACATAGAAGCCAGAACCAGATATCTGTTTGCTCCAAGAGTTATTTGTAAAATGGAAATGCTGAAATATGATTGTTCATCACTACTAGTTTATCACTAGCATGATTCATCATGGATCAAATCATATAATACTCACTCTGGAAATATACTCATTGGAGAAGTAAACACTGGGGGTTCATCTGTGCCTTAGGGCAGTGTTGTATCACCCTAGTAGGAACTTTGGAAGGCACTAAGCACAGTGCTTCCTTGAACTCCCCAGACTGCAGTGGAAGCATGTGTCTTGCTACTGTGCAGGAGCACAGCAAGAGCTTCCCTCTATCTCTAGCTAGCCCTGCCTCTTCCATGTGCCCTTGTGGGGGCTGGCAATGCTAGCCTCAAACTGTCACTGCACAAGGATTGCAACTGTGACCTGTTCCTGCTTGGGGTGTACAATGTGCCACCTCAAACTGCTACTGGATAAGCAAGTGTATGTAGAATCATATTTTGTATCTGATATATTGTATGGTGTGTATACCTCCTTCCCAAGGGTAAAAACTGGCAGGATTGTTAGGGGAGATTGAAACCTTTCATATGTATCCCTAAAATGAAGGATGAGGTCAGAATGTAGTTTAAATGAAAATATTGAATAGAAAAAGCAGAAGGGAAACCTATAACTAAACATCTGTAGATATCCCAGCCTTGAAAAGATGAAGGGATATCACATAAGAAAGCATCCAAAGGAGGTTAGTAGCTTGCCTAATGATTTAGTGACCTCAAATCTGTTTTAAATTTGGTGGTGGCTCCATTTGGAATCTCTTAATTTGATATATGATCTGTTTTTAAGAATTTTTTGTAAACGTGTGGATTTTCTAATGTAAATCTCTTTTTAACATCAATCTCCATTAATCAGCATTCAAACATTTCCGTGTGTAAAAAAATGGCTTCAAACAGCCAGAAGACAACAGAGAGGGAGAGGAGAATATGGCTTGTTATACAGGCATACACAAACAGACAAGTATCTATTATCTTTTGAATCAGGGGCAAAAACACCATGGCATCCCACAAATCACTGATAAATTGATGGAAAGGATCAGCTGAATTGAGCAAGGAGAGCAGCAACAATTAAGATGAGGTGGCAAATTTAGGAATAACTGTGCTGAGGAAAAGGGATGACTAACTGGAAGCCAGTAAGTCTACCCAACCCCAGTGTGTCCTTCAACTTACCTTGTGAAAATAATAGCAGTTTCTAGTCAGGCTCTGTTTTCTTCCTTCCTGCCCTTGTATCTGCCTGGGAGGGAGCTCTCACCACCAGGCAAAAGTAGTCTTTTCAACTTAGCTTTTCCAAATTAAAAAATAGGGTGAAGAATCAGCTTTATTTGTTTGTATGTTTATTTGTTGTGATCTCAGCTCAGATACCAGAATGAGGAGCATAATATCAGCAGGCTGAGTTTATTCAGCTGTCTTCCATTTCATCTCCTTGGGGGTGCAAATCTCAAGTTCAGAGAAGGACGCTGAAGGAGGAGCCAAAGAAAGACCATCCGGGCATCAGGCTGCTGGGAGAATAGCAGAGCCCATCAATTAATCATAGTATCATAGAAGATTAGGGTTGGAAGGGACCTCAGGAAGACATCTAGTCCAACCCCCTGCTCAAAGTAGCACCAACCCCAACTAAACCATCCCAGATAGGCCTTTGTCAAGCCGCACCTTAAAAACCTCTAAGGATGGAGATTCCATCACCTCCCTAGGTAACCCATTCCAGTGCTTCACCACACTCAGAGTGAAAATGTTTTTCCTAATATCCAACCTAGACCTCCCCCACTGCAACTTGAGACCATTGCTCCTTGTTCTGTCATCCACTACCACTGAGAACAGCTTAGCTCCATCCTCCCTGGAACCCCCCTTTAGGTAGTTAAAGGCTGCTATCAAATCCCTTCTCCAGCACATCTACCACTCTCCCCAGCTTAGTGTCATCTGCAAATTTGCAGAGGCTGCAATCCATCCCATCCTCCAAATCATTAACGAAGATGTTCAACAAAGCTGGCCCCAACACCAACCCCTAGGGCACTCCGCTTGTTACCGGCTGCCAACTAGACACTGAGCTGTTGATCACTACCCATTGTGCCCGATGATCTAGCCAGCTTTCTATCCATTTTATAGTCTATTCATCCAACCCATACTTCTTATGTTAGTCTTATTCTTATGTTATGTTAGTTAGAAGTTAGTCCTGCTGCTGATGGCTTTTCTTTTATTTGGAGAAGGAGGAGGCAAACAGGTGCTCTTCCTTTCACCTCCAGACCAGAAGATTGCTTGGTTGGGAACTTATGGGGGAAGGGGAATAGGAGAGAAGGAGGGTGCAGAAGAGGCAGCTTGTTGTGGTTTGCTGTTGCTTGCTGTCTCTTATTGACAATATTCAAAACTACCTAGGCAAGGATCTTCTATCTGCAAAAGGGAAGAAATGAAGGGAAATAGTCTTTGGATCACAAAACAAGCTAAAGTATAGCATGTGTTTCTTTATGCCCCTTTACATAAGCAGAAATGAAGAGTAACTCAATACATTTATATTGCACTGTTCTTCAGCCTTGGCTAAAGCAGAGGACTGGGACCCAGGATTCTTGTGTTGTATTTGCACATCTGCCACTGACTCTCTATTTGGCCTTGAGTAAATCATTAAAGTCAATATATTCCAATCTGAAGACTTAATCACCTAAATCCATGTTTAGGCACGCAAATTAAAGTGACTTGTTTTTCAGAAGTGCTGAGCACACAGAAATCCCACTGTATTTAACATGTGTTCAGGTCCTCTAAAAATCTGACCATTTTAATTTAGGTATCTAAATATGGTGTGTGATGGGCCAGAGAGGCCCTATAGTGGAAATGAGGGAGTTAGTGAGGCAGCTAAGTCCCACACTGCCAACAAAAAGGTTAAGGGGACCCTGTGGATCCAGTTGGCTCTGCCCTGCTACATTTGCAGCAAATGGAATGCCTGATAGGACAGAAGCCTGATTGCAACAAGGAGACTGAACTGACTTGCCATTTGCATAACCCCTTGCTAGAAGGGATAACTAGATTTTGGGCAACTGGTGAAAGCAGGGATTGTTTGAAGACAAGTCTGAATAGGAGGGTGGGATCCAACCAAAGATTTGTTTTGAGTTGTGGTTGTTTTGTGTCCCCGATTCCCTTTAGATCTAAATACTGTAAAAGGGGTAGAACTGAAGTGTTTGTTGGCCAGATGGCCAACACACTGCTACCTTGAACTTCAGAGAGACAGTAACTTACCAGCAAAGATCTACAGCTGGGTGAGTCATGCCCGTACAGGCCAAAAGTGGCCATTGCAGATGCAACCCTGTCACAAAGGGCTTAACTTTGAGAGTTCAGGTTAGAAAATATTGGCATTAAATTCTTTGTGTTTGAGTTCACCCTTCTGTAAAATAAGGTTAATAATAGTGACCTCACAGGACATTGTGAGGCTTAGAAAAAATAAAATTTGGAGAAAAATTATATCATGGAAAGCTTTGGAAACTATGATGACCTTTGCAACTAGCACTATTTCAAGTCATTTAAAATTCTTGTCTCTGAGTAAATTTCTGACATTGTTTTCCCTTGAAATAATATTCTACATGTACATCATAACCTCACAAATCTGGCCCTGTTAGAAAGACTGCGGCACTAAAACATTGTGCAAGATTCTTGATAGGAATATTTTAAAGAAGAAATCATTGGTTCTGTACTGGGAATTATACAGTGACAAGTCTTCGTTTTTCATGACTCCGTTTATAGACTCCCTTCTATCAGCAGGGGATTCAAATTCAAAGTTATTCTTGCGACTTCAAAGTCTCATACTGAAACTGAAAGATATGGTTAAGCTGTTTGTATACAAATATGCAGCAATTAAGAAGAAAAAAATATTCCAGAGTTCTTCTGTAGCTATGGCAACCTCCTCCACTCTACTTCATTTAGATAAATGAATTCAAACACTAATAAGAATGAAGTTTAACATTTTTTTGCATTATGGAATCTCTGGAACATTATGTACTTAGTGAAAGACAATATCATGTAAAAGGAAGAATTATTACTGCTGTTATTTATCTATTAAAGGACTATCTGTCTTCCAAAAATAGTGTTAGATATTTTTATATTCAATTAATGTTCCTGCATAAGGATTTTAAAATGCATTTGTCGTGCTGTCTGGAGTGGTTCACAAACATGAGTGCCTCAAGGCAGACTGTCAAGAAGCAGGGCAGACACCCCAAACTGGTTGTGTATTCTATAATCCTGTTTCATCAACACAATAACAAGTAGGGTTGTCAACTCTGTAATATTTAAAAATCAGACACTCCAGCAGGAGTGCCAGAAACTCCCCTGCCCCAATTCTTATCTCCCAGGGCCCCGCCCCTGCTCTGTCCCCTTCCTCCGAGCCCCCATTCTTTCTCCCATCTCTTCCCCCCATGTATGCTCCTCTTCTCCCCTCCCCCTGTTGTAAACAGCGCTTCTCCTCTTCTCCTCCCCACCCCGCCTGGGTCAGGTGAGACTCACCTGCGGAGCTGGGACTGAGAGCTGCAGCCACCCAACACATGTAGGACACAGTCCTGGTTGAGTAGGGGCTGGCACAGATGATGACCCAACCCTTCCCCCACCCTCAGTAACCAGACTTTTGGTGTCCAGTCAGTAGATCAACTGGACTTTCCAGTTGAAAACCGGGCACCTGGCTACCCTAGTAACAAGTGTAAACTCCTAAAACACTATAAGAGTCTTAACACAGAGTCACAGCCAGTTCCCTTGAGCATTCCAGTCTATCTTGCCACCTAATCAAGCTGGACTTCATGATAGTTGGTTACTTACACCTAAAATCACACCAAAATTCAGGTTATTCCCAATATCAAGGGACTAGTCACTTACCCCAGACCAATTGGTAACAAAGACAATGTTTGTAGCCAATCTTACAGCAAATTAACTAAGGATTTACTAACTAGGAAAAAGAAATAGGTTAAAGCAAGCACACATATACACACAAATGAATTACAATCTGTGGTTCCAAAAGAGTTGTAGTAGTCAGTCAGCACTGAATATCTTTTAGGGCTAATCCAGGGTGGATTAGATCCAGGATCTTTGCTTCTGTTTTGTAGTTCTAGCCCTAAGAGAGTCCAAACAGCAAAAGAGATGAAAAATTTTCTTGTTCACCATCTTTATTTCCTTCTTCCAGAATTCAAGCTGATGGGACAAACCCTTGTGCATGTACCCTCTTCATGGGTATAAGGGGCAATTAACAAAGTCCATGTATTCTGATGTCCTACAATGGCCCATTTAGTTTTGATAGGCCTTCTTGATGAGCAGGGGATAATGCCTTCTGACAGGGCTACAGTTTCAGGACAAACAATTTTTTACAGTTATAAAGCAAAAGCTTAAATATTACCTTATCACATGGAACAGAAGATATTATAACTGAGATTAATACATGCAGCAATTTAAAAGGATTTCATAAAGTCTAAACATTAAATGCATTGTTTATAAGTACAATACCCATCTTAACCATACCAATGCACAGGTGAAAGAAACTGGTTTTCAGCAATGAATTTATCAGTGCTCAGCTGAGGTCTAAAGTCTTGCCAAGAGCTGGCACCAGATTTGCCAGAATCACACCATTGTTTATTCCTTCTTCATGACATTTATCAGAGAAATTAGAGTTGGGGTGAAATCTTAGCCCTTTTGAAATCAATAGGGTAATCAACCACAGGTTTCAGTGGAACAGGATTTCACCAACCTCTGTGAATGACTGGGTGAGTTACTTAACCAAAATGATCAGACCTGGGTAAAGTGAAGTTAGATGATTAAATCTGTGGCACATCTAAATAATTGCCTAGCTTTTTAGATGTACTAAGAAATGGGAGCCTGGGGTGCTTAACATTTCTGAAAATTATGACACTTAGGCCCAGATCCTCAAATTATTTAGGTGCCTAACTTCCACTGATTCAATTGGAATTAAGACCCTAAATACCTTTGAGGATCTGGTTGCCTATGAAAACCACACCTATGAATCTAATCTAAAACCCAGGGGAGTCTCCGCACTAACTATAATAGACTTGGGATCAGGCCATTATTTACATGCTTAAATTTAGTCTCCAAACTTTGAAAACATTGGCCCTCATTCTGTTAGTTTACTTATGTATGGAATAGACAGAACCAATTACTCACTTCCACAAGAGGCACCTCTCAGGAGTGCATCCAAACTTTTCAGCAGTGCTCAGCTCTCAAAGAAGTACATACACAAAAGTTGTGTACCTGCATACAAATGTGTGAGCAGAAATCAATGGTTGTGAACATACGTCAGGGATTAGGTATGTACACTTTTGCAGAACTGTCCCAGAAATATTTAAATGCTTAATACAAGTCTGTAGATCATAAGGAGGCTCTTGGAATAAAGGAACTATGAAATGTAAAATGTCCAATAACTTTAAGTATAATTAAACATACAACTAATATCCTAACACTTTTTAATTTTTCTGCACTGTGATCAGACTTCAAGTGCATGCATGACACTGATTTCTATGAAGCTTTATATTAAATGACTGTTTTGGTAAAAATAAAATGTAAAGTTCAGAGCTGAAAATCACATCTATTTTAGTTCTGTGCAAAAATCTCTAAAAGAAGTGGTGTTTATCTTCAAGGTTTATCAAAAGAATGTGTAATATATAATTGTTTCAATCACGTTCCATTACTTTAAAGCAGGATGAAATGTCACACATTTTATCTGATTGCCTTGGGAAGTCTGAAACTGTGTATGAGATTAAGAAATTGTTACAGTTTGCATTGTAACTTCAAACACTTAGTCT
>ML675601.1:86384574-86471257 GCA_007922155.1 Mesoclemmys tuberculata
AACCCAGCCCTGAAAACCTTAGGTCTTGCAGGATAACTCCATTAGGAGGGGACTTGTAGCCATATGAACAGACAAGTAACACAAGCAGTATATTAATAGAAACACACACCCCACTTCCAGGAAGGTAACCCTAATAAATTAGCATACCTCAAGGTGATGGACAAATCTGGTAACAAGTACTTTTGTGAAAAATGGACATTTTAATGCCAAAGTAAGGTACTTACACCTGGAATGTGCCAGATGGCCCTTTGGATGCAGAGCTTTCCACTGAAGTCTAAAGGAATTTTACCATTGATTTATAAATTCCAAGGTTAAAAGGGACAATTGTGACCATATAGTCTGACCTCTTGTAGAATACAAGCCATAGATTTTCACCAAAATATTTCCTGTTGAACTAGAGCATAACTTTTTAGAAAAACACCTGGTCTTGATATAAAAAATTGCAAGTTATGACCCTTGGTAAATTGTTAAAAAGTACATCTTATTTTTATTCTGAATGTATCTAGCTTTAACTTCCAGTCATTGGATCATATTATATCTTTCTCTGTTAGACTGAAGACTCCATTAACAAATGTTTGTTGCCTGTGTTGGAACTTTTAGACTGTGATCAAGTCACTCCTTAATTTTCTCTTTGTTAAGCTAACTAAATTGAGCTCCTTAAGTCTATCATTATAAGACATGTTTTAATCATTCTTGGAGATCTTCTCTGAACCCCTTTCAATAAATCAACATCCATTTTGAATAGTAGACACCATAACTGGACACAGTATTCCAGCGGTTGCACCAGTGCTAAATACAGATGTAAAATAATCTCTCTATTCCTACTTCAGATTCCCATGTTTATGAATTCAAGGATCACAGTATCCCATTTAGTTTCAGTGTCACACTGGAGCTTAGGTTTAGTTGATTATCCACTAGAACCCTCCAATCTTTTTCAGAATCACTTCTTCCCAGGATAGAGTCCCCCATCATATAAGTATGGCCTACATTCTTTGTCCCTAGATATATACATTTACATTTAGCTGTATTAAAATCCTTATGGTTTGCTTGCTTCTAGTTTACCAAGGGATCCAGATCGCTCTGTATTAGTGACCTATTCCTTATTTACCACTTCCCCAATCTTTATGTTATTTGCAAAATTTATCAGTGACAATTTTCTATTTTCTTTAAGGTCATTGATGAAAAGTTAAATAATGTAGGGCCACGAGCCGTTCTCTATGAGATTACAGTAGAAACACACCCACTAAATGACTCCCTGTTTACAGTTGCATTTTTTATTAATGGGAGCAAGAGTAGGTACAAAAAGGCTGATCCTACAAACCCTTACTCACCCAAGAAGTCCTCTTGAATTCAGGCCAACTATTCAGGATTTACATGAACAGGCCTGGAGTTTCTGTAGTGCTTTATAATTCAAAAACTGCCTATGTGCTGTTATGTAATCTGATTAATTATCTTTTCCCCATCTCTTGTGATTGTTCAGGTGGCAGTTAAATATTCTTTAATTATTAAAGACAATAAAGATTTTTTTTAAAAAAAGTAGAGGATAACTCCAATATCTTTCTCTCAATTAAAATATCTTTGAAGAGGTATGTGAACTAGTGCTGAATGCATATCTGTTTCCACAGTGATTGCATTGCTAGTTTCTTCAACTGTAAAATGCTTTAAAATACCCTGAATATGAAAGGTGCTCTATGAATCCAAGTTCTAATCTATACTTCTGCTCAAGTGAGCATAAATCTAAACTCTGTGTACTGTAATTCACATACTGTAAAATAGTATTCATCCTGGCTAAATTTGTATTTGCTTTGTTCTAGCACCACAGTGAAATAGAAATATTATCCTGGAGTTATTTTAGAAAACTACCAGGCAATGTCACAAAGAAACAGACTAGCTAGCTGTTATGTGTTATGATACATATAGCTACGATGAGCCTTGATTGGATGGTGGAAATGAATACGCTGAGACCTTTCTGAGTGGCCCTTGCAGAGTGGGGAGGGCTGTTCCTCATAGGACAGAATTTGGAATCACTGGCCTGAGGTTTCCAGAACCTAGATATTAAGGAGTAGATAAGCAGCCATCAGCACCCTGCAGACCATGCATGGGTGTGGGATTGGGGTGTAGGCAATCGGCAGAGTGTGCATCTCCCCCCCAGGCAGAATATTATGTATCCAACACTTTTGATCAATTCAGAGAGGAAATGAAGGGACAGGGGCCAAGGGCCATTGAGAGAGCTCCTCTGGCATGGAGGGGCTGTGTGTTGTGATGTGTGTCCCTGTAAGTAACACTCTCAGGTTTCAGTCAGGCATGTTTAAATAGGAGTGGCTGCTTTATGCAGATCACTCTGTAGGAAGAAGCCTACCCAAATCCCCACAGAGAAGCGCCTTCTCTTCATTGGGAAACAGGCAAAGTGGAGGGTTGCTGTAGCTAAATATGAGTTATTCAGGGACAATGAGGTACATCTCTCAAATGGGGGAATGAATGTATCTTTGGACAATGTTAGGGAGAGACCCACTACTCTCTGGGAACTTGATCGTTGGTAGTGAGGGGAGCCAGCCAAACTAATTGCTGGCACCTCCTTGTAGCAGGTGCAATTGTAGGTATTTCTCCCATAGGAGGTCTGGTTCCCTGACACCGAAGAGTTGGTAGTTGACTTAGGGGAAGGCATCCCCTGAAGAAACTGGGGAAGGAGTTTGAGGGTCCTAATGTCTGATACAGTGAGAAGACAATCCCCATTAGCCCTGATATAAGGGGAGAGTGGCAAGGTCCCAGCAACAGGTTGGGTACAAGCTGTGGTCTGATTGAGGGCTGCTGGCAGCCCTCCACCATGTGGAAACCATTAAGGAAAGCATCATGACCTGTGTTGTATGAGTTGTTGCCAGATAGTTCCCAGAAGACTTAAGTTAATAAAGTTATGTCCTAATTAAACTATGTCCCTTGTATCTTGTCTTCCTTCAAACATGTCCAAGAGGCTGGCTAAGCAGCTCTTAACTCTCCTAAAGGGACATAGAGGGAGAGAGAGCTACTATGGAAAATGGAAGTGGCATTTTTAAAGTGGCATTGTTTCTTACAATGAGTAAGGTGGTGGTGTAGGATTCTCTAATTTAGTCACTAGTGTTTTATTACAAATTTATGGACTGAATTTTAATGTCTTAACAAGTACTGGCCTTATACAATATGATGATATGGTGATGTATGATTTGATGATGTGCAAAGGCAAGATCATAATTAAATCTTAGAACAAAAAGTTTAAAGTGGAAAGGCTAGTATCTGTACCTTATCTGAATACATTAGTCACTGATGGTGGCTTTTCATATACCAAGTCAGAATTTGGTAATTCATTTGACTACATACTTACCAGTTTCCTCCTGTATAGTAGGTCTAACAACTGATATATTCATACCATGCTCCATTTATATAGCTTGACTGTGCTATCTATAGTCATGTAGTTTTGTAGGTCTCTGCTGCTGGAACTTTGTCTGAAATAAGTAGTTTTAACAGTATGTTATGATGTTCTATTATTACCAATTGCAGTTTGGATAAGCAGCCATTTCACCTAGGCAGCATATTAGTATTTTATTCATGGGCTATTGTAGCTGAAAAGCCCCAATGACAGATAAAAAGTCTAGATTTTATTTCATTTTATTAAGTTAAAAGGCACTGAAGCTAAAATGAGAAAAGGTCTAGTGCCAGATTACTAATTGCTGCTCAAATAGATTAAACTGTTAATTTTATCTTCCTCTAATCAGAGATTGGCTCAAGATTGTTCTCATTTGTCATATCAGACCAAGGACCATATTAATTCAATGCTGAGAATAAATGGCTAGAAACCATTTCTTCTTTTGAGGTAATTTAGCTAATAAAGTGGACAAAGAAAAGGCGTTTTCCTCTGCATCACTGAAGAGCAACAGATATAGTACTGGGTCCCCAGCTAGTGTAAATGGGCATAGCTCCACTGACTTTGAGTTATACCCACTGATACCAGCTGAGGATCTGGCCCACAATGTGTAAGAACATTTATGAGAATAAACAGGCAAAACCCCCCAAACCCACAAAAAGCCTGAGTAGTTGAACAGAACCCTTTCATTATCCACCATTACATATTTATTTCTAATGATATTTTATACTGTACTTCTTTCTCCAGTCACTCATAAGGACATCATTCTAAACCTTACCTTATGTAAGGAAGCTGCTTTCCTGGAATTGCTATTATTGTCACAAGTCCTGCTCCCTGGAGTAGTTCCTATAAATTGCTCTCATTACTATAGCTTCCAGCAGCAGATCAGGAACAACATTTTCCCATTGCATCCATCATCTGATTCGACTGACGTGTGTATTCCCGTCCTCAGTGTCAGTTCACTACAAAATTCAAGATGGCAGCTGTCAGGATATATGCTCAGAACTACACACAGCCAGGAAACTACTAACATAGCTGCTCATAAAGCTAATATTAGAGCTATAGAAAAGAGGGAGCACACGTAGGGATTTCTTGGCAAGTATTTCATGTTTTGACATGTAATTATTATTACTATTGCTTACTGTCTATTATATGCAGGAGCCCTAGTAGCGGACAATGACCCCAATTTTGCAAGGCACTGTACAACCACAGAATAAAACAATGTTTCCTGCCTCAAGGAGCTTACAATCTAAGCGTACATTCCTTTTGGAATGCATATTTATCTATACAAACATTATTTCAAAAGTGGAATTTTCCACAAAATGATTAAAATGTGAATGAAGAACTACAAAGGCAGTCAGTTTCATGACTGACTGTATGCCACTAAATTAGTTGTCATGTAATCAGCACAGAAAAACTGACCAACTTCTGTGAACAACTGCTAGGGGGATGCAAATATAACGCTTCCATTGTCTTGTTTTTCATTTGTTTCTTTGTCATCCATTGAGGGAGAAAAGGAAAGTGGGCTTCTAGTATTTCAAGTACACATATATTTATTCATGATTTTTTAATAATTCTAATCCAGTATATTAACCTCTTTCAGGGGGCAAAAAATGAATCACACTTTCCATGCCATCATAAATGCAATGGAACTGAATGTGTATGATAGACATTACACCAAATGGGATGTTTGGAATGTTATTTAACCAGCTAATTCTTTTTCATTGTGGCCCTGGTTGGACATTAAAAATATTCTGATACACAACAGTATTTTATGTCACTTTGCCCAATATGATTTTACTGTTTCTGCCTTGAAATATCAAGCAGGAAAAGAAAGAAAGAGAAATACAATCTTAATTCAAAACACCTGGAACAAATCCAAAGTAACTGAGTGTGTCTCCAACTTTTACTACCATAGTTTTCAAAGCATCCTTTCAAAAGTGCAATTATATAAATATTCATTCTTGCTGTATTAACATTTCCGTTTATGAGATCCTGACCCAGATAATCATTACACTGTTCAAAACACCAAGAACAGATATTGCTTAGTGATGGGAAGATGATGCTAGAATTTCTCCAATTATTTGTTTCCATTAATTTTTAATCTATTCTATTCCTTTTATCTTTAGTTTATTCATTTCACCCTACTAGTGATGCAATACAGTAATGACAGTCACTATTCACAAATCATAGCAACACTGCCACTTCCCTTAAAAATTATCAGGATAATTGACAATGGTGAAATATTTCTCAGATGTGAGTCGTTATTATAGATTGGATCTACATTATGAGCATGTGTTTTAGATCAGGCTGGGAAAACAAAGTCCATTGCAGAACCCAAAGTTCACCTCTTCTTGCAGTCTTACTTTGTTGTTCTATTGTTAATGTCTTAATTAATAATGTTCAGCTCCAGTCTTCTACCCAGGACTGACTGCTCCTAGAGTTCTCCCTCCTAACTGCCCAGCTTACTTCCTACATCCTCTCTCTAGTCATCACACTCCACCTCCTTTTATTCCACCTGGATTATGAGCCAGCTGCCTTGCTCAGACAAAAAGAGAACCCACTTAATAGGATGAGTTGTTTCAGAGAAAGTCTGCCAGTTTGTTACACTCCTCCAATCTAATGTGTCACTGTCAGTCCAGCAGTTCTGAATGTGACAGATGCAAGACCTTGGAAACATGGAAAATTGAAAAGACTATTATATTGAGATGTGCTTGATGCTAAAGGTGTGGGGATTATTCATAAATGTTTATATCTATAAATGTTACATGTATCTGTATCAGCTAGGAATTATAAGGACAGGCCTTCTGGGATAGTCATAGGGCAGCTAGATTCAGAAAGAAACTTGGCGTGGTAATGCTAAGCCTAGAAAAATCATTTGGATTCACAAAGATTGTTATATGGCTTCTGTATACTGAGTTATAAGGCTTCCTATACAATGAATGGGGAAATATGAGTGCCTTAGAATGGGATTCACAAAAGCCAGCACACTAGGTGGTGAGCCGCCTAAGCTAGGCAATAGGAGATGCCAAGGTGAGGGATATGCGTTAAACCCTGCCTCATCTTGGAAATAGGCACCCATCTCTGGGGTCTGTATTCTCAGCTGCAAACCCCCTCCTCCACTGGCCCCCAGGATGCCATGAGGAGCAGTGGGCACTGTCCAGGGTTCTCTGCTCACTGTCCCCCTCCAGCTCCCTGATTTTAACCATGTGACTCTCACTTCCATCCCTGTTTTATCATTTGTTGTCCCCCACATTCACTTGAGTCCTGGGTCCAGTGTCTCCTCCCCAGAAACTCAGTAGGTGGATACCCTCTCATAGGATCAGGACTGCAAAATGACTCAACTTGCTGGAGGTCTTTGTGCCTTGAGCATCACTGATAAGAACACTGTGGCTTGGCTTGACCAAATTACATACACCAAATAAATAAAGAGCTGGTTTAATGCTAAACCAGCTTTTGTTTACCTCATTCTGCTCTGGATGACTAAGTAACTCATACAACATCTTGACAATAGGGACAAAGTGGCACTCATGGGGGATTGGACAGCACTATGATTAGAGTTTTAGCAATCTCACAAAGATAGAGAGAGATAGCAACAAGTAGCCTACTGCCAATGCCATGAAAATTTGGGCTGCTGTGCCCAAGAAGTACTCTAATTGAAAAGACTAGTGTTCTCTGAAGTTTGAATTACAGTTCTTTTAGGGGCAGGTGGGGTGGAAGGGAGTGCATATAACAGAAAATCCTACTGATATTGCAGCTGACGAACTGGATTTCTGCCCATGAAAAAATATGCCCAAATAAATGTTTTATTCTTTAAGGTGCCACAGAACTCTCGTCCTGCTGATATAGTTTCATTGGTTGTTCTGAACCTGCAATAGCTTTTAAGTCACATGTACAGAAAAACTCTAATAATTAAAGTCATTAAGGGTCTGAGCCAAAGCCTAGTGTGGTCTATGGAAAGACTCCTATTGATTTCAATGAGCTTTGGATAGCATGAGCTATGTGCGCATGCTATCAGCCTAACTTGTGTGGCACTGACAGCTAGCCAGTTTAGGGCATGACCTCAAAGAGGTGTTAATTTCACTGCCCATGGGTAACAAAGGAATATAAATAGGTTAGCAAACACAAACCCATTCACTTGTTTTGATAAAAATCCAGAATAGATGTTAATTGTATTTACCTACATCCTGTTAAATGTGTACACCAGTGTAACCAAATTAACCTGTAGTTGCTAAATCCTTTTCATGTCTTGTAACTCTATATTGCCTTTACTTTACGTATGCAACTATACTCAATTTTCAGTAGATCAAAAGGCATGTATTTAGCATTTAGATGTGAGTTTGCTTAAAGAAGAATTGTTCGGCTATCACATTGTGTTTACAAAACCAAAGCCTTAGGGCTGAAGCATTAGATCTTCAAAGCAAGCACCATTAGGACTTTTCACAGACTCAAGTATCTATTTTGTCAGAGTAACACACAGGCTGTGATGGGTGTTCTAGGAGGACACCTGTGAGCTACCTGTATGTACCAGAGAGCTATAATACAAGTTCATGAAACTGATCCAACATCTGTGACCTGCTGAACTCTAAACAGGGGGAGTTTGAACCATTGGACTGAGATTCCCCCCAAAAAGCATTTTGGGATGCCCTGAAAGATTCATGGAAGGACTCTAAGAGACATGGAGAATTAGTATATATGTCTTTTCTAACAATGGACTCATATATTCTGTTTGACCTTTTCAATTCTTTTCTTAGCAAATAAATTTATAGTTTGGTTACCAGAGGATTTGGCTACAACATTATTTTTTGTGAGATCCTGAATGTCCAGTGACTTGGAGTGAGTGACTGGTCTTTTGGAACTGGAAGAACCTAATGTGTGGTGTTTTTGTTTTTAATAACTGTACACCATAAAATCTAGTTTGCCTGGGTGATAAATAGGGGCTGGAATGCCAAGGGGATTGTCTATATTCCATGGTAAAACTAGTATAGTGATCCAGGAATATCCTTTATTACTAGTTTTGTGATACTATACCACCAATTTGGGAGCGTTTGCCTTATTTTCTGACAATGTGCCCTGAGTTTGGACATTCTTAGCTGTGAGTCAGTCCAGGCACTGTGACACTTGGTGCTTAGCTAAACATTGTCTATATGATGCTTTTTCATTTGTAATAGCCCAATTAACTCTCCTTCATGTGTGACCTTTTCACCTATCAACCCCAAACACAGCTGGATTCTGCCACCCTTACTTTCACTGAGCATTTGAATCCACCAGTAATGTCATTCACACCTTGTTTGTAGTGTAAGGTACTACTCAGCATGATTAAGGATGTCAAATTCTGGCCCACAGTGACGCATCTTCCAAGTGCTACCTCTCTAGCTGACAGTCTACACACCCAGGGTCTGATCCACAGTCCACTGAAGTCATGTTAAAGATTCTCACTGAGTTGAATTTATTTTGGGTTCGGCTCCATATGCTGGAGTAGCCAGGCCAGTTTCAAGCTGCCAGCCCATTTCCTGTTAGCCAATAGCCCATTTCCCTGTGTTTTCCCATTCTAGGTTCCATATCAATCCTTTCCAGCACTAGAACTCTGCTCCTTTAACGATCTGCTTTCTTTTTCAACCCTCCTATACTGTCAGTGCCCAGTCTAAGGGAGACCATGGAAAAAAGCCAATAAGGGTAGGTGTTACTTTGACAGAGTAAAGAACATTCCATCGCTAAGGAGGCAAAAATTGTCTTGCTTTACCCTAGCATCTCAAATCCCACAGTCAGAAATCTACCCTGTCTCAGGCCTTGGATTCCCCAGCAGCCACTCAATTCTGTAGTCAATCAGAGTTTAGTACCTACATGCTATTTAGTTTCCTGTGGGTTAAGAGCTGTATTTTCTTTAACAGTTTACATCACAATTAATTATTCAGAGTTTATCATCACTACAGCAAGGAAACAATATGTTTAGATAATTCGGCATACCACTTAATTATTTAGGCATTTAATTATTCCTAAGGCAAGTTATTTAAATTCACAACTCAATTAAAAATTGATGGATTGCACATAATTTAATTTTTGTGGATTAGGAATTACAGGTAAATTTACCTTAACACATTATTTTGCCCATAGATTTGTAATGCAATCTGTCATTCCAAGCGACGACTGATTGATTCCACAATTCCTTTTAATCATCAAAGGTTTCTGGCTTTAAATGGTCCCTCTCCCTCTTCCTCCCCCTCTCCCCACTTTCTCAGAATATAGTTATCTGTGTGGCAATTAGTGTTATGTCTCCCCATCTTTATTAAAGGATCTTGTAAAGAGCTGACATAAGCAACAACAATCCTTTAACATTTACAACTCATGCTGATTACAAAAAACTTAAATTCTCTTCACTCCATTGTGAGTCAATTTATACTTCTGGGAAGCAGGTAAATATACATTCATCACTGATGAGCAATGTAGTGAGTTATAGCATATCCAACTGAACAAAAGATAACAGATCAGTACCGTATTTTGATGTGATCTTGCTTTTTTTTACAATTGTTATGTTATTTTGTGATGGGGTATAAAATCCCCCACACTGGCCATGAAAGGTTTAAGGAGCTGCTGTGTGCTCAATTAGCACTGCCTGTGAAACCTGCAATAGATGTCAGAGTTGGAGGGAGATATTAAAAGGGGACACCACAGCGCAACTGACAGCTGACTGGGAAGGAGAACAGCTATCATTTTGCAAGTGAGGCCTGGCTGGGACCAGGAATAGTTGAAGAGATTGTTGCCTGCTGACTCTCAAAGAATCTCTGAGAGATAGTAGGCCTCACGTGGAACTATTGTTTGATTTGTCCACTAGTGATTTACCTGCTGGAAAAGAGTAAATTTTCTGAAAGTGGTGCCCCGCCTCAAAGATCTTCTGTCAGACAGCTGTAATATATATGGGAGAAATAGGTTCTACAGTTGGTATAGCTACGGACCCACAGAAGGCAAGGTGAGCGTGTTAACCATCTGGGTAAGGCCCAAGATCCTCAAGGAATTGCAGCATTTCTAAGATTCTGCAGCTATTACCAGTTTCATAAAGAATGTTTCCCATGCCATGCATACACTCACTGAGCCACATGTTGCTCAATATGCTGGGAACCCTGAAGCCTCAGCAGAAGAAACCAGCATGTGGAGTAACTGGAATATGCCTATAACTGTACTCCACACAATGCAATGGATGCACACTGTACATGCTGATGTTCGACTGAGAAGCCTGGTTGCTGGTCATTTTCCGTTTCAGAGTGTCTTCAGAAAGGAAGCTCCCAGAAACGTATAAGGGGTATGTAACTTGCCTCAGGGGTCAACTGAAGGAGGTATATCAGATAGTGATGCAACCTCAGGTCACCAGAATCAACTGAACAAAACCCGATATGACCAGCAACTGAAGCAACAGGAGTTCCAGACTGTTGGTTGAGTCTTGGCCTGGAATCTCAGATTACAAGGAAAACACAAAATTTCTGATCATTGGGAGTCACACCCATACATTATACAGGAGAAACTGGGGGATCTACCAGTATATCAGATACACCTGGAGGGCAATCACAGCCCCAC
The DNA here is from genome assembly GCA_007922155.1 of Mesoclemmys tuberculata. Lineage (NCBI taxonomy): Eukaryota > Metazoa > Chordata > Testudines > Chelidae > Mesoclemmys > Mesoclemmys tuberculata. Next base: position 86,395,538 of record ML675601.1, read on the forward strand.
CAAAACCCAGCACATGACTCATCTGTTCCCTGTGGCACAAATATTATTTCCTGTTTAGGATGTTTCCACAGCTTTTGAGCCTCCAGCCCCATGTCGGACGCAGTCCCAATGACATAGATCTACTCAGTCTGTGTGAATGGCCCTCTGCTCAGACTGAGAATGAAGTGAGGTATGGCAGACATCCTGTGGAGGCCCACACCATACAAAGGGATGGTGGAGAGGGAGAACCCACAGTGAGCATCCCAGGAGCTCCACTGGCCAAAGCTGCAGGGACCCCATGAGAGCCCATTGAGGAGGAGCCAGCATGGGAGGAGAATCCTGTCCCCCAAATGGCTACTTTAAACATGGACACATTTAATTTCATGTCTCAGGGACTCATCATCTTGCCTACGTGTTCAGTGGTGTCACCTCAGCTGATGCCCAAAAGCAAGCCTAGACATTCCTCCAGGGAAGGGCAGCCCAGACAGGTGCTGACATATGATTGTTTGGGAGAATCCAGTGACCTACAGGTCTCTGGGGTACCATGGGGGGGGTGAGTTGCCTCAATGAAACCTGTTCCATTCCCAGGGACCTGTGGGTTGAATGCTGGGGATGCTCTGGACCAGTAGGGGCCCTGGGCTCCTGCTGGAGATCTACGGCCTGGAGTTACCCACCTTGCTGGAGACATCAAGGAATATTTCTTTTGCAGGGATGATGGGGAGAAAGTGTAACCACCTTGAGGTTTAGAGAGTATGGCCCCCTTTAATACCTCGTCTTGAGGTCCTGAGAGTAAGGATGATTGTTCCAGGAAGAGGAAGTGCTGGTTGTTCTAGGGAGAACTAGGGAGTGGTGAGAGGGAGAGTGACAGAGCATTTGTGTCTGTAACTCTAGACAAGAGGGCCTACAGTGACATAACTTAGAACCAGCCCAAAGCCCAGGAGGAACAGAGTGACCAGACAGGGATGTCCCAGGACAGATGCCAAGAGGATCACCATGCCAAGAAGGAATCACCTGAGAAGGACAAAGTGGAGATGGACCCATTGTTCCCCAGAGCTGCATGAGGCTATGAGTATGAGACTTTTGGCCTTGCATTAGGAATAAGGAGGGAAGTTGTAGCTAGTTAAGTGAGGAGGTTGTCACTCTGTGGGTTTGTAGAGAGCAGCAGAAGAAGGAGCTGGAGGGGTTTTTCTGGGAAATCTTACTGGTGCTGAAGAAAACTAGGAACACCCAAGACTCGCTGCCAGACTGGAACGCTTTCCAGGATTCCTGAACTCTGGGTTTAGACACAGTGTTCAGCATCTATCCTTTTATATTGTGGTACCACTGGCCCCATGGCTCTTTATGTTGGATGTCACTCCTATCTTCTCCCCCTGTTACTTTTCTCCTTTCATCCCTCTGTAAATAAATATTCCCCTTTCCTATATGCATTGTACTATTCTGGTATGTGTGGTTATACTTCAGGGCATTTGGAACACATGCCTGTGGAGTGGAAAGGAGTTTCCCTGCTGCATTCCTGTGCACGCCTTTTCTTGGCCAGAGCCGTCTGCAGAGCAGACTCCATCTTGGCTATGAAGGCACCATAGTTACAGAAGGCTGCCTACATTTTCACTTATAGCTGTGTGAAATGCTCATAGTAATTCAGAAACAACATGAAATTTAACTGGTTTGCTGTTTCTTTTCAAAACAACATCCTCCCCACACCAAACTACCCAGGTCCACCAAAAGATTTCCTGAAGTCTGAACTTGAGCCCAGTTTCAAGCAAATTGGGGCCAATTTTGGTTTCACATCAGAACCATATGAACTTTGCCAGATGTGTGAAACAGAACTGAGTGAAGTTCAGTGGTTTCATCTAAGTTTTGCTTTCAGACTTGGAGGTGGTTCACACAAAGCAAAACTCATGAAATGCAAACTGACAAATATTAAAGGTGAAGAAAGTGATTGCAGAAAACCACTATGAACTGACACAGAAGAGACTTTTACAGCTGGAATCTATAAAATCTGACCAGTGATTCAGGGATCAAATTAATCCCTGAAGTAACTTCACTAAAATCAGGACCACGGTTAGACTTGCTGGGGCCCAGGGAGGAAATTAAGGAGTCGGTCATTCCCACCACCCCCTCCCACCTGAACACACACTGGATTTCTGCAATGTTTCTGAAGCCAAAGCCCAAGCCCTGACACATGGGGCTGAAGCCTGAACTCTACTGCGTGGGGCGTACTGTGGTGTGGGGCCCTGGCCAATTGCCCCACTTGCTATCCCCTACAACTTATCCTGACTAGAAACAATGGCATTCTCCAAAGGATGAAACCGGCCAGATGTGGGTAGGCAGCTGCTTCAGTTAACTTCAATGTAATCCAAAATAAACAGCAAATGTCCGTTCAGCCTAGCGTACACAGAGTGAACACAGCCATAAGACTGCTATGTTTTAATGGCAGTTTTAGAAAAATAAAATAGTGTTATAAAGGTTATTTGTTTGTTGGTTTGATCATCTGTTAGATTCATTTACTGTGACCCTTAACGTTCTGAATGACTTCAAAGCTACTGCACACTGATGACATTTTTTAGTTTATTAACCCAGAAACTGTGACCTTTACAGAGTTTGGGTGCTGAAGATTTGACAACTAATACACTAGAGAGGTTTTCGCTGTGGCCTCTCACTAATCACAAAGACCTCCTTTGGCAGTTTCTCATAAGGAAGGCCTTCTTTATGCAGTCTGGCCTTTAGTTTTTCTTTTAAAGACATAATTTGGAAACGGATGTCTCTCTATCGGTCTGTCTCTCTCTGACTGTGTGAGATAAGTAATTTCATTAAATGAGCTTTCTTTGCCAAAGGATACAAATAGCCCCAGGATAACATTTCTTGAGCTATTTTAAACCTCAGAAATATTGGAAATGCAGTGCCACTGCAAATTCTGACTTGACCTGCTAGCTGCAAATCTCTAACATGAAAGCAATTAACTACTGCCAATTTTAGTTCTTTCCATTGGATAGAAAAGTAAAACAATTCAGTGCAACAATCTTTAAAAACATATAGTTTCAATCACCACATATTTAGCTCAGATTTATTAATAAATGTGGATTGTTTATATTTTTACTTGAAATTCAGGGACAATGAACCCAGGTAGGATGACATCTGTGAATTAAGCTGCCAAGATAAACATCACACTGTGAAGAAAGAATAAGGTTGCCAGACACTATTGGAGGCTGCACATAAAGCAATCTGTTGTTTCTTATTCTGGAGGAAAATAAATCAGCAGCTCTCCATTTTTTATATCTGCACACAAGTATGGACTATATAACATATATAGCACTATATGTGGACACACCTCTAGTATGGAAACCATCAAATATAATAAAACAATACTGCATTTGATTAAGAAAAATCAGCTAATAGAGTTCACACAGTGCTCCAACAGCATGTAGATTAGATCTAATTTACAGTTTGTTATGTTACTTCAAGAAGAAATAATTCCTACTGTTTTTGTCTGTTTTGCCCCCACTAACAAATCTAATCAATGATTTTGTGTGTGATTTTAATAGACAGAATGAGTTGAGTGTGTATGTGCTACATAGAAATAATTATAATCTAGCGCTTGTCAATACTAGGGATTTCCCTTAAACTTCAGACCTGTTGTCATCAGGATAATGTTCCCTTTGCCAACTAGAAGTTATGAGCATCATGGTTTGAGCAGAAAGAGCAGGCATGTTGAGAAAATGATTACACTTGTTTAATTATCATCATTGTTAAAAAATGTAAAGTCCTATTCTACTATTGTTTAGACACTGTAGAGGTAGGTAGGAAATCGCTAGTAAAAGAAGCTACCAGTTGATTATCCGGTTCCATCAATACTGGCATAGGGAGTTGCCTTTAACAAAACAGGTGCTTTCTCCCAGGAGGGTTAAATCAATATTTAAATCAATATTTTATTTGTCTTTCTCTAAAATGGGAAAGGACATGCACAAACATTCCAAACACGAAGACCCAGGGTCAAAATTCCAGTTTCCCAAGTGGGATTTCAGCCTGGAGCCCTCAACATTCAGGTTCAGGATGCTCACTGTTCACATATTTAAAACTGGTCACCCTTACCTCAGAAGCGTGGTCATCATCTGATGTTTCTCCTTTACTAATTATCCCCAAGCTCCGCTTTCCTCAAGAAGCCTCACCTGTCCTTTCAGGATTGAACTATGACAATTAAGCTTATGTCTTTTCTGGCCAGTTGCCAAGGTAACCCAACTGATTCCCAAGTGTTAACGCTCTCTGGATCAGTTAAAAATCAATTATTTTTTGTCAAGGTCCAAGTTTCTTGGTCAAGGTATACTCAAGTCCAGACTCCAGAGAAACATTTTCCATGCCACAATAACAATAATGATAATAATAAGAAAATAAAAAGATGTTGTGGTCCATTCAAGTGTCTGGCGGTCCATAGCTGGCTCACGGTCTGCCTGTTGACTACCCTTGCTCTGGGTGCTCATTTTATTTTACTGAAGAAAGCGAAGAAGACGTGGAACAGAAAAATGCAGCATGAATAGAGAGATATAAAATGGTGGGGAGAGGAGGAAAGACCAGATCTTTCATACTCCATTTGTATCACATTCACTCACTTAATCATGCCACATGCAATGTAAAATTCTTTAGAAACTATAGAAACTTCTAAAAGGTAAACATGGAAAACCTCCCCTAATGTATACCACTCCAATAAGCAGCAGACCGCCCTGTCACAAGTGGAAGTACTGTTCTAGAATGGAGTGTAAGTCCTGAAGCAGGGACATGTGAAGGATAAAGGTTGGAATGCTCAATCCCATGGTGCAGTGCTCTTTTAACCTCACAGCAACATAAGATGGAAAATGCATCATAAATGTCCAAATATATACCACAGCCTGAGAAATACCAGATGAGGGAAAAACTTGCACATATATGTAAGGTGAACCAATAGAAGGACCCTGTAGAGAGAGAACATGCCACACTGGGAGGAAAAGCATAATGTGGAGTAAACAGGATCAGATATAATGTCCTTTATTTGTAGTTAAGTCGTGTTCCACAACTCACTTACCATATAAAATTAACAATAAATATAGCTTCGTGCAATTTCTGAGCCTCTGGCATTTTTAACACACCTTCAGCACATAGGAAGGGAGATAGATGGCCTCGATTGGCACTAGGACTTACACCTTTTCCAATTCCTGCATCTTGGTGCAAACGCTTACCTGTAGTGGCCTCTGTTCCAGGACCAGAGAGTCACAGTCATAGCACTGCTCCGCTGCCACAACATATGGAAGAGCAGGTCAAGCACTTCCTCATCTGGTATAAATTGTCAGAATTCCTTGGATTTAAGTAGAGCAATAGCAATTTACACCAGCTGAGGCCCTGCCGAGATGTTTTGGGAAGAGCAGGCTACACCACCCCAAAGGATAATGAAGTACTCACATTTGCTTTTATTGCTAAAGTGCATAGAATCATAGAAGATTAGGGTTGGAAGAGACCTTAGGAGGTCATCTAGTCCAACCCCCTGCTCAAAGCAGGATCAACTTCAACCAAGTCATCCCAGCCAGGGATTTCTCAAGTTGCACTTTAAAAACCTTTAAGGAAGGAGATTCCACCACCTCCCTAGGCAACCCAATCCAGTGCTTCACCACCTCCCTAATGAAAAGCTTTTCCTAATATCTAGCATAGAGCTCCCCCACTACAACTTGAGACCATTGCTCCTCGTTCTGCCATTCACTGAAAACAGCCTAGTTTTATCCTCCCTGGAACCCCCTTTCAGGTAGTTAAAGGCTGTTATCAAATCCCTCCTCATTCTTCTCTTCTGCAGGCTAAACAAGGCTGGTTCCCTCAGCCTCTCCTCATAAGGCATGTGTTCCAGCCCCCTAATAATTTTTGTTCCCCTCCACTGGACTCTTTCCAATTTGTCCACATCCTTGTTGTACTGGGGGGCCCAAAACTGGACACAGTACTCCAAATGAGGCCTTAAGTGCCAAATAGAGGAGAATAATCACTTCCCTCAATCTGCTGGCAGTGCTCCTTCTTATGTAGCCCAATATGCCATTAGCCTTCTTGGTAATAAGGGTACAGTGTTTACTCAAAGGGGGACAGTGTAGCTCTGTATCACCAAAAATGTGGGTCCTGTGCCTTAAATGTAAAACCTGGCCAATAATAAATTGTAATAGATAATGTCATTTTTGCAGTAATCTTTCTTGTAAGAAATGGGGTTCAAAACTGGGCAACAGATCAGGTTATGTAATAAGATGCATGTTTATATTTAAAGAAATATTGTTTCTTTAAACTTGTTGCATAGTTTTCAGAGACCCAGAAAAAATGATGTAGTTAAAATACTCTCTGTGACATGCTCCTGGACTATATAAAGAGAGAAGGAATACAAAAGAAAATTACTGGTAGTTCTTATTCGGTGGTGGTCTGTGACATGATGGAGGTTCAGGCCTCTATTTATGAGTGGGAGGAGTCCCATCATTATGCCTTTGCCCATGTGCTAATAATGAGTCAGCATGCAGGTGCCCTCATTAATAGGTCTGTCAACTTCTGCTGTCTGTACTGGTTACTTCCATTCTAACTACTCATGGTAAAGGAGATCACTGCTGCAACTGTGTCACTTGCCTGTGCTGTGCAACTCACACTGCTTTCAGAACTTGACCCGCCCACACTGCCACGAGTCGTTGTTGATTTTGATGTGGGTCATCCTAATCCCCTTTTCTGACAGATTTTTTGAAATTCAAGTAGCCTTTTATCAGTTCTGTGCCGGTGTTTCTCATGGCCTCAGTACCTCTTGGTATCACCATCTGGACTATAGAAAAAGATTTTGGAGATTTTAGTGTGCTTGAATTTTATTTTTAATGTTCTATTTTATTGTCTCCCCTCCCCACACCCCCCCTTTCAAACACTAGTGGGTTTTAAATAGTTAACTATTGCCTTGGTGCCATTCCCTCCAGACTGTTCAAATTAATAAGATTGTTTCCTACACACATTAGATTTGTTTGATCTAATTTAATAGAGATGCTTTTAAGGATTACTATATGCATACACATGTAAAAGACCGAATGATTATGTTTTGAGCTGTGACCAAATCTTCAAAACTGCATGCAAATAGTTCTTCAAAAGACGAAATTGTTAGTTTTATTGCTTTTATAGCTGTTACAGGGGTTTAGAGAACTCTTCCAATTGAGGATTCAATTCTTAAAATCTAATAGATTAATTCAATACTTCAAAGCGTTTTATTCAATATATATGACCCACTTAAAGTGCTATAGTCTCTCACTAACAATGATTAATAGTGGGGTATAAAAAATTGATTCAAACATTATTCTTGTCCCTTAATTTCATCTTTGTTCATAGAAAATAGTGCTTAACTGTCTAAAGATTTACACCCACTATCCATCTTTTATAATCATAAATCTGTAAAAAAAAAAAAAGAGGATTTAATTGTATACTAACTAATTTCCATTAAAATAGGAAGTGAAAATACTGAGGTTTACAACTGAAGCTTGGTACCCAAATCATTTCTCCTCTCATCCAATTTCAAACATAATTGTTCATTTTTTAAAAAGAGTGTGTGGGGGGGAGGGATATAAATAATAATCTTCAAGGGCACTAAGCACTTTCCAAGAGAAGCAACTTGTAGTGTCAAGTAGTAATGATGGAAAAAAGGCTGACAGAAAAGGTACTAAGATACATTTCGAACTGCCTTGTACTTTAAAAGTATAGAATATCGGAATGGGAGCTTGTAGTTTAATCACTGGATGTCTAAACCGAGTTTAGTGGTCCTAAATCACAAGCTGGTGTGAATCCTTTATTCAAAGACAGCATTCATTGTCCTTTCAACACAAATAGTAAGCTGAAACAAAAGAAGCCCTTGCCTGGAAATACAGGTGGAAAAGGGTAGGATTGAAGTACTGTGGTTAATGTTAAAATCCTGATATTTACCGTACTCTGACATTTACCTTTGCAAAGGTACTTGTGGTATTCCATATATTAAAAGCAGAGAAGAACGCAAATACCCCAGTAAACTTACCTATGGAAGGTAATAAATGTCAAGGTAACTCCTACCACATAGAGTGGATGCTGCTATGTGAAACAGCTAGTTTATTATGTGTTATGTTCTACCTGACTGTGCTTGGTGCTCTCATTGTAAGAAGCAATAACATTCATTCAAAAAGATACTAAATCAGCTTAGTATAAATGAGCATGGTGATGTTCATAGTTTGGAAATATCTTGCTTCTACACCCCTCTTTACTGGCAATGATGAAAATGAATAGTCCAAGTTAGGCATATGTATGCTTACATTTGAGCATATCTAAACACACTCTCATTGTGTGCACATATCAGATTGCTGCTTGTGCATATACTAATTAGGTGCATTTCTGTCCATGTGCACGTGCAAATACCTGATCTGTTCATGCACATCATAGATTTGTGCACTCGAAGCACGCTCAGATACATGCATGCAGTTAGGAAGATCTAGTCCTGATTATTTGGTTCAAGCTGTATTACTAATAACAAACAATTTTTTGAGCACAAGTACAATGAGTTGTAAGGTTACTTTATTCTTTATAATTTATACATCTCGAAGATTTCTACTATGTAAACTGCTGTGAGTAAACACAAGTCCTGACACTTGGTTTAGTAAAAGGTGAACCTGCAAGTGGTTCTTGATTAGATTCCAATAAGCTGCAAATAAGAATCTGAGTTTTATACAAAATAATTTAAATATATTCCTTTTTTTCTTTTTTTTTCTCTCTCTATCTCTAGAACCCAGTCATATCTTCCTCCCTTCTCCCTACCATTGATACCCTATATTTCATAGGACATATAATTAATGTCTTAAGATAATTATTTTCTCTGATGTATTTTGCTCACTATACTAGTCAGATCTTGGGTGTTCTGTGTCTTTCCCAGTGCAGAGGTTCCCCAGCATTTAATTGTTCTGCCTCTGGACCTAACCAAGTCCCAGCTGAGACTTCCAAATATATAAAAGTGTCACTCCTGTTGGGATCAATCAAAGCAATAGAAACTTTGAAAAAAATGTCAAATTGTATTTGATATATGGGTTGATATTCTGATTTTTTCCTCATCTGTTTATTCATCCTTCACTGAATTCATACAATTTAAGACCCAAAGGGAACATTATAATTATCTAATTTGATTTCCTGTAATAACAGAGGGCCATAAAATTTCACTCAGTAATTCCTGAATGAAATACCTAACTACTGACTGAAGTAAACCAGCTGTTTTTTGAAAGACAATCCAATCTAGATTTAAAGATTTCCTGTAATGGAGAATCCATTATACCCTAACTAAGTTGTTCCAGTGGTTAATTGCCATAACTATTTTTGTTTTAGCTTAAAAAGACCCAACTACTGTAAATTTAAGTCTTTGTCTGTTAGACAGAAAAGAAGTCCTATATAAGGAATCTTTTCCCTCTACTTATAGACCAAGATCAAGTCCCCTCTTTTTAATAAACTAAAGAGACTCATCTTCTTAGGTGTCTCACTATAAGACAAGTTTTTCAGACCTTAAATCATCCTTGTAGTTCTTTTCAAAATTCTTTCCGTGATAATAGGGGAATTGGCTATAAGGACTAGGCTTAAAAATTATGCAAGGCAGAGCAAAATATAAAAGATTGACCAAATTGCATAGGGAACTTGAAACAGAGCAACGACTGAGCTAAAACGGTTGAGCAAGAACAGAACAGCAGATATGCTCACCCGCAGGTCAACTGCCAGAGGTGAGCAACCACAGAACACAGGATGTGCTTAGGCAGACTTCTGCAGGACAGCAAAACCATGTAAAAGTGTTCGACCACAGGGTGTTAGGAAAAGCTAAACTGCGAAAAAGTGTTTGAAAAGTAAATAAATACTCAGAGCAGACAAGGGTTCAGTGCACTGCAGCCCGGCGCAAGAGGTGGGTGTCTACTCTTGAGTCTATCAGGAGGATGCCAACCCTAAGAAGCTTGTGAGCTCCAGATCCCAGCAACCACTTTCTGAGAATGAGGGTTTTGAATCAAGGATCCAGGCCAGAGGCTGAGGCAGAGCCTGACCGTGAGTATAGCATCCAGATAGTTCAAGATCTGCGGACTCAGGGAATCAGGGGGATTTAACTGAGATCCGCACACCACGTCTCCCCTAGGCAATTGCTAAAAAGCTTTCAGGATAAGGAGAATAAGGATAAGTAATAGATAAGGTACCATAAATAGTAATGATTAAGTGTAAGTGTTAATTGTCTAATGGTTTGATTATAAGAAGTATTGTCAATTGTCTTGTTGTTCGTAAGCATCAATAAAGCTATTAATCGATTCAACCTGGGATGTTCTTTCCCATCGGTCTCGGAAATCTCGTAAAAGAATCTGGGTGTCTTGCTACCCGTCCAATTCGGCCTTTCCCCTACTAAATGTTCATAGCAGCAAGCTTTCCAGTTTTTCAGCATACCTGTCAAGTGTGGGTGCCAGAACTGGCACAGTATTCCATAGAATATATATATCTACACACCTTCCTACTGCTACTTGTTATTCCCCATTTTTACATGCAAGGGTCTCTTTTGTCGTGTGAATAACTGAACCTCACTGGAAGCTCTTATTAACTTGGTTATCCACCATTATAATCAATTCAGATTTGAGTGTCTGAGATTTTTATTTTTTTCTGTATTCATTTCCCACCTTTCCTTCTAGTTTAGTTTTTGGAAAGAGAATACTTTTGTCTCAGATCTCTGAGAAGTCCAGGATCAGATCACTGTGTAATAAAGAATTACACTTGATTTAATAAACAATTACATTTCTCTACCTCATTTTATATCAGACCCAACACTGAGTTGAGTAGGCAAATTGTCACCTACTGGCCTGTCCAACAGTGTGCACATGCTCATGTATTTCCAGGAAAGATTTTGCTGTATTAAACACTGGTTAATTTTAACTGGGACATCAGTGTAATAAATATATTTGCAGTGTATTATTCAGTGTATTATTCAGCCACTGGATGTCTTTCTGTTGTATAACCTTCCAGAGATGCTGAAGTCCCTAGTAAACAAAGGAGACAGACCTGGAACTCAAGCTGTTTGTCTCTAGTAAGATAGGAGATTAATTAGAACTCCATAAGACACCTTTTACAAAAGGGAAATATATTTATTCTGTGCAACTTCTTGTGTCTCCATAAATAAGGACCTGTCACAAAAATAAAATCTCAAGGAAGGAGCACTGTGTGATCTGCACAGCCTGCTGCAGTTCTGAGAACAAAATGGCTGCTGCCTTTTCACTCATATAGAGATCTTAGTAATGTAAAGATTCAGTGTATAGAACATAAAACTCTAAATTAGTGTATTCTCACAGAATAGATAGTTTAACAATAGCTTAGAAACACACTCAAGCTCAGAGAGACACACTGTTTACTAAATTATATCAGTGATGGGAAAGCTATGGACAATAAGACATTGCAGGATCACTCTGAAAGTTTCTATAACTCTTTCCTGTAGATGTTATTTTCCATGATTCCAGATAGTATAGTGAAGGCCTCAAAAGGGTTATTTATTTGTACCCCTCACTTTTCAGAATTTATATATCTTTGTTGGGTTCAGTTATGGCAAATCTAATTTATCACTGTCATACGGATAGATTTTCTTTGTTTAGGGGATCCATAAATACAGTTGAATAATTTCTGATTAATTTCAATACTCTCCAGTCTTAAACGTTGTTGTTTTAATTAATGTTTAATTTTGATTTTGCTTGGTCTTCAATATTCTTTAGCAGTTACATCAGCCTTCCAGTTTTCACTCTTTTGTGCATTTAGTTTTAACACTCACACTATATGGCAATTTTAGTTTGCCACATTTGATCCAAATTATGCTCCCGTAATCTGCACTGTCCTCTTTCTCCCTTACTCTTCAGAAAAAACAGTTACTTACCTTCTGTTACTGTTGTTCTTCAAGATGTGTTGTTCGTGTCCATTCCAAGCAGGTGTGCACTGTCATTGGAAGGTTTTTTCCCCAGTGGTACCTGTCGGGTCATTGTAGGCACCCCCCTGGAGTGCCTCCTCCATGGCGCTGTATATAGGGGCCCACCAACCCACCGCCTCTCCAGTTCCTTCTTGCCGATCATCTCCGACAAGAGGGGTAGGCAGGTGGAACTTGGGATGGACATGAGCAGCACATGTCAAAGAACAACAGTTACGGAAGATAAGTAACTGTTTTCTCTTCTTGGAGTGCTTGCTCATGTCGATTCCAAACAGGTGATTTCCAAGCAGACCGACAGAGGAGGAGTCGGAGCTCATGATACTGCTCTACCAAATGCCACCTCATCTCTGGCATGCTGGATAACAGCATAATGTAAAGTAAATGTGTGTATAGAGGACCAGGTTGTGGCCCTACAAATCTCCTGTGTGGGGATGTGGGCCAGGAACATTGCTGACGAGGCCTGAGCTCTCATGGAGTGTGCCATGAGAGCCAGGGCTGGCACCTTGGCTAGCTTGTAACACGTCCTTATACATGAGGTAATCCAGGATGAAATCCTCTGGGAGGACACTGGAAGTCCTTTCATCCTTTCTGCTTCAGCAATGAAGAGCTGAAGGTTTAGTTCTCTCTATGTAAAAAGCCAGCGCCTGTCTGACAACCAAGGAGTGGAGACTACTTTCCCTGCTGTTGGCATTCAGCTTTGGAAGGAACACTGGCAAGAAAATCTCCTGACTAGTGTGAAATCAAGAGACCGCTTTGGGCAGGAAAGCCAGGTGCGGGCGCAACTGCATTTTGTCCTTATGGAATATTGCATGCAGAGGCTCTGAGGTTAATGCTTTGAGTTCAGACACTCTCCTTGCCGAAGTGATAGAGACAAGGAAAGCTACCTTCCACAAGAGGTACAACAGAGAACATAAAGCTAGGGGCTCAAAAGCAGTGCCCATCACCCTACTGAGCACCAGGTTAAGGTCCCATGCCAAAACTGAATGAAATGCTGGAGGGTAAAGTCTCTTTAAGCCTTTGAGGAAATGAGACACCATAGGATTGGCAAATAAATATTGAATGGCCCTTTCTCCCAGATGGAAGGCGGAGATAGCAGCCAGGTGCGCCTTCACAGATGAAACTGCCAAACCTCATAGACTCATAGACTCATAGGTCAGAAGGGACCAATATGATCATCTAGTCTGACCTCCCGCACAAGGCAGGCCACAAAACCCTACCCATACACATTTATAACAACCCCGAACCCATGACTGAGTTATTGAAATCCTCAAAAAACCTGACTGCTTTAGGTGCAGTAGGTAGTCTAGTACAAGAGGCAGCAACGCCTGCATTGGAAGAGTGCCCTTCTGTAGTGAACATACTGAGAACCTCTTCCATTTAGCCAAGTATGCTGCTCTGATGGATGGCTTCCTACTACGTAGGAGAACTTCCTGCACCTGATCTGAGCACTCTGCCTCCCTCGGGTTCAACCACATAGCTGCCATGCCATGAGGTGAAGTGACTCTAGGCTGGAGTTACACAACCGACCATGGTTCTGCATGATCAGGTCCGGAACCAGCGGCAGGATGATCGGGGTGTCTACCGAGAGCTGCAGCCGCATTGTGTACCACTGGTGAATGGGATCAGAGCTGCACAGTCTTTGCCACCAGTGAGTGTCAGTGCCACGGTTCCCTCTGTGCTGAGGACTGCTTCAATGCTGGATCTCTTCCTGATACCAGGGCACTGCACACCAACGTGCCTTGTGCTGGGTCTGGGGGCTGAGGCCAAAGAGTTGCCTCCATGAGGATCTACTTTAGGTGTGCACTTCTCTCCTTACAGCTCCTCAGGTGAAACCCTTTACAGATCTTGCAATGATCTGTTTGGTGTGACTCTCCCAAACACTTCAAGCAAGAGCCATGTGGGTCACCTTTTGACACAGATCTGTGGCAGGATCCTCAGGGTTTCAAGCCTGGGCCCGAGGCATACCCCGGCACCCCAGGTAGGGGAGTCCCAGAAATGAGGAGACCCCTTACAGTCACTTAACACTTATCTATGGCTAAAACAACAGACTAACTAACTTTCTAACTATTTACAGGAACCGCTAAGGACAACAAGGAGAACTTGCAGAAGCAAGAAGACCGAAGGAACTAGAAAGGTGGCGGGTTGGCAGGCTCCTATATATAGTGCCATTGGAGGCACCACTCCAGGGGGTACCTGCACCAACGCGATGGGTACTGCTGGGGGAAAAGCCTTCCAATGATTGTGCATACAGCGCGTGCACATCTGCTTGGAATCGACATGAGCAAGTACTCAAAAAAGAAGATTCTGTATAAAGATGGGACCACATGAAGTGGGAAGAGGACTAGGCAGCCTGGCATGAGAGTTATGTCAGAGGAGCACTTCACTGGCAAGGCCTACAGAGATGACTTCAGAGAGACGATACTGCCTTGGGCTTTTCTACAGAACCACTTCTGTGGTGAGGGAGGCCTCCTCTCAATGTTTCCAGAAGCAGCTGCAGCCGGGATAGACGCTGGTAGCATGGCTTCATTGGAGTGAACTGGCATGGAGCAATATGAACTTTGGAAGAGGCTGGTATTCTTCAGATCTCCTAGGACTGAGAAAACACAACCTCCCAAATAGAACAATATGAGAGGAACTTCATGAGGAGACCTTACAATTCTCCCCTTCCCTTAGCCCTCTCCTGCAAGTTTTAACATAATGGGCAACCCAGCAATTGATAACTATTATAATAATAGTAAATGTACTTACAATCATCAGCAGGATCGTCCATCCATGAGTTCATTATCCCAAGGTACAATTATTTTAATTCATTTGCACAGATCTTCCTAGTAATGTATTGAATAAACTGCAATTTCTCTAGAATTCAGTAACATCAAATCAGCATGTTTCACAGTTGCTGTGGTCTCAATATTGGCTTCCAGTGAAGTTTAGGATTGATTTCTATATTCTTTGTTCAAAGAGGGCTATCTGTAGCTTCGTGTTCTGTTATATCAATTAATTTGTTCACTTACATACTCATTAGTGCACATTGTGCTTTGTGGCTTTGAGGTTATTAAAAATGCCTAGGGTACAGCTGAAAGCTAAAGCTTCTATTGCACCACAAGTATTTTGAGCTCACTGTATCCTATTATTAGCAAGTTGGATACTATTTGTATTAAGATAAAGGGCATTTTGCATATTCTCTTTTTTCTTCCAAAACAGCTCTGCATCTTTTACTTAACTGTTAATCATCAAAAGAATTCAAGGACATGATTAAAGCTGGTTGAAATTTTTGAGCCAAAAATCTTGAGTCTCCTCCAAGAAGAATATTTTGTGGGGGAAATATCATTTTCAGTTTTTAATGGAAAATTTCAAAAATAAAAATGGTAGTTTGTTTTGAATTTGAAATTTTCATTTTGGTTTTTGAAATCCTATACTTTTTGAAATGTCATTGGTTTGTTTTTTCCCCTTTTGTCATTGAATGCAATAGAATGATTATCTAGGGTTTTTTCTTCATTTTTCTTACCACTCTTACCACTCTGTAACTTTTGCAATATTACAAAAGTTCTGAAAATCTATAGTGGAAAGAAGTGGAAAGACTAAAACAACCCTGGGAGATATAGAGACCAAAGGGGGAATGGGATAGAGAGGAAATGGCCCTGGGAATGCATAGTGCTTGGGGAGGATATCCTGTCACTGTACCTTTAAGAGCCCAGAGCTAGGAACCTTGCCAAGAGGATGAGGTAAGGCTGCCCTCTCACCCACCCAACCAACTGGGAAGGAGTTGCGAAAAGGGGACCAGCATAACTCTTTTTCAACAGGGCAGCTGCTCACTGAAGAAGACTGGATAGCTAAACCCATAAGATCAGAAGAGAGCGTTCAGATAAAGGGAACTAGCAAATCCTTTTGGCTAATTATTCCAAGGAAAGAGGTCTCAGACAGAAACCACAGCTCCAGGAAGAGGGCTGAAGAGGAGCTGCCATTTGAAGGAGGGGGATATTAACTGTCCTAAAGGTGAGAAACAGATGGATTATTCAAACCACAGCCTAGCTGCTATGGAGAGGGGCTAGGAGAGGTCTCTGTACCTATTGAGTTCCCTGGGGCAGGTGGATGCATAGGAGGCTCCTTTGTAGCTAGCTAAGAAGAAGCTGTAAAACTACAGATCCAGGTGGGGATAGCAATGTCTCATGACCTCGAGAAGATGTTGCAAAACAGGTCAAAGTTAGGAGTAGGCCATGGAAGTGGTGGAGGGATGGAAGACACAGTCCTTCCCTGCCTAAAACAGGGACCCTGGTTTGGAACCCAGAGAAGAGTGTGGATCTAGGCTTCCTTGCCCTTCCACAGACTAAGCAGGGAGGGATGAGCAGAAGTGAAGGAGGCTGAAACTATCATCTCCAGAAGAGGTGGAGGGCCAGGCTTAGATGTGAGTAGACTTTAGATTTTCTTGTTTTGTACTTTTGTTATTCCCAAAAGGGGAATGAACTGAGATATATAGAGAGGGCTAGGTCCCATACAACAAACTGTTGTGGCACCCAAATGACGAAGGGGGTGCTATATTGACAGAATCCTTGCAACACTGCTCCTAGTTACTAAGAGGCGCTCTGGAGGTGAGAGGCTCAATTACAAATTCTAACTCATTTTCCCATCCAAAGGTAATTTAACTTTATCTATTTTTCTAGCTAAAGGAAAGATCCCTTTCCAGCAGAAGCTTACTTCATCTCTGCAAATCACTTTAATAAAATGGAAGGTTCTCAAATGATTAGATTCTAAAAGAAATAATATTCTATAAATAAATATCCTCATACAATTGAACTCTGATGGCTTATTGAAAGGAGATGTTGATGGACATGTCTTAGAAATCCAGGGATATATTGAGTATCCAGGCATTCTTTATGCTAATATTTGGTTGCACTTAATTAATGTGATTTTTCTTTTTTCTATGGCATATTTTATTTAAAATATGAACACGAGAAGCCTTTATTCTCAGAAAATGGAATAAAGTCCTATTTTTACAGCACTACATCCATCTTCCATTTAATTTTGTGGTATCTAATATTATTGTATCTACTAATGCCATTTCTATTCTTGGGTGTTACCCAGAAAAATCTAGGATACCTTGCCTATACACTACAGAGGGCTCAAGATGTGCCTCAGTTAATTTAGGTACCTCCACCCTTTCCCTACCGAGAACAATGAGTGTAAGGCATCTACCCTTGCCCATCGGGCTCAGAGAAAAATCTATTCAATTTAATTACCCACTCCTACTGACAGGGCTCAGAGTTTTAGAGGTCTGCAGGATCTTTTCCCAATGAAAGAGCCTTACACAACTGTGCTCTAAACATCTATTTATTAGCAATACACACAGAATACATATGCCAAGCAAATCTGTTATGTTCACCACTCCCAATATACAGATAAACTTCACCTGACGGCCAGACAGGATCCACTCATTTGGGGTTGCTGACGATGCCTCTGCATGTCATGGTCATGCAGAAGGGTAAGCGTTCTAGCAGCTTGAAGCTTAACTGCAGTCCAGCGATGGTTCCCAAAGCGCACTGTTTTTCACTTACATGATATAGGTAAAACTAGCTACCTCCTTTAAATTTACTAAACCTATCCCATTATGCAATACCCATAGGTAACAAAATTTAACCAATCATGTATTGGCACCCATATTTTCTCCTCTCTCCTTAAGTCATTTTCCATTTTATCTTTTATGTCCAAATTGTAACATATTTATGATCTTTGTTTCTGCAACTGGTCAGCATAAATTCACTGGTCAGAGCTTATCTATTTTACCCTTTGCTTGATTTTTCTGTGTCACCTCTAAACTTCCCAGTGTCTGAGTGTTTCTACTTTAAAACCTTCAGTGTTATAACTCTTGTTAGGGGTATTCCTGAGGTGGGGATGCTTTACCAATAATGGAACATTTTAGTGGTGAAATCCTTGAGTTTCGCCCAAGGCTGGTTTAATATGGGGGTTGGGTGAAGTCTCAGACCTTCATGAGAGCCAAAGAGTTAGCATATTTTAGTTAGGTGAATAATAACATAGGTAGATAAAATGGTGCTCAGACCAGAACTACTTATATACCAGGGTCAGATTCATAACCATTTGTCTTACATAAAGGTGCAGTGTTTTGTGCTGCATTTTAAATTCTAGTAGGGATGGGATTCAATATTTTCTATACAGTTTCCCAATGGATAATCATAGATATTTTTCTGGTTTGTGAACTTCAGATAAAATCAATGTTTTTGATTTTCAAAAGTCTCATTTTCCTGACCAGTCTAGAGCTCAGATTCCATCAATAATCTGATCAATGAGGACTACATTTAACTCCTTCTAAACTGATTCTGTAATGCATAAATGTCCATTTAGTTGTGGTGCATTCCTTCACTGTCAGAGGCATTGTCTTTCTGCTGCAGACAAGATTCAGTCTGTATAGATTTTTATTTCCAGCCTATTTTTGCCAGTTTGCATTAAACGTGATCTAATGCTTCATACCTAGTGCACCCTATTTGAGCATAAAGACATACTAAAATCTGAAAATATGTTCTGAGGAAAAAAAGGAGCTTTTTATACTCTAGAGGACTGTGAAGGCAGCTTGCTTCTTATGAGGACTTATGCGGAGGATTTCCATCTCTTCTACAATGTACCACTTCCAAAATGTACAACTAAGTCGCCTGTATCATGACCAAATTCCAGTTTAAGTAACTATATTCTCCCTACCTATGATTTCCAGGACAGCTTCATTTAGATTATTCAGTATATTTTCACATGCTCTCATTATTATTGAGTGCTGTTGAAGTGCCCATATAGAAGAGGTCGCATTTTTAACAGTGGGGTGAGTGAAGTGATTCAAGAACAGGGAAACTGTTGGATCAGAAGACACCCAAAGTCAGGAGCCAAATATTGTTACCCGTGGGACTCATAATAGGGGCATAACCCAAACTGAAACAATGAGCTATTTGCCCAGGAATAGTTGCAGAGGGCAGGTTTGTATCTCTGAGAAGCTCTACTAATTAGCATTCAGGAGCATGTCAGTGATTAATGGCCATAACGACTGCTCTTACCTGTAGAGGTGCACCTACAAGTCAGTGTTGAGATGTTGTCAGACATGAGGCCCTGCAGCTGGGCCTGCTCAGTTTCCTGGCTGCCTAATGAGCACAGCTGGGTGACATCAGCTAGGCCACCTGACTGAATGCCCCACTTGATTGGCCGAGGATTGCTCTTAAGCCCAGCAGTAGCAGTTTGCTAACTACCCAAAGCTTTTGTTTATGGCTGTGATAGTGTGTGCAGCTGCCCAGTTCCAAGCCCTGCTTCTATGCTGCCTTACTCCAGATAACCTGCTCCTGATCCAGACCCTTGGCTCTGATTCCTGATTTTTGGCTCTGATCAATGGCTCTGGCTCCGGTTTTCATGCTGGGCTCCTATTCCTGGCTGATTCCTGCTCTAACCACTAGGTACAACTGCCCTTGTCCTAGTCTGACAGTCACAATGGCATGCTAGTTGAGGAAGTTGAAGCTGTCCCTGCTTTATTCTCTGGATGAATAGCCAGCTTCAGTCTCCTGCTATCAATCTGGCAAACTCCATAACTGATGTGTATAATTTTATAAAATAAGATAAGCCAGCCATATACTTCTGACTACAAATGTAGATACTTCACATCTACAAGTACTGAATGTTTCTGAAAACTAGATTTTTTTGATCTAGCTGAATATATTTGGAGAGACTGGGACTTTAGTGAAATTTTTAGTATGAATAGAAAGCTGAACATCAGTTTTCTTTTGAGAATGATGAGAAAAATAAGAGGCTTGAGGCAGTGTTGCCTAGAAGATAGAGCACCAAGCTGGGACTTGGAGATCTGGGTTCTATTCCTAGATCTGCCATATATAGGTGACCTAAGGCAAGTTCTTGTGTCTTTGTGCCTCAGTTTCCCCATCTGGAAAATGGGGATAGATACTAAAGTATATGAGCTTGGGCTCTAGCCTAGGGCTTGAGAGAAGTCTCTGCCACAGATTTCTTGAGTGACCTGGGACTTGTCCATGCCTCTCTTTCCCATCTGTAAAAAGAGGGAAAATAGCAGATAGACACTCAGATAACATGGTGATGGGGAAGGACCCATATAACTACCTTAGACTGATATATTGCTACATCTACTTGATGGGTCAGGTGACATAAAAGGGGCCAAAGAAACCTTAATGTTGACCAAAGAAAAACAAAGGTCACAAACAAAGCAGACACACACAGAACAACTATGACGTTACTGCTCTGACATGGCAACAAGTATTCCCTATCCTTCACATTAGGAAAAGGATCTCTTTATTTTAGACTTGTTTCTATTTTGCTTTTTTACTTTCTCACCTTAAAATCTGAGTATATGTTGACTTCTAGATGAATTTAGCTGTGTGTAAGCAATGTAATTTCCAATAGGAGTTTCCACAGGAGTTGCACCTGCCAACCTTAGTGTTTAAATTTGGTCCTGTATCTCTGCTAGAGAGACGGAGGACAAACAGTTCCTCCATTTCACTATCACTCTTTTAAATGGTGTGTAAATAACTCTGTTTTTCTGTGTGAAACTGAGGCAGAGAATGGGAGACAAGGAGGAAGAATGGTGCCATCTTCCTCGCTCCCCAATTCTGGAGTCAGAAGGCACCACAAAAGCCCCCAATCCAACTTAGAAGACACAGCTGAGGATAGCCAAAGTGTAACAGTTCTCTGGCATTATCCCTTTTCCCTGGCCATGTCCCCTGCACTGGGTCTCTGCTATATTGCTGCTGCCCCAGCTGAGATTTCTCTGAGACTGGCAGAGCCTTTAGGAAATCAGTTAAGCCTGTTTTAAATTCAATTTACACACAAAAGGCCCAAAGGGCCTTAGCAGGACTGAGGATCTGGCCTGGGTACTTTTGGGAGCTTAATTCAAACTGTTTCTGATTCTTTTTAAATTTTGCCTATCACCACTTATTATGTGACTGAACTTGTTCCGAACAAAAGACAACGAGCATAAGGAATACCTGATGTACAATGTTTTCCATTCTGCACAACTGGCTATGGCAGAACAATTCTTTCATGTTTTTAAACCCTCATGATTACCATTACCTAAATAAGTGCAGAAAAAAACCACCCTTAAATCAAATTATCTGACCACATATCCACCTGCGGGCAAGGGAAATGACTAGACAGAAGAAGTCCTCAGCGTGACCATCCCTTAGATCAGAAAAAGGTGACAATTGATTTAAATTCCCCACCTCAGCTCCTACACATCTTTGATATTTTCTTCATGTGAAATATTGTCTTCTAGCATTTTCCCTCCACTCAACTCTACTTGGGCCTAAAGCCAGATAACCTTCAGAGAGGATTTTGTTTTTTTGTGGAGTATATCTGAACAGAATATGAAAAGCTTCTAAGGTTCCCCCATCACTCTCACTTGCCACCACAATACTTGTCACTTGATGGAGCAATTCACTTATCTAGCAACTGTAAAATGTTGTTAAATAGTTGGGTATCAGTTTTATAACAAGTACTGTTTCAGTGGCATTTAGAGCTACTTTCATTAAAAAGAACAAAATACTAAAACAAGATAAAAGAGAGGCAAATAACAAGGAAATGGAAACACTTTCTTTAATTGCATTAATCCAGATATGTATCCTTAATGTAGAGTTAAGGATTGCCTGGTATATTTTCTCATAGCACTGGACACTCAAGCAAGAAGACCCTAGGTCAAGGCAACAACCGCATCCATTTGCAAAGCATTGATGTAAACATGGCAGTGAATGAGGACAAACACAGGGATCGATTTTTAAGTGTCAGGTTTAAACTTTATTAAACATAACACAGGGGAGTGGTGATGGGAGGGGTGACCTGCCATACGCTTATCTACCATGCATTTTAAGTGGTTTCAGCATGGGTTACCGGGTTCCCATTGTATAACCCATAACTCCTCAGCTTACACGTATGATGGAACTCACTCTTCTGAGTCCTACCACCCACCCCACTGCAAGAGGAACAAGGAGTACTTATTAAAATTAGGGACCTTGTCCCATGAAGACTACAAGGTCTTCCCTTGCCCTATGAGCACAATGTCCTTCAGTAAAATCTCAGGGAATTTTTATTTTTGGGAATAGTTCCTTCATCCTTTTAACCAAAGTGGAAACCAGCCGCAAGTTGCGATGAACTAACATCCTAACCAAGTACTTTCAGTAAGTATTAAATTAGGAATGTGGAAAAACTCCCCTAACCTCTGACAGTTTTGTCCCTATGGGAGGAAATAATTCCTTCCTGACCCCAAAACAGGCTATCTGTCAGACTCGCAGAATCGGTAAAACACAACGGAGTCTGCCAGTACAGGGTTGGGAAAATGAGGCTACTGTAACAGAGCAAAAAGAAGCTCCATGTGGCCCAGCCTACAGTTTTAATTAATGAAAGGGGAGGGTAAGGGACCAATGAGATCCCTTCCTCACTAAGATAGCCAATGAGTGTCTAGAGACTGAAGGGGAGGGGAACCACTGCATCTCCTCAGCATGTGGTCTCCTCCCCATCTAACTGGGGCTGTCCCAACCACTACTGTCCACATTGTGTTTCCCACCTGTAAGGCAGGTGGGTGGCATTAACTCTCTCTCCTCATGATACTCAGCCACAACAATGCTCTCTGTAACATGCCCAGTTTAATTTTGTCAGTACTGTCACCCTCTGTATGCACATCAAAGGACTGAAAATTACACTGCATGTGTAATTTTAACTCTAACCTTCCAATGCCCTATTAATTAATAATTTTGTGACAATTATAATCAGATTCCAAGGCCAGAAGGGACCACTGTGATCATCTAGTCTGATCCTCTGCATAACAGGCCATAGAACTTCCCCAAAATAATTCCTAGAGCACATTTTACAGAGAAACATCCAATCTTGATTTGAACATTGTCAGTGATGGAGAATCCACCATGACCCTTGGTAAATTGTTCCAATGATTACTCATCATTACAAAAGTATACTGATTTCCAGCCTGAATTCATCTAGCTTCAATTCCCAGCCATTAGGTCATGTTATACCTTTCTCTGCTACATTGAACAGGCAGTTATTAAATAGTTATTCTCCGTGTAGAGACTTATACACTAATCAAGTCATCCCTTGACTTTCTCTGTTAAACTAAATAGATGGATACAAGAGCTCAGTCACTCTAAGGCATGTTTTCTAGTCCTTTAGTCATTCTCGGGGTTCTTCTCTGAACCTTCTCCAGTTGTGGGCACCAGAACTGAACACTGTATTTGGCACTGGCCTGACCACTGCTGGAATATTGAGGTAAAATAATCTCTCTATTCTTGATGAAGATTCCCTTGTTTATGCATCCAGGGATCACATTAGCTCTTTTGTTCACAGCATCACAATGGGAGTTTATGTTGAGCTGATTATCCACCACAGCCACCCAATCTTTTTTAGAGACTGCTTCCCAGGATAGAGTTCTCTCATCCTGCACATATTGTCTATGTTCTTTGTTCCTAAATGTGTATGTTTACGTTTAGCCACATTAAAATGCCTGCGATTTGCTTGTGACCAGTGTACTAAGCAGTCCAGATACCTTTGTATCTGTTACCTGTTCTCTTCCTTATTTACTGCTCCACCACAATGTTTGTGATGTCTGCAAACTTTATCAGTGATTTTGTTTTTTCCAGGTCATTGTTGCATATGTAAAAGAGCATGGGGCCAAGAACAGATCCCTGCAGGCCCTCATTGGAAACACCCACTCGATGATGATTTGCCATCTACAGCTCCATGTTAAAACCTATCAATTAACCAGTTTTAATCCATTTAATATCTGCCATATTTATTTTATATTGTGATAGTTTTTTAGTCAAAATGTCATGTGAAATCAATTTAAACATCTAACAGAAATCGAAGTGTATTGTATCAACACTATGTTACTTTATCACTCAAACTTGTACTCTTATCCAAAAAAAATCAAAATAGTTTGACAGGATCTATTTCACATAACCCAAGTTGATTTGCATTAATTAAATACTCCTTTAGTTCTTTATTAATCAAGTACCATATCAGCCACTTCATTATCTTGCACTTGATGTCAGGCTGACAAGCCTATAATTACCCAGATAATCCTGTTTACTTTTTCTACAAATTGGCACAACTTTAGCTTTTTTCCAGTTTTCTGGAACTTCCCCAGTGCTCCAAAACGTATTGAAAGTCAACATTAAGGTCCACTGAGCTTCTTAGCCAGCTCTTTTAAAAACTCTTGGATGCAAGTTATTTGGACCTTTGGTTTTACATCCTCCAGAGATACTAGTGGAGTGGAAAAAGTATTATCACCATATGAAGAGACTGTTTTTCCCCAAGTACAGAATAGAAATACTCTTCTGCCTCTTCTGCATTATTATTGATAATTCTACCATGTAGTAACGGACCAATACCATTGTCGGGATTCTTTATGTTCCTAATATAATTTAAAAAGCTCCTTCTAATTGTTCTTAATTTTGCCGAACATATATTTCTCCAATTCCTAACTTCTGATTTATATTCATTACTACCAACTTCTTGTTTCTTGTATTTATAATATATACTTTTTCTAGAAGCCTTCTTGTACCTTTCTAAACCACATTTTAAAAACTCATGTTTTTCTCAGTTGTGGCTTTCTGGGCATCTAGTAAAGTGTCCTTCAGTAATTCCCAATTGTCATTTTTCTGATTTGTGAAATTGTCCCTTTTAAATCACTGTGTGTGTATGTATTATATATGAATCACAATGTGCAAGCAGAATAAAGTGCAAACCAGTAATAAATTTTATATTTATATAAATATAATATAATACATTTATATAAAATTTATTACTGGTCTACACTTTATTCTGCTTCCACATTATGATCCGGTCATGATCACTTGTACCTCAGCTGTTATTACTTTTTATTTCTGTCATCAGTTATCATTATCTGTTAGGACAAGGTCTATTTTAGAATTCCCCCATGTAGGCTGCAACATTTTTTGAGTTAGGAAATTGTCCTCAATAATGTTTAGAAATTCCAAGGATGTTTTAGTATTGGCACCTCCAGCATACATCACTGAAATTGAACTCTGAGGATCACCCATGTTTTTTTCCTACACATTATAGATATGTGCATAAGGAAGCGGTCACCTGGTTCCCTACTGTGATTTGACGGTCTGTAGCAGACACCACCTAATACCTCATCTTGTACTTTATCTGTTAGCACATTGATCCATAAGCACTTAAGAGGATTTTTTTCCAAGTTATCAGTGACTCAGACAGGTGAAACCATTTTTGACATTGCCACTCCTCCTTTTCCTTTGCCCACTTGAGACTTCTTAAATAGCTTATGACAACTGACTTTAACATTCTAGTCATGCAACTCATTCCACCAAGTTTCAGTAATAGCAACTAGATCGTATTTATGCTCTAAATGAGCAATTCCAATTCCTCTTTTACCAGACTCCTAGCATTGGTGTATAGGCAATTGAAGAATTTCTTCTCTTTGTGTCATTTGGTTCCTAGATTGGTGGAGTGTTTTGTTTTTTTGATCTCAACATTTAAATTTTCTGCTAACCAAATGCTCATATCATCCTTCTTTTTACCCTCCCCTTTTGCTGTTAGTTTAACCCCCTTCTGACTATTCTAGTCAGCCTGTCGCTGAGGAGATTTCTCTGGAAAGAGAGGGCTTTGTAATCTGGATGACATCTACTTCAGTGGAAGGGGAACCAATATTCCACAGAACCCCCTATGCTACCAGTTACCTAGCCAATAGTTTACTTACAGAATCTTTTGCATTCTATCTTCCTTTTCCCATAGGACAGGAAGGATCTCAGAGAAGATTATTTGAAATTTCCTTTTCTTCAACATGCTTCTGAGTTCCTTGAAGTCCTCTATCTGTAAGGTATCCCATGATGCAGTGTCATTAGTGCCCATATGAACCATAACCAACAGATCCTTGCCCACTGGACAGCTTCTGAAGTCAATCTTAGTGCTGTCACATGTCTTGGCTTCTGAAAGGCTGTCCTGTTGTGTGCCTGTCCCTTGCAGAACATTCTTTCAATTCTTCTGAGTATTGAATCTCCAGCAAGGATCAACTATCTTTCTTGGTTTCAATTCAAAACTTCTAGCTGTTAGAGCCCTCTTGTCTCTAGTGGCCACAGTCTGGTTTTCTCATCAGTCTCCAGCCTTTTAAAATGCTGCTGTGACCTCTCACCTTTGGTGGTTATGAACTGCCAGGCCCCCTCTGAGTTCCACTATCTGATTCCTTTGTGACCAGCTCTATTCTTCCTCGTACCTAGGGTACTGGAGTTTCCCAGACCTGACTGTCTAGGAATTCCTCCATGTTTCTGAATCCTAGTAGCATGTCCACTTTCCCTCCAATCTAATAATTTTTTCCCCCAGCACAGCAGCAACTTGCACATCATGCACATAAAATCCCTTCTGTCTTCAGGTAAGAAAGAGAAAATGGTACATCTGTTGCTGGTCACCACAGTTCTATTGCTAGCCATATTGATATCGCCTGTAGTGCTGAACCTGAAAGCCTGTCACACTCCCTCTGAAATGCCCCTGTTCACTGCCTCTGTTTATGGTTTTACTTTTTTACCAAGTTTTCCCTACTTAGCTTGGATCAGCTCAGCTTCATCCCTCATCACCAGGGAGCCATTAACCACTCAGACTTCAAACAGTTGGGCTGGGCAAGGCTCCAAGGGTTAAAGCCATTTGGCCATTAGCAAGGCACCCTTCTTACTCAGGGGCCCAAGACCCAGCTATGGAATCTGCACATAGAGAGCAAACAAACAGCCAACAAAACAACCCGAATAAAGACCAAATGCACCACTCATCAAATCCCACTACCTCCAAGCACTGTCTGCAACTAGTCCCTCTGAAACTCCCTATAACCTGCCTCATCCCGTGGCAGTCCAACCTTCCTAACATAGCGTACACTAGACAGAGAAACAATACAAAGTTGATTAGTGAATTGTTTCTTAGATTATGAACAGTTTGATCTTTCCCTGCATGGTGTACACTGAATGTTAAGTATTGCAAATATGCAACTAATGGAATACAAACTGTACACTCTAGGAACTATTTAGGAAGATATTCTTCTTCATGGTGTTTGCATTGTTGCAAAAAATTTTCTTTTTAGGCTTCAGGAACAAATTTTGTGTATGAATCCACTCCTGGTAGATAAATAAGGGACTCTTGTTTGTCCTAGTGGCAAACAAGTCACTTCTGGATTGAGAAATCCAAAAATACAGAAATCGAGGAGGGTGTTGTTTTTAAAATTGGCTTCTGAAACAAGAACCTCTGGTCCACTTCTGCAGAACATTTTCTGAATGGCTTACGTTAGTTCCCAACAACTTTTCCTTTTATTAAAAAAAGACAGGGTGTATTTGTGAAATCTTACAGCAATATTGAGATGGAGTTGGCAGATAATAGCATCTTAAACAAAGGCCACTATGAAATCACTAGTAATAAAATTTTGAGCTTCATTAGTACCTTTTCTGCAACTGGTCTCAATGTTCTGCAAACAATTCTGTGAGGAGTAAGGATACAAATCTGTCACGGATTCCGTGACTTTCCAGGACCTCCGTGACTTCCTCCAGGGCAGGAGAGGAGCAGCTGTCACTCCCATGGTCTCCAGAGTAGTGGCCCCAGGGATGAAGCAGCAGCTGGAGTCAGATCAGCCCCACTAGGGCTAAAGCAGTGGCTAGCAGCCAGCCCCCGCCCCCACGCCCCACCCCCCCGTGCCCAGGGTATTTTTACTAAAAATCAGGGACAGGTCATGAGCTTCTGTGAATCTTTGTTTATTGCCCATGACCTATCCCTGACAGAATCTTAACCATATTGATGAGTAAACTGTAACACGGGAATTACTTTCAAACGGAAAATGAAAACACTTTAATGGTGACTACTAAAATGATTTGCGCAAAGCTCGATTGTGAATCCATGGAGGAAACCCGTGACTGAACCATAAATAGAAACCAGGACTCCTGATTCTCAGGCCCCGTTCTAACTAGTAAACACAACCAAAAATCAGATTCTGCTTAAAAGGTCTTGTAGAAGCGACTGCTTGAATTTAAGATTTCCTACTGCTTAATTTTTGCTAGAATCAGTAATATGCTGGAGTTGTGATTCAGTAGGCTTTGGCTCTGTATTGAATATGTAAGATTTCTAGCTGTTTTATTCTTTCAGAAATGATATGGTATGACCCCTACATCTACCAAAGCTTTTATTTCCATCCCACTAGCTCTGATGAGCAGATAGGGTGGAACGCAGAACCAGCTCAGTTCATTAGTAGCTTTGATTCTTTTCATGGATAATGTTGGCTCGATGAGCGTCAAAGTAATTATAAATAATCCTTGTCTCCTAAGGCACTACAGAAAGCATGATTCTGATGCTCAGTAATTTGAATTGTTCCTGTGTGACAGCTTCATTGTCAGGATCTTGAACTAAGCCTAAGGCTCTTCATCCAGATCATGTAAAATAATTGAGCAGTAGGTTCTAACAAGACTTACATCATGAAGATGATGTAAATTTCCCTTATTCTTTTACTAGATTCTGTTATGTCTGAGTGATAATGAAGTCTATAATTATAACTTCTTTGCATTAGTGCTTAAAGTGGTTGCCTTGTTTACTGAGATAGTAACTACTGGATTTTCAGGATTGAAGTAGGAGTTTGGAAGTAACACAACATAAGCAATGGAGTTTTAACTAAACCTTACATAGTTCCTGTTGCCTATAGAGCTGTGCTATTTCTTCTACCAGCTTTTACTTCTAGCTGTTGAAGTATAGTATAATCAAGGGAGAATAAGTAGCAAGGAAACTTTTAAGGGTATACTGGATACAGTCACTATGTTCCCAAGATCAGACTCATTCCTGGGGCCTCAGAATGTATTAGGGGGAGGAGGAGGAAGGGGAGATGATCTGATGACCCATTCATCCTCCTATGTATGACTTAGAATCTGCTGGCCCTTTCATAGTGGCCAAAGTCTGTCCTTAGACATTGACAGGAATTAAGAATGTAGCTCCTAAGACCTCACTACTGAGAGACTTGTATGTGTCAATGAGTTGGTAACAATTTGTTACCTCTTCGGCATCATCTTTCCCCCCTACAATATGCACTAGACTCCTTTCTGAACTCTAGAAAAAAAGACTCAAGTTTACAATACCAATAGCTTTTTTTCTAATGCAAACCCTCCTATTCAATGGTGGTATCGCTTTACATTTCTAAGAGGCCAATAAGTTAAATGTAGCCAGTGCCTGTGAGGCAGGATCAAATTCAAGGTAACAACTAAGTGAAGATCATGATTCTAACCTGACTTTCAACAAGCCAGCCTAAGCTCCTACATGTGGCATGAATCCAACCCTATTTAGGGTATTGAATAGTATAGGTGTTCAGAATGATGAGAGTGCCACAACTGGCATGTAGCCAGGGAGCAGAAAGAAAAGAAAAGTGGCACAGGGATTTATTTTTATCGATATGAAAGATTTAAATATGCATGTGCAAAATTTAAACTGCTAAATACTAAACTCTAGGTGAAATCCAGCTTGTAATATGGGGGAGCATTAAAAAGAAGAAGACAAGGGTGTGGGAGCCACAGTCTCTCCCCACACAGCAAGACAGAATGTCAAGCTAAGGCACTCTAGAGTGCTATGATCTGATTAATGGCTTGGCTTGCACACCACAGTCACGAGGGTCAGTGTAGCCACACTAATGTGTATCTTGAGGTGTGCAGTATGCACTGTCCAGGAGCAAATACTGATCCTTTTTAACCATCCTTACCCCTCAGTCAAAGTTTAAGGAGAAAGGGTGGTGAGACGGTGCAGTAAAGTGGTGCTCAAATAGTAAGCATTAAACAACTACTAACTTTGTTTTCACATGATATGAAATTACGTTTTTAGAGTGACTGTAGCTTGTCTGCCCTTGTTAATAGCACCCATAGTTCAGGTGATGTAAAGGGTGAGCATTATTCTTTGGGAACATTGGGTTCATGCTCCATCAACTCTGCTTCATAAATTCACCAGCCTGTATAAAGAGGTATACACCTTTAGAAATGTAAAAATATAGCACACTGAAAGCAAAATTGTAGCACTCCCCTAACTACATACACCTCAGACATTTCTTACCCTAATGGGAACCAGATATCAATCAGAGTACGTGGTGGAATAAGAATATATTACAGCAATAATTACATTGCTGTAGATTCATTTAATCTAGTATCAGTGGGGGGAGAAGGGGAATTAGTTTGGATGATTATGATTTAAAATGAGGATTCTCTTTAGATTTGGATAAATTGTTTATTACAAAAAAAGACTAAACTTTAATTATATACATGATTAAACTTTATTCTATGTAGTTCATTTGACTTTTGAAAGAGCTGGTATATGTATGTATGGCTTTCAAACTTTGCAAATGTTTGCTCTGAACTTCTGAACCCAGGCATGGGTATTGTTCCTCTCCCCAATATCAAGGCCTATCAAGATTAAACAGGCCATTAAGGAAGATCATGATACAAAGGATTGGTGAATGGCCCTATCACATGTTGAAAATGGTACATGCAAGGGAGCACCTCTCATTGACTGGAAGGCTAAAGATAAAACAGGGTCACAAGAGAACTTTTCATTTCTTTTCTGCCTGAATTCTTGAAAACTTGGAAGCTAAAGCAGAGATCCTTAAAGCAGAGAACCTGAAAAATCATTCAACACAGACAGATTACTACATCTGTCACCTTTTTAGAGCCATAGACTGAATTCATTTGTGCATATGTTTCCTGCTTTAACCTGCAAATATTTATTTTTCCTATTTAATAAACCTTTAGCAAGTTTATTACAGGACTGGCTACAGGCGTTCTCACTGGTTTGAGATCTAAGACCCCAGATCAATTGGTACAAGTGACTGGTCTCTGGGAACTGGGAGCAACTTGAATATTTTGTGTACATGACCGTTTATCACTAAGTCCAGTTTGCTTGGTTGGCAAGATAGACTGGCGAACCAAGGGGACTGTCTGTGACTCCATGGTAACAGTTATAGTGATCCAGGCCTTCACGTTTGTCACTGGGTTGGTGAAATCTAATTATAAAACATACCACCAGTTTGGGGTGTCTGCCCTGCTTTTGACAGTCTGCCCTGAGCTTGGCACTCTTGGTTGTGAGCCACTTCACACAGCATGACACCCCGCACTCAGGAGAGTGCCCTAATCACTAGGAAGTAATAGTTTAAAAAGACTAGAAACATGATGTTTTAGTTTTGACTAAAGCTTATTTTCTTTTTTAAATCATTTATTAAAATAACATATAATCACAATGAAACAAGTCATATATAAATACATGCACAAGATGGAAATAGCATATAAACAACAATTTAATGTTATTTGAAAATTCTGGAGAAAAACAAACAAAAAATCCCCATGACTCTCTAGAGGTCAGGTAGGGTTTCAATTATTAAAATGACTAAATAAGTAACCTATCCTATGAGTATTGGAATAATATATGCTAGTTTACAAAAAAAATGCAATAGTTAGGTGTGATCCGACAGCCTCATCTTTTTTCCAAGTGTTTCTATTACTTATTTTATTCCATTAACGCAGTAGCAGAGCTCTCACTAAGTCAGTCTGTATATAAGGGAGGGAATTGCAGATTTCCATTTTCTCAAAATAACTCTGGTGGCCACTGAAATAATTACTGCAATCCATTTCTTAATGTTAACTGGTAATACAAGCTCATCCAGCACCCTTAAAATACCCAAGTTTGGAGAAGCAAAGATAGCAATACTTAAAGTTTTTGAGAGAGCACAGAATATGGCATTCCAGAACACGCGCATTTTTTGACAGGCATAGAGGATATGTGAAAGGTTGGCATGTGGTGTTTTGGCAACAAACAGTGAATGTTGGATATGCAATCTGGCCTTAAACTTAAACTAAATGAGTATTACTGGACTTCAAAATCTTGCTCTAGAAGAAACACAAAAAGTCAAGGATCTTTCAGATTCAGCCACATTCTCCCAGGTTTCTGTTGTGAGAGTAAGGCTAAATTCTTTTCCCCTCTTTTCTTTGAGAATGAGATTGAAAGTACAATTCAAAGCAGTAAGCTAGTTTCTCCTATCTTGTAGAGTATTCTTTTCCTAAACACAGATATTAAAGGAAATTAACTTTTTGCAAATAAATATTATTAAATTTTTGTTCTAGGGGTTGTTTCATTTCCTTATCATAACGAGGAGCAATAAGTAGTGTGATATTTTTTGGTTTGTTTTTTAAAAAATAGTCTACAAGCCTGTGGTAGCAGAATATTTTCTGTGTAAATTGGGTTGGCATTATCGTAAGTTCAGACTGCAAAGGTCACAAAATAGGATAATAGGGTTTGAGCCTTAAATATCAAACATGAATGACTAGAAAATAAACAATGTAATGATTAGGCATAAAGTAATCTCCTTCTCCTTTACTGGACCTGTGATTGTTTGTTTGACTAAACAGAGTTCTGGATAAGGCACTCTCCCTTTGCAGGTATTGTAACATTGTTTCATTTTATAATTAAAGTGACCCAACTCCATTTTAAATTAGTAGAGGTGTAAACTCATTGGGCCGAGGTGTAAAATGTTAACTGCTTTGTAACAACCTCCAGCCATGTATTACAACAAAATATCTGTGAAACTTCATTTAAACAGTATCCATTCCTGTATTGTAACAAAATCTCTGTGACAAGCACCAGGAAAACCCCAGCAGGTGTTAAGTACTAAAGGCCAAAATGCAATCAGTATGTAACCTGAAGGCTTTGGTAAACCTGTTACTCGAAACTCAATAAATTTCATTTAAGTAGTATTCAAACATGTATTGTAATGGGTGAGTCTTTGTCAACAGCAAATAGCAGCTGGACAATTAAGAAAAATAAAATCAAGTTTCGCTGTGTCAGGGTGCAGCCCCCAATCACCTCATCCCTCTTAGGAATCTCATAATTGGCTAGAAAGTGGGCATATGGCTGTGAGAAAGAGAAATATAAGGTGTTCACAAACAGGAAGTAAACTGGAGATGTCCCATATCTTGGAAGGGCACCAGAATAGCTCTACGTGCAGGCTTGATCTACCTACCGTCTCTCCCCAGTTTGCTGCTCAAAACCTAAGTATAGAGCGTGTGGCTGTGTAACCTGAGTGTGACGGTATTTTCCACTCAGATGAAAACCCGGGAATCCTACTAATAGAATTGAAGTGTTGCTTTGCTGCTGACAAAACTCACCATTGCAGTGTAAGTATAATAGCATAAGTATAACCCTATAGTGTAAGCTAGCTTTGTAAATATAATTGTATAGTTGTAATTGTGATTGTGTTTTAAGTAGTTTAATTGTTGTATTAAATAAGAATTAATGGTGATTTTTAAATTTCAATTGTTGATGTATAGATTGTTGCAAGTAAAAACAAAGTTGTATGCAAAGCAACCCTTGTCGCTCCTTATTTGAGGGATCCATATAAATCGAACCTGACAGCAAGCTGGTTCTTGTTGTCACCTCAGCAGGTAAATAAAGTGCAAACAAGGAAACTGAAGACAAATGTCTCTACTCACATGAACTCCAGTAGAAGTTATGTCCGAGTAACATTTAAGTCTTGTTTTCAAAACAACTGAGCAAGATCTGCAGGGTTTGAACCTTAATACATGCATGACCGATAGCCTGGATATAGCCATGAAGTCAATGAAGGCTCCCATTGACTTCAACAGGTTTTGCATCACACCTCTGAACATACAGTTAAGTACTTTAGGACCTAACTCTCCTGTCAGACAAAGGGTCCTGTTAAGGCTGTTTTTAAATAAAATATTTTTTGTATTGGTTTCCTGTGAAACTCTTCCCCAGCCCCCCCAAAAAACCAGTAAAGTAGAAGTGCACCAGGAGCAGGTCATTACAAGCACACTTACTGGCAAATCTGCCACTACAGCTTCAAGGAGCAAATGTCATGAATTTCATGCTAGGAAAGTCCATCAAGAACCATTAGGCTTTCTTTTTATCAAGTGCAATAAACAAAACTTTCCACAATTCTGGTAGTGACTACAGATTACTCATGTTAATTACCACAGAGATCTTTCTATGGCACCCCATGTGGGCAATATTAAGCGATGCCGCTTTCAAGCATGGCAGCAGAATGGTGCAAATGACAATTATCCCTTGATATGTTTATACTCTCCTGATTTTGTTGTGAATCTAAGGTTTTGTGACATGCAGCTCTCCATGCTGCATTCCTCTTACAACCAGGAAGGATACATTCTCCCAATACATTGACAATCATGAGTTCCTGCATGCACTATTGTGGTGATGATAGTAAAAGTCACCTTGTTTAAGATTAGAGGTTATAGTATCCATTTACAATAGAATGGCCTACAAATAAAAATAGTATTGTTGACAAATATCATGAAAGAGCAAAAGGAAGTGGCTAAGAATACCAAAGATTCCAAGATATGGGGTTGTCATGCAAAATCACATCTATAAACACCCTTCTTTGTGCGCCTTTTTCCCAGAAATGTTTCTTAATAAAATGCATATTGTCAGAATTACAGAATGTTTCATGTCCTAAAAGCCTTTGACAGATCTTGCAGCTGCAATAACAACCAGCAGATGCAGCTAAAAATACCCACAACAATTTTCACTGTTTATCTAACAGCATATTACTCGCATATTAATACTGTACAATTACTACATACGTTAAACAAACCTGAAACTTTTGCCCAATGCTTGATTCTTATTTTTTAACAAGTGGAAATTAACTTTGTTTCTGATAGGAAGTAATCTAAGGCCCTGCAAAGACTTAAGCATGTACTTAACTTTATGTACATGAATAGTCTCATTGAATTAAATGGGACTTCTTGTGTGTGAATTTAATCATGCACGTAAGTATTTTTCAGGATGAGGGTTCCAGGGCTCTCTCCAGCAAGATTCTGATCATGGTGGTGCCAATCCAGCAAACTTAAGCACATGCTTCACTTTAAATCCCTTGCTGGATCAGGGACTGAGCATGCAGTACCTTAAAGAATCAAGTCCTTAAAGTCCAACCTGTGTCTACAATGTGTTTTTTCAAAATTAGAAACAATTGGAATGCAATCACTTTGAGAAGTAAACAGGAAATTGTTTTATGCTTTATTGAAATTAATTAGTGTAAACTAAAAGCAATGGTGGATATATTTCTAAGTATACTTGTATTGCAGTAATTAATTCTCCCATTAACAGAGAACACATATTAAAGAGGTACCTAATATGGTGTGAATAAATTGGGCTACTCATACATTTTCATTTAGTTATGGGTGTCTTCTTTGCAAAGGTACGTCGTTACTACAGCTAGCAACAAAATGAAAGTACAGAAATGTCTGTCTTTGTTAGGACATGTACTTTGTGAGAGTGTCACTTCCAAGTTACTTACAGTCAAGGTGAAAGATTCAATACTTAGATCAAAAGTTGCTCAGCCTCAGTAGAGCTTCCCCTTTTATACTTTGAAAAAGTTATGTTTCTATAGTACAGAGGGTTAGATATTTATAAACAGAGAATATGTAGGACAAAAGGCAAATGTGAAAACATACAATGTGTAGTTTCTTTGGCTTATGTTATGAGATTCAATAATAAGAATTACAGGATTCGTGGTGTAGAAGTGTAATTGTTTGCTGGAATATCTTATTACCTTATCATTATTATTAATAAAGGGAAATGGCATCTAAATTGTATTTGCCTGGTTAAGTTCCACAAGAGATGCTTTATAAAACACAGACTATATAACAGAAGATTGTAAGTGAATACTTTTTAAATGACCAAACTGCAATTAGTAAAGTAGAATAACAAAAGCAATGATTTTATTGCACTTTTAAAAAGAATGGAAATTCTTAAATTACTTCCCCAAATAATAATGAAGAATGAGGTCCAGGCCAGCAAACTTCCTTCAGCTAGTTCTGTTAAATCTTTATTGAAAGAAACATTCAGGGAAAATTAAGATTGCCTATGATCAGAATGTGCATTCTTGTGGCATGCCTGAATCTGTCCATAACTAAGAGAATGATCTCTCCAAGTCAGCATTTGGCACGTGTATCATATCGATAGTGGATTTTAGTGGGTAAAATTTTAAATGCTTGAGTGATTTAAGGGCTTAAGTTTCATTGATTTTAAATGTGACTTAGACTTCTGATTCAGTTAGGTAAAGTTTTCAACAAATACCTAGTATCTAAAACTCCATTGCAATTCACTCCTAGTGCAGATTAGAAGTAGGTAAGCTCAGTGCTTAGAGATATAATTCCATGTCCAGCCTCTAGGTCTGGATCACAAGAAGGTCAGTTTAAAGAAGACTGACAAATTAGGGAACTTCATGTGAGAACAAACACTTCCAGTGAAGGACAACTTGGTATGATTTGGAATAATTTTAGGGACCAGGAAAGAGAGATGAAAATGACGTCAGTGCAGAGAGCATTTGTGTGTCAAGCACGAGCAATGAAATGAGAAGACTGGTGCTAGAGTTCAACCAGCATACCAGGTAACAGTGTAAAATCGTGTTGTTCGTTTTCATGGAATACTGAAATGTTTTCAGTGATGAGAATTAATTTAGATCAGATGGCTTGAATTGAGATACCAGTCTTGTAGCTTCAAAATTGACAGGCTTTGTTAGAATGTGAGTGAAACTAGGTAGAAATTTTTTCTTAAAACAATAATTTATCTGATAATTCCAATGTACAAATTTAAGGCAGAAGATGGTTGTTCTGAAGAAAAATTAAGGAAATTGATGTTGTTCCACTGACTTTAATAGCACTATGCTGGTTTACACAAGCATAACAGTATTAAAGTACTAAAACATGTATCTAAATACAAGAAGCATGGCAAACATGTCTATTGATAAATTGGAGGTGGTTTAGGGAAAAGCCATGAGAATGATTAAAGGTTTAGAAAACATGCTTTATAGTGATAGGCTAAAAAAGCGCAATCTATTTAGCTCAATAAAGAGAATGTTAAGGGGTGAGTTGATTAGCCTATAAGTAGCTACCTGAGGAACAATCTCTCAGAGAAAGGTATAACACTTCCTTGGTTAGAAAAGAAAAGCAGCTTCAAGTGACATTGGATGGTCTTTAGTGCTGTCATACATTAAAGATTATATAAAGAGCTTATACTAAGATTCTAAAGTACATCTTATTCTGCTGCTGTGAATTGGTGTTGCCCCACTAATTTACAGTACCTGAGAATCTGATCGTAAATCTGAAAAGTGAGAACTTCCAAACATGCAATTTTTTTTAACCTCTTGCCTCTTGAATATGCTGTAATGGTTACTTAACTTGCAGCCTGGGAGTTAATCTAGCTTAAAGGCTTACATTTCAAAACATACTTAAAATAAACACACAAGCCCCAAATATTGATCCATTTTCAAAGTGAAGCTCTTTTATAGTCCCATTTTTCCTTAGCTCTTCACTTCCTTTTTCCAGCTGAAATCATGAGTGCTGAAACATTAGTACAACAGCTTTCCCATAGGAAATTTCTTGCTCAATATGAGATTTAAAGGGTTAAAATATTTTTGTATAAATATCAACATTTGGGTGCTTAAGAACACAGCAGGGTGAAGCTTCTTGCCTGAATTTTTGCACTGGAAAATGTAGATTTGGGTCAGAGGAATGTAAGAATATCCATAGACCAATGGTGTATCTAGCCCAGTAGCCTGTCTTCCGACAGTGGCTGGTGCTCGATGCTTCAGAGAGAATGATCAGAAGAGGGCAATTACTGAGTGATCCATCCCCTGTTACCAAGTCTCAGCTTCTGGCAATCAGAGACTTAGGGATACCCAGGACATGGAGTTGCATCCCTGACCAACTCAGCTAACCATTGATGGACGTATCCTCCATAAACGTACCCAGTTCTATTTTGAACCCAGATATACTTTTGGATTTCACAACATCCCGTGGCAACAAGTTCCACAGGTTGACTGTGAGATTTTAGAAGAAATACTTTCTTATGTTTGTTTTAAACCTGCTGCCTATTAATTTCATTGGATGAGCCCTGGTCCTTGTGTTATGTGACAGGGTAAATAACTCTTCTTTACTGCCTTTTTCCACTCCATTCATGTTTTTATAGACTTCTATCATAGCCCATCCTGATCATCTCTAAATTGAACATTTCCAGTTTTTTTTTAATTTCTCCTCAAGTGGAAGCTGCTCCATACTCCTAATCAATTTGTTGCCCCTTTTTTTTTTACTTTTTCCAATTTTAATATACCTTTGTTGAAATGGGATGACCAGAATTACATACAGTATTCAAGCTGTGGGTGTAACATGGATTTTTAGAGTGGCATTATGCTATTTACTATCTTATTATCTATCTCGTTCCTAATGGCATCTAACATTCTGTTAGCTTTTTTGACCGCCCCTGTGCATTAAGCAAATGTTTTAGGAGAACTATCCACAACAACTGTAAAATCACTTCTTGAGAAGTAACAGCTAATTTAGATTCCATCATTTTATATGAATAGTTGCAATCATATTTCCCATTGCTTTGCTTTTATCAACATTGAATTTCCTCTGCCATTTTGAGGCCAAGTCACTGAGTTTTGTGAGATCCCTTTGTAAAGCTTTACAGTCAACTTTGGACTTAACTGTCTTGGGTAATTTTGTATCATCTGCAAACTTTGCCACCACTGTTTACCCCATATTTCAGATCATTTATAAATATGTTGAACAGAACTGGTCCCAGTACAGTCCTTGGGGGACAGTGCTATTCACCTCTTTCTATTGTGAAAGCTGACTATTAATACCCTTTATTTTCAATCTTTTAAACACTTCCTGATCCAGGAGAGGATCTTCCCTCTTATGCCTGCTTACTTAACTTAAGAGCTTTTTGTGCAGGACCTTGTCAAAGGCTTTCTGAAAGTCCAAATACACTATTTCTAAATATCCTAGATCCTCCTTGTCCACATGCTTGTTGATCCCCTCAAAGAATTATGATAGATTGGGGTAAGGTATGATCTCTCTTTACAAAAGCCATATTAACTCTTCCCCAGCATATCATGTTTATCTATCCATCTGTTAATTCTGTTCTGTACAGTGTTTCATTCAATTAACTTGGTAATAAATTTAAGTTTACCAATCTGTAATTGCCCTGGAGCCTTTTTTAAAAATTGGCATTGCATTAAGTATCTTCTAATCATCTGGTACAGAGGCTGATTTAAGTGATAGGTTCTATACCACAGATAATGAGTAGTTCTACAATTTCATATGAGTTCCTTCAGAACTCTTGGGCAAATACCATATGGTCATGATGACGTACTACTGTTTAATTTATCAATTTGTTCCAAAATCTTCTGTACTGACCCCTCAATCTGGGACAATTTCTCACATTTCTCACCTAAAAATAATTGGTCACCTGAAACACTTCATAAATTCATGTCCAATTCACTGAATTGTTTTGTTTGGGGGGAACCCCAAATTTCCAAAAAGTTTCAATATCTTCCATTGTTGCAGTGGTGGTGTAGCAATGTCGTTCCCAAGATATTTGAGAGACGGGCTGCATTAGGTAATATCTTTTGTTGGACCAGCTTCTGTTGCTGAGTTCAAGTATAGTCCAATAAAACATATTTATTACTTCACCCATCTTAACCCGAATCCCCCCCCCAAAAAAAATCTTTTAGTCACGTTCAAAATAAAATATTTTCATTTGAAATGACTTTGTTTTAAGGTTTACTTGAATTTCATTTAAAAAAAATTCACAAAACCTTAAACAAAAACTGTTTAAGATTGAATGGTGTGTTTTGCTTCACCCAAAATTAATGATTTTTGATGAACCAGCAAACAAAAATAGAATTAAAAAAGTCAGTTAATTGTATTTTGAGGGACATCATTCATTTTTTCTCAAGGTTATCTATGTCCCACATAAATGTGATATCCCTTACTTGTACTGTTGAAAGCTATTTAAGAGACGAAGAATAATGAACATGACATTATTAATTCACAGCATTTTGTTCCTGCAGGAATAATTCTTGTGTTCCTCATTTAGTGTTTGTCGCAAATTACATTCCACTTTTCGGCACATAATGTGGTAAGAGGTAGCAGGAGAAGAGAGTTTTTATGACTCATGAAAAATGTTGGGATTTTGAAAACTTTTACCATATCAATTGGGATGAAAAATCAATCTTGAAAACTCTTCTTTGGGTCAATCAAAATCTTTCATTTTTTTATGTTAATTTTTTTTAAAAATTTGTGTTATAATTAGTTGAAATTTAGAAATGAAAAGAAATTTTGAACTACAAAAACAATACTTTCATTTTGAAAATGTTGGTAAAACATTTTGACAACTTCAAAACTTTTTTAAAAATTATTTCTCAACTCAAAACTTGAAATCAATCTTTTCCTGAGAAAAAGCTTGTTTTAGACAAGTCTTCAAAAAATTCTGACAAAATACCATTTTGTTGAAAAATTCACACCCAGATCCTTCACTAGGGCTGGTGTGTATCTGATGGGAGCATCCAAACTTTTAAAAGTTTCTTTCTAGAAATCAGAAAGACAAGGTGGATGAGGATCAACTTCAAGTTTTTGAACTACACAGAGGTCTTCCCAAGTTGGTCCAATAAAATATAATACCTCACACGCCTTGTCTCTCTAATATCCTGAGACCAACAAGGCTACAAAAATGTTGCATACATTTCTAGAGATGGTCAGATAAAATATGCACTGCAAATTCTAATATGTGAACAAAATGGTTTTTAATTACACGGTGCAGTGGATGATTACTACATTTAAATTCATGCTGTAAAATATAAAATTAACATGACTGGTATATTTCATGCTTCCATTAAGGGCTGATTTAAAGACAAATTAAATTTTACCTTGCTTGCCTGAGACAAGTAGGGGTTAATTCCAATATATAAAGAATTAAGGTGAATGAT
This sequence comes from Mesoclemmys tuberculata, assembly GCA_007922155.1. Classification (NCBI taxonomy): domain Eukaryota; kingdom Metazoa; phylum Chordata; order Testudines; family Chelidae; genus Mesoclemmys; species Mesoclemmys tuberculata. Next base: position 86,436,304 of record ML675601.1, read on the forward strand.
ATATATTTATGGAATTCAAAATTAGAAAGGATATTTCATAGTGGTATAAATTACAGTTGTGTGAACAATTCAGATAGAACTCACCCAAAACCAGGGTTAGTTCTGAATCTAGCCATACTCTGAGTCAACCAGTCCAGCTCTATGAACATTAACAGACCTTGAATGATGCAGTTTGCATGTAATGGGGTCCCCTCAGAGCTCCGCACTACACAGCCATGTTACTTAAAGATTTGATCCCAAGTATTGTTACTTCAACTGAGGAAATAGAGAAACATAGAATTTAAAACTGTATTAAAATCTTCTCCACAATAAGTAATTTTCTTTTACTACATTTAGTTTTATTGAATGCTTGGATAATTCCCCACTTCTTAGTGAGGCTCAGCGAAGGTGAGCAGTGAAACATTTGTTCCTGTATTACAGCTATCCAGCATCCAATGGAAAATGAGTTTCTCAGTCGAGTTCATAGTGGAACACTTCCTTTAGCACAAAAAACTACTGCAGGGCCTGATCTTGAAAGGTTCTGAATACTTGTAACAGCACTAAGAAAACTGGGAGTTATGACTATCCAGCATCTCTCAGAATCCCACCAAAAGCTGGCACATTTATTTGTAATCTAAGCAAAGAGCTAAAAACTAATTGACCTCCAAGCTTGAACTATGCTTTTGAAGGTGAGGGTTCAAATACAAATGGCAAATCAGAGGCAGGGAAATGGAAGGCCAAGCCAGAAGTCTTTGGCTTCTTAGAGAACTTCATTTTTCTGGAACCTTTCACACATGCTGAAAGAAAACTAAAATATTTTTGAACTGAGACTTCCTGTGACCTCATCTTCCCCAGACTCTTTTTAAAATATTGAGTTAATTGCCATTTAACTCCAGGTATTTCATATTTTCTAAAGTCCACTCATTTGATCTAATCTAGAGACATTTGCTCTGAACCCCAGAGATCAACCTAGAATAAAGAACAAAAATTTTTAGCATGGAACAAAGATGGTAGGAGTGTCCAACAAGCCTTTACAAATGTCCAAAAATTTACCAAAAGTTAATTACCCTCGTTAAACATTTGCATCCTATTTCTAGTCTGAATTTGTCTGGCTTCAGCTTTCAGCCATTCGACCTTCTTATGTATTTCTCTGCTAAATCAGTGTCCTCTTACTATATTTTTCTTCCCCTTGAGGATGCTCAGAGACTGTGATGGCATCACCCTTTCACCTTCTCTTTGTTAAGATAAACAGACTGACCTCCTTGAGTCTCTCACTATAAGGCATGTTTTCTAATCCTTTAATCCTTCTTCTGGCTCTTCCAATTTACCAATATCTTCCTAGATTTGGGGACAGAAGAAGTGGACACAGTATTCCAGCAGCCGTTGCACCAGTGTCAAATATAGAAGTAATATAACCTCCCTATTCCTACTTGATATTCCCCTGTTTATACATCCAAAGACTGCATTAGACCTTTTGGTTACTGCATTACACTGGAAGCTGGGGCATGAGAAGAAACTTTGCTGGTAAAACCTTGTTGAAGTTGGTAGGTGCAACAGCCATCCTTCCTTCAAGATAAATGAAAATCAAACCCAACCCAATTAAGCATCTTTGTGGAATAAGATAGTTGAATCAACAGAAGCCACCATCAACCAAAACACAGACCACTTGAAAGGCTGGTCAGGAATCTGAGCTGTCTGGGCAAAGGGGTTTCACTTTGGGCTGAATATAAATGTAGGGGGAAATGTAGGGGATTGAAGGAGCTGTGTGTGTATATGAGAGAAAAAGAAAAGCACTAGGAGAATGCTTAGAGAGAGTGAGTTTTCAGGTAGTGTTGTCTCTGAGTAGATAGACTTGGGATATTAAACAAGGAAATCGTCTCCTGTTCAATTTCTACTCTGTTCGGGGAAATGGGACTTTGATGCTAACTTGAACAAATATACAAATAATGTACACAAAGAAACATCTGTCTCTGTCAGTTTCAGCTCCTAACAGAAACTGGCCAAAAGAGCCCAAATACTGGTTAACCTCTCCGGTCAAAATGGATGATATTATTTTATTATTGACTTGTTGAGGAATGACATTGTGTTCAGCACTGTTCAGCATAAAGGAACATATGCTCCCTTCACAGAAGAGTTCACAACCTAAAGACTGATATAAAAATATGGAAGATTTTACAGGCATTATATCACCATCTTGTTCTGCTGTGGTTACCACGTGTGATCATCTCCCTTCCCTTTGCCCTACAAAACACATCCTTGCCATCAGTCTAGTCCTTTGTCTTTTCTCAGGTGCATGATCTCACTCAAGCATGCTATCACGTTTACCCACATATATAATGTACTCATCCCACAATGTGCATATTTATTCATTATAAGCCTAAGGTGTTAATAGTGTGATAACTTAACTTTAAAAAGCCCACATTTTATCAAAGGTTCACAATTAAAATTAAATAATTCTGCAGTTATAAACTTATTATTATTACTAAAAGTCATTCATATTAATTTATGTGGAATGTTTGTGATACATATAATTTGTGCCCTGGCTTGGCATGTGGCTTATATGCTGATCAAACCTTTATTTTTACTAAGCCATACCATTGTTTTTGCATACCTTCATAGAATACATGATGGTGTGATATAAAGGCTTTGTCTGCTGGACTTTGGAGGGGATCAGATTACTCAACAGTGACAAAGCCAATCGCAAATTATACAGATAGTACAAAAAATAATCCCATACCGTTATGCATTCTGTTATTCTACATAATTTATAACTGATATATTTTAGCTAGACTTGGATTCAAACAGTATTCAGCGGGGCACTATACTGGCATCTCATTCATTTGAAAGAAAAAGTAGAACTTTAGCTGTTATGTGGTCAAGAAGATATACCCAGCTCACATTTTTTAGGCTGATAGTGACCATAGCTCTGAAAGATGTGAAATGTCCAATTCTGCTCAATATGTGCCAACTCAGATGCCTAGTGATAACAATATTGACATTTATTGTATTATCTATTTTACTGCTATCGAAGCGTGTAAGAAAGGAGAGGGAGAACCCATACTGGGTGTGATGCAATTTGTCACTACAGTAATTGGACTTGAGAAGTGCTGCCACTCTTTTCCCCATGCCCTGATCCACAATGAATGGGAACACAATAGGTTTTATAGGGACAGTCCTGATATTTTTGGCTTTTTCTTATATGGGCACCTATTATCTCCCATCCCCTCTCCCGATTTCTCACACTTGCTATCTGGTTGCCCTAGAGCCCAAGCCATCTGAGAACGTTAGGGAGGGAGAGGAATTGTTTAAGTTTAATACTAATATAGGCACGAGGACGAATGGGTACAAACTGGATATTAGGAAATTTAGACTTGAAATTAGACGAAGGTTTCTAACCATTAGGGGAGTGAAGTTCTGGAACAGCCTTCCGAGGGAAGTAGTGGGGGCAAATGACTTATCTGGCTTTAAGACTAAGCTTGATAAGTATATGGAGGGGATGTTATGATGGGATAGTTTAATTTGAGCAATTGATTTGGATTATCGGCAGATAAGTCTGCTCAATGGTCTGTGGGAATGTTGGATGGGATGGGAACTGAGTTACTGCAGAGAATTCCTTTTTGGGTGCTGGCTGGTGAGTCTTGCCCACATGCTCGGGGTTTAGCTGATCGCCATATTTGGGGTCGGGAAGGAATTTTCCTCCGGGGCGGATTGGCAGAGGCCCCGGAGGTTTTTCGCCTTCCTCCACAGCGTGGGGCATGGGTTGCTTGCTGATCGATTCCCTGCAGCTTGAGGTCTTCAAATCTCACTTTTGAGGATTTCAATAACTCAGTCATGGGTTCGGGGTTGTTATAAATGTGTATGGGTAGGGTTTTGTGGCCTGCCTTGTGCAGGAGGTCAGACTAGATGATCATATTGGTCCCTTCTGACCTATGAGTCTATGAGTCCAAAAAGCATGAGTAACCATATTTTGAAAAACTGCACAATCTTTTTTGAGTAGTGTCTTCTGCATGGAGCTAGTTTATGGATGGATTTTAGAAAAATACCATCACTTCTTTAAAAATCTCACCCTTTAAAAATGTTATTGGGACTATTTTTGTGTCCCTCCTCTGGTAAGTTCAGATGCTTGTGTTAATATGAGTAACTATCCTGTACAAGATTCAGAGTGAGAAAACTGAGAACTAGTCTAACGATCACCAAAAATAGACTTTTTTTTTCCAACATAAAACATCACAGTTGATCCTATTGTTCTTCATTATCAGAGAATCGGCAACTGTCATTGTGCAGGTATGTTGCCAGTGTAGTCATTTTTATCAATGATCTGGAAGAAAATGAAATCATCATTGATAAAATTTGGAGGTGACATAAAAATTGGGGAAGTGGCAAATAATGAGGAAGTTTGGTCACTGATTCAGAGCAACCTGGATCTCTTGGTATACAAGCAAACAATGTGTTTTTAATATGGCTAAATATAAATGTATACATGTAGGAACAAAGAATGTAGGCTATACACACATGATGGAAGCTTTATCCTAGGAAACAGTGACTTTGATGCTGTGACCAAAAGAGTTAATGCAATCCTGGGATACATAAAACAGGGAACTCTCCAGTAGGAGTAGAGAGATTATTTTACCTTTATATTTGGCATTGGTGTGACTGCTGTTGGAATACTGTGTCCAGTTCTCATATCCACAGTTCAAGAAAGATGTTGATAGATTGAACAGGGTTAAGAGAAGAGTCTCAAAAATGATTAAAGGATTAGAAAACCTTCCTTAAAGTGACAGACTCCAAAAGTTCAAACTATTTAGGTTGGCAACAAAGAAGATGAAGGTGTGATTTGATCACAGTCTATAAGTACCTACATGAGGAACAAATATTTCATAATGGACTCTTCAATTTAGCAGAGAAAGGTATAACATGATCCAATGGATGGATGTTGAAGCTAGAAAATTTCAGACTGGAAATAAGGTGTAAATTGTTAACTGAGGGGAATTAACTATTGCAACAATTTACCCAGGATTGTGTTGGATTCTCCATCACTGAAAATGTCAAAATCAAGATTGGATTTTTTTTAAAAGATTTTCTCTAGGAATTATTTTGGGGAAGTTATGTGGACTGTGTTATATAAGAGGTCAGACTCATTGATCACAACAGTCCCATCTGACCTTGGAATCTATGAATCTGGTGATCATATATGGTTCAACTAGAAGGAGAGCCAATATCAATTTAAATAAAGGTTTCAAAGGTTCAAGTCTAGTGCAGCGTTCAGCAGTACATGGTTTTTCTTTGACATTATTTTTATTTGCAGTAGTATGTCTTTCTGGCATGTAATGATTGGTAGGTATGACCACAGCCCAGGATATAGCATTCCCCACAGTTCTTCCAGCGTCGATCGGAGGCTGAAACTGAGATTATGCATAATTTATATTGTATGCCAAGTAAACTAAATTGTCTTGCATTGAATTTCCATAAAATTACAGGGTGTAAGACATGTTTTCTATTGATTTCAGTGGGAGTTGGGTAGGCCCCCCAGATGCTTTTTCAGTTCATTTTTCAGTAAGTTGCTAAAAGTTCCAGAGAAACGTACATTTGTTGGACAAAATGCAACATATTTTTAGACTCCAAATTTCCTGAGCTAATGCTTCAAATAATTAGTAGCTGAAGTATTTTCTCTTTATAACAAGACATAGTTAACTTGAAAAGCATATTCCAAATTATGCACTGCCTTACATCTAGTGCAATTCTATTGACATATACGAAGCTATATATAGCATTTAAATCAGCTCATAATTTGACCCTAATTTCCATCTCTGAATTTTATACTTACCATTACAAACAACACCTCAGATTAATATGATTTACAAGCCGGAGAGAAAAAAAGTTTCTGTTCTTCAGTTTTTCTTTGTGTATTTAATACTACCGTATGTTGCATATAGTCAGTTTCACTGTTTTTTGTTGATGCAAATAGAACATATGTTCTTTGGTGCAGTGACCAGATCTATCTGGGTATCAGTGTGTTGTCCAGAAACATGGAGGCCTAATCCTGGGTGGGATCCTTCTGCTATAATATAAATAATGGTTATAACTAGTAGCACTTTTTCTCTCCTGAACCATTTTGATATTACATTCAGACACAATTCTGAGGAGAATATACATGCACACTCATCCCTAAGTCCTAGAAGATGTTTATTATCTGTAACAGAAGTAGCAGAAATGAAACTGAAAAGACAGCAGGCAATAAGCAGGCATATGTGTGCTCAGAAAGAATGAAAAAGGAGAAGGGACAGGTCCAAACATGCTTGGTGTTGTTACTAATAGACTTAACCATTTCTCCTGGCTAGATAGACTCTTATAAACAACAGCAGGGGAGCAGAAAAACCCCAATGAAAAGTTCAAAAATGACTTTTTTTTTAAATCCGTGTATGAAATTTAAAGTGTGAGCTATCAGAAACATGACTCTTTTGAAATTAATGAATATGTATATAAAAGTGCTATCCCTTTATGTTTTCAAGGGCAGTGATACATTCATGAGAACAGCTCTTCACAACAGTAAGCTGTTTTCCCCACGACTTTTAAATTCACACTAAGAAGATCATTGGCATAAAATCTAGGTTGATCTAATTTTCCCAAGACTTTTCTTTTCTGAAACAACGAAGGACGCAGTTCTGGAGGGAGCTGGAGTAGGTTACATAATGTAATGGCTTTTTTGGGGTAGGTATAGAAAATTGGATGGACAATACATATCTTCTAATCTTTAGTCCCAAACTAACCAAGAATTTCCCTCTACTAAATAGAGATACCCAGGTTAGCTTTAGCTCAGAAGACATGGTTCCAGACCTTCAAGGCCTACCTCGCCCATCTATATCTGTTGAAGCCAATGCTTTTCTTGCTCCCTTCTTGATGTGCCTCAGTTGCTTCTTAAAACATCAGAATGTATAGAATGTGCTTGCTACGTCACTCACATTTTCAAGTCATTTTAACCATTGTCTCACCTTTTCCTGCCTCCTGTTTTTTCTCTGTGCTGATATATTCCTCAAGCCCCTTCCAAAATAGCACAGGTATGTATCAGACATACTAACAGCACTGAGCAAACACTCAATCAAGCCTCCAATAATTAAGAATAACAAATGTGGTTGGGAAAAATCCTGGGGCAGATTTTCAGCTCCTGTAAATATGTGTTTCACGGAAGTCAATAGAGAGAGGTTAATTTCTGCCTGCTGAGGATCTGGCCCATAAAATCACATGTATAGAAGGGTAGAAATTCACTGATATGAATCAATAGCTATTAACCAGGATAGGAAAGGATTGCTGTTTGCCAGAAGCCGTTAATGGGTGACGGGATGGATCACTTGATGGTTACCTGTTTTGTTCCTTCCTTCTAAAGCACCTGCCATTGGCCACTGTCAAAAGACAGGATACTAGGTTAGATGGACCATTGGTCAGACCCAATATGGCTGTTCTTATGTTATGTTAAACAATTCATATACTCTAATGCTGACATTTCCACCTACACTTCATCTGTGTTTTAACTCTGCTATAGTGTGCAAGTACTGTCTCTATAAATTATTTTGTATGATGTATCACTTAACTGTGATTATCTCTCAGATGTCAACAAGCATCCCTTGCTGTTAAGTTCCTAAAAATCAGCATACGTTTGATACTGTCAGGACACTTCAACATATGCTCCAGTCCTCACTCTAAGCTGCAGATCTATGAAGCCACTGTCTCTGCTGTTACATTCTCAATCAGACAATTATAGTTCACCTCACCCAGCTGCGTAGGATTGCAGATGAGTGTGAGAAAAGCTTTACAGATGCTTAAGGATTTGCACTGCATTCATTTACAATTAATATGTGTTTCCTATTAGCAGTTTGGCTTGGTACAGTTAAAAGGATGGGCAGGGTGATCCACCATTATCCATCTCCTTGGGAGACTTCCTTGTTAGTTACTATTGCAGAAAAGGGTGGGGGAGCATCAGGTTGTCGACTAAATTATGTTCTAACTTCCCTTCTAACTTTCCATGCCCATTGACGATAACAGTAATTTGTAAGAGACCTCAGCCTTATTTCTTTGGCTGTGTGTGAATATTTGTTCCTCAGCTAGGAAGCAACTTCCGGAAGAATTGAAGAAGAAAGCTGACAGGCTTAGAGCAGTTTGCAATAGTGGGGCAAAAGCTCCATACTTCTTGTGTGACTCTTGGTGGCTAGGAAGAGAAAGCTGAAGAGTGCAGTTGAAATAAAAAACCTAGCATGGATTGGATAATAGTTCAACCACCTCAGAAAAGTTGTTTAGATTGTTTACTTTTTGGCAGTAATACATCCTGTACACATGGATACAACTGCACACCACACAAGAGCAGAATGTCAGCTAGTGAGTCAAACCTTTCACACAAGAAACTAAACAAGGTGATACATCTGACTCACAGGTTCTTCCTTCCTGGCTCTTCTGAGAGTCCTCTGAACCAAAGGGTTTAGTTAACATAGGTTTTCATTAACATAGGGTGATATCTTGGTCCCATTGAAGTCAATGCAAGATTTGCTGTTAACTTCAATAAGAGCAAAAGTCCCTGGAGTACTATACATAAAAGTTCTCAGAATAAATGCATGTGGATGCTTATCTCTACACACAGCTAATGTGATTGTGCATGGAATTCAGATGTGCAACTGTGTACACACAGTCTTCTGAAAACCTAGGCCATAAATTGTTCAACATAGTCTTCTAAACATTAATTTTAATATTATTAATATTAATATTTAATATTATTAAATATTTTGGGGGTGGATGGTGAACTGAGCCTCTTTTTTCCTTAGGTTGTTTTAAAAATGTTATCAAAATAATCTGACAGGTATGAATAAAGATGTCATACCTGGAAAAACTCCATTTGGAGGAGAGTTGGATTCACATGGTATATGTCCTCTCCGTACCAGGGTCTGCCCTTGGATTGGTATCCTGCTAAGTCTGTGCACTGGGGAGGCAGGGAACATGGCCCACATCGGAGCAGGTTAGGGTTGGCACTGCCCGCAAAGGATGCCAGGTCTGAGGAGACTGGGCATTCTCCTCAGGGCTCAGTTGAGGAGAAGATGCAGGGCCCATTGATATCTCTGCAGGGGGGAAGTGGGGCTAGGACCTAATATGAGGGTCCTCCAGATGCCTTGTTGCCAGTGTGCAGGGTATGGAGGGAGATAGCAACAAGAAGCCCCATTCTCCCCTGCTGGTCCAGAGTGCCCTTCCTATGTCCTGTTACTCTGTACCTCAAAGGTGTCGATCCGACTTTGGGTGGCTGTCACTAGTAGTGAATATAGTGATTAGGCAGCTTCTTAAACCAAAGTTTTGTTTTTTCTTGTACACTATGCCTACATTGCAGCTGGGAGTGTGCTTCCGAGCTCAGGCAGACACACTCTGCTCTAGCGAGTGTGCTAAAATAGCAGTGTAGCTCCGCATAGCACAGCTAGTGGCTCAGGCTAACCACCTGATCACGCTCCCAGGGGAGCGGGCATGGAGGGGCTATTTGGTACTCAGGCAGATAACCCAAGCTGGAAACACTCCTCCAGCTGCTGTGTAGACATACCCATAGTGGGAACAAAGCATTTAAAGGAAACCTATGTTAAAATGGCAAACGTTCTACACACACATCTGTCTTTCATAAAGGCTTGCCATTACCCAATGGTAACCCAGGCAAGCCTAGCTTCGTTATGCACCTGTGTGTCAGTGTGGTTTACCAGATCAGCTCCAGAACAACTACCTCCTCTCTGGGGCAGGGAGTGGGAGAGTCCTTTTAACCCACTTGAGTCACTTTGTTCTTGTTAACTCCCTGCTTGCTATTCCTTATAGCCTCCTATTAAAACTAAGTCAATATATTCCTACAGTAAAATTACTACAGAGCAGCTCCATGTCCATCACACACTTCTGTAGTGTCTGGGCCCAAATAAATATGCATGTCAATGCTACACACAACAAGCTTTATTTACAGTGTTAGTTTTCCTAATTTTAAGGTTTGTTCTTGCGCTTGATGCTGTACTGTTTATTATACTAATTACTAATGAGTTCCATGTAATACAGCCTATAGATTTCATGCATCTTAGCCACTAAAATTAAATATATTGTGACTTTTTATGTTAAATAATGAGGGGCAAGGCTGGAACCTAGATAGAGCCCTATTAAAAGGTCTATGCACATGGGACATCTGTGTGGTCTGGAGGACAGGATCGTCTTCCTGAGGTCATGAAACGGTCATGCAGGGTGTGTGGCCAGCGGGTCCATGTAGTCATAGACCTACCATCCTGACCTCCACCCTACTGTGAAATTCGGTGGAGGGTTCATAGGGGTTATAAAACTTCTATGTAAATTCTCTGGGTCCTGCCCCCTGTGTAGTGTATCTGTACTATTCTTCTACACACAGAAACATATATAAAAGGTAGCATCTAACCACTCAGCAAAGGAATAGTTCCTAAGTAGACTATAAACCTTGCAGATACAGCATTTATTAGAAAAATGTTTGATCAATGATTTAAAAATAAAATAGACTATTTTTAAATAAATATTTTTGTACTTACGGGGAAAAGATTCTTAGCAGAACACTATTTTTAAAGGTTTTACTATTATTTTTTCCTTCTATCTGCTTTCCCACCCATGTATTAAACCCTAGTATTTTCATACTAGCTGCAGATAGCAGGCATTTTAATTCTACCAGATCCCTGCAGCTAAGATTGGCTTTTGCAGAGTTTCAGTTGAAAAGAAGAAAAAATAACAGTGTAGTAGAAACACTATTTGCTACCACCCTTAAATTTTTGCACTTCCGGAATAGGAGTAAGCAATGCACTGTTTATCAAAATTAATTTGCAAAGGAAATGTTGACATAAAGAAAAATTTAAATCATTTAAATATTTAATTGAATGTTTTTAAATCATATCCAACCGCTGGTACCAACCAAAAAAAAAAATCTAACTACATACCTTTAATTAAAGCCAACATGATGATATAAAATGGCATAATGCAACAGGAAAAGAAACTATATTCTCATAGTGACCCATGGGTTGTTTTTCTGTTTTTTGTTTGTTTTTTAAAGCACTGTTTGAGGGAGACCTGGATTGCTGTTCTTACACGAAGTCAGGAGTTAGGAAGTCTCAAACGCTTACCATGGCTCTGGACCCGAATCACTCTGTGGCCTTTGGCAAGTCACCTAATACCTTACCCAGGTTTTCCATTTGTAAATTTGTAATATTTACTTTATAGTAAATGCTGATGCTGATTAGGTAATTAACTGTGGTTTGTCAAGCCTTTTGAAAAATGGCATTATAAAATTTACAGTATTATTTTCTATCTATCCTATAACATTGCTGTAACTTTGAATCTCTGAGGATCATTGAGCAGAGGTTTTTACTGAGGTGTCCACAATGGCATATAGATATTTCTTCTATCTTTTTTTCCCTCTCAGGTTGATCTAGAATCTGATTTCCAAAGATGATGGGCAGGGTTCATTCATTACCCACGAGTTCCTTCATATTGTGTCACTGATCAATTTCCTTTGCTGAAGTGAGGCCCATTCAAAGACGATCCTATTCAATCAAGAAAGATAGCTGATGGTTTTCATTTTGCCAGTGAGGATAGTTGGAAAGGAGGTCTCAATCTCCCGCTATGTAGTAGGTTGTACAATGGTCACAACATTTGGTGGAAAACTCTTCAGGTTTCCCCAGAAGAGGCTCATGGGCTGTGATCTGAGCATCGTAGGGAGACTGCTGGTTAGGTGTCATGGCCTAGCACGGTAGATGACAAGAAACATTCACATAGTCAGGAACTCAATACCTCTCATCCTTAGGCCCCAATAATATCATGAATAGAAATCTCCCAGAGAAGGTCAGGTGCATTCTAGGATACAGCTGTGTGAATAATGGATTTTTGAGTCCAGCTGTACAAATAATGGAATTTTGGTTTGTTGGCAATTTTGAAAATGTGGCAGGGGGAGAAAGGATATTTTGGATGAGACCAAAATATTAATTTTTTGTCAAATCAAAAAGTCAAAATTATTTCAGGTCAAACTAAATATTTCATTGTTATTTCAACCATTTTTTAATATTTTAAATAAAATTAAAGGAAGTCTTGAAACAAAAAGTTATTTTAAACTGAAATCAGAACATTTTATCTTGAAAATATCAAAACAAAGCATTGTGGTTTTTCAGAATCTTCACTCCCCCCCAACTAAATCAGCAAAACTAGCAAAACTGACACAAATTTGCAATGTGTTTGTGCTGCCAAACCTGCCTTTTTTTTCCTGAAAAAAGTTTTGGATGAAAAATTTCAACTGGCTCTACTTCAGGATTCTCATAAAAATGTGCTGTCCCCTGCCTCTTTCCTGTAGTTCACCTTTTCCTGTGATCCTGAGATGGGAGATGATTGGAAGGCACCAGGTCTGGCAGCATTGCTGCAGTCTGTCTGTCTGTGGAAGTTCTGCTGCCATGCTGCTGAGAACGCAGCTGACAGCTATATTGCAAATGAGTCAGGACCAAACATGAAGGCAAGCACTTTATGCCAAACAGAAATATTGTGAGATTGGAGGAGGAACCTTTGCAAAAGCTGTGTGCTATTATTTTATTATTACTATGTAGTATTTCTATTCCAATTGTGTTTAAGCAGGTCCCCCCATTACTAAGCTCTGTACAACCAAATTGCACAAGGATGGTCCCTTTTGAAGAGCACTTGCAGTCTGGGGTTTAGACAATTTGCCACAAGTACATTAACAGACAAAGAAAGTAGGGGGTTGGTAACAGCAAAGACTAGAGTATTTGCATAAATTCATATTCAGGTGAGGAAAACAGTTTGTCACTGGAATTAAGTCCCTTGTAGGAGAGCTCAAAACCAGACAAGGGGTAAAATTTTCAAAAGTACATAAATCCTGTTTTCAAAGCTGTCTAAGCACCGAGGAGCCTAAATCCTTCTGACTTGCAGTGAGACTTAGTAACTAAATGCCTGCATCACTTTTGAAAATGGTATTTTAAGCCCTTATGTCACTTAGGCACTTTTGAAAATTTTATCCAAGATCTCCTAGCCTGCTCTGGGCACTTTAAAAGTAAATAGTGAACACTCATTGTAAAAGAAATATAATGGAATTATGTTCTAGTGTATGGGTTTATTTTTAAAAGATATTTGAAAAGTAATCACTATGCAAACATGATTTCCATTTTTCAAACATTCACATAATGATTTTAAATGTGACACTTTCCCCAAAAATAGGTTTTAAAGGCCACATGCTGGATTGAATTATTGTGGTGGTATTTATTTATTCATTTTTAATACATCTAAGTCATTTGTGAGCAATGTGTGCTGAAGAAACATCTCTAGGTAGTAAACGCAACTTCTTCTGTACTCAATCATTCAAAAGCAGCACAATATATATCCATGTGAGATTGGTGATTGGTTGAAAACTTTTATGCCAACTTTCAGCCTAGAGCAAACGTCTACAGCTGGATTGTAAATTCTGGGGAATGGGAGATAATAACAAAACTTAGCTATATCTGCAAGCATATGGTGCTAGGCTACTAGATATATCCGCTCTGTTTCTGGTGATCCTAACTGCTATCCCTTGACTTGCCAAAAGAATAGGGAAGACTTCATTAAGTGCTGGATTTCTAGGTACAGCAGGTGTCATCACCTCAGCAGTATTTGTGCTGACTCATCTAAAAGCACGCCACTAAAAGCATTAATTTCCTTTTAAAAGTGTGCTTGAAAGCAATGCTATTTCAGAAACAGGAGCAAAGTCAGCTGAAAAACTGCAGTCAAATTCTTTAAAAGGAAACTTAAAAAATCAATTTCTTGTAATTTGTTATTGTTTATGCAGTAAAACTCTAATACTGTAATCCTCCTGCCTTTTTTGTGCAGGAACAAATTTAGTGTATTTCTTATTGCTCAGTACCTTTCATATGGAAATGTTTAATAGTTAACTATGTTTTTTCCACTTAAATCCCTGGACTTAATCCCTTGTCTCTGGTGGCTTGACTGATGTACTGCCAATTTCCTGCTTGTACTGCCAATTTTTGTTGCAAGACCCATCTAACGAAAGGAAAAAAGACACTTAGAACTGAAATGCATTGATTACTATATCTCTTTTCCCTAATGTTCTGTACAGTCAGATCCATCACTGATTTACCTGACAAGCAATTTTTTTAAAAGTTAGAGTGCTTCTCTTTTACTCAGTTTACAGTGGCAACAGCTTTATTATAAGTCATCACCTCAATATCTTTATACAATTTAATAGTAGCATGGCAAAATGCTGCATGTACAGAGTTCTTCTCAGCTAGCCTTCTACAACTTTTGAGTTTCTTCTGAGTCATTGTAAATGAAAACAAGTATGGATGTAGCAGCAAAGTTTTTAAGAATAGAAATATGAACACTGGAAACAAATATTTTGGAAATAAACTAAACAAAATGCAAATTCTGTAATGGTCTGGCCATATTCACATTTAGTAGTATCTCACTCTATGAATAGCCAGATTAAAATTGGTGGGACTTCTTGTGGAATAAGGTATCTCTCTCACTCCTAAGTGTGGTAGAATCAAGTCCAAAACATTTGAATTAACATGGAGCAGAACTGTGGCAAACCTAGTGTTTGAGGTGTCCCAACCTTATTATCTATCTGCTGGCATACTAGTATTTTAAACCCGGGAAGGAAGCTATATTTTTATGGCATTTACAGAATAACAATTTGGTAGGAGGTCAGTACTCACTAGTCCAGAAGAAGAGTATAGATTATATAAGACTAGGGTGAATACTTTCCACAATGTTTTTTTTTGAGAGGGAGTGTACATGTTTTTGAGTTCACACACAGTTAGAGCAATCTTGTACATATATTTCCCCACAAAATTCTTTGTCACGTCTCAAGAGCCCCAAATGAGGGACATGGCATAATTGGGTCAGCCTAGAAGTAGCCTGGGAAAGAGTAGGTGACTCGGTCTACACATAGCGAAGTGCCCATTCCCTGGTGCACTGATCCAGTTATGCTGATTGTGGGGCAGAGCCAAGGTTTCTCCAGTGTTCATCCAGTCCCATATCATCCCTCCCAATTGTAGAAGATGAGAACATAGGGGCTCTGTAGAGCCTGCTTCATTTCCTGTGCTGCTACCCTTGATGTGTCCTCTTATGCCCCCAGGCCCACAGACAGCAATTCTGTATCCCAGGACAGAACAGTCAATGGCACCCCTAGAAAGGGATGGCTGAGGTCCAAGTGGGCTTCCACTGGAAGTTTTTACTTATTTATTATGTGTCATGCAGGTTCCCGGGGAGCTGAGGAGGTGGTAACTGCTACTCAACTTCCCAGTTCCCTTGGACTCCCCAGGCAGATTACTGATAAACCAGGGAAGCTGAGTAGCAGATACCACCTCCTCAGCTGCTTGGGAACCTGCATGGTACATAATAAATAAACTTGGCTCAGGGGAGGGGTAGAGAGTGTGAGCAGCCGGGGCCTTCAGGCAGGGGGAGGAGGAGAAGAGGATACCTATCTATCCTCTCAACCTCCTGGGCCTCTTTAAATCGCCAAGCCCCTGGGCAATTGCCCCCCTTGCCTCTCCCTGTCAACGGGCCTGTATGCCTCTATGCCACTGCACCAACCAGCCCACAGTTTGGTCCTTAAGGTGTAAATTCTTGATAGAAGAAGGCATGTCTCTTCTGTCTTGTGTAAAAAATAGCATAATTTTAGGTACTGGATAAATGAAAAGACTATTACAGGAGGAAGGAGAAGCTGCATAGTGAACCCTTCTCTCTGCACGTAAATGCACTGCAGTACAGGTGGTCAAAGGTGAAAATTTCACCAAAGTTAAGTGGGAGTTCCTTGTTAATGTAATGTCTTCTTCTCTCATGTTCCCCTCTGCTACCTCCCCTATCATACCTAATTGCCATTTTCCACCTTTGTCCTATATGTCCCCTGGGGGTGCTGTGATTGACGCTTATTGTACTGCACACAGCAATTTCCGTCATCTTATTGTACTTCCCTCCACCTATTAGTTTATTGTACCAATTGTTCCTCATCATATGCTAAGACTGAAATTTTCCGGTTCAGGGATTACATTTAAAAAAACAATATGAGTGTACAGCAACTAGTGGGTAGGATCCTGCGTGTGGCATCTAAGGCCAGAATTTTCATCCTGGCTCAACACCCACACCTGAGGCCAGATTTTCAAAAGAACTGAGCAATCAGCAGCTCTCATTAAGAACAGTAGGAGCTACTGGTTGCTGAGCACTTCTGAAAGTCAGGCCACTTCATTTAGATTTCCAAATGGGAGCTGAGTTCTTTTGAATGTCTGCCCCTAAGTACATTACAAATAATAACAATCACTCCCATTGTCCCCTTTCATCTAACTCCTAAATCATAATGGCCCTCAATTCTATAGTTAAGTCGTTGATTTTTTGTGCCACACCAATACTTCATCAAACTGGAAAATAGACAACATCCTGAAATGCATAGGAAACCATCATAACAAGGAAAATTTTATTAAAATGAATAACAATTTATGCTGCAATCTGCAATTCAATAAAAATCCTTGTGCTCTAAATGTTTTCCTCGGCATCTCACACTCCCATCAAATTTCCTATTTGCTGCAGAATTCAGCATCGCTGTCACTGAAACACGGGGCATTGTCACTGAACACAGTGTCATATTGTCTTCTAATATGGTAGAAATAGCATCAAAATACGTAATTATACTTTGTAGAAAACTGATCTGATGCTTACATAGAAAGAAACTCAAATGACTTTAAAACAAGGCAGGCAGGTTAACCATAAAAACCCCAAAACAAATCAACAAAAACAAAAGCTGTTATTGAAATATTGTTAATGTGCCTCATTGAAGAATGGTGTTTTCTATCATTCTTGGTCAAACTAACAACAAGGCACAGAGAGACAACAAAAAGATAATCAGCCAGCAATTAGACTGTAGTGAAGAAAACAATATTCTTATGAGACATGTCCGCAGGGTTGGCTCAATGTGTGAATAATCTTGCGTCATACTGATCAAAAATATAACCTTGTGTGAGGTTTATGTAATCTAACTTTAGGCAGAGCAAATGAACTGCTTGAAATTTCAAAGCCCAAATTGTCCATTCTAGCTCCACAAGGCACTCAGGATGAAAACCCCATGGATCCCAGACTAGAAGGTTTGGAGCCAGTCACCTGGTCATAGAGTGGGGGTCAGGGCTGGGAAATGCACATTGTTACCCACGAGGTTCACATGGGATCCCAACAACAGTTAGTGTTGGAAAAGTCAGTGGTAACATTTGCATCAGTGGTCCAGGGGAGTTTCAAGGGTAGCAGCCAGCAGGAGATTCAAGAAGCTGAAGGAGACGGGAGGGAACCTGGACTTATTGCAGAGGCACAGGGTGTCCACTCTGACAACCATGTACTCAAGCAGATCATCCTGGATCTCCAATGTCTGGAAAGCAAACCTTTGAATTCTTCCACAGGAGAAAGCATAGCTCATGCTAACTCCCTGCATCATTTCCTGTCTTGTCCATAGTGTTTTACACATATTGGGAACAAGCCCCTATTTTTACAGCTATTTATAAAAATAGTCACATTAATGACAATCTACTTTTTGATGATGCTACTGTCCTGCAGCCTAAAAATTCCAGGTGTCATTAATGTGATTTTCTGTCTCGCAGAGTAAATTCTGTACAATACCATCCTGTTCTCTGTATAACCCTACGCACACCCGCCAGACCTCCTTATCTGCAAGACAGGTAGAATATTGTTAATCCAGAACTTGTATTTGTATGAAAAATGATTTGCTTTATCTCGTCATTGCTTTTTAAGGTATATAATTTAGTGTTCTCATTCTCTGCAGTGCAAGTTGATGGATGGGAGTAAACTATAACAATATGTTTGTGAGTGGCAGAATAAAAATACCATGCTAAGAATGCTTTCATTAACTTTCACTTACAATCTTGTCTCTTTTTTTAAATTGAGCTTTAGTCTCAAAAATATTAATCCTACACTGCAAAAAAGGCAAATTGCCATGGAGTTTCATAATGAACACCACAGTTTTATAATACTGTTCATTTCATTTTAGTTGAAAGAATTGCTTTGCTAGTACAAAAAGTTTCTGAATATTTTTATGTATTTTCAGATGCTCTTTCTGACTAAGTTTCTCAGGTATTTAAGGCAAATTGTCCTAGATATGCAGAAGGCATGGCAAGACACAATGGGTATGGTGTAATTATGGCACCACAATGTAACTGATCTGGGAACTATCTGGCAATAACTTGTACAGTGCAGGTAATGATTCTTTCCACACTGATCTCCAGCTATTTGGGGAAGGTGCCCACCCAGCCCTCCAAACCAAGCTTGTTGATGGGACCTAGGGTGACCAGATGTCCCAAATTTATAGGGACAATCCTGCTATTCAACACTTTTTCTTATAAGGCACCTATTACTCCCCCACTCATGTCCCAATTTTTCACTAGCCTATCCTTGTATGAGGGTTAAAGGGCTGGGGAAAAGGGGTTATCTCCTTGCTGTCACAGACATGAGGAGTAGAGCTGGATGAAATTTTTTGACCAAAACTCTTTCTCAGCAAAAAATGCACATTTGATGACACCAACCCATTTTGTAAATTTGTGCTGAATTTCACCAAGTTGTTTCAGCTGAAAAGGTAGGGAGATTTCGAAGATTTTGAAAAAAAATTAAAATGTTTTGTTTCTAAATTGTTTTAAATGAAACACTGTCATTTTTTTTAATTCAAAATGACTTTCTTTCAAAATCCCCTTTAATTTTATTTTCAAAATCTAATTTAAAAAAAAAAAAAAAAAGCTCACACTTTAGATGTCCATTCGGGATGTCCAGAGAAGCTCCAATGGATCATGTCATTTTGTACAGCATCTTTGGTGAATAGGGCACTTAGTGGCCTGAGAAGTAGTCCTCTTTAAAGACTACTGTAGTATATTTGCCTGTGTATTACATTTATGAGATTGCTTTTGAGGGCTTTGCAGAATTTCCCCATTGATTGATATTCCATTTGACCCTCAGCTGGTGTTCCATGTTGACTGTCACTTGTTGGTTTTGTGTTTTGAATTTAAAAAAGTAAATAAAAAGGCTATTTTTTATTAGGATGTATGGGACATGAAAAACTCTTTTGAAAGTCTCCTTGGAGTTTAGTGGAACTTCCAAATCTATATTGTGACAGACACCACAGATCCAGTACTTTCCAGCATTAAGCCAGTATTATGTTGACATGTTTCCACTGACTACAAGGAAGTTTCACTGTTGTAAAATTGGGTTAATACAGCTGGGAATCAAAACCCATATACTGAATTTGTCTGTACTTATAACAGCGTGTGGTTTTGTAGCCACAGTTAATTTTTGCACTGCTGAAAAGCTATACATTTTTCTATGAATAAATCTTTATTAAAGAGTTGAATTCCTCCTCCACCCCGTGATTTACATATTACAGGTTAAAGATCTGGTGCTACATCTGCATGCCATTATATGATAGCTAGGCGGAATTTTCCTATACTATATCCTCCAGCTCATAAATCTTATTCGATATTTAATTGTGTGCGTGTGTGCGCGCGCGTGCGTGTGTTGAATTTTAGGCTGTATATGTAAAATGGCCTTCAGAGGTATATTCCTTGGAATTATCTGATGGATTTCATTTGTATGGATAGTTCTGAGTCCAGCCACCGGTAAAATGTTGTGTCTCATCCTTTTCCTAGTGGAATTGACAGGAGTTATGCCATTCACATGAAGGAAAATAAGATTGGTTCCACTGTAATGTATAATTATTTTGATACTTTATGTAATAATGCCATATCTGGGAAAGCTATATCACCCTCACTATCACCAGTTTTTTCAGGCCTATCCATTTAACTAAGCAAATGCTTTCATAGCTGATTTTGGCTCTAATTCTGCAAGGTACTTTAACTTTAAGCATGCAAATAGCCCCATTGAATTCAGAGGCACATGGGCATGCCCTGAGATTGCTGGACATTTTCTATAGGACTTCTTTAGATCTGGAAGAGTAAATCAGGTCATCAAGGTGAGAAGGAAATGAGAGATTAAATGTATGGCTGGTGCTCAGATACAACTGTGAAGGGAACCATATACATTGCAAGATAGACATTATATTTTCTTTGAAATTCCTTTAACTCTGGTGCACTGTATTTCATTTGTAAAATTTAAAGGATTTTGATAAAGTATCTTGAGCTAACCCGGATATTTAAAGCTCATTCCCATTTTTTTTTCAATAAAATGAAATCAATAGATTATTCAACAGAACTTTTCATTATTATTATTAGATGTACCAGCATGGCTAATCTTCCTCTGATCAGGCTGTGACACCCAAACTATACTAAATGGTGTACTATTACCATGTGTGAGATGTATCTGTCACTTTATAAACTGATCAGGATAAATCATTGGAGGTGTTATTCTTTCAGTCCCTCTAACAAGAATTTGAGAGAATTGTTTTCTCTGTAATTTGCAGTCAAAGAAATCCTTGACTAGTCTGCAAAATAAGGACACTTGGGAAAGATCAAGTCATGAAGGAGAGATACTGAAAGGAAGGCATAATTAAGTAGATGTTTCTGTTGCATACCATTTACAAATAATTTGACGATGTTATTAGGATATCTGTTCAGGCTGAGGGTTTTCTCATTCTGCAGTGAGGATATTACCTCCTACAGTGCCTCACCAATTATCTCTGCTTCTAGCCATTCTGCTATTTCTTCATTAAGTTTAGAAGTTTCCAGTTTCACCAATTATTCATTTTTATAGGTCATGGGATGTGTTTGTTTGATAAAGGGTAATATACTGCAGAATTGCAGAAATCTATCTCTGTTTTGAAGGAACCATCTGCAAGTTCTATTTCTGTTTCTACTTTTCACTCCTTCCAGTGTAGGATTCTAACAGCACAACAATGAATTAGCGGTTGAGTAAGTGATGCAGCCAATCTATTACAGGAGCAGCATCCACAGATTTCAAGTGCATCAATCTACCATCAAGATGACAAAGAGAATAGTCCATAACAGATGGCATACAGTTTGTCTTGAGCCCTACAGGGGTAGGACAGGGAGATCAAGAAGTCCCAATGGTAAAGATGTAGGTTAAACTGCCCATGAGTACAATATATCCTGTTGGGATGAAGAAGGATCTTTTGGTTCATATGGTTCTTCTCAGGGGCATGTGAGAGCTGATCCAAAGAGATTAGGGGACACTGATCTGAGCTATCTATCTGTACTTCCTACTTATTCCAGTAGAGTCATTCAGGCCAATAAATGAACACTTTTGTCCTTCTCAACACTGCCATCCTTATCCATTATTATTTTGCCTTCTTCAGGATGCCTCTGGATCTATATTTTCATGAAATAACAGTTCTAATTTTGCTTCATCCAAGTACATTTTCTGTCTCAAAGATTTGGAGAGTGACACATCTTTGCTGTTTAATACTTCAAGCCTAATTCTGACAATGGGATTCAAAATTTCCATTGACTTCAGTGGGATCAGCCTCAGGCACTTCAAGATATAACATTTTTCTATTAGAGGGTCACTCTTTCAGCAAATGATTAAATGATTTGTAATCATTTCTTTGGTTTCCAGTCACCTAGTTATTCTGATTAGTTTCTTCATTTTATTTGAGATATTATACAATATGTACAACAGGAAGAACATAATCTCCATTACACTGAGATAGATAAATAAAATCAGAATGACTCTATTGATTTCAGTGTAACTGAGACTCGACTTTTGCCCTGGAGAATTTAGATTTATACTACTACAGTTCCACATTTGTGAGTTTTTGAATTGACAAGAAGACATTTAAGTCAAATATTAGAGGATTTATTTTGACTTAATTTTAAAAAAATATCCTTCTATTTTGTTTCTTCACCCCCATCCCGACCCCTTTGCCTTGTCTTAACTCTAAGGAAAACAAACATTCTGTGTATATAATATTTCCAATTTGTCCTTTCTTATGATGTTTAATGATTTTTTCCCTCTGTATTTAGACAAACTGAAGCATTATAGGCCTACACATGTTAACCTACTTCAATCTGCATCTCTTGCATCACTGCTCTTTTACCTCCAAAAAAACCCCCCCAAAAACCCCACCTTAAATTCTTTTGGTCTAGATTCTTAGACCAGGATGGTCTCTCTGCTTCATGACTTCCTGAGGATTTTACCTACCATTGGTGGAATCCCCTGATGCTGTACTGTCAGCAGTGGCCACCCATTCCTTTCCTGACCCATCCAATCTTTGTCATCTCAAATGATCCTTTGGAGACTGTGACACCCACCATTAGTGGCACCTACTACTGGCCATCCTAGGGATGTTCCAAAAAAAAAGCGAACGTATTAGCAGGAGTGTTATAACTAAGACACGAGTAGTAATTCTTCCACTCTAATCCATGCTGCTTAGGCCTCAGCTGGAGTATTCTGTCCAGTTCTGGGTGCCACATTTCAGGAAAGATGCAGAAAAACTGGAGGAAGTCCAGAGACGAGCAACAAAAATGATTAAAGGTCTAGAAAACATGACCTATGAGGCAAAATGGAAAGAACTGGGTTTGTTTAGCCTGGAGAAGAGAAGACTGAGAGGGGACATGATAACAGTTTTCAAGTACATAAAAGGTTGTTACAGGGAGGAAGGAGAAAAATATTCTTCTTAACCTCTGAGGACAGGACAAGAAGCAATGGGCTTAAACTGCAGCAAGGGACGTTTTGGTTGGACATCAGGAAAAGCTTCTTAACTGTCAGGGTGATTAATCACTGGAATAAATTGCCTAAGGAGGTTGTGGAATCTCCATCATTGGAGATTTTTAAGAGCAGGTTGGACAAACACCTGTCAGGGATGGTTCAGATATTCCTTAGTCCTGCCATGAGTGCAGGGGACTGGACTAGATGACCTCTCAAGGTTCCTTCCAGCGCTATGAGTCTATGATTAGCTCCCGGGAGGCACTGCATCCTCCTCCAGCGGCATCTCTCCTGTCCTCCTTTCATCCTGTGGACTTCTCTCATTCCAGGAACCACAGTCTCCTCTTCATGGATCTACCCTCCAGCCAGGTCACTTCATGGTTCCCCTTCCAGGGAGGAGAGTAACAAAGTGTTTCCTAGACTAAATTATCCCAGGCAGTTCATTATCCTCTGCTTGGTATATGTCACATCCCCAGTGGCTGTTAGGGGAACTCTGGGTTCCAGCTCAGGGGCCGTCCAGTTAGCAGCCAAGGTCTGAACTGCTATTCCTTGCTGCCATTCCCCATAGCCTTCTCCTACCTTCCCCCCTCTTTGTATTTGCCAGATTCCCAACTCCCTCCTCCTCCAAAGGAGAAACTGCGGACTGCCGTCTATCGTCCTAACACACCTCTCTTCTCCCAGGGACTGACTGCAGCCTACTGACCTGCAGCCCCTTTCTGTTGCCAGCCTCCTGACTTATTTAGGCCATGCCTGTTCCTGCCTATTTGAGCCTCTGGCTAATTAATCAATCTCTCTCCCTGATCCTCCTTCAAGTGCAGTCTGGGCAGTTAATTTGGCCTAATTTACCCTCTCAGGGCCAGTGTGGGGAGTACACCCCATCACAGAGCCATAGACATTTAGGTTCAACTTAAAGCAGCGCTGACGCTCCTTTAAGTTTTGCCATAAGCAAAACCATCTCCTGGCTGAGCCCAGGATCAGGGAGTCACAGAGTGGACATAATGCCACCTTAACTTCAATTTATACTCCTATTCTTAGCCTAGGTGAGTTGGACCAGAGATTCCAGGACTTTTTAATTCTATTGTTTTGTTTTTTGTTATTTCTTTCCTCAGACATGTCCAGTGTGTTTCTGTTTGATCTTTGTCTCTTAGATACTAAGCTCCTTGTGGCAGGGATAGTGTCTTAATTAGTGGATTGGACAATGTGAACCACATAACTGACACTTAACAGTTAATTATAGGTAGCTTTTTTCCTTTTTTGGGGTTGTTTGTTTCTATAGTCATTCAGGAACAGGAAAGCCATAGGGAATAATCAACATGTTTTTTGGTTTGGAGGTTTTGAACAAAATTGATCTTTCCTCAGGTCTGGTAATGATTCTACCTCGATATCTAATTCAATCCCAATTTTTGCTGGAAATCCCGTATCCTATTCATGTTATAACTTCATAGCACATTGTTTTCTTTACTCCGTCTATGCCTAAAATGTAATCAGGGCAGAAGGATGCTGTAGCTGCATTGTAATGCAGATCTGGTTGCTTTCTTGCCAGCCAGAATATCTTCTTCTCTCTCTCTATCTCAAGTTCAGGAATCTGAACATCAAAACCCTTGGTACAGTCCCAGTTGGTAGGCTTGGAAGAGGCATACGGTGAGCTTTCTCACTATTTCCCTTCATTTTTTCTTGGAAAAGAGCTGACAGTAGGTGTTCAAAACAATCTTCTAATTTGCTTTTTTCAAGTCTTTCTGGGAGTTCCATCTGACTGTGATTATTCTTCTGTGATCTGTTTTCTAAATCACCCACTTTATTGAGGAAGCAGACTATTTATTTGTTCTCTAATTAGCTGTTTCCAGCTGGTGAATGTGGTCTGTGGCTTTCTGTTTATCATAGGGTGTTGTGTAGTGCTCATCATTGTAACATCTAAGCATTTTCCCTTATGCAAGATTCAGCCTTTAAATCTGCACACTGTTCATTTTAAGTACTTTTGCTGATTTATCCAGCTAGTCTGATACTTAATTTGGTGATTTTTAAAACTCTCTTTTAATCTATAATTTAATATTTTTTGTGTTTACGTGCTTTTCTTTAGTGTCCAAATCTAGAATTGGCAGCCTATTCTTCCCCCAACTTCATTTACAAAGATCTATATAGAGTAACATGTGGAAGGAGCATTGAGTTGTTGCTGGTTCTTTCTCCATGTTTTAAGCAGCTTTTTTG
Source organism: Mesoclemmys tuberculata (assembly GCA_007922155.1). NCBI lineage: Eukaryota > Metazoa > Chordata > Testudines > Chelidae > Mesoclemmys > Mesoclemmys tuberculata. Next base: position 86,461,147 of record ML675601.1, read on the forward strand.
TTCCTTGAATGCCTAGTCCCACAATGGACCAGATTTCTCTCCTAATTTTAAAAGGAATTTGCTATAACATTCATTGGCAGTGGTGGTATTATATTCAAGATGCCCAAGACTACACCATGGAAGTCAGTGGGAATTTTGTCATTGACTTCAATGGAAGCAAGATCAGAATCGGTGTTAGGTGTTCTTGGCCACCAATATTTGACATATGATCAAGCTTTTATGGACTGAAGAAGACTTTTTGGAGCATGCCCACCAAATAACTGACATCTGCTTGACATATAAAAAGATTGCACTCACCGCAATATTTTACTCACTAAGATATCTGATGCTTTCTAGGTGTTCCAGCCACAAATATATCAGCCTAACAATTTTCAGAAGAATTGGGTGCCTTCATTTATGGGTGCCCATCTTGAGACATATTAAATGGACTTGATTTTCAGATGATTTGTGCTCAGCACTTCAGAAAAATCAGACTCCTATAAGGTATCTTAGTTTGTACCCCCACGAAGTGAGGTACCCAAAATTTACTAGTTACTTTTGAAAATCTCAGCTTTAGCTATTAATCAGGATGGTGAAAAATTCTCACCCAATGCAGAACTCAGGTCATATTCACAGAGAATTGAAAACCGGTTAACAAATCTGGAACCAGTTTAGAGTGAATATGAAATAATATTTGTAATTCTCACAAAAAGGCATAATTTGGTGTGTTTGGCTGACAGCAAATTCTGAGTTCAAACAAGTTCACAAATGCAAAGCAAAACTCAGATAACAAAGCCACATGAACTGGAAATGAGGAATGGTTTTTACAAACTTCTGTAAACCAAAATCCTCAACTTCGTGGATTGATTTTTTGTCTTCTGTATAAGCATGGACTGAAGGAACACACTGATTTCCAAAAACACTTACTGCCTTGTGGGATCACCCTACAGCTTTTCAAAATATAGGCAGCATTTTGTTGCCTTGCTGCTGTAATTTTAATGGGAGGTCTGTTGCCAGGATTTTACTATTCATTTTCAAAAAGTGTATCCATTTTTCCATTAACTCGCTGAATTGTTCTGTTCAAAACAGCAAAACACTAATACATGATGAAACACTTTCAGTTTTAGGCTTGGGCTGCCACATTAACGTGCTGTTGAATAATGTTGCTATGTGATGTCAGTTATGCAACACCCACACTAATTAGGCAACACCAGGAATAAACAGCAGCATTGAAAAACAGACCAGACTCTGAAGAAAATGACCTATATAAAACTAAAGGTACAGGCGTCCATGTTAAACAGAGGGATATTGAAAGAAAAAAAGACTCGTAAAAATATATGTATTTTCAGATCCTACTCACACCGGTTATGATTTTTAAATGTAGGTCAGAAGTATCTTTACATCACTATAATAATACAAATTGGTCAATTTTAAGTCATTCAATAAATATGTCTGTTCAATAACAAGACTACTATCATCCCCAGAGGCGATCTGGATTATTTATTTTCAATGTGTGTTGCTGATTAAACATAACTAAAATTTAGAATGAATGACTGATTCAATAATGTTTTTCATTACTTTTTTTCTGCCTTCATTTTTATGGATCATTTATGGTTTATATATTTTCTCGCCCATTGCTACCAAGGCATTGCAAAAGTGTCTGCAAAAGAACACACAACTGATTTGCACGTGTGAAACAATTAGGTGTTGGCAAAAACAGGTAATTGTAATTATTGCACTTATGGATCACCTAACTTGAGAGTGCAGAGTGTACCATGTGTTCAAATGAGAGAGGAAATAGGAGGCGCTCAAAAGCAGGCAATGATAATTAGAAAATGATTAGAAGCATGGGAAACCTTCCATATGTGAAGTTGAACTCATCATGCTTGCTTTCCAGAGAAGATAGGGGCATGCACAGGAATAAAAAATCGTCTACTTTTGAAGGGACACTTTCTGTCTCCCTCCCCCGGCCCCCTCTCCTGCCCACACACACACAACTGGAGGAGCTGGCTCTCCCCCATGGCCCTGCAGCCAGTGGAGCTGGCTCTTCCATTCTGTGTGGCCTCGGAGCTGGTGAAGCTGGCTCTGCCCACCCTGGAGTTCTGTGCACCCGCCTTTTGGGGGGGACTTGTGCCCCTACTTGTCCTCCCCCTTGCACATGCCCCTGGCAGAGATGAATAATCATGAAAGAACGGTCTTGTGGAATCAGGAAGTCTGGGTTCAACTGTTGGCTGTGTCATAGACTTTCTGCATGGCCTTGATCAAGACATTTTAATTTCTCTGTACCTCAGTTGCTCATATGTAAAAAGAGGATTAAGAATCCTTCTTTTTTTCTGACCCTTTGTTTGTCTTCCCTATTTGGTCCTAACTTCTTCAGGGACTGTGTCTTACTACATGTTTGCATAGCATCTTGCATAACGGAGCCCTGCTCTTGATTGAAGTCTGAGTGTGATAATACTACAGTCATACAAATAACTAAGAACAATGGGAGACAAAAGAATGAATATAGAGAAAAAGTAATCGGGTGCTTTTATTTCCCCTTAATCAAAATAAAAGAGCACATTCAGTGAAAAGTATCAAACTGAACACCGATGGAAAGACACACTTTTTCACACAATGCACAATTAGCCTGAGAAATTTACTAAGATATCATTGAGACCTGGACTGTAGTAAGATGTTTTTAATTGGACACATATGGATAATGAGAACAGTCACAGCAACATTGGAGAGGATTATAAAAATGGGAATATTGGAAGGGGATTAGGAAGAAACTTCCTGTGTGAGCAGGTTAAATCCGTAATTGCTCATTTTGTGGGTAGGTTCTTTCATTTTCCCTCTGGCCGACATCAGAAACAGGATACTGGACTAAATGGATCAGAGGTCTGGATCCAGCAATTTCTATTTCCTACATACTTATTCAAAATAAAGGGCCAAATACTGCTCTCACTTACGGTGGCATTAATCTGAAATACGTCAACTAACATAAATAAAGTTACTTTATATTTACATTAGTGTGAGAGTGGAATTTGGGCACTGATTGTTCTGAGGTTTATATGATGGATTCATGTGTTTAAGACATTATAAAATATTGACATCCATTCTGGGCTTAACTTCCAATGCACAGCATAAATGCATAGTTGGGAATTAAGGTGTGCAAAAACTCTAGCTGAGACCTCAGTAATATGTGCCACTTCAGCCTATATTATGTCAAATGCCTTCCTGTTGTGGGTAGTTCCAGGGACAGTAAGCATTCTGGGGCTCCCTGGCTCCTGTAAGGAGGTGGGGGAAGGGGAGTTGGAAACACTCCACAGGCAAAGAACACTTCTGCACTTGTAGCCTATCTACTTCTGGAAGTGCACCTGAGATCTGCAGATTTAGGGTGCTGAATCCACATTCTCTTGAATGACAGTAGAGGGACAGTAAATGAATCCAGGAATGCTCTATGAGTTGAAAGTTGGGGTGTTTCCACTCCCTTCAGTAGAAATAACTATAGCTCGGCATGAAACAATTTTTGCCATCCTGGAAACATTTTTGAGATTTCAAAAATAAATACATAATTAAATAAACTCCATCTCAGTTTGGGACTAAAAAAGCAAAATTGAGATATTTTGTCAAACTGAAATCTTACAATACTTCCTCTGTTGTCCAGTTAACAAAAGCCTGGTTGGTTTCTCATTGTTCCATTGCTATTTGGGTTGGAAGGGGGATCAATGAAACTGATAAGAATTATGTCAATTTCACCCTACAGCTGCTCTGATTTCTGTGCGTCCCTCCTTTGATGGGCAGACCACTTGGCAGGCTACAAGGGATCTAGGGAGCCTGGAACCCCTGAGTTCTCTGTAGTCTGTCTGGTAGGCTGAAGGGAAGCCAGCAGCCTGGAATCACCAGGTCCTAAGCTCCGAGGCTCCTGACTCAGCAGATTTCTTCTTCTTCTTCTTAATGTATGTGCAATGTACCTCAGGTGGCATGTGACCAGGATTCATCACCAAATTTGGTCAGCTGGTTGGATCATTAGTTTCCCTGGTCCAGGCCAGGGAAGTGTGATATGAACACTGATCCTTGCACCCCAACTCAGCAGACTGCTAAGAAAACAGGCATGTGAGATGGTAGGAAACCAGGCACATTTCTGATGGAAACCTGGCTGTCAGGCAGGGTTCTGCCTGAACTTGTGTGCCATTGGAAGATTGTCAAAATTGAATCGTTTTCATGAAAGGTTTGACTTTGACAAAACTGGCAAATTCCAATTTAAAAAAACAATCTCGGTCAGAATTTTTTTGACCAGCTGTAGAAATAATCTGTTATTGGGGAGGATGCAGCATTAAGTGCTTAACCTACCAGTTTTGAAGGAGAAGCCATATGGGAAACATAAGGATTGACAAATCTCCAAAGATTTCCAGGTTGGAGTCATAGCGTCATGCTGGCTGGATTGAGGCGAGGAGGGGCATTTATTGTGTTATTTGACACCAGTATGTCAAAATCATAGTAATCCATGTGAGATATGCCATGTCAGGTACTGTTAGAAAGGCTATAATGTGCTGAGTAAGATGATAATGTTTATGTCCATGTGTTATGTGGGTAATAGAAGTTATGGATATGGTTGATATACCTGTATTTCTATTTGGGCTGTTTCTAGGCCACTCCTCAGACAGGATGGCTATAACAATAGCCTGCTTAATGGCCCATTAAGACATTCACAGGTGCAAGGGGCCCAGGCAGAGAAGCCAAGAAATACTTGATGAGTCACCAGGACGTGCTCATGTGACTCTGGATTCCATTTTGGTTCCTGTCAAATTCCACAAGCAGCATGGCAAGAGCCAGAGGACATAAAAGGCAGAGGCCCTGAGATCCATTTTGTCTTCAATTCTGTTCAGCTTGCAGCCACCTATCTACCTTTGGAGCAACTCATCAGCAACTGAACTGAAGCTGTGAAACAAAGGGCTGAGACCCATCCAGGTACTGGATGTATACCAGAGGGACTATACAAGCCTGCAAACTCCACAATTCTTCTAGAAACCTGATATATATGGACTTTCAAATCATTTGTATGTGTCTGATTGCTTTAATCCTCTCATAGTTTGCTTCTTTCTTTTTATAATAAACCTTTAGTTTTAATTACTAAAGGATTGACTGGCAGTGTGGTATTTTGGGTAAGTTATAAACTTAGGCCTGGTCCACACTTACCTTCCAGTTTCGATGGCAGTCGATGGGAGATACGCAAGTGACGTAAATCACTTGTGTATCTCCCATCGACTTTGCTGGGTCTGCTCCGCGTGCCGTCTGCACTGCGTAGAAGGGAACAGCGTTCCCTTCGACGCAGCGCTACGCCACTTACTGGGGTGGTTTTCCTGTGTCAATAGCTGGCTTGACTGACTGGGTAAACACAGACCGCTCAGTCGATCCAGAGCAATTGATCTGATGGCAGCGAATTTGCCACCATCAGTGTAGACCCAGCCTTATATTGATCTGGTGCTGTGGCTGGCCCTTTGGGGGCAGACGAACCTTTTTGGTAAAGAGCATAGAGTTTAAATAACTGGTCTCTTTACTGGACCTAGTGACTGATTGGGAGACAGAGACTGAAATGCAGTAAAGGGGGCTGTGTGTATTTGTATAGTGGTTTCTTGATAACCAGGGCGGGGAATCAGAAGCACTGTTTGTGGCTGGTTGGGAAGTCTGACTTCAGTGTCCCCCACCAGTTCTGGGAGAATCTTCTCTCCTTTTACAGCCTGCCCTGACCTTGGTATTTTCAGGTGGCTACCCTTGGCATGGATGGGTCACGCATAGAACCATCCAAAAGGTCAGATTCTGATGCAGATTCTGTTAGTCAAGAAATCTTGTCACTCTAGCTTTTCCTCACAAATTTTCTATTTCATAGTTTTGGCAGACTGGTAAATTTGTAATAAGAGTTGGTCCTGGCCCTCACAGAGGCATGAAAAGAATGAATGCAGCAAAAGTTACCTGAACTCTTTGGAGGGTCCAAAAATTTTTATTTAAAAAAAATTCAATATTTTCAATTCAAATTTCCAATATAAATGAATTCTGACAAGTATGTTTGATGTGCAATTGATTTCTGAACCTCCAGCTACTGTTACCAGATTTGCCCGTCACTTTGGGGTATGCTTATTTATTAGGGTTACTTTCCTGGAAAAGGGGGTGTGATTCTATTAGTGTGCTGCTTGTGTTACTTGTGTGTTCATAGGGTTACAAGTCCCCTCCCAATGGAGCTATCCTGCAGGACCTAAGGTTTTCAGATTCAGATAAACCCCCCACAGATACACACAACCATTCCAGATTAACTGAGTGCGTCTGAGCAGACCGGGCTATCAGCACTCTCAGCTGACCCCTTATACGTCCCTGAACTCAGCAGGCTGGGTGAGACAGCACTGTCAGCTGTCACCCTCATGTGCCCGTTGCACCGCACCAGAATGGAGCACACTTATGAGCAGGCTGGGTCCAAACAGCACTTTTCAGCTGTTCCCCTTATGTGCCCCCTGGACTCAATCAGGCTGGGTCAAACAGCACTTTCAGCTGTCACCCTTATGCGCCTCTGGACTCTGTAGGCTAGGCAGAGCAGCACTTTTCAGCTACCCCCTTTATATGCCTCTTCACAACACAATTGTTCTAGCAGTAACCCCCTTGATAAGCAAACCCCATATGATTTTGGGCACTCCAGGGATCTTTGGCTTAGGTAAAAGAAGCGTTGCTGCAGAGCAAGGTAGGGAAGCCAAGAACACAAAGAAGTAAATGTATTTAGAGAGAGAGAAACTGGCAACCAGCTTGATTACAATAGTTAGTTTATTGCCAGGTATATAAAACTTATGATACTAATAGTGATGCCATACAAGGAGAGAAAAACAATCTAACACTTACAATACAACAAAATTACAGTAGGGGTATTGGAGAAGGCTAGCTCAGGTTGGCTTACAAAAGTAGAAAGTTATACCTGGATTAGAGAGAGAGAGAGAGAGAGAATTGGGAAAGATTGGGGGGGGGATCTCACCACTCCTTGCAGCTCAGAAGTTCCCAGGAGACAGGCTGTTCAGCTTAGGGTCAGGAACACTTGAGGGAGAGGCAAACCCCACAACAGGATCAGTCAGGAAAGCATTTGGGTCCAGGCATCAGAAGAGGAGAGCAAAAGAGAGATTTGAACTTGGGTAGGGGTATTTTGTAGAACCAGGTTTGTTTGTGGGTAAACAATGTCTCTTCAGGGAGGTTTTCTTTATGCTAGACAATAGGAGCTGATCACTCCCAGCTATGGGCAATGTTCCTTGGGGGAGCTCACAATGCAACCAGGCAGATTCAGTGTTTTGCATGTCAATACTCGAATGGTCTGATAACTGTGGAGCTAGATGGGTGTAGGTGTGAGTTCATTTACATCAAGAGCAGAGATCTCCCATAATGCAGTGTGTCCCTGCCTTGCCAATCCCAGAAGTCAGTGCGATTCCTGCTTTGGAGCTTGGTTCTCCATTCTTCATGCTAATTCTTGTTCCATCTTCGATGTAAATGAGGCTCCAGTTCTCCATTCCATGTGCTAATTGAGATGCCTCTTTTTACATCTTCCATGTAGATGAGGCTTGGGGAGTTGTCTTAATCCTATCACCCTTGTTGGGAGGGTTTTAGGTGTGTCTCCCACAGCCTTTTCATAGCTTTTGTTTCTGGTGCAAGCAGAGGCTGGGGGGATTCAGGTGAGCCAGAAATAGAATAGGGGTTCTTCACCCTGGTTCCCCAAGAACACAGAGCTGCCAGGTAACACTACATGCAGTTACCTTTCTGAGCAGTGGTGCCATTTGTGATACTGGCAATGTAATAGCCGAATGACTAAAAGACTGTACATTCAGTTTCTAACTTATTTTAAAAATGATTTCATAATGAGAAGATAAACTTTCTTATACAAGTCCCAATCCAGCAAAGTCAGTGTAAAATCATTAGCAACAGGGAAGGCCCTAATGGAATTCAAGGAACCTCTAGATCAGGAATTCAGGCCCTTTTATTTAAAATTGAATACATTAAAAACACTAGCTTTGATTTGCAATCCCAGCACAGCTTGTATTATGTAGCTTGAATGAAAAGGAACACCAAAGGCACAGCCAGGTAGCATTTTGCTTTGTCTTTTTCTGTTTTAAACTTACATTGAAAGAATAAAAGGGAGGGGGAGCCCTTTCTGACTTGCATAAAAGTTTGTTTTTTGTTTTTTGGGGTTTTTTGTTTTGTTTTTCCTTCTAACTCATGTATATGTTAGAATAATAACATTCTTCTTGGATTTATTGTTGGCATTATTCAAAATGTTCTGTGCATGTCTGATTATAAATTCTTTTAATGTTATTTTAGCATGGGCTAAACATTATAAAACCTTAAAGCTGTAGCTAGATCAGAAAATTAGGTTATTACTACCACCCCTTTTACCCTATGGTGACACCTGTGCAAGGTCCTTTTGTGATCCATTAAAAGGGACATAGCTGGTTCAGTTGGCCCCATGCAGACAATGCAGGACTGCACTATCTAAAGAGTGGCATAAGGCAACAGTATACATTTATTTTTAAATCTTCTATGTAAATCCAGATTAAAAAATAACTGAGAATTCAGATTTTTCTCATTCTTCTCTGCAAATATATCTTTTTTTCCTCTTTCTTTACCTTTTCACTGTTATTCCTCTTTTCATTTCTGCATCTACATCTTTCTTCTAGAGAAAAAAAGTTTTTTTAATTCCCAATACCATCATTCTTCACCAGGGCTTAATGTGGTTCCATTAAAGCCACATTTCCTTTCAGACTGTTAATGGGAAAATGTCCTATAAAAGTACAATACAGGATAAAGACAAACAGGAAAGCCAATACCAGGACCACTAAGTGTGGCAAGAAAGCAGAAAGTTGGGACTGTTTGCATAAAGTTAAGGAAAAACATAGGGCAGTTTTCAAATGCAGAGTTGGAGATGTAATTTCCAGCTCAAGTAGATATGCCCATGCTAGCTCCCTTCTAAAAATAGAAGAGTACCTGTGCAAGACGAGTGACTGGAGGGGCTAGCTGTCCAAATACATACCTAGGGTTTCAGCTGCGATCATGCTCAGGGACGCTATTCCACTCTGGTGCTCACACCACCACAGCTACGCTGCTGTTTTAGCATACTAGGTCATCAAGTTACACCTTCCAGCTCCAGAGTAAAGATACCCAAAATGACTTAAGCTCCTAAATCCCACTTACAAGAGCAATGTAGGATCAGATTTTTAAAGGGATTTAGGCACTAAAGATGAGGATAGGCAACTAGTGAGATTTTCAGAAGCATTTATATGAATCTTTTGATGACTAAATATCATTTAAAATTTGGCCTTTAGGTACTCAGGATCCCAAATCTCATTCATGCATATTTTAGGTGCTCAACACCTCACAGGGTTGGGTCCTTTGAGCTTGACCCAGTACCCACTGAAGTCAGTTGAGTCTTTCCATTGACTTCACTGGGCTGGATAAGGCCCTTCACCAGGCTATAGAACTCTCTTGGAGAGGGCTTGGAGAGAGCAGCTGACGGGGAAGGCAGGAGACAACAGAGTAGCTTGTGAGGAGGTGGGAGCCGGTGTGGGGCCTCCATTGATCTGGGATGATTTTCTGGTTTGGTAGCTGAATCGCTTGCCACTTCTTTAAGGGGAAAACCACACAAACCAAATAAAAGAATTTAAAAAAAAAATGCTATTTTCGTTAACAACCAGTTTTCCAAAGTCTGACTCCCTTTCCTATAGACCCTCTGGTAGACAGTGCTTCTAAAGCATAGGAAGAAGCATCAGTTTTAATAACTGTACCGCGTGTCACTACATTTCTTAGCACACCCCTGGGAACACTTGCCCTCTTGATCCTGTTCTTTGTTAATGTGAAAATGCAGTTTTTGTTGTAGTTTTGAGGGTTGTTCAGCAATACCAACTTCCTGTCACTCACCCTGAAGACCTGAACAAAGAATGAATTGTACTGTAAAAATATGATAACTTCAGATTATGGTATATTTGTATAGGGTCCATAATGGTGCATTGATGCCCAAATGCAGAAAAAATAGAATTCATGATGTCATGTGACTCCGTGGTGGTTTGCCTTAGGAGACAATGTATGTATGTAGAATTCAGGATGCCTAGAGAAAAACAGTACAAATATATAT
>ML675601.1:86486257-86518513 GCA_007922155.1 Mesoclemmys tuberculata
CTGAAAGGGGGTTCCAGGGAGGATGGAACGAGGCTGTTTTCAGTGGTGGCAGATGACAGGACAAGGAGAAATGGTCTCAAGTTGCAGTGGGGGAGGTCTAGGTTGGACATTAGGAAAAAGGTTTTCACTAGGAGGGTGGTGAAGCATTAGGTGGTTACCTAGGGAGGTGGTGGCATCTCCATCTTTAGAGGTTTTTAAGATGCGGCTTGACAAAACCCTCGCTGGGATAATTTAGCTGGGGTTGGTCCTGCTTTGAGCAGGGGGTTGGACTAGATGACCTCCTGAGGTCCCTTCCAACTCTAATATTCTATGATTCTATGATTCTATAATATATAGAATTTTGATTATATAATTATAATAATTATATAATTGTGATTAATTTCAGTTTTTGATTAACTGAAAACTAAAAATGTTTTTGTTCTAATAATATTTTGTTTTTCCCCAAAAGAACTATTTCATTTCAATTTTGAGCTTTTATAAAATTAAAAATAATTGAAGGAAATTTCAAAACAGAAAGCAATTTCAAGCTGAAAAATTGAGACATTTCATTTTGAAAATGCTAAAATGAAATGTTTTGCCTTTTTGCAGAATATTTTAAGGTTTTGTTTTTTAATCAATAGAATTTAGCAAAATAGACATGAATTTACAACATGTTTAATTTGATTCAAATAATCAGTTTTGGCTGAGAAAAAGGTTTTGGCCAAAAATATTTCACTCAGCTTTACCCAAAAGAAACATTAAACCAAACTTGTTATAGTCTTCAATTCTACCCTGGTTTTGAGTTATGCAGATTATCAAGTCATTTTCATTATTATCAGCAATAGGTGGTGGTAACATTTGTACTTTTGTTTAGCAAAGTATTCAGATATCATGGTGGCAAATATGGAAAAAAAATAGATATAATAGATCAGAATCATTTTTATGATTGCAAGCTGTAGCTTGCAATTTCTATATCCTTATGAAGCTTTCTGCAGACCTATTTATGTAACACTTTTTGAGAAGCAGCATGTATTGGCTTATTTTCCTTATGCTTTCACAGGGGGTTTAATAACATGCGTTAAAAAGCCAGATGATTCACGACAACAAAAAATTGTTTGTGGCTGCAAGGCACTTTAACATGAATTCACTCAACCTGCAACAAATTTCAAGTGTACACAATCCCTAAACCTTGAAAAGTGGTATTCCTAAAATTGAATTAATAAGGAAGTACCTTGTAATGATAGCTAGTAATGGGGAAATGTAACAGTAGTAAAGTCATTTCCCTAGCTCTTCATTTTGAGCCCTCTCTTTGCACTCCTTCACTCTCTCTCTCAATTTGTCTTCACTTTCAATTCCATTGACGGTCTATCGCTATATATTTATCTCTCAGACGCTATCAAGATGTCTACACCTGCCTCTGCTCTGTCAGTGATTCCATCCTTCATTATCCACTTGTACATTTTTAAGTATCCTCAAGCTTTTTCCCAAACCCTCTTCACACATGTGAGGAACTCCCTGTAATCATCCACAAATCTATCTCATTGTGCTACTTCAAATAGCTCCTTAAAACTCTCCTTTTGCATGTTGCCTAACCTCTCCCCCTCCCAAAAAAACTTGTTGTCCATTGAGACTGCTGCCTATCACGCTGACCACCATTGTTTCCTTCTGCTCCCCTCTCGGTCTTTATCTACCTGTTGTATATTAACATATAGTTAGATTTTATACTCTTTTAGGATGCAACTATCTTTGTTCTGTGTTGGTACAAGGCTTTGTACAATGGAGTCTTAGTCCATTACTTATATGCTACTGCAATACAAAACAAAACCAAAATAATTTCTGTGACTTGCAGGGAAGTTGTATGTTGAAAACAGACACAGAAGTTGTTGCTTCTTTGTAATCAATCAATTATTGGTTGTTAAATAAAGATAACGCCAGTCACACACCTGTTTTTTTATTCTTCATGGTGTAAAGAGAAACTTTGCATGAGAGAGAGAGAGACTGTGTATTTGACTGTAAATTGATTCCATAATTTAACACACTGGAGGCTTTTGATTGTAACCTTTCAGGATCCCTAATTTCCCAGCACAGGATACAAATGTCTCCCATTGCAGTTACTTTTTTCTTAGTCTCTAAGGATAAAGTACTCACCAAACTTTTCACTAATTATCATTTTCATCACCATCACTTTCAAATATTGTTCTGCCACTCTTTATAAAGGGGGAAGAGTTATACTTTCCCAGTTTCCTCATTCAGCCCTGTTGTGATCCTGACCTGGGTGAAGCATTGCTACCAATCAAGCTCATCTTCTCCAGCCCTCTCCTGCAGCAAGGGACTACAACTTTGTATGCATTAGCAGACTATTGTGAATCTGTAGATAGTATACAGGAATGCAGCATCCACAAACTTCATATTGAGCTCTTCCATAAAGTTCTGTCTGCGGCCCAGTCTACACTTACCTTCCGGATTCGGCGGCAGTCGATGGGAGATACACAAGTGATGTAAATCACTAGTGTATCTCCCGTTGACTTCGCTGCATCTGCTCTGCATGCCATCCACACTGCACTGCACCACTTACCAGGGTGATTTTCCTATGTCAATTGCTGGATCGACTGAGTGGGTCTACACAGAGCGCTCAGTCGATCCAGAGCAATAGATCTGACAGCGGCAAATTTGCCACTCTCAGTGTAGACCCAGCCTGAGAAATTGCTGTTAGAATCTGACCTGACTTTTGAAAAAGGAATAGTCCACATGTAAATCTGAATTCAATAAAAGCAAGTTATCAGGTGTTATGAAAGACTAGATGAGATGGCAATGAAACCTTGATCTTTTTATGTTAAACAGAACGGATTGCAGTGCAGTAAATGCACAAACTGCAGCACACAAAACTCAAAACAAGGTCCTAGCTGTAACAGGGCACATGGACTGTGCAACCCAAACAGCAAAATGCTGCAAATTCAGGAACGTAGGCCTTATAATTTGTATATGTTGTAAGGAAAAGAAATCATGGCACAGGAAAGTGACAGTGTGTCATTCATGCGCGGGTCAGCTGCCTGCACACATGATTCTGGTGAGTCATAGAAGGTGAATCTAAATATCAATTATACTGAAGTTACACTTTAAATTGACATGAGGGCTCTTGCAACTGTGGTCGGTGAATCAGTGTATTGTAATGTGAATAATCTTCCTCAACTAATTTTAGACAGTTCAGCAAGGGAAACAACTGTGAAACTCAGTGTGCAGGCAAAACTAAATAAAAACAAATGAACGCACATTGAACTCTGGACTAGCAATGGGGCTGGCGTGCAAGTTTGGAAAAAAGCTATCAATGCTGAGGCCAGAATAGGCTTCCCTATCAATTCCCTTTGATTTCCCATCAAAATTATTACATTGAAAGGTTAGGCAAATTTTTACTGTCCTCACACTCAGGAGATTATCAATCCTATTGTGCCTCAAAGTTAAGAAGTTACTGGAAGGAATAGTTAGATGTGTTATAAAAGAAATCACAGAACCCAATGAGTGGTTCACACCTATGTTGACACTTCCTATGAATAATGCCTCAGTTAGTACATATATATTGATTTGAAGCAACAAAATAAAGCAACTCTGAGAGAGAGAATTTGTCCTTCCCACACTGACATGCCATATTCCCTAGCTTAACTGATGCATTAGTATTTCTAGTGTGGAGATGGATGGGCTAGTGCTCACTGGCAATTTAGGTAGTGCAGTTGGGTTAATGAGCTTCTAAAGCAACTAGCTGCTCCTTTCTGCTGTTGTGGTTGCCTTTTTATAACTTGCAGTCTATCGGACTTTAGTGCAGTCTGGATTTACTGCTGATATCTCTGTTCTGTCATCTATATCAGAACCTCTCTCACATTCCTCCAACCCTTTTTGCTCAAGACACCACGTGTATGGAACTGGCATTCCCATCATTCCCTTAAACCAGAAGTAGAGGCAGTTTCAGTTTAACAGAAACAATTCCTCTTGAAAAATGTGGATTAATCAAAATTGACATTTTCCCTGAAAAAATGTTGATTTTGTAATGATTTTTTTCAATTTTTCTGTTGGCAAATAAAAATGAAATTCATTTTGAATCGACATTTTTAAACTAAACAAAAATACTTTTTCTACTTTGGTTTTGGAAAATGAAAAAAATAGTTTTCTATTTTTGGTTTATGGATTTTCTAGGAGGGTTTTTTTCTTTCCTTTTCTTTTTAATTATTTTTATTTTACCCTCCTTTTTCCAATAGAAAAAGTGAAGCGATGAAACTGAGAAAGTGAGAGAAAAACTACTTTTCACATTTTTTACTGTTTTCCAACTAAAAAAGATTTCTGCTTTTCCAATGTTTTCCAGCTGAACCTGTTACAATTCCTTTAAATGTCTGGTTGCCTGCCAATTGTTCATACCACTGATAAATAGCTAGAGCCAACCAGGAGAAAAGGAGATGTTAAAAATACTTCTGTTTATTCTGATATACAATCCGATGACAAGCCATGTGCCTGGCATAGCCCTGGTATTTATCAACAAAATGTCTACACATCCTTTGAATATGATTGCTGCAGAAGCATTGCAGTCCTAAGAAAAGTAAAGCTTAAACAAACCCCCAAACCAATGTCTAACTGTTGAAACAGATTGTACATGTCACTACTGAAAATATGAGACTCCAGACTATTATGGTTTATAATAAATAGTGACCAGGCTAATATATTGGAATGTCTCCCAGCAGTATCTTGGCTTTCTTCCTACAGAGGGATAATCTTTCCACAGTCTAGAGGAATACTGTTTAACAGTGATACTGCATCAGCGTTACTCAATCAGAAATGTGGCAAATAATATCTACAAGTCACCAAAATCAATGTCCACTTGGGGAACAAAATGTTCTGAATGAATGTGACTGGTTGGTGGCCACAAATTTGTGAAGGTATCTCAATAACTGTAGTCAACTATAAGCTTTGTCAAGAAACTAAGCCTACCCAGCATAAAAAAACCATTAATAATTACACACATTCCAGGCTGAAACTGGAAGAAAGAAGGGGCTGACATCTGTAAGTTATGGAGACAGAAGTACATGATTGCAGTAGAGAGAGAGTTCATGTCATTTATAGACAGATACAGTACAAATGTAACCAGAGTCTATAAAAGACACCAACTCTCTAAAAGAATGGAACTCATCAATTCATAGTTACTGAGTTACTGACAGACAAGGACAGGTCCACTTCTAGTGTACAGAAACCAGAGCCAGCGAATTTGGTAGTAAAGATCAGATTGTCAAGATCTGTAAAAGTCAAGAATGAAGAATTCTCCAAATCCTGTCATCAAAATATCCAGTGGGAAGGGATCTAAAAACCTGAGCATTGCATAAGAATTTAATGGACAAAGCAAACAAATACCAAAGAATAACATTTAGTTTGCTAATAAGGGTAACTGTTAATCTACCCAGTACAAGTTTGGTAGCCTAACTGCCTCTCCCAGGGCTGTTTTTGTTCTGAAGTGTTAACAGAAGTAAAAAGTAGTAAAACCATATTTATAGTTTGTCATCAAAGTAAACAAACATGACCCTGAATGCCCCGAGGGATCAAATCTGATCAATATATAGGTTTTGTTTTATTTTTACACAGTGACTTTTCAGAGTAAGACCAACACTTTAAATTGATGTCTATAGCAGCTGCAAATTAATTCCCACAAAACATTTTGTCTTTTAGGTACCAATCCTGCATTCACATAAGCATGCACATAATTTTATGGATACAAGTATTTCGTGTACTAATGGGACTACTCATGCTATACAGTTTTCCACGTTTAAGTGTTTGCAGGATCTCATTGCCTTAGATTATCCATGCTTTTAGGGAGGACTTGTCTTCATTTTGTATCTTGTGTTTAACCACTACAAATAATAATTTTTCCTTTGATGCACCCCAATTCTCCCTTGCATCAAAGGAGTGACAGTGATGATATTATGTGTTGAACTGAACTGTGTATTAACGGACAAGGCACGGCATCCATGCTACATTTTAATGAGCTATATATAGTTATGATATAATAAAGTTATTGATTTCCCAGAAGTTATTATGACAAGACATTACTAAATGTAATCCACATTGATGCAAAATCTGTTGAGAAAAGTCTGGAGCTGCCTGTGTCTCCTGAGGCTACTCTAAAAGTAGCATTTGGTCACCTGTCACTCAGACAGTGCCCCACACACTCCCAGTTTGAGTGCTCAGATGCAGCCACTACCTTTTCAAATTGCCAGGAAAGTCATCTTTTACTTGAAATAGCCTATAAAATAACACAGTAGTTACCAGTCTGACCAAAGATTGGTGTCATGTGGTGTTACTATGTTAATGTAGGTATATGTGCTGTTGAACACTCAATACAATGAACTGTTTATTAACTACATAACTCCCATTGCTGTTAGCAGGTGTTCCATAGCTACTATAAATCCCTCGGCGCTTTGCTGAAAATCCACTTATAGCAGATATTCCAATCATATTTCCCTCTTCAAATAGCACATTCCTCGTATTGATTTAAGGCTATAATCAGAGCTCGGAATACCTTACATGAAACTATTGTTGTTAAGTAGATCTATATCACAACCACTGTTTCCTGTCTAAATAACACTGCTTTTGATAAAAAGAAGAGTTAAAGGGACTGAGTGAAAAAAGAAAACTAGTGAAAGATATGCAAAAATAGAAATGAAAAATTAAATAAGTAATAGATACTATCTTGGAATCAATTCAGGAATTATATGTGTTCACTGAAGTCTGAAACATGAAATTCAAAATGTATCTTACATTATTGAAATAAAATCCAATATAACAACTTTTCTATTTATTTTGATGATGCAAATGTATCATCAAAATAAGAAACCTAGATAATACCAAGGACATAGCTATATCTGTTATTTAGTCCATCTAGTTTTGAATTTGTATTGCACTGCTGGATCAGTTAATGGGTTTAATAATATTGGTCTAGATTCAGAATTGTCTGTATGTGGTTGTTAACGAATAAATTATGAATAATTCATAAAACATGAAAATTAATCAGTGAACTCTAATTTTAAGGGCCACGTTTGAAGAAAAACAAATTCCTTACATGGTTGAGTTCTGTTAAGTCTATGACTTTTTATGTATATTCTGGGCCTAAAATGCTACGTATGGTACAAGATAAACAAAGTCCTTATTAATCAGAAATATTCCCTTCAATGGGCAGAGTATAAATGAGTGTTGAATTATACATGAGCATTAAATATGAGCATGTAGAGAAAATACATTCTTGCTCTGTTTTGATAGAATTCTGAATCAAGATAAATTCTGAATCATTTCAATTGATGTCTCTTAAAAGCAGTAAATAGAAAAATAATATCACTTATATATTTCCTATAAAACTAACATTGCCATACTATTGGGATTTGTTTCTTTTCAAATATAATGGCCTAAAAGCAAAGGTTTACTCATCTGTTTTTAATCTGTTTTTAATCTGTTACATTTTTTGTCAATAACCTTGTAATAGTCTGCTAGTGGAAGAACTGGGGTTACTACAGCAGGGGCTTTGGATACTTAATAAAATAAGACGGTTAGAATTACTTACTATATGTAGCAATTTTCTTCCTTTCTAGTCTCATCTTTTTGACTATCCATTTGGGATAAGGGGCCCAGGAGCAGTTAATATTTACATGAGGCCTGATCCTATTGCCATATGCTTGAGGGCAAAACTTCCACTAACAGGAGCAGGAACAGATGCTAAATTCAGATCTCAGAATTATCCATAATTTGCTCAACCATACCATCTTGCATGCAATCCTGCCAGATCACACAAGCTTAGAAAAGGTTTAACCAGGGCAACATTTGGATTAAGATCTCCCAAAACATTAAGATTTCCCAAAACATCTACCCATATATGCTACAGGAAATGGTGGAGTTGGTAGAGAAATTAACTCACTTCTTTCTGATTTTCTACTATACAAATTCTCCAAATTTGTACTCCTGGAGATTATGGTGTAAATCTGTGGTAAAGGCACGGACTTCACTGGGAATACTCTAGATTCATGTTGGTGTAAATTAAATCACAATCTCACTCACTGTCTTTCGTCTGAGACATAAAACCAAAGTCTTCATCGCTTGTGGCGATTAGAATCCCACAATGCTTTTCAAAGGACTAGGAGCACTAATCACCATGTTAGGGCCAATTCTAGATCATGCAATAAGTCTACCGTCTTAAATTCCCCTTTTGTTTGTACATGACATGCTTTTTCTTCCTGTCTTCCACTATTGAGTAGTGTTATAAGTTGACATTTATCAACACTTACCTCATTGTGATAACTGAGATACCACAACACACCGCTTAGAATAGGAATGGGGTGGTCATTTTTGGTTACTGTAATGTGGTATCTAGCAATAAATGTAGATCTTTGAAAGTTGACCAGTATGAATGAATATGTATGCATGTGTGAGTGTGTATAAGAGAGAATAGCATAGCAGTGTTTTGTTCCAGAATAACCAAGGCTAACTATAGAAAGTTGATGTCAACATGCATCTTTTTTTTTAAACTTTATTTTTATTGTTTTTTTTTATAAAATATGAACACAATGGAATAAACCATATATATATACATGGACCAGATAGAAATAGCATATAAATAACAAAATTCAAGTCATATTTAATGGAGTATTTATGGAATTCTCTCTCTTAGAAATTCAAAGTCTGACTCTTTTATTTGAATTTTATGTATTTAACAACACAAGAAGAAAAACCATCTATTTAACTAGAAAATAGATTTTTGGTATTCTGAACAATTTCCCATGGGAAAAGAAAAACATTATTTTAAAGGCATTTCAAAATATTAAACAGCTAAAAAATCACAAAAATGTTTCCATTTAGAATTCAAAACTACTTCAACCTCCAACGATGCAGATTAACTGACAATGGCTCTCACATTATTTATCACAATCTGCGAAAATTTTATTTAACTGAATTCCATTTATAAAGACAGTACGCTTTACTTCTATTGTAACAAGTTCTGACAAATAGAGATGGCCTCTTCTGTATTTGGAATTTATACATGGCATTTTTATCTAAAGTAAGGTTTAACTGATGTATCATACAAGGATGTTCTCCTCTAACCTAGTGTGCATGCATTGGTAGGGTAGCTCTACTTTCATGCTACTCCAACAACAAAAAATATTATTTAGCTTTTTTATTTTTTTCTCCCACTATCGAGATACAATAAATTTGTGATGTTCTGTGAGGTCTGAGTCATGTATGTCAAGGCTGACTCAAGTATCTTGTACAATTTTTCAATTAAAATGCAACGTGGACTTGTTGCCTAGAAGAAATTGATTTAAATAATTGAATTATATAATGCATGCCAAGTTTGCTCATAGTGTAAATATAATGAAAGAGCAAAGAGTCAACTGCAATTAATCCTTGTGAACAAAAACCAGAGGGAAGGAGGCAGATTTCTAATAAATCATTCAGCCAAAATAAAGCCAGTGGTTTTTTTAGTTTTCTTATAACATTTTTGGTCAATTTTAGAACTCTGGAAACAGCAACCCACAAGACTTAAATATCCTCCATTTATCCACCAAAGCTTTACCCTGAGGAGCTTCTTTCACTGTCACACCAGTACCAATCTACCCCAGCCATTTTGAATCTCCATGTTCATTCAGACCTTGGCCTTTCTGCAAAGGCTGTTAGTGCCAGTTTAGCAATGTGGACACTTGTATGCGGTGGAATGAAATAATTACCATATTTTATAGGGGCCATTAAACTGAGTATTAGTGTAGTCTAGTGTATAGGGCGCAGGAGAAGAGACCTGGGTTCCATTTCCAGGTCTGCCACTGATCTTGAGTGAATTAAGTTATCTCTTTGTGCCTCTGCTTTCTCTCTCATCTTTTGTATATCTTGTTTATTTAGATTGTAAACTCCTTGAGGAAAAGACTCTTTTATTATGTGTTTGTACAGTGCCTTGCACAACTGGGCCACAATTTCAGTTGCATCTTTTCAGCACAACTGTAATACTAGTACTTCTAATAATAATCATAATAATAAATGCCCAGCTCTCAGATGCTGATAATTTTAATCATCACTTGAGCTATTTGAACATGGCATGGTGTTATGTAGAGGCAAGAGTGTTCACGGTCCTAATCCAAAACTCATCAGAGTCAGTGGAAATGGCCCCAAAACCCCATTATCAAATCTAGGACTCACCCACTCTTCCAATAGGACTTGTGCTCATTTCCAGGATAGTCACAGAATGCAGACAGAAATTATTCTAGGGGATTGTATTTTGAAAAGAGAACTTGATGCCATGCATATTGATTTAATCCAGGGTTTATACTGGGGTGTGAATTGATTTAGCAGTCTTCATTGTCTTGCTTTAAAGCAAGACTGTGTTCTCTCACTAACAGAATATGCAAATAGAAAAAAGTCTCTTGTATAAGGAATCAATCAAATATATAATATTATTTTTTCCCTTTTTTGAAAACCCACATTTTCCATTTAAATTAATCACTTGTTTTGGACTGCTTACTTCAGCAGGGATCTTCTATTCAGCCATAATTAACTCAAAAAAAAATCCTGGTTCCCAGTTTTAAAAATTGTAAAGGAGCCAAGTCTGCCATTTCCATGGTTAAGTAATGTACATTTTTATGCCTTCCCATGAAAACATATTTTATTTGGCAAAGCTTGAGGAAATTAGGCATTTAAACTTGGAGGAATGAACTTCAAAGTTGTTGCTTCATCTTTAACTCATGCGGCTATAGGTTTTTTCATAAGGGTGACACTATGTCCTTAACTCACTTTAATTTCAGATTTCCTGATTTTTATTGGTTTATGTCACATCATTAATATTATTTAAAGATATCTTTTTTATTTAATTAAGCAATAATGTCTGCGATGCAGAACATTCCTAGGGATTAAAGCCTGGCTGGCCAAAGCTGAATATCTGGGGTACATCTAAGGTTGTAGTGTATAGGAGGAAGTTGGACTAATGGGGTAGAGAAGGGGTCCTAAAGAGGGCAGACAGTCTGAATGAGCTTAAAGCAATCATCATACTATGAGGCACTCATCTGAGATGTGTCCAGGCACCTTGCTTTTTGCATTAAACTAATCACAAAGGCTTTATATATACTAGCATTTTTCTTAATATGTCCCACCAAAGCCATAGCACCTCTGGAGTTCTACCAATAATGGCAATGGTTGGAGCACTGGTATGGATCAGACATTGAAGAAGCATAGTATCTCACTCGACAGCAAGGGGATCTAGGTGACATAGTGGTTAAAACACCAGCCACTGCCAGTCTGTCAACATTAATGATCTCCCTATTGGCACAAGAGATGGAGCTGTGCCAGTGGTAGGGCAATAAGAAGCCATTTTTAGAAAAATACTAGGTAAGACAAGACCACAGTGCAAATGATTTCAAAACATATTAGCTCTGAAGGGGTTGGTAATAAGAACATTGGAGAACGATGCTCTCACAAGCTAAGGATTCAGTCTGGTTAATAATTGGATGATATACCTCTATGCAGAAATAGCCTTAGGTAGGCAGCGTGGCCATTCATAGAACAAATATCCACATTCTTTTTGCTGATACAGCTTGTTCCTCAGCTTGGTATGCCAGCATGGAAAAGGCCATAACCTCACCCCTTCTGTCCACTCATTTAAGCATAAGGACTGCTATTGTGCCTGGCCTTTTTCCAGGGAAAGCTCCACGTGCCTTCTACTCTTGGCCTACATTTGGCGTACCCTTGGTCACACACATTCTAACCCCTGAAGAAGTACCCTGCTAGCACTGGAACATGCATGGTCACTCTCAAAAAGTTTCATTCTAAATGATCCCTTCTAGAAAAGTCCTGTTAAATTTAATAGAAAATGATAACCTTTCTATAGTACTTTTAGAACCATTGTATAGAATTTATCAGACAATTGCATATCTGCTATAAAATTCTGTTGGTTCACAAAACATAAGAAAGGAGACTAATTAGTCTTTATTAAATTCTATAGAGTTACACAGTAACTTCTATAACCCTCTTACATTTCGATAGGACCCTATTGGTTTCCTTCCTATTAAATTCTCTAGCATTTTTGTATAAGGGATCATTCCTGGACTGCAATGAGTCTGGTCACCTACTCTTCACTAATTACTGCCTGTAATTAAGCAAAAGTGTAGACACTCTTTTTAAAAGTAGAAATTATTCCAACAAGGTGGGTAGGAAGAAGGGAGCAGAGAGTGACAAGGGAGTACTAAACCTCATGATTGCTCAAGGTGCAGTGCATTTACAAACTAGGGGCCAGGGAGAATCTCTGTCTTGCGGGAAGTGGAGCTGGTAATTCAATTTAATGGAACTCTTCAACTCCTGCAGTGATAGCTTGATGGTTTTGTTTACCTTTTGTGTAAATTCATTCTCATTGTCTCTTAATGTACCTTGGAAGTTCCTTCCACATGGAGGAACCACATTTCTTTGTCTAGGGTGGAATAACTTCACCCCTGCCTGGCAGATACCTTTTAAGAACATAATTCCCAATATGTTTGTAATTTTTCATTTCTTCATTTTTTCACTATGCAATAATATTAATGTTATTAGCTTCCTACTGAAATCTTACATGACATCTTTTAGATATAAATTATTAGATTAGTGAGCTGAGGTACCCTGAAATAATCAGGCCAGTTGAAACTCACTACCAGATACCAGTGAGCCCCTTGCCTTCATGCACTGGGATGTTGTTAGCATCACCCTAACCCAGGTGATGGCAGGAGGCCTGACTCCAGAAGAGGGCTCTGGGTCTAGAGGGCCTTACTGGTAAAGAGCCTCGAGGAGAAGAAGGAGGGACTCAGGTTGGGGTAGACTGACTAAATTAAACTTTTCCCCTCCTCCCCAGCTATGATGCTGGAGTGAAGGCTTATTTATGTACCCCTTTTGCCTTTGTTTATATAACTGGACTCTTGAAGGGGCACTGTTCACTCTATATAAATCTAATTGAATTTATTGATACCTGTAAGGGAAAACTGAGGCACTGACACAACCATGATTCTAGCATGGGCCACCAAGGGGCACTCCAGGGCTCAGTTCCTGCAATGACTGTTATGCAACATTAACTATATGTCTGTACTTCTACCAACACCATCTAGAAGGCACACATTGTGGACAGTTCTTTGAAAACATCTGCTCAATGCACAGTGGCAAAAGCTAATGGAATGTTAGGAACCTTTAAGAAAAGAAAAGATAATCAGACAGAAAATATCATGCCACTATATAAATCTAGGTGGCCACACCTTGAATACTTCATGCAGTTCTGGTCACCCTATCTCAAAAAAGATATTTTAGAATTGTCCAGTTATACCAAAAGGACAGGAGACATTTTATATGGTTTTAATCAGGCCACAACTTTATTATTACATGTCTGGGACTACCAGCAGATAAAAGTGTACAGTGCAGATAACCCCATGTTAATTCAATAATTACTCAGGGGCTTCCTCCATCTCTCCCCATCTCCTTTTCCATCCAGGGCCCACAGCCAACCCATTGCTAGGACTTTACTGCCCTTGTATAAGGGTTAAGTTGGCTGATAAGAAAGAGAGGTAGGCTCTCTGCCGTACCAATTATTGGAGCCCCTAGCCCCACCCTACCCCCATTCCATTCCTTTAATGAACAGTTCCTTTATAAGTCCTTTTCCAAGCCATTTATCCAGTCACTGTATACCTTCCCTATGAAGTATCTGCACTGGAGATCCCACACAAGGAGGCACCAGCAATTAGCTTGACTGCCTCTCCCCTAAACCTAGTCAGGTTCCCAGACATCTCCCACTTCCTCCTTTTGTATCGGCAAAAGCTGGACAGGGGAACCCCATCCTTACTGAATAATTATGGTGCCCCAGGTTGAGAAATTGCCAAGTCTCTTATGACCTCAAGGAATTTGGCCACCACCCTATTCACATCCTCCTCACTTTGTTCACCAATGTGGTGCCCCGTGGCTCCCTGCCAGACCCTGCATTAATGCATGTTCATCCACAAAAAAATTTCTCCTTGATTTTTTTCTTCATCTTCAATCCCACTTTGTTCTGAGCATTAATTCAACCCTTTTACACATTCCTAAATAGTGTTTTCCAAGGTGCACCACCATTATACCAGGGACTGCCGATGGGCCCCCACAGTGTACAGCAGTGGCATCAGCTGATCCAATAACATGCATCTCTTTCCATACCAGCTCAAGCTCTCCTCATCACCAGACCCCAGCTGCAAACTCTTAAGAAAACTGGGACACCTTCTTGTGTGCATTGGAAACAATCCTGTGCCCACAGATCCACACCACCACCTGCATGGCTGGTCTTCCAACATCTGGAATGAAATCACAACACATTAACATTGATGCTCCATCTGAGGTCGCACATATGTTTTGTATGCTTCCAAATGCCAATGCTCAATTCCCATACTGCCTCTGCCTCTACTGCTGTTGTTGTGGCCCCAATTCCAAATGAGTGGGAACCAAATTCCATGGACCAGAACCAGACTCACTGCACTCCTGGAGGATAACAGATTTTTTCCAGCCTCGTTGATCAATCTTTGACCTTTGTAAGTTTAGTATCCCTGCTTGTCCCTACCAGTATACATCATGCAGTTCCAAGTTCCCTCCTGCAGAGCCTGTACATCACCCAGGAACTAGCTCACTGATCCCAAAATCAGCAAAAATTACTACCAAGAATGCTGCAGTGAACAAGATTGCCTAGATCCCTGAGAATGTTAACTGTGACAGGACAATGTGAATACACCATGGGGCTATTGGAATGTGACCAACCCACCAGACACCTTTGAGTTAAAAACACTGCATGGATATGGATAATCATGTAACCTACTGATGAATCTAATGGCCAGGAGGATGCCAATTGTACTGCAGCATCCACTCTTCCATAATGGGCCATTTGGTGACCTGCCTTCCCACTCCTGTAATTGCATGAATTCATTAAAACTTGTCTCATAGCTCTGCCACGTGAAAGGAGCCAGCTGATCTCCATGCTACATTGATAACCGTCTTACCCTAAGGTTCCATAACACTAGAGGCATCTGCTCAAGTTCCTGGCTGACTCCTGCTGCCAGCTCCCAAAACCTGTGCATCTGAAAATGAGACAAGGCATCTGCTATGCCAATATCAACCCCAGAAAATATGGTAAAGTAATCAATATTTTCCTGAAGCCTATTTGAGGACCAAGCCTTGGGGGGAAAACACCTGCTAGTTCTGTACAAGCCATTGAGTGAAAGGTCCTGCCCTGCCACCCTGCCTTCAATTCATTCCCGTGTGGAATCATTTTCTTTACAACATAGCCCATCTACGCTCATGACTTCCAATTTTTATTTGACCATCTCATTACTCCTAGTCCCCATAAAGAGGATCCTAAACCCAACAGTAAGCTACTCTCATCTGCTCTGTTAAGGTAATCCCACACGAGCTCCAGTTTAACTGGAAAAGGTACCCTTGTCAAACCTGTGGGTGGCACTTGATTTAACCCCCATCCTGTTCCCCCTGGGAACCTTCCCTCACCGATCTGGCATGAACATGCTGGATGCGCCCTAACATGCATTGCACACACGTCTGTCTTTATAGATGCTGTGAAAAACAACTGCTATCATTCAATTCCCAGCACTTATTGTTATGTGACTCAAGTCTCTATCAGTGCAGCCACCAGGTCACCTTTTCCATCACTGCAACCAGTGTATGATGTGGTATATCCCACTGGATACTAAGAAGTAAGTACTAAGTACTCAGAAGGGTCAGCCACTCCAGCAGAACCTTATTTGGGATTAACCATTGGCAAATCTTCATTGCCCTGTAGTCCCCCAGCTACTCCTGGGACAGAGCTTAACAGTGTAAGAGCAAAATGGTTCCCAGTGCTCCACTCCCCGTTGAGGACACCCACACCAGTGCAGGGGAGCTGCCCCACCTGCCTGTCTCCTATCTATCCAACTTGTGCCCTCCTTATGCACCCATTACCACCCAGCCAGACTCATCTGTGGGTGCCCCAAGCTGTTACAACAACAGCAAGTTAGCTTGTAGTACTGTGCAAAACCATGAGATTCTTTACCAGGGGTGTGCCCCACAAGAAGGCTGATGCAGCTACTATGATTCCCCATCCATGCCCTGGCCCATTTAATACCCTACTAAGTCCATCCCCAATTTCCCCATAAAAAGGATCAGAGGAACAAATAGTGTCTGGACCCCACATCTTCCTGAAGCCCCTGCAATCTACACCTGTTAACAACATACCGTAGGGGTTCACCTTCACCCCATAGTCTTGCCTATCGCAACCTGCATCTGTTGCTGCTCCGATGAGCCCCTGCTATCAGCGTCACCCTCATTTCCTGTAAACAGCTGAGATGAACATCAAGAATCTGGGTGACCCAGTACACTTTGGAAGCCCCGAATGCTGTGAAGACAACCCCAGAAACGACAGTCCTAACCACTTGCATCAAATCCCTCCTGACTGTTCCCCCCACCCTCCCAGCAAATGCAGCCAGTTCGCCTGCATGGGTGTTTGCAAACTAGGGGGCTGCCTTTGGTAATTAAACACACACACACAGTCTCATCAGCCCATCCTGGTACCAGCTCCTACCCCGGCTTCTATTGACTACTCCCTATGCCCTGGTACCAATCCCATGCCATGATTATGAGTACCAGTCATTGAGAGAACCAGTCACTGAGAGAACCAGTACCCCTGGCTCCCACTGACCACTCCATGTACCCTGGTACCAATCCCATGTCCCAGTTGCAAGGCTCCCACTGATCATTCCATGTGCCCTGTGCAATATTTAAATACTCTCTGCCTTGTACCCAATGCTAGTGCTAAGCCAGACAGAAAAAGAGAAGCTAAATTCTGCCCATAGCAGGAAAAGCCTGAAAGCCAAGTTCCTACATCTCCTCTCACAGCTTGGTTACTACAAGTGGTGTGTGTGTGTGGGGGAGAGATGGCAACATTTCCTCTCTTCCCCCTCCTCCTCCCTATATCCAGGGATAGTTTGTCACTCTGAGCTGACTAACTAGATAACTCCTCTTCCCTTTCTGCCACTACTGATCTGCTCTTGCCTCTCTCTCCCCAGACTGAGGAGAGTGGGGTCTCCCTCCCTCTCTCTCTCAATCCCCGCTCACTATCCTGTGTCCACCTGGAGCAGAGCTTAGTTAGGACTGCTCCTGCCTCTTCCTCCCTAGACCAGAGGGGGGAATTCTTTCCCACCCCCTACCATACAGCCTCCACACAGAGCATAGCTGAATTGTGATAGAAGGCAATAAAATCATAAATGGCATGGAGACAGTGAATAGGGAAGTGTTATTTACCCCTTCTCTTAATACAAGAACTAGGAGTCACCAGACGAAATTAATAGGCAGCAGTTTAAAACAAACAAACAAAAGAAAGTACTTCTTCACACAGTACTTAGTACATCTGTGGAACTCGTTGCCAGAGGATGTTGTGAAGGCCAAAAGTATAACTGGGGTTCAAAAAAGAATTATATCTGAATTGGAATCATTCCCATGGCATCAGATGTTCCTTAGGGCATGAACAGGAGTCTGGCATTATTGGCTACCATGCTATTTGCCAGAATCGCAACCCTGTTGTGTACCATGGAGGATAACTCCATCAATGGCTATTAGCCAAGATGGTCAGGGTCACAGCCTTATGCTCTGGGTGTCCTAAACCTCCAAATGCCAGAAGTTGGGACTGGTTGACAGGGGATGGATCGTTCAAAATTGCCTTGTTTTCTTCATTCCCTCTGAAAGATATGGGACTGGCCACTGTCAGAAGACAGGCTACAGGGCTAGATGGGCCATTGGTTTGACCCAATATAGCCATTCTTATAGTCTTATGTGCAGATGACTTCTGATGGTATCACCAGGCTACTGGGTGTGTGATGTGCTGTTGTTGCTGCTACAGTTTTACCTCACATGGCCCTGGTGGTTGGGGAAGATTAGGTAGATCTAGTGCTCCCAAATTTCAGGTCTCACAGGGGTGGATTTAGCTATTCTGATGGATTACTAGTGACCATATGGCACTTATTGCAAAGGTAGCAATTTTGAATTATTGGTCTTTGGCTATTGGATTCATCTTACCTCATTTCCCTCTGTAGTTTCAAATGCACAGGGTAATCCACTTCATTCCCCTTCATATATGTTGTACAGTGTTTCTTTGTGATGTTATGTCGCTGCTGAATTTAGGCAATGGATGAAGACTTTCCTGTATAACATACGCGTACGTACTCCCTGGCTGTGCAGTTCAGAGGAGGGCAACGCTTAGATAGGCCCATGTAAAGAGGGAAGTGCCTTTCAGGGATGCACTCTGTCTTCGTGTAGCCACCTATCTCCCCACTATGAAACATCAGCGTAGCTCAAAAGTGTGTGGAGTCAGGGATGGTGTGGGGATGATTACAGGTCCTACTGGCAAGGGTTGTGCTGGTGGTTCAGTTTTCATTCTTCACCACGTGGGAGAAGAATGTTGAACTGAGTCCTTAATATTTAAAATAGACTATAATCAAGTCTTCCTTCCCTGTGGACTGCAGCTTGACATGGTGGGGTGACTTGTGTGTACCAACTACTTTGAGAGGTAGGCCAGTAGGAGTTTTAACTCCTTGTATGACCATCCATGCCAGACAGCTCAAAGCATATGGAGCAGACAAGAAGCAGTCCACTAGCCCTCCAGAGTGGAGGTTCATCAACAGACCAACTACCTATCCTCATAAAAAATTAAGTTATAGAAACACAACAAGGTAGCCAATCTGGCAAATAGCATGGTAGCCAGTAATGTCAAAGTCTTGTTCATGCCCTAAGAAACATCTGATGATGCAGGAATGATTTAGTTTCAGATATTTTTTCTAGACTTGCACACTTCTATTGACTCTAATGTAATAGACATGAATTTATCACAAAATCTAGAATTAAAAGAAGACCATGTGTTCTGTAACATGAAAGACTTATTTAAATTACTATCTGTTATTTAAACAAGAATGCATTTACGTACCATAAGTTCCACTACTAGCCTGTGATCATCCAAAGGGAAATATACAGTCCTTTACACCTGTATATGAATCCCATTGATCTCTGTGAAAATTGTATGAGCAGAGTCAGAGTGATATATTTCTTTAAATGTCCTTGGGATAGCTGAGAGGCCAAATATCATTACATTATTTTTCATGAAAGTGATTTCCCAGTGAAACTTCTGATACGAATAATTTATCGATATACTTAAAAAAACATAGCTCAGGTCTATTTCCGCCATAAAATCTCCTTGACAGAGAATTATTTTTAAGTCTTTCAAACTGTCCATTCTGAATTACTTCACTTTTAGAAATGTGTCTAACCAATTTAAATATAATACAGAATAATGATTTCATGAGGACTTTTGGACAGAAAGTAATGACCTTAACCATTCGCTTTAGCAATATGAGTGATGTTCTGTGCAACCTTCAAGGTAAGACACCCACAATTC
Source organism: Mesoclemmys tuberculata (assembly GCA_007922155.1). NCBI lineage: Eukaryota > Metazoa > Chordata > Testudines > Chelidae > Mesoclemmys > Mesoclemmys tuberculata. The sequence goes on from ML675601.1 coordinate 86,505,696, forward strand.
AGTGCTTCCTTTATCTCCATGTTTAAAGCTTCCAGAGTCTACCTTTAACCTAAAAAGCTTGGAAGCTTTTTACTAACAGATTTCTTTAGTTTTAAGCCTTCTAACTCACAGGTTATTATTGAACATTGGGATTTTAAACTTCTCACAGTGTATAGCATAATCTGGATCTTCCCACTGAGGGACTTAATCTAAACTGAAATTATGAAAGGGAAAAAGTGTTAACTCCATTACAGTGAGTCAGGAGATTTCAGTATTAAGACATAATTCTAATGTCGGACTGCTGTAGGTTCGCTGACTTCCATGGAATTACTCTTGATTTACAGAAATAGAAGTGAAAGGAGAATCAGACCTTAGAGTAGGAAAAAATCTCCCACAGAAGTCAGGGACAGAGAAGAATTCACTACATGAAAGAATCACGAGTCTCTACTTTTTGGTTCAAAACTATTGTTGCATATTGATAGTTATTGCTCTATTATATGACAACTTCCCTTCCCTCTTCCCTCTGCCATGCCTAATCATAATTCTGTCACCCTTTTGACCCAAATTCTAAGTCAAGATTAGGGGTCTTGTGAGTCATTTCCATTACAGTTTGTTTCTTTACAGAGAATGTGCAAAAAAAAGTCCTGTTTCCCTGAACATAATAGGAATCAAATAGGAGGCAGTTTCATTGCTCACAGTTCCAAGCCTCTTTCCAGTCGTCATGCAGCCCAAAATTTCTCTTATCTTTTTTGCAGTCACACTACAAGTGCTTCTCTAGCTGTCCATGGGGCTTCCCTGTTGCCCTTTCTGTCTGCTTCTGAGATATTTCTTCTGCTTCTGTATCTCTCACACACAGTTCCCTCAGACAACACCCAACCTTCCTGTATTTGCACTGAGCCACTTGTCATACCTCGACTTCCATGTAGCTTAGATTCCTTGCGTGTGGCCAGTGTTTTGGATGGTGACTCCAAGTGTTTCAGCTCCTTCTGTAAAGGAGCTTAATTGTGTTTTTACATTTATTCTGAGTGAAGGGCAACTGTTATGTCCATCCAGTTTCAACAACAACCCCCACCATAACAATCCACTTGTATTTATATGGAGATAGGACACTAAATCATGGGCCAAATTTTGCAATGTGTATAGACTTGATTTTTCTTACAAGAAAGTTAGGATTTAGGCATGTGCAATTGAGCGGACCATCTGACATGCACATGATATGTTACATGGATGTGAATGACACACTTCAGAAAATGTGGCCCTACATATCCAGAGAAGTATGATCAGCAAATTTTCTTGGAGTATGCAAAGATAAGCAATTCTACAAAACTGCAGAAAGAATATATATTATATATTACTGTCAGCTATCTCCATCAGCCTTTCTACTTAGCCATAAATAGTTAAATCCATAAATAATAAATCCTGTCCAATTCCAGCAAAACAATAAAACTTATTGCTTAACTGTTGACTGTATTCAGGGATTGTCCTTTTAATCTCTTTGTACAATCTTAACAGGAGCCTTTGGACACCATCTTAATATGAGTATTTACTATTCCTAATAATAATAACTGTAAGAATGTGAATAGCCCCATTGAAACATGTTTAATTCCTTTCTTGGCCCAATCAGGGCCCAATATTTTATTATGAACTTTGCTACCAGGGGTGTGGGTGTATCAGATTTCAACAACAATTTTCCCCTGCCTTCTTTCCATCTTCAATATATGAATATTAGTAAATTTTGCTCAATGTATGTCCTGCAGCTGGCAAACAAGGTTTTAAATGGATATGAACAGAAATGATACAGTGAAAATATTTTGAAAGGAACTCCTTCAGCTATCACTGACTTTTTAATATTAACAGCTGTTTTCATTTATGCTGTAAGTGATGAGCAAAACTCTCCTCTATCCAAGTATCAGAGGGTTAATTTATTTGTCATCTAAGCTTATTTTATCACATAAACTATCATACGTCTGCATTGGACCTGCACTTTTTAAATTTCCCATGACTTTCATACTCATGAAGTTCTGCCGAGTTTTCATTACTTCAGTATATTGTATATTGTTGATTCTTATTTTATGCCTACTCTTTTGCATACAATCCATCTTACTGCAGCTCCCTCAGTGATCCATGAGGCAAATGATTCTCCCTGGCAGCTTGCAGTGCCTCACAGATCCACAGCAACATCAACGCATTGGAAGCTGAACTCAAGCAACACTCACTTTCTGATTTGCTTGTTTCACTGAGCCAGAGCATTATTCCTGAGCGTTCACGTGTGTTGCTGTTTCATTGTGTGGCTCAATAAAAGAAAAAGAGTATTTTAAATTTTAGTTTGCTGCTGTGTGGCATGCAGAGCAATAATAAGAAAAAAAAAACAAAACTAACAGCAGCAATGCTGTGCTAAATACAACCGAACCACAGAGGTCTAGATTTGTTAGATTAAGGGTTAGAGAAGTGTTTGCATATAGTTAGGGAACACATGGACCAATATCTTAGATGTATGTATGGCTACCACTGAAGTGAATGTGAGCTATATTTAAGTATGCACAGGCACAGTTTGGTCATCTGTGTGTGTTTACATAATATATATGTGTGAGTGTACTTGGTAAACTCATAGTGAGTGTATAGTGGATTTGATTTAGACTGTAAGCCACACCCTGGGTATGAGCTGGCTGGAGGTGCATTTCTAAGGGATAAGACGTGCTACCCCAGTATTTGTACTATGACTGGTATTTGTTACATACAAACAAACAAAAAAATTGCAAAAAATTGTGACCTGAAACACTTCTGTAATATCACCTTTTTATCTGGTCAGTTGTTCGTTTTTAAAACTATTGACTGTTAGTTAATGGCTGTGAGCAATTCATTTGAATCTCCAACTGAAAACAGAGAAGCCTTAGCACCGGGATTCTGATGCTGCAATATATATTAGACAAGATCCTAGGTGAAATTTTGACTGCCTTGAAGTCAATAGCAAAACTCTCCGATTACTTCCAAGAAGCCAGGAAATCGCACCCAGTATAAAAACTTCTTTTATATTTACAGTAGAATTTCTCTTTTCTTTTATGTTATGGCAAGGTTATCCCATCCTGATTTTAGAAAGGAGTCTAAAAAATATGGCACTTACCTAAATATGTGCAAAAGCAAAACACATAGTGGTGTGGTGTAGCATTAAGATTTATTGATATATATGGTTGGAATATTTTTGACTAAATGTTTTTTTCATCATATTCTATTCCATTGAAACCAAAATGTTTTGTGGAGATATATCAATTTCAATAACATTTTTGACAGGAGGTTTTCTGAGGTCCAGGGTGGATTCTGCAGAGACAGAGAGAGACAGAAAATCAAATCAGTAAACCAGTCTTTTCAATATGAAAACAGATGTTTTTCACACAAATGCAATCTGCATTGGGTTCCAATGCAGAAAGAAAACAAAACTTCAAAACCTCAAAAAATTTTGTTAAGTGGAATTGTCATTCTCCAGCCAGCTTTCTTTATTGTTCTTCATCTAGGATGTCTTGCTTAATTCACTGCTGGCTTCAAGATCCATAACTCCTGATGATCCAAAAATCATCACAATAAATCCTTTATACCATGCCATTGCACTAGGTATTCTCACTCTCAATCTATATATATTCTGCAGAGATCAAAGAGAAGGTAATTCTTGCAAAGACCATTAGTTTGTTTCAAAGAATTGTCCTTTGTTTTTTTCTGCAAAGGATCAAATTCTGTTCTCCATTACAGCTAGTGACATCGAAAGCAGAATTTGTCCAGTTTTGGAGTTCATCTTCCAAACTCATACGGTTTAATTCTTAGCAAATATTCTCAAGGTTGTAACAAAAACAATGATGTCAACAAGCCTTCAAGTTGTGACAGTTACCAGAATACCCAATGCCAGCCGGATACAGTAACTGGTCACATAATTTATTATGCAAATTTTGAATATTTTCTGCCCTATTTTTTATTATGTTCATGAATTGCAAAAATTTCTTAGAGTTTATTAAGGAGTCAGTCTGTTTCCCTCTGTCGCTGAAATGAGTCTGGTTTTTTGTTTTATAAAATGGAAAGTCACCATCTGGTGCCCAGATTGATGTAAAGCTAAGAATATTTAATATGCATATTGACATCCATGGTTTGCAAGCCTGAAGGGACGTATATTCTAAATAATCATTGTTTATTTGTGAGAAATGTATTTCTTTGTTGAGAATTACATTTTTAATTCCATAATAATAGTGTAACCAGTTTATTCAACTGAAGAATAGAGTATGAGACTTCTAAAATACACCATGCAGCCCCAGTTAAAAATAACATGGTGGATATTTTCCAAAATGATGATGGGATTTAGACACCATATTCCCATTAAAGTTTATGAGAATTCTTAATCTAAATCCTTTAGGTTTGAAAATCTTAGCCCAAATATATAAGATTTACAAAATGTATGCGATATTGTAATAGTTGTAATACAAGAGATATGCTGCATGTTACCCATAAATAGACAGTGGAACAAAATAATCTATAGCCCTTGTGTGTTTTGATGGGCAGCCATTTGGCCACCATTATAGTTCAACCTACTATGCAGACCAGACAAGAGATGAGCTAGAAAAAATTGAGGTGATTGAGGAAATGTTAGAAAACACTGGCACCAACTCTATGGCTCCCTCTCTCTTTCTACATGATCTTCTCAGGATCCAATCCAGAAATAAAAACACAGCTACTCTGTGGTTGGGCTGCCATTAGCTGACAGCCAAAATCTGCAAGGGAGTCAAAGAGCACAGAGGAGAAGTCAATGCAGGCTCAGGCAACATTGGCTAGCGTAGATTTTAATTTACACTGACTGCAGTCTGCAGGAAGAGAAGGAGCATACTGAGCAGCTCCTCATCTCCTCTATTGGTTCCGTGGCCATACCTTTTTTTCCCTAACTGCTCATCATTCTGGCAGAGTTTCTCTGGAGGAACTAGCGATACCTATGAAAAAAGAGGAAAGTCTCACATAATAACTTTTCCTCCCATAGTTTTTCCACGGTTTTCTCAATTTACAGTGCTTTTCATTTTTTGCCATCAAGTTACCCACATGGATAGCACAAAGTAACATACAATATTAACTTTGTATTGGACTGATTTTCCTACTGTATATACAGGAATAGTTAGCAATTGGAATGAAAGGCAATGAAGTTTCATTATTAGCTTGGTTAAATAGAATTAGCTTTCCATAAATATTTTTTTGTTATTTATCAGTATTATGTAGCACCTACGAAGTCCCTGTTTATTCCATTTTGAAGTGAATTTGATGTATGTGAAATGTGCTGGTGACAATCCAGGGAAATGAAGTACACAGAACAGGAACAACATAAGTATGCACAATAAGCATTTCCACACACCGACCTCTTACTGTGCTTTACCTCAGGCCTGACTGGGAGGGATTACTTGTAAGAGCTAGAAGAGAGTTCAGTATTCATGGTAATTCAGTGTTTGGCTTCTTTGCATACACGGCCATCGAGCAAATGCTTGTGTTGATGGAACATTGGGTCATGAATAACTTTATCTTTAGGTGACTATTTGTAAACTGGGAAAAACTTAAAACAGTGTGTTGCCAGGTCAGATGATTGGTGGCCTATCTACAGTAAATTGGTAGTTTCAGATTTCTGCATCTCTAACATCTTTAAATAAAGTAAATAAATCCACATTCCTCCTTTGTAGATACTGCCCATTTTTAAGACCTGATCCAAAGCCCATCAAAGTCAATAGGAGTCTTGCATCCAACCTTTATAACACAAACTGGATTCTTTAAGAGATACTGAAACAATTGTTAACATTAGGCTGAAAGGGAAGCCAATTTGACACTTTCCTCTTAACAAGGTTCAGAAAGCATGTGAAAAATGTTTTAAAGCAGAAATTAGTCTTCATAAATTAAGGAACAGAAACAACAATTTTAAAATTTGAAAACTGAATTGAAAAATACTATTTTGTATAGAATTTAATGGACTCATAATAGTTATAGTTATAAAGTTGCTTAGTACTTTGTCTTTTCTAATGCCTGAGATTGCAGTTTGGACCAAGAATATTTCTGGACAAATTAGTAAACTGTAATGTTTTTTTAAAAAAAACTGTTGAAATGCAAACAAATTCAGTCTGACTCTCAGTTTAACTTGTCTTGCATGTTTAATTTGTCTTGTAACAGAAATACATGTAAGGTTGGATATTTTTAACAATATTGGTACATGTTAATAAGTCTCTTTTTGAAGTATCATTATCTGTTTGCAGTTATTTAACTAATTTTTAGGTAAAAACCCTTAAGGAACAATTATCATTGTCAGTCTTATCGAGCTAATTTAATGCAACAGATAAATCCCATAAGGGGGGTATCATAATAGGATATGCAAGCTTTATTAATCTTTACCACACTGCCATTTTCTAAACTGCAGACAGATATACAACATCTTAAACAGATTTATTTTTCAGTCAGTCTCCAAAGTGTTAATAAAACTGCTCTCAAAATCTAAATGAATTCTTGTTTTTAATTAAATGAGAAGCTAGAGCTGATCCACACTTCTTCATAATAACAGTGGGAAAGTCTGATTTAAGGGTTTTGCTTGCTTTAGATTTAATAAGCCTTTGACTTGAGTATAAAGAAGCTGTCAGATCCATGTCTGGTCCAAGATATAAATACACTACACATCTGACTTGAGCAAAAGACTTGAGGATTTTCATAATTCAACAGTTGTGGCATTTCAGGAGGTTTGGGTGTTGTAGGCAACAGGATTTTCACACAGAGAATTTCCTATCTAGGATATGGTATTGAATCTGTCTTGGAAAACTGAATCAAATCTCTCTTTGGAATTTGAATGATCTCTGAGTCTTTATTCAGCTCCAGTAATAAATCTGCATCTGAGTTTAATATTGAAATAATTATCTGACCCACAAGCAGCAACTTATCAGCATTCCTGTGTTTATTATTATTAAAAAGAAGGGGACAGCTAATGCTTCTCTAATATGACATTTGAAATGGTCCTTTTCTTGGCACTCGGCACTGAGATCCAACAAATTAAAAAATGAATGTGATGAAGAGCATAGATATGTGGCCATCTAGAAGGAAATGGGGCTGCAAACACAATATCCCTTCCCCTTTGCCTCTAATCCCACTTCCCAAACCTTGTAAAGTGCCTTCCATGTACATAAGTCCCACACTACATCAACATCAACTTTGAATTTATCAACATTTAATTTCATCTGCCTTTTGTTGATCTGTCATCCAGTTTTGTGTGATTCCACTGTAATTCCTCACAGTCTGCTTTGGAGTTAACTATCTTGAGTAATTCTGTATCATCTGCAAACTTTGCCACCTCACTGTTCATCCCTTTTCCAGATCATTAATGAATATGTTGAACAGCTGAAGTCCCAGTACAGATCTTTGGGAGACCCTGGTGTTCACGTCCCTCCACAGTGAAAACTGACCATTTATTCCTACCCTTTAGTTCTTATTTTTCAATCAGTTACTGATCCATGAGAGGACATTCCCTCTTATCCCACGGCTACTTAATTTCTTTAGCAACCTTCAGTGAAGAAACTTGTCAAAAGCTTTCTGAAAATCCAAGTACATTATATCATCGACTGGATCACCCTCATGCATGTGCTTGTTGATGCCCTCAAATAATTCTGATAGATTGGTGAGGCATGATTTCCCTTTACAAAAACTGTGTTGACGCTTCCCCAACTAACTGTGATTATGTGTGTATTTGATCATTCAGTTCTTTGCTACAGTTTCTATTATTTTTCCCGGTACTGAAGTTAGGCTCACTGTCCTGTAATTGCCAGGATCTGCTGTGGAGCCTTTTTAAAATGTAGTGTTGCATTACCTACCTTCCAGTTATCTGGTACAGAGGCAGATTACAGTGATAGGTAATGCACTATAGTTAGTAGTTCTTCAATTTCATATTTGAGTTCCTTTAGAACTCTTGGGTGAATACCATCTGGTCCTTGTGACTTATTACTGTTTAGTTTATCAATTTGTTCTAAATGTATTTCAAATGTTTCCCATAAACTTATATGTCTGTGTGACCAAAGTGCTGGATCCGCAACTAACATCAGCAAATGGTGTTTGTGGTGACATATTTACCCTTCCCCACTCTAGCTGATGCTGGACTAGGTTGTTTTCATTATACTGGTGATTACTAGACATATAGAAACATGTGATTTTGTTCCACAGAAAATTGCTCCTTGATAGAGAGGGGGTGGGAGTATGTGAATTCTGAGAGATATCTGTCTAGGAGTCATCTTCTATCATTCTCTGAAAGTCTGTGTCTTATTTTTCTTTTATGTGCTGTGACTTGTCTGTCTCTGTACTATTTAGAGGTGCATAGAGAATGCCAATTGCCCTTTAGCTCTGCCTGCTTTTTGGAATCTTTGCAATTTGTTTTCACACTTGGACATAGATCACTGTATTTCTGTTAAAATTGAAGAGCTCTATGAAAATCTCATCTCTGAAGGCTGCACTGTTGGAGGAGCTGTTCAAATGATTTCAGGTCTGTAAGAGTTTATCTATTTATGTTAATTTATTTAATTCCCACCTAGTTCTGGCCTTGTAAGAGAGCAAAGAAGGAAGTCAGAAGAGTTCAGAAATGATTACTAGCTGGACTACATTGTTTTGCCACCAATTTGTTTTAAAGTGTTTTTAAATGAAAGTGTTTTTAACCATATGTTAGTGTGAGGTTTCGTTCTGATGTCTGTAAAGGACACATTACAGTAGACCCAGAGACTCAGTGATATTTAGATGCCTAACTCCACACTATTTGAAAGTGGGAATTAGACTCTTAAGTCATTTTGGTATTTTTTTTGAAATTTGTATCCTCTGTGACTCCATTCCCCATCTGTAAAATGGAGATGATACATCTCTCCTCACTTTGTCTGATTTATCTTTTTAAATCCTAAACACTCTTGAGACAGGGACTCTCTTCCTATATGGATATATGCATCTAGCACAGTGGGGTCCAATTTTAATTTGGAGCCTCTAGGCACTGCTGTAATGTAAATAATTAAGATTGAAGAGCCAATTTTCCTATATTAATTCATAGATTTGAAGGCCAGAAGTGACCATTGTAACTGTCTAATCTGAGCTCTTGTAAAACACAGGTCATCAAACTTCCCCAAAATAATTCCTAGAGCAAATCTTTTAGAAGAAATATCCAGCCTTGATATAAGAATTGTCAGTGATGGAGAATCCACCACAACCATATGTTTGAATCGTTATTTCCATTCTGAATTTGTCTAGTTTCAACTGCCAGTTTCAACTGGACTGAGTTATGCCCTTCATGCTAGATCTAAGAGCCAATTAATAAATATTTGTTCCCTATGTAGGTTCTTCTAGGCTGTAATCAAGTCACTCCTTAATCTTCTTTTTGTTAAGCTAAAAACATTGAGCTCTTTGAGTCTATCACTGTCTAGCAGGGTTTCAAGTCCATTAATCATTCTCATGACTCTTCTTTGAAACCTCTCCATTTATCAACATCCTTCTTGAATTGTGGACACCAGAACTGGACACAGTAGTCCAGCACAGGTCAAACCAGAGCCCAAAAAAGACAAAATAACCTCTCTACTCCTACTTGAGATTCCCCTCTTTATGCCTCCCAGGATAGAGTCTGCCATTCTGTAAATTATGTCCTCCTGTCTTTTTTCCTTGATGTATAAGTTCACATTTAGCCTTATTAAAACATATATTATTTGCTTGCACCCAGTTTACCAACCATTCCAGATCACTCTATATTAGTGACTTTTCCTCTTCATTGTTAACTGCTCCTCCAATTTTTATGTCATCTGCAAACTTCATCAACGAGTTTATGTTTTCTTCCAGGTCATTGGCAAAAACATTAAATAACACAGAGCCAAGAAACAATCCCTGTGGATCTGCACCTATATCGTGATGATAACCCATTTACAATAACATTTTGAGTCCCAGTAGTTAGCTAGAGTTTAATCTATTTAACATGTGCCATGTTAATTTAATCTTTTTCCGATTTTTAAATCAAAATGTCATGCAGTACCGAGTCAAATGCCTTACAGAAGTCTAAGAATATTACATCAACACTATTACCTTTATCAATCAAACTTGTAATCTCTTCAAAAAGAGGTATCAAATTAGTTTGACAGGATCTATTTTCTATAAACCCATGTGGATTGGTATTATGTATCCCTCCTTTTATTTTTATCAATCCAGTCTGGTATCAGCTGTGACCCATCTGTGCCTAGGGCAGCCACCTGATCATGCCAAGGCCAGGTCAGGCTGTAAAGAGAGAGCAGATTCTGCTGGTGGGTGACACTGAAGTCAGACTTCCCAACCAGCCACAAACAGTGTTTCTGATTCCCCACACTGGTTATCAAGAAGCCACTATACAAATACACACAGCCCCCTTTACTGCATTTCAGTTTCTAGCTCCCAATCAACCACTAGGTCCAGTAAAGAGACCAGTTATTTAAATTCTATGCTCTTTACCAAAAAGATTCCCTCTGATCCCAAATGATCAGCCACAGTACCAGATCAATATAAGTTTGGATCTTACCCAAAATAGCACATGGCCAGCCAATCCTTTAGTAACTAAAACTAAAGATTTATTAATAAAAGAAATAAACAATAAGAGAAATGTTAAAGGATAAAGCAATCAGATACATTCAAATGATTTGAAAGTCCATAAACATCAGGTTTCTAAAAGAATTGTGGGGTTTGCAGGCTTGTATAGTCCCTCTGGTATACATCCAATACCTGGATGGGTCTCAGGCCTTTGTTTCACAGCTTCAGTTCAGTTGTAGATGAATTGATCCAGAGGTAGATAGGTGGCTGAAAGCTGCACACGGCTGAAGACTGGTGACTGAAGACAAAATGGATTCCCAGACCTCTGCCTTATATATCCTCTGGCCCTTGCCACGCTGCTTGTGGAATTTTACAGAAACCAAAATGGAGTCCAGAGTCACATGGGACAGACCTGGTGACTCATCCAGTATATCTCTGGCTACTTCCCCTTGACCCCCTGCACCTTGGAATGTCTTCATGGGCCATTAAGCAGGCTATTGTTCTGTAGCCATCATGTCTGAGGCATTACCCAGGCAGCACAATTTGAAATACAGATATACCAAACATATCCATAACTTCCATTACACATCACACATGAACATAAACGTTATCATCTTACTAAGCACATTATAGCCTTTCTAACAGTACCTGACATGGCCTAGCTCTCATGAATCACTATGATTTTGACATACTGATGTCAAACAATATAATAAATGACCTCCCCAATCTAGTCAGCATGACACCCCCCAATGCAAGATTGGTGTAGAAGGGAGTAATCAGAGCTCTTGAATACACCTCAGGAGGCCCCCTCAATCTAGTCAGCATGACATCAGCCACTCCATTATCTTGCCTGGGATCGTTGTCAGACTGACACACCTATGATGACCCTGGTTATCACATTTGCCCTGTTAAAATATAGCCATAACATTAGTTTTCTCCAAGTCTTCTGGAATTTCCCCAACGTTCTATATGCTCTATGTGCATATCATATCTACTTACTATTTTTATGGGTTGGTAATAGTTACATTCACATGAACTTAATTGCTTTAATGCAAAAGTGGGAGATTAAATGTTTCTTTGTGTAGAAGGGCACCTCGGCCCGCCCCCGGACTGGGAGCCGAGGGAGGGCCACAACCAGTAGACCAGCAGGGCGAGGCACCCAGTAAATCTGCCCAGCAACAAGCCGGGATTGGGCCAGCACGCCGGGCCGCCCGTCAACCCCGCAGGCCAGGCCGGATAGGCCCGCCGGTGATGGCCAATCCGGCCCCAGGAGGCGGGACTTCCCCAGGAAGGGGAAGGATAAAAGCTAGGCCGCAGGGCTCAGTAAGAGGGAGGCAGCAGTGGGAAGCAGACCTGCTGCCCTGGGCTCCGGCCAGGGAAGAGAAGGTCTGCCGCCCCGGGCCGAAGCCCCGCCAGTCCCGGGACACATACCAGGAGTGGGTAGGCCCTCCGGCCGCTGGGGACTGGGACTGGCCGACGTGCCCTAAAGGGTGGCCGCCCCTCCCTGCAACCCCAGCCGGGCCTGAGGAACCAGACCCGTCCTGGTGGGTCAAACCACCCGAGGCCGGGCCAGACCTTGAGGAGCTGCCCGAGGAGTTGCCGGCTGCTGCTCCCTCAGAAGCTGGACTGGACCTCGAGGAGCTGCCAGAGGCCAGGTTCCCCAGTGAGCACGTGGATCTCGAGGAGCTGCCGGACGCTGAGGACTTGCCCCCGCTGCCGCCTCCGGATGCCGACGGATGGGTGAGCCAGCCGTGGACCGTGCACCTCGCCCCCGAGTGGCTCGGGGTCAGCTCCTGGGAGGACGGGGAGGAAGTGGCCCAGGGGCAGCCAGACCTACTGGCCAGAGAAGGGGCACAGGCCCCGCGGCGTGTTGCGGCCGGATCCCCGCCGCACCAGTGGTACTGACGGTGCCATTGGTAGGGCCCTGGGCTGGGACGCAGTGGAGACGGGTGGGCCTGCGTCCCCCTCCCCCCTCCTATACCCACACTTGCCCCGCGAGTAGGAGAGAGGGAGGGAGTGAGCCAAACCACCGGCCAGACGACCGGAAGACGCCCGTCAGCTTGCCCTGATGCCCAGGGAGCAGGCTTCTAGACTGTTTGCTTGCCTGCCCTGCTGCCCAGGGAGCAGGCTTCTAGACTGTTTGCCTGCCTGCCCGTGCCCAAGGGACCGGGCGCCTGAACTGCGTTGCTGCCTGCCGGCCCCTGCCCAAGGGGCCGGGGCGAAGGACTCGTGGCTCGCCCGCCCGGCCAGAGGGCCGGGGCGAAGGACTCGTGGCTCGTCCGCCC
>ML675601.1:86518523-86621012 GCA_007922155.1 Mesoclemmys tuberculata
GGACTCGTGGCTCGTCCGCCCGGCCAGAGGGCCGGGGCGAAGGACTCATGGCTCGCCCGCCCGGCCAGAGGGCCGGGTCTAGGGACGGACCAGTCACTAGTTCCCTTTATATTGAGGAAGATTACAGGACCTTCCCCAGCGGTTGGGCCCACCGGACGGGCCGCCGCAACCAGGCGGCACAACCGCCGTCCAACACTTTGGTAGAGGTCAGGAAAAATTGGAATGCCATCCTGCAGGAAATTCTGAAATTTCAGCATTTGATTTTATCTGCAATTGGAACAAAAAGTTGGTTTTTTTTTTTTTTTTAAGAATAAAAAGTTCTGAAAAAATTTGACTCGGGAACGACGAAACAATTATTTTCAACATTCTTCATTCAAAATTAAACTCTTCAGCATTCCCATACTGAAATGTTTCATTTAGGATTGTTGAACTGACATGAAACGCTTTCTTTTTACTCAGTTGAACATTAAATTGCATTTATCTGTTGTGGTGCATTCTCTCATGGAAGCTGTAGTTCATGTTGCCTGAAGCCATCATTCTTACATACTCACCAGGCCCATAGGCTGGACTATTCCTCCCACCTGCACCCATGTGACTCCCATGATACACCAAACTGCTCAGTCAGATGGAAGTCTGCATTGCATCATGGGAGATATAGGCTGGGATCCATGGCCAGACTACAGAAGAGAATGGGGGCAAAAACTATAACTCCCATGAGGCAATGTGCCACAATAGGGAAGTGTGGTTTAAGGTTGTACTAACTCAAAAAAAAGAAAACCCCAAACATTTTGAGTTAGTTCAACAATCAGACTATTTTGATTTTAGTCTAACAAACAAAAACAAAATATATTTTTTTGATTTTCAGCATGGAAAATAGAGAAATTTTGGTCAAATCATAATTTTCCTTTGGAAAATTCTGGTTTTGCAGAAACTAATTTTCCATCAGCTAATCGTTCCAGTGGAAAATTCCTGACCAGTCATTGTCCAGTGGTTCTTAAATATTTGATATTATGTTTTTATTTTTAATTAATATTAATTAAATTAATATTGTACTGTGAAGCAGTGGTTCTCAATGACAGGGCCACAAGCAGGTTTCAGAGGATCAGTTAAAATAAACTAAGCTTCACCCCCAGGTGGTGGGCCTCAGGGAGGGAACACCACCTCCACTCCCTGACTCACCTCAGAAGGCCATCCAGCCTGTAGGTTAGCACCAGCACTAAACTGCACGCAGATTTAGTAAACCAAAAATAATGTTCAGTTTTTTTATTTTTGTAACTATATTATCCTTTTCTTTTTATATTGCGTATGTATGTGTGTTTAACTGTGTAACTATGAACTTAATACAGCTTTTAATCTACAGGGTATGCAGAAAAACAGTTGTTGTGGCATAAGTGGGCTGTGAAGTTTTTATAGCTTATGGGGGGAGGAGGAGACAGAAAGAAAAAGGTTGAAAATCCCTGCTGTGGAGACATTTGTTAACTTTAAAAGTAATTACTTTAACACACACAACACTCAGATTTATATATAAAAGAAGTTAGAAAGTGGCTGGATTCCATAAATAATCAAAATTATGAATTTAGTTATAATCTATAAGCATTATAGAATGTGATCCAACCATATAATCTACTACTACAGAAACCTGATTAATTGCGGTAGAATTTTGCAAGGGCAAACAGTGGTCCATGCTAGCAGATCACGTTGCAGGACTAGGATCTTTGTGGTTATTGGTAAACTTTTCAAAAGTATGTAAGCAATTTAGGAGTCTAAACCCAGCTGATTTTCAGTGGGATTTAGGTGCTTTTGAAAATTTTACCCCAGATGTGCTGGCTTTGAAATTAATTCAGAAAAAGCCTGGGGCCCAGATATTTAAGGATAGTGTAGGCTAACTTATTTGTTGTAATTTTCATTGGGATACATTTAAATGAACAATGTTGAAGAAAAGAAACTTCTTACCTGAGACAACTCTTTGGGATCCCAGAGAATACACATAAGAACTCTTTGGCAGTATCAGAACTAGACCATATTTTGAATCCATCGTTGAGCCTACATAACACAAGTATGTTTCTCTCCAGTACACTAATCTAAATTGTAAAACTCTCCATGAAAGCAGAGATTGCTCTAGTATGCCCAGATGTACTGTTTTCAATATAAAATTTTAGAGAAATTAGCGTTATGCCAATGGAATTCTAGTTACTTATACATTTTACTAATGACTATTGAGATTGCCTTCAAGAAATTCCACTTTTGAGCTAATTTTCCTTTGCACTAAAGCTCTTTATAAATAGGATTATCAAAAGTTAATTTAATAATTTCACAGAATTTTAAATCTAATAATGTCAATATGTATGAATATAACCAGTTTGGAAACAACAAATTTTGTGCTTTTTACAAAAACAGCTTTTTACCATAACAACTTTTATTAGCAAAAATAGCACTTTGTTTCTTTTGAAACTACCAAAGCTACAGGATCAGTTCTACTACTCTTGGGTCAACTTATCGGTAAACCTCTGTTGACATATTTAAAGCTGTTTGTCTGTCCTGAATGTTAAGAGAATGCTACAGCTAAGAATATCTGTAGTATTTAACCCTCCAAGAGAAAATATAGTGGATTTTCTTCAAGAGAGAAGGATTTTTGATAACTGGTTGATGTGGATAAGAGAAGGCTATCTCTCTACTCTGATCCCAAAGTCTTATGAAAAATGTGTCTACTTATGTGTAAGGGGCATGTGGCAACTGTTCAGGTAAGATACAGATTTGGAACTCAATGAAAATTACAATGGACATGCACACTTAGAATGTTTTTCTGTCAATTTAGTTTATCAAAAGCATCAAAAAGTACATTAAAAATATTAGAAGAAACCAGGAAAGAAACAGACATAATACGGTGCACAATGAAAACAGGCGTAATTGTGGAGAACAGGCCTTTCTTTGCACTGAAGCACAAAATATAAGATTATTCTTTGTCTTTTCTTGCTGCATGGTAGGGACAGAGGGAGAAGTGAGCTGAAAGGCCAGTCCAGCACTCCTCTGGTGCCTCGTAAACTTCTTCTGAATGTGCATGCATGTGACAATCCTCTTGTTTATAGCAGTTAAGCATTGCAGCAGAATAATCCAGCTCATGTAGTTGGATATCATAGATGTTAAAGAGAAAAAATACTTGTTAGGTCATATAATCCATTTGCTGCCAGTGCAAGGTTGTTCCCTAGAGTATTTTCTGCAGGGCATTATTCAATCTATTTTGTTATGACCTGAGGTTATCACAGCTTTCTGTACTATTCCACAGCTCATTAAGAAGTTTCCCACAAATCTGAATAATTTTACAGATTTTTTTTCCTCACCATGTATTTCTTTTTTCTTAATTTCCTTCCTCATTTTAAAGTTGCATCCCAGAACTCAAAGCAAGCCATCAGCAATGGGGAAAATGAGGCAGCAGTCAGCAGAAAAGAGAGGAATTCTGACCCTTATTTTTCACCTGTTCAGCGCCCTGAATGGGGCTATGAATATTCCTGTTTTATAGAAGCTACGCTCTTTAATTGGTTTTGTCCTTACCTTTTGGGAAGAGACATTAAAACAACTTAGAAAATGAAATTACATTTAAAATAAATATTTCTAGCTGTCTCTTCAAAAATATATCTTTAAAATGAACTTGAAATATTTCCTGTTAATTTGATATTCCAGCACTGAAAAAAGTGGGCCCAGATCCTACAAAGATTTATGCATATCTATGCTTAATTTTACATACTGTCGGTAGTTCCATTGACTTCACTGGAGCTACTCACAGTGCACAAAATTAAGCACGTGCATCAAAAGTTTTTGTAGGATCAGAGCCCTGGTTTGTTCTTTGAGCGATGTACACACAGCACATTTATTTTTCATGTGCTTCCCATTATATTTGTTATAACAGTATGTTCATCACAGGCATGCTAGGAAGAAATGTGCACATAAAATCATTTTTTACAATTTTGAATTGGGACAAAATCTTGATTTACTAAGAATAAGCACTTCAAATAATGACAATCGTATTATTTTTAATTTATTGACCAAGTACAACCAAATAAAATGAATATTTTCAAAAATAAAAAGCTGCATATATTCATCTTACCACTTCCTATGATGTTTTACTAGGAAATCCATTTATGTTATGGTCTACATGTAAATACTTTAATGCATTAATCCCTCATGCCTGTAGGCCCAAAGCTTGATTCTGTTATATTAATTCTATGAGAAATACCCTTATTTTTTTAGTATGTGACAAACCACCACAGCAGTCTCTGTGAGTCTTTACATTTTGGCCATGTAGGATGATCTGTTCACTATTGATAAGTTTGTATGAAACCACCATCTCTTTATTTGAAACTAACATGTGCTCATTGATTATCCTGTTTGTAAAGTTACCACCAATCAACCTGGAAAACTCTTGCTATTGTTGAAGTACATGTGATTTAAGATCACTGTTTAAAGTAACATCAGCAAATGTTCTGAAACAGAAAGATTCAATATTAAATTAGGGTGTTTTATAATAGTAGTGAATGCTTTAGATAAAAAGAAATGTTATTGTTTCTAAAGGACACTTGCGTCTTCCAGTTACAAGTTTTAAGTAAATGTTAAGAGATTAAATTAATAGATGAATGAGTGATGCATGTATGTGAAACCAGGGAGTGAGGAACAAAGGAGCCAGCCTCGATGTTTAAGGGAGTGAAGATAGCAACTTTTATGACCCAGATGACTGAAGACTGCCCACCCTGATGACCCTGGGATCCACTTTGAAGGACGAAAACAAGATGGACTGTGGATAGATAACAACAATGGTCATGCTTGCAAAATATGTGTGATGAATAATCACACCAGGATGCAGATGCAGCATGATGAAGCAAAACCCACAGAGTGTCATAAGAGCTTGCCCCTATGAAAAGGGAACAGAAAGATGAGGACTTTGGGTTTGATTCTACAATCATCCTCAGGAGCATTAGTGCACACCAGCGGACCCCTGCTTCTTCTCTTGTGTCCTAGCCACCTGGCCAGTGGACTAACACAAGCAACAGAGGCTGATAACTATATTTCATCTTTGTAGAACTTGTGAGTGACTGAATGTGTGTGCAGGCAATTGCTTTTTGAAATCTTTGTATTCACAATAAACGTGGTGCATTGCCTTGTCCCTCTGAATAAGATCCTGCTGTTTATTTTATAAGTATAACATGTGAAGATAAGAAGTGATATTATTTTGGCTGATAATGTTTTCATGAAATGCAGTCAGTTAACAGGAAAAAACTCATAAAAATGTAGGCCAACATTCAAATGCTTAAAATTAGGCATACAAAGTTGCATTTAGGTATTTACAGGGATTTAATTTTCAGACATGCTACACTATCACTGCCCCTACAGAGTTATAAATGTTCAATGCTCTTAACACCAGGCCTCTTAGGATATGTCTACATAGCCAGTAGCAGCTTGTGGCTGCAAGTCTAAGCATGTTTCTACACTGTATTAAAACACTGGCCCATTTCAGCTGACTTGGGCCCAAAGGGCTCAAGCTGTGGAGCTATAAAACTATAGTGTAGATGTTCAGGCTTGGTCTGAAGCCCAGGCTGTAGGACCCCATGATGTGAATCCTGAACCCTGCGAGCCCAAGTCAGCCATGGGTGTTTTAATGCAGTGTAAACATCCCCTCTGAGCCTGAGTCAACCGACTTGGGTGTGAGCTATCATACTACAAATAGTTGTGTAGACAGCACATTTAAGTTATGGCTCAGGCTGGAGCTTGGGCTTTGAAGCCCACCTGCAGCTTTAGGCTACAAAGGCTGAGCTCCAGACTAAGACACAACATCTACACAGCCACTTTTAGGGCAGTAGTGTAAACCCAAGTCTGTCGAGCAGGGCACAGAGGTTTTCTGTGTAGACATACCCTTCATTAGATGCCTAACATCCTGACCATGCCAAGATGTATGTATATGCTTAACTATATGAAATATGACGGTGGAGCTTCAATTTAAGCACATGTGTAAGTCTTTGCAGGAGCAGTATGTTGGGCATAAGAATGTCCATCCTGGGTCAGACAACTGGTCCTTCCACACCAGTATCCTGTTTCCTAAGAGTGGACCTATCCTCTGTGGACCTATCCTCCACAAACTTATCTAGTTCTTTTTTGAACCACGTTATAGTCCTGGCCTTCACAACATCTCCTAGCAACAAGTTCCACAGGTTGATTGTGTGCTGTGTGAAGAAGTACATTCTTTAGCTTGTTTTAAACCTGTTGCCTATAATTTCATTGGATGACCCCTAGTCATTGTGTTGTTTGAAGGAGTAAATAACATTTCCTTATTCATTTTCTCAACACCATTCATGATTTTATAGCTCTCTATTATATCCCCTATTAGTTATCACTTTTCCAAACTGAAACGTCCCAGTCTTTTTAATCTCAGAAGCTGTTTCATACCCATAACCGTAATCATTTTTGTTGCCCTTCTCTGTACCATTTCCAATTTTAATATATCTTGTTTCAGATGAAATGACCAGAGCTTCATGCACTATTCAAGATGTGTGCATACCATGGATTTATATAGAGGCATTATGATATTTTCTGTATTATTAACTATCCCTTTCCTAATGATTCCTAATAGTCTGTTAGCTTTTTCGTGTACTACTGCACATTGAGTGGATGTTTTCAGAGAACTATCCACAATGACTCCAAGATCTGTCTTCAATGGTAACCGCTAATTTAGACCCCATCATTTTATATGTATAGTTGGGGTTATGTTTTCCAACGTGCGTTATTTTGCATTTATCAACATTGAATTTCATCTGCCATTTTGTTTACCAGTCACCTAGTTTTGTGAGATCCCTTTTAGCTCTTCAGTATGCTTTGGACTTAACCATCTTGAGTAATTTTGTATTGTCTGCAAATATTGCCAGCTCACTGTTTACCCTTTTTTCCAAATCGTTTCTGAATATGTTGAACACTGGTCCCTCTCTCCATTCTGAAAACTGACCATTTATTCCTACCCTTTGTTTCCTATCTTGTAATTAGTTACTGGTCCATGAGAGGACCCTCACTCTTAGACCATGATTGCTTAAGGGCCTTTGGTGAGGGACCTTGTTAAAGGCTTTTATGAAAATCTAAGTACACTATATCCATTGGATTACCCTTGTTCACATGCTTGTTGACTTCCTCAAAGAGTTCTGATTGGTGAGGCATGATTTTCAATTACCAAAGCCATGTTGACTCTCCCCCAACCAATCGTGTTCATCTATGTTTCTGATAATTCTGTTCTTTACTATAGTTTCAACTAATTTGCCTGGTACCAAAGTTAGGCTTACTGGCCTGTAATTGCTCAGATTGGCTCTGGAACCTTTTTTAAAAATTGGCATCACATTAGCTATCCTCCAGCCATCTGGTACAGAAGCTGATTTAAATGATAGGTCACATACCACAGTTAGTAGTTCCACAATTTCATATTTGAATTCCTTTAGAACTCTTGGGTTGCTACCTTCTGGTCATAGGGACTTATTGCTGTTTAATTTATGAATTTCATTCACAATCTCCTCAGTTATCCAGTGGCTCCACTGGCTGTTTAGCAGACTTCCTGCTTTTGATGTACTTAAAAAAATTGCTTTTAGTTTTTGCGTGTTTGACTAGCTGTTCATCACATTTTTTCCTGACCTATTTACTTTTACACTTGACTTGCCAGAGTTTATGCTTCTTTCTATTTTCCTCGTTACGATTTAACTTTCAAGTCTTAAAGGATACCTTTTTGTCTTGAACCACTTCTTTCACTCTGTTGTTTAGCCCTACTGGCACTTTTTAGGTCGTCTTACTATTATTTTTAAATTTGGGGTATACATTTAATTTGAGCCTCTATTATTGTGTTTTTTAAAAGTTTCCAAGCAGCTTGCAGGCATTTCACTTTGGGGGCTGTACCTTTTAATTTCTGGTTAACTAGCTTCCTCGTTTTTGTGTAGTTTCACATTCTGAAATTAAATACTGCTGTGGAGGGCTTCTTTGTTGTGCCCCCCTTCCCCACCGGGATTTTAAATTTAATTATATAATGGTTGCTACTACCAAGCAGTTCAGATATATTCACCTCTTGGACAAGATCCTGTGCTTCAGTTGGTTCTAAATCAAGAATTTCCTCTCCTCTTGTTGGATTCAGGACTAGCTACTTTAAGAACTAGTCATGTATGATGTCAAGAAATGTTATCTCTGTAACCTGTCCTGAGATGACCTGTGCCCAGTCAATATGGAGATAGTTAAAATCATCCATTATTATTGAGTTTTCTATTTTTATATCATTGTAATCTCCTTGAGTATTTAAAACTATGTTACTTTTTAGAGGTCTGCCATTATGTGATATAATTTAAAGGGGTTTTTTTTCATTTGACAGTTTGTCATCACATACTACCTGTACTTTATTATCTTCCTGTCCCTAGGTGCCTGTTTCTTGTCGTGGTGGGAGAGCTTGCATTCCCTAATGATCACCAGAGTCTGTGTCAGCAGGGGGGCTTTTTGTTCCTGGTATGTTCAACCATGTCCGACTGGTCTGTGGAGGAGAAGCCCGATAACATCAGATACCCTGCTTCTCCAGGTTGGGAATTAGACACAGAACTAACAACCCTTTTCTGTAAAATACAAAATACATTATGGAAACAGTGGGGGAGAAATCAATCATTACTGTGTGTGATGGCCTTCAGGAATCAATGGCCCTCTGATTGCCAGTAAAAAAGTGAAAGCCGAAAGGAAGCCACTGGCATGAAAACTGAAGTGCTCAGTACCAAAACAAAAACCAAACTTGTTTTTTGGAATGTACGGACAATGTATGAAACAGGGAAGCTAGCTCAGGTCACAACAGAGATGAGATGCTATAGATTATATATCCTGGATGTCAGAGAGAGCAGATGGACAGGATCAGGAAGATTAACAGCAACCTTTTGAGAGAAACTTTGCTGTATTGTAGACAGGATGATGAACAACATTATGAGGTGCTGCCATCGTTCTGAAAAAGGAAGTTTCTGCTTAAGTAGAAGCCCATCAGTAGCAGACTTATGAGAGTTAGATTGAAATAAAATTATTGTGCTTAACAAAGAAGTTAAGGGGTGATTTGATTTCAGTCTATAAGTACCTATTTGGGGAATAAATATTTAATAATGGGCTCCTAGGTCTGGCAGAGAAAGGTATAACACCATCCAATGGCTGGATGCTGAAGGTAATTGGATTCAGATTGGAAATAAGGTTAAATAAGTACATTTTTAACAGTGAGAGTAATTAACCATTGGAACAATTTACCAAAGGTCATGGTTGATTCCTCATCACTGACAATTTTTAAATCAAGATAGGATGTTTTTCTAAAAGATCTGCTGTAGGAATTATTTTGGGGAAGCTCAATGGCCTGTGCTGCACAAGAAGTCATATTAGATGATCAAAATGATGCCTTCTGGCCTTAGAATCTAGGAATCTAGAAAGAAAAGATAGCCGATGTAAAGCTTTCTTAGTCTGTAAATTAACATCTGAATTTAGGCTCCCAAGATATCTCACTGACGTGGGTTGTTTTTTTTTTAGCAAAGATAAAAGAAAGCACATAACTAGAGAGACAGATGACTGTGCCTTTAAAATATTGCTGAATTTAACTTATAGCGCATGAATATGCTTCCTCAGTGAGCATTCAGGGAAACAAGTACAAAGGAGTGTGTGACCCGTTACGGAGGGTGCTGGGAAAGCAGAAGAAGACATGGAAGTGATTTCAAGTGGAGAAGGAAGAAGTAGTTTTGATTTCTGAGAGCTCCCCATGGAAAGCTTGCAAGTGGTACATTCATAATCAAAATAAGATCATCAGGAGAGGAGGGAAACACTGCATTTCAAATCAGAAAAAAAAAAGTATTTAAAATATGTTGCCAAATTATAGCTCACATTTTTAACCACTTTTACAGTTAACAGGAGCATGGTTTTTGCTTCTGATGACCTGGCCAAGTACTCTGTGTCTCATGTGGGTGCATGCATTGCTTTTCCTTGGTATTTAGGCAGCATGCAAAGCAATGCAATTTTTCACAGCCCGCCATTGCTAATCCTTCAAAGGAGCAATCCTTTATGCAACTGCTTTGGCAGCCACAGCAAAAAGATTTTGAATAGCACTTCCTGCATAGCAATGTGATGAGTAAGGAGACAAAGGATGATATGTTCCTGCAACCCCTGAGACGATCATTACAATGAAGTTAACTGTTTTCAAAACTTTGAAAAATGAATGTTTCGGAAAGGAAAAAAAGTCATCTCCTCACCCCAATGAAAGCTGTGTACATTGTATAAGGCAAATTGCACATCTGGCAGCTGGCAAATATCTTTATCTTTTAAATTATGTGTATTTTAACTCACGCGAAAAGACTGATTGCAGCACGTACTCCTAACTAAGAGCATTTTAAAAGAAGTGGTAATGTGCAGACCTCAAAAAAGCTTAGAAGCCTAATTTGGTGTGGGTCACACCCCCCAAATGTACGACGCATTCAAATTTTAGCTGATGAATCTAAATCTCTTGGTTATGCAAAACTGGATTTGCAAATATCACAGAACTAGCCTCTTTCATAAGAATCTTAACACTTTCCAGCTAAGGAGGAACCTGGAAAAATGAAAAGAGATTTTTTTTAAAATTTTATTGGTGTGGAAAATGAGGGAGTTATATGTAGTACTCTTTACAAATCCCTCTCAGGTTATCTGTGTAATATTATTCTGCTTTGAATGCATAAAGTTAAATCAACGGGGTTATTAAAAGAGCCCACAGGAAAGGTAAAACACTGACACAGAAGAGCATTGAGAATAGAAGGGGAAAGGTGATTATTAGGGAATAATCCCTATCTGGCTCCAGCCAGGGTAAGCATTATTCATTCTTTTCAAGGCTAAGCCTAGGATAAAAGGTGATCCTAAACTTTAAAGATGAAAGCTTCAGGAAGGAGTGAGGACTGCCCAGGAAGTGAAATCTGACTGGCAGGCAAGGAGACACCCACAGACTATGGGTATATCCACAGTGTAGCTGAGAGCAAGCCTCCCAGCTCAGGTCTACAGACTTGTGCTAACAGGGCTAGAGCTAGATTGCGAAAAAGAGCAGTATGGATGTTGCAGCACTGGCAGAGACTTAGACTAGTCACCCAAGCTCATGCCCACCCTGCCCCCTTCGTCTGTGCGTGGGTGGCTAGTCTGAGCCTCCACTGCTGCCACAACGTCCACACACCTATTTTGTAGTAGACTAGCACAAGTCTGTCTACCTGAACTGGGAGGCTCACACCTGGATGCAGTGTAGATATACCCAGAGGAAATATGCTGCAGGTAGGTGAATGTGTTTCTGCCAGCCAGAGATAGAGATCAGCTCATCCAGAGTACGGTGTAGGAAGCCAGACCTTTTCACCTCAGGTGTGCACTCAAGAAGGAGAAAAAGGTATCAAAGGCACAGCTTGCCCAGTAACCATGAGAATAGGTAATAGTCTTTTAGACACAGAATAAAAACTTGTATTCAGCTTTAATTTGAGTCTGGGGCCAAAAATGCTGAACTGGATCTCCTTTTTCTCGGGTGGTTACATTACTAATATGAAGATAGTGAAGTTTGACTTCAGATAAAATACTAGACCACACAATGCAAAAATAATAAATTTAATAGCACGCCAACATTTATTCACTCTAACTGAATCTGTAATTAATAAAATGTATTTCATTCCTCCCTTCTTTTTCATGTTTTTCTGGGGTCTATGTCTACTCTGAAACCTACTACTGCATTAGTCTTCCTTGTTGTTTTATTTTTGATCTGACGATACAATGCAACCTTTCCTCATCCTAGTGAACCTTTACTCAAAAGTTGTCCCTATTCAATCAATATTGAAAACAACCATTAATTTAATTGAAACCAGTGTTTTAGAAAGCAAAAAATAGGTCAAGATTTTTCAAAAATAGGGGCCTAAAATAGGTATTCTAAACCCCTGTTTAGACATTTATATAAGCAATTTGACTTTTAAAAGTGCTGAGCACCCTACAGCTTCCATTGACCTCATTGGTCTTCTGGGAAGATCAAACCACTTATTTAAGTGACTAACTATGGATTTAGGATGTTCACTTTAGACTACCAGAAGCAATTTCCCTGCTGGAGTGAACTGTGCAAACACAATGAGACAAGGAAGACTAAACCAAGAGAATTTGACCCTTATTTTTGAAAATCTTAACCAGCATGTTTCACATCCTAGAACTTGAACTGATGAATGGTCTGATTGTATAAGGGTTACTTACAGTGGTGTTGTGTCCATGAGACTTAGCTGAATGAGAAAGGGCTGACCAGACCTTTGGTAAGGTGTAAGATGTGCAAGTAAACATTGTTCATTTACAAGAATGTTGGTTTCTTTTCATTAGTGGAAGATATATTGGTCCTGAGAAGTACTGAACATCCACAACACCCAGGTACATCAATGGGACTTGTCAACCCTTAGCAAATGACAGGCTCAGGCAACTTGTTAATGACAGTGGCTCCAGTAGAATTAAAATTAATTCTCACATGGTACATTCAAATTAGGGCTTCTGATCATTGCAATTGTGCTGGCTGTAACCTTGCCCTAGTTTTTTGTTCGTCTGGAGTCTCATCACTTTTCACAAGATAATCCACCCCTTCAGATGAGTCTTCAAGACTTGAGTCTCAAGGACAGATTCTGTAACCCTATACCTTTTTTTAACCTTATTTTGAGACATAGGCAGACCCTTGCCACTTCAGTTTTTTCACATTCTTCAAGGTAATTCATGTTGGTTTCTTCTCTTAGCCATTTTGTTCTTCTCTTCCTTATTATTCTTGGCAATACATTGTTCACTGTCTGCAGGTGATCCACTTTTGAGAAATTTCTTATGAATCCTGCCTGCTCTAATGGTTCATCAAAGTCCAGAAGTCCCCTCAGTCTGGTCAGCAGCACTTTTGTGAAAACCATATGTAACACTGACAACGGGCCTTGAGATAATTCATGTTTCTTTTCTTTTCCATTAATATAAGTATTGCAGTGTTCTGACTTGATCACACCATATTCTTCAGGTCTGCTGTAAAAAGGAAAAGAAAAGAAAAAGGCAAACTGTCTCTGTACCATTGGGTAACTCCATATTCTCTAGGTGTGCCCTTTTTCTGCTCATTATTAGCCCATTCCAGTATTTCATAATAATATAAGATTTCAAATAAAATATAGGAATATAAAGTCACAGGTTTTATTGTAAATTGCTCTCTCTTCCCTCCCCCTCCCCCTGGTTTTACATGGTCCTGGATCAGTCTAGCTAACACTTAGGATTAGTGATCTCATTTTACCTCATTTTAAACCCACTCTAGTCTTCACTGGATTTGAAAGTTCAGCAGATAAGCTTCTCTAAATTATGCCAGGAGCCATGATGGTCCCCAGCCAACTTCAGGATAGGGAGGAGAATAAAGATAATGTGAAGCCACCTTATTTCTGTGCTATCTACTTACCTGTACCAAGCATAAGCAACTGAAGATTTGTCCCATGTAATGGCTCTAGCAGTTAGTGATATTTGATATCTCTACTTTATTCTAGTGTCTGTAATGTTTGGTGGGTATAGCATCAAATCCACATAACATATTTGTGTGGAATGCAAAATCCTTGTTCCTGATAGTCAAAATGATTCACCTTTGTCAAATGTGCTGTTCTATTACTTTCAGCTAGGGTCTTATGTTCAACAAAATTTCATCCTTTGAAAGAGCATATTTTGACTAGAGATTTAGCACTTTGTTAGTCTGACTGAACTATTCTGCATCCAAAATAGCAATATTTGTATGCTGCAGTTGTTCCCTTGCCTGAAGTGTTTAATTCCACTGGAAACTGATATAAGTTTCCTTTTATATATGAAGACATATCAGGCTGCCTAATGGATAAATAAACAGCTTTAAATAATTGTAGTGACTCTTGAAAATGCAGTATTTTGAAAGTCCACAGACATATCTTTTCCAGAATTATTTGTTACTATTTCATCATGTTTACAAAAGCTACACAATGCTCAGGCAATTGAACCTGAGTGTGAAAAAAACAAACTATATATTTTCCTGGAAGAATCTCAGCTCTGTCCCAGAATGGCATTTTGCCACCCATGTGAGTTCAATCTTATTTATTTTGAATGTCCCCAACTTTCTATCTGGCCAATGGGGTATTCAACATCATTATTAATACATGTATTAGAAGCTCCATTAAGAGTGACAGATATTATATGCACATATAGAAGACCAGATTAGCTAAAAGTAATTCAGCAACATACAGTACACCATAAAACAGTTAAAACATAAAGGTGCAAACATCAGAGGTGCAACTGAAGATTTAAACAATTGAAAAGCTTTGTGAAACATTTTTTTAAGACCAGACTTAAAAAATGAAAAGCACTTGGCGGGGCAGAAGAGATAAGCAGTGCCATAAGTACTGGCATCACGTAAATATTTGTGGAGCTCACACTAAGTGGGAAGAAATGAGTTCCTATCTATTCCCATTTTCTTTCTTTCTCCTCTTTCATTGTACACTATCTCTTTTTCGTTGGACTTCTCATCTCTCTTTCCTTTCCAGCTGCCAAAACAAGGAGCGCGTTTCTCACCCTTTCCCTAAAGATGCTGTTCCTGATGGTGGAGTCCAAAATTTCCATTGACTTCAATAGCATTTCACCTCTTCAGACACAGAACCTTCTGACTGACCTTTCCCTGGTGTTGACTCCCAGAACAGCATATCATTTATACCTAGTTAACTCATACTCCAGGGATAAGCTCCTGCAGTGCAGACGTCTTCTGGCCAGCTGACTACTTCTTGCAGTTGAACTCACTCCAATCAGGCTACTGCCCTGAAACCCAGACATCCAGCTTTCTGCCTAAAGTTTTCACTGAAAAAAGAGGAATCTATAAAATCAATGAGGGGAAAAGGACTCAGACAAAACAGACTTAAAAACAGACCATATGAATTAAATATGGTCTGAATTAAAATATGGTGCCAGGCTTAGCAGGCACAACAGATCAGCCTTTCAGAGGAAATGGATCCATGTGTATTTTAAAATATTGGCCGGTGGGGTTGTTTTTTTTCGGGGGGGTGTTA
Organism: Mesoclemmys tuberculata; assembly: GCA_007922155.1. Taxonomy (NCBI): domain Eukaryota; kingdom Metazoa; phylum Chordata; order Testudines; family Chelidae; genus Mesoclemmys; species Mesoclemmys tuberculata. The sequence continues at coordinate 86,533,595 of ML675601.1, forward strand.
TTTGTTGCTTTTTTGAGGGAGGGTGGACAGGAGGTCCATAGTTATCCACTTGTCCTTCCATAATAGTTTATTACAATTGAGTATCAATTTAAAATGTATGTTATCAAAGAATATAAATGGTATTATTGTTGTACACTGGGTGTAGTCCAACATGAGATTTGTTTATAGACGTAGAGGACAGACTCCTTTATGTGTACATCCTGGGGCTCAAGCAGGGGTTACCTGCACATATTCTTTCCAACGGGCATGACTAGATATATTTATAGCAATGTATTATTGCTTGCAAATGGAAAGGTGCGTCTTCATGGACAAGGGACTATCATCTATTGCTCAGAACAGAGCGCAGTGTATTCAGGCTTTCTTGCACAACTGTGATTTAAGAGAAGTTTTGGCGGATGTGAACCGAAGGCACGGGCGAAGAACATTTCTAAGCACTGCTGCACTGCCTGCTGCATGAGTCAACCACTCCTACTCAAAGCACACACCAGTTGAGACTTCACTTGTGATTGTCTGGGGAAACTACAAGCTTTGTGACAAGGTCTGCACCACAGCTGAGGTTTCTTTATGCTCCGGAATGGCACAAAGTCACTTGAAGCCCACACTTTAAGCCCTTTAAGCACTTCATCTGTTCTAACTTGCAGCAGTTTGGCCTCAAATAGATTCATAAGTGGGTGAAATGGAAAGATATCAAACTTTGGCTCTTCTTTCCTTAACTGGATTGAGCATGATACTGGAGCAGTTGAAGAATGAGTCCTTGATGATTGAGTCACGGTTTTACATGGGGTTTGGGGCATAAGAGGAGGGGAAAAGTGTGGATCTGGGAGGAGGTGGCAAGGAACAAGAAGTAATATCATATCTATTTGTCCTGGTGCACATGAGAGAAATGTGGGAGGCAGGAGAATTGGGGTTAAAGAAGGGAGGACCATTGGGGACACCACTGGAGACATCCATTGTCTGGAATATTTTTGCACTGGCCAATGCTGGGTATGCAGCCATCACTATCACGAGTTAGTGATTCATTTGTATGTTATTGTGACATTTGGGGCATAACCATACATCACTGTGTGTGTGACTAAGTAGCACATATTTCCTGAAAATTATGTAAGACCAAAATGTTTGTGTGCCCAGATGTTGGACACATTTGTGTTTGTCTTAATTTTCATAGACTTAAACATACCACAGGACAGGTAAGGAGCCATCATTCAGGCTAGCAGCGCACAGAAGTGTGTGCCTCCAGGCACTTCCATATATACATGTTCTTAGATAACTGAAACTTCATCCTAGCAGGTTGTCGGTATTGACTTTTGGAATTGGGTTGGCTAGTGCGTAGCTGAGCTGTTAGCAACAAGGAATCTTTCGAAAGTGATCAGTCACCAGAGATTTTTAAAATGCAATAAAAGTGTGAACTAAAAGGTAAGCATATTACAGAGAGGCTGTGTCTTTAACTTTATTTTAATTGTTCGCTTATTCCCTGGAGTCTTCTATTGTACCTACGTAATGCCTTTGAATCGTGATAGACCATTTTTCTCTTGTTTATTGTCAATTTAAAAGAAATGCTAGGAAGATTTAGCAAGGGGTAGCTCTTTTGTTGTGGTGGGGAAAGGGCTGTTTCTAGGTGCATAAACAAGAGATCTTTGTTCCTGCCTGGCAGAGGAGGGCTTTCCTTGTTGTTCTGATTAGTTGGAATCAGTAGGTGTGCAGGCTACAAATTTCCAGCTGTTGTGAGATCACTTCTAATGTTGATATTTTATGGCCTCTAACCTGCTGACTTAAAACCTGCTTGGCCGAAAGTTAAAGGATAGTTAAGCACTCTATTTATGGGAAGAATAATGTGCAATTAAACTATTTATGTGAGCAGCAGGTGTTGTATGTGATAAATAATGATTGTTAATATTGGTTTCACTTTATTTATATATATTGTACATTTTATTAGCTTTACAAAGTTTAAGCTAACAAGAAAAAAGCCTAAAATATTTCAGATAGAATAACAGAGCAAGACTGCTGACTATCAACATAACCAATATGTTTTTGTTAGTGTCTAATAAAGCCATAGTCTGTAAAATACATATGTATTTACCTAAGGCCCTCGGAAAGGGAAGGTCTGAAATGTATCCTCACAGTTCAGAATGGATTCTAGCAATAACTACCATTGCTGAGCTAGGACTTTGGGTGATGTAAATCAACATAGCTCTATTGACTTCTGAATACATACACCAGCTGAGGATCTAGTCTTTAAATTGCAATCTACAGAGTGACTTAGCTTTGAAAGACTTTCTCCTTGCATCCACAAATTACTACTGTGTGAAAAGCAAACAGACACAATAATATACTGTTTTGTCTGAAGCATAAATATGGAAGCCCAGCTAGAAAAGAAACTTTTATGGAAAAAATCCCCAAAATGATGGAACAATTTGAAGGGTTATTGCCTACCTAATAAAAATGGCTGATTGTGTCTGGAGCAGGGACCACCCTCACTTAGCTGGGAAGATAGCTCACCAGCTAGAAAAACTGAAATGGAGATTGGACTCTAAGCACATAAGTTTCCTAAAATTATTAGTATTTGGCTTGTTTCCCCAACACAAGAAGGGTGTCCATATATAATTATGTAATACAACAGTGTCAATTCCACATAGCCAATATCAGGGCTTGATCCAGCACCCAGTGAAATCAGTAGGGATTTTTCATTCATTGCAATGGGTGCAGTAACAGGCTCCTGACACAGAAGGGCCAATGCCAGCTGTCCCAGAATTTGAGTTTGGGTGCTACTAGCAGAGCAGAAACAACAAAGAACAAATGAACAGTGATCTTTGAATGAAAGGCAGTTTATAAATGTCAGTTGTTTTAATTATATTTCCAATTAATTATTGAATCCATTGTTTTAGCTACCGACAGGGTTCTTAAAATCAAAAGAATGAATCTTATTTAATGAACATTTAAGAAAAACATTAAGAAAAAATACATGCTGAGAATACAAACATATTTTTACTAGAGAAAGAAAAGATACCCACTTCAACACTTTGAATCCAAAAGAGAAAACTAAAATAAAACCACACTACACTAAGGTTGTACTAGACTTTAACTATATATATTATATGTACATTTTTCATAATTTATTGTATGTCATTGCCTTACTTTATTCTATATAGCAGTCTAATCAAAACAATGCAGGGTCTCATTGGTGACAAGTAACAAATCACTACCAGTGCTACTTGCATTAACTGAGGGCATTTTTTTTCTTTGTAACTCATTCTTGTCCTTAGTAAAAATCCAGAGGAAATACTTGCAATATATAGGTCATATTCTAAAAAGAACAAGGAAATGTTATTAATATTTCATTGAGATACACTAATTTTCTGAGTGGGAGATGGTTTAAGGGAGCATTAGATTAGATTCCATGCTGATGCTGTCCTCTTGCTTTCCAGTTAATTTCTTTCAGAGATTTTTGAAAAAAAAGGCAGACAGTAAGCTCATCTATTGTGTGTGTGTGTGTGTGTGTGTGTGTGTGTGTGTGTGTGTGTGTGTGTGTGCATGAAAACACCACTCACACTCACACAAGCATAAGATCCTCAATTGGAGTAAACTGTCATAGCTCCACTGAAGTCATTTGAATTGCACTGATTTACACCAGCTGTGGATGTGCCCTGTCAGTGTATTTTCTTCTGGAATAACATCCCTTATTTGCTTCTGATGATAACTGTCTGTCAAAGGAAATACCTGTACTGAAGGAGTACTGTTTTCTAATCATATACCTTTTAAAAACAGAAATGGAGTGTTTAGTGATATGGTGAGACTAGTAAAAGTTCTTACAGCATATAGCAACTTTTAATCAAGGTTCTCAAAGCAATTCACAAACACTATTTAAACCTCATCATATTCCTTGAGGTTGGGAAATATCATTAGTCCCCAGGGAAAACTGAGGCACAGAGTGGTTAAATTAGATGTTCAAGATCATGCGGCAAGTCATTTCAAAACCATCAAGTTTTACAGATCTCATGAGAATATTTGTTACCCGACATCCAGGCCAATATTTGCTGTATCAAATGAGACCTCTCATTTCAGTGACCTCTCATTTCAGGAAAGGAGAGTAGGAAAGGAAGTGTATGGGTATTGGGTTTTGTCCCCCTGGCGAATAGTCATTTCTTCCCTTTATTTAGTGCCTGGGTCATTTATGTAGTTTGAAAAGAGGCTAGGGATCCCAAAGAATAGAAAATTAAAACTTTATGTTTTTAAAAAAATGTATAATGTGGCAAGTATATAAGTGAAGTCTTAAGTGCACAATTATTTTGAAGCCCTGATCCAACAGCTCATGAAGTCAATGGAAGTCTTTCCATCTACTGATGTAACGTGCTGTTTGAGTTAGGAACGATTATGATTATTTCTGAGACAAAAATCTCTCCCCATACGGGAGTTGTTTATTATGTGATGGACAGGATTGCATGGAATAAAAACTACTCAGACTCCCTGAGTCAAAGTCTGGCTGCAGCTTCAAATAGCATCATCAAGCCTACAAACTTCAAAAAAGGTTAAGGAGGACTTGTGGCCTTACCCTAAGTATCTATTAGTGGGGGTGAGTCAGAAGCAGAAATAGTGGATGGAAATTGGGGTAGAAAGAGAAGAATCCTACCAAGGGACAGGGCTGACACATGCAAGGAAGCCTGCCATATACTCCCTCCACTCCACTGCCTCTTCCTCAAAGGCCAGGATCCATTGTCCAATGGGTCACCTTCTTCTACTGCCCATCTTAGATGTATTGGGGGGCACAGATTTCTGTAACACAAGTACATGCTTATTGGTACTTCACATAGTAACAACCATCTGCATATGCCACTCAGTATGATTGTTTATATTCAAAATGGTCCATTTCAATTTCTACTGGTTCTAAAATAATAGGTGAAATAATAGGTGAAATCCTTGCTCCATTGAGTTTTGCCATTGGCTTCAACTGAGCCCAGATTTAACCCAATAACAATAACAAATGTAATCCCTGGTGTGCATTTATATAGTGTGGGGGCATCTTGCATTTCTTCACAGTAGGCCCAATCCTGTTATACAATGTGGGCTGCATACTAAATCCTCCGAGAGGTAGAAATAGTTTACCCTCCTCTGAGATACTGAGTGATGTAAATGACCACTGATTTTGGTACGTGACAGGATTGGAAAAATTCTGAGAAAATGCAGCCCAAAAATGAATACTAATTTATAGCTAAAGATGCGTTTTCTGCCACCACTTGGTAAGTATTATAAAGTATTAAATCAAACATTATCATATTATGAAGTATAGAAGCCCTATCTAGATATCAGTTTCCTGTTGTGTATGAAGTATTTCATAACAGAATGATTGCATTTGTATTTCAAATCACCTTGAAATTGTATATAATCCAATATTTTTACTTTGGAATAGACCATATTTTAATACTAGCATGGACAATATTCATAAATACAAGCCCATTTTTATTAAACTCAAAACTATTGTACAATAAACACATTTGAACAATGAAGTAAAGAAATCTTTATGTCAAAGTTGTGCATCTTATTTTAATAAAAGATCAAACTGTAGCATGGAAATATTAATTTTCAGATCCATCCTGACCTGCACACACATTAGACATTTTACTAAGCTTAACAAAGCTGAATAAATAAAATCATTACAAGAAATCATCCATGCTCACAATAAAGAGAACCAATCAATATCAGTATGCTTCTTGAACTAATTGTAGAGATATTTATTTTATTTTTCCAATGTATAAAAATGCACTTATCTGTAGGAGTAAATACAAGCGGATATAAAACCTACATGCATATATTAATCAACTGATACAATGTTAAGAAATAATAAAGAACTCCCAATCACAAATCACCCATTGAAAATAGCTCTAAGGAAAAGTAAGAATAAATGAATAGGCTTTATGTTCTGAGGTTCATCAAACCAGGAGCTGTTAACCAAAGAGAAGGGGAACGGAAATAAATTCCACAGCTGAGAGCCCTCCACTGAGGCCACCAGTAGTCAACAGGAAATACCCAAGATACATAAAATGGCTTGCGTATCTCCTGTCAAAATACTTATGTTCACACAGCATGGCACTTCACGGTGCTTCATCAGTGGGAGATGCCCTTCCCTTAACACAACCTTACTCCTTTCAGGGAGCTGGATTATTGGCATCGGCTGGAGAACCCATCTGTGATTGACTGAGCGTGTCTCCACTACCGGCTTAATTGATACAGCTCAATCGATCACTGCCTAGCCGATAATGTAGACATACCCTGAGAATACCCTGCTTCACTCCTAGGGGAATGGATCTAGTGACTGCCAACTGAAGCATCCCAGCTCCTTTCAACTTACTAACTAAACCATGCATACATAGGACCTGTTATTATCCCACTTAAGGTAATAGTCGTTTCACCACAGATTTTGCTGGGGAGCCAGATGACACCCATGGTCTCTAAAGGACACAAATTATAAAATGCTTTATTGATCCAAGTCAGCATAGCAGAGGGCAGAACTAACACGAGGAGGGAGAAATTTGTTTTGTCCCACCCGTCCCCAGTTCCTGGTGGGTTCTGCAACCAGAAACTTTAATTTTTTTTCTCAGCCTCTAGGAATACCACCCACACTCCATTTCAGGTTAAACTCTACTGGTTGAGAAATGCTGTTAGAGAGGATTCAAACAAAAGAACTGGTCTATATAGTTAAGCCATGTTGTTCATAGCTCATTTTTTAGCCATTTTTAATAACACATTTTATGATCTCTTAAGGCTGGAACCCCAATATTCACATCTGAGCTATAATTTGAGCTGACCCTGAGGATAGGAGGCCAAAAGTGAGCAGTTACAGTACATCCTAACCAAGATGTAACAGAAGGAGAGAAGGTGCACAGCTCAGAGAGGAGCAAAAGCTAAAGCATTCACATTTTAAGTCCCTTTTGTAAAGCACACTGCAGTATTTACAGCACTCTACTAATGTAATTTGGCTTGGAGCATGACCAAAATTATTATTTTTCTTTTTACTTCATTTTTGGTCATGCTCCAAGCCAAGTGGAGTGTTGTAAATACTGCAGTGTTTTTTAAAGAGGTAGTAAAATGTGATAGCTTTTGCCTCTGCTCCTAACTGGGCTGTGCATCATTTGCCATTCTGTAACATCTTCACCAAGATTCACTTTAATGGCATTCTTTAGCTTGCCAACGTCAAGGTCAACCCACATTAAAATTCAGAAGAGAATAATGGCATGTTAACAAGTGTTAATAGGTCATAAAATGTGTTACGAACAAGAATGACTAGGGAACGAGATGAGAACAACTTGACTATGATATTGTCAGTCTTACTTACACTGAATCCTCAATAGATCTTGCGAGCAGAACATGGCAGAGTATTTATTTATAGGAGCTTAGCCATCAGCTTTGGATTTGCATTGGATCAGTTATATTAATGAAATTCACAGAATAATAGCAATGAAGGGACGGGTGTGTGGCTGTGTCACCCCAATTCCTCAAGCCTGGGCTCCAATTTACTCTGCTTTGCTGTGTGTGACCACCCACTCCTGGGTCAGCCCACACCCATCCTCTTACAAGTAATTGGTCCCTGACCTAGTGAATGAGCACTTCTGGCCAGCCACTCATGCAATAGACTCCCAGGAAACACCCCCAATCCCAGATGCAACCCCACTGTACACTGCACCCTGGAAGATCATTTACGTTTGTCCATCAATTTATCAAAGAAATAGACATGCAACAGCTCTGTCACTCTAAGTGACGTCTCTGCACACACTCAATCCATATGCACTGTTTTAGATAAAACAAACAAATAAGTCTACTGAATCCAGCAAGATTTTATGTTATCATAAGTCAGGTTAATATGAATCAAGAGACTAGGTCATAATTAACTAAAAGGTATCTCATGTACTAAACTAAATTCAGTATTTTAGTAGCTTTTCAGTCCTTGATGTTAGCTTTCCACACAGGGTCGCTGCAATCTTTCAGCCAGGCTCCCCCTCTGCAGGCTGTTTCTCAGTGTCCTTGATGTTGCTATGTAGATGGATTCCAAGGGAGAGCCTTGAGACAAAGATGCCTATCTCTTTAAACAAGTTACCTCGACCCCCTGGGGTCAGATTATCGGCCGTGTCCGGCAATGGGCGTGATTTCTTCCACTTCAGCCAAAGTGCTCAAAGGTGCTCGGGGCAGTCCATTATTCCTGTCTGCATGTATGCATGTCCCTGCAAGGCATGGAACCTCAGCTTTCTGTTTGTCTGCAGATATTCAAGCCATGTGAGAGACACATTTAGAGATAAGACATAGCAGAGTTTCATATCTGTACATATGCATGGCATTGCAGGAAACATATAACCATAACAAATGTTCAGTATGTCATGAGCATTCCAAAAACACCTTACATGACATATTTTACATTAGACAACACACAGTTACACTATAAGGGTGAACATGAATGATACAGAAATCACACTATAAAGGTGTACATGGGATACAGGGTGTCACAGTCATCTAGTCCAGTCCTCTGCACTCAGACAGGACTATTATCTGGACCATCCAATGACAGTGATTCTACAATCTTGGTAATTTGTTCCAGTGCTTAACTGCCCTTAAAGTTAGGAAGTTTTTCATAATGTCTAACCTAAAACTCTCTTGCTGCAATTTAAGCCCATTACTTCTTGTCCTGTCGTCAGTGGATAAGGAGAACAATTTATCACCCTTCTCTTTATAACAACCTTTTATGCCTGTTATCATGTTCAGTCTTCTCTTCTCCAGACTAAACAAATCCATTTTTTTTCAATATTTCCTCATATATCGTGTTTTCTAGACCTTTGATCAATTTTGTTGCTTTCCTCTGGACTTTCTCCAATTTCCCCATATAATTTCCAAAGTGTGGTGGCCAGAACTGTACACAGTACTTCAGCTGATGCCTTCTCAGTGCTGACTAGAGTGGCGTAATTACTTCTTGTATCTTGCCTGGGATAGTTTGCTCTTGTGCCAATAATAATGTCTCTTTAAAAAAACTGCCAACTTTCCTGAACTCTTTTTTCACTTAAACTTGCTTCCTTCAGGATCCTATCTCCCAATTCTCTGAATTTGCTAAAGTCTGTCTTCTTGAAGTATATTGTGTTTATTATCATGTTTTCCCTCTATTTATTCCTTAGAATCATGAACTCTATCATTTCATTATCACTTTCACCCAGGCTGCCTTCCAGCTTCAGATTCTCAACTAGCTCCTCTCTATTTGTCAAAATCAAATCCAGAAAGCTTCTCTCATAGTCACTTTCTCCACCTTCTGAAATCAAAAGTTCTCTCCAGTACATTCCGAGAATTTGTTAGATAATCTGTGTCTTGCTGTATTATTTTCCCAACAGAGGTCTGGGTAGTTGAAGTCCTCCAATTGTCATCAAGTCCTGTGTTCTGGATGATTTTGTTAGTTGTTTAAAAAAAGTCTCAGCCACCTCTTCTTCCTGGTTGGGAAGACACCTATCATGACATTACACTTGTTTTTTTACCCTTTTTATCTGTCCCCAGAGACTTTTAACAGATCTGCCTCCAACTTCTATCTCAAAATTTATAGATCCTAGATATACAAGGCAATAGCTCCACCCTTTTCACATGTCTATCCTTCCTGAATTAGCTGTATCCTTTTATACCAATATTACAGACATGTGAATTACTGCACCAAGTTTCTGTGATGCCAGTTATGCTATAATTGTAATTATTCACTAATTTTTCTAGTTATTCCTTTTTATTCCCCATACTTCTTACATTAGTATACAGACGTCTAAGATGTTGATTAGATTTTCCCTTCTATATTCCCTCATGTCTCTCCTTTTTAGCTGCTGTGATTTCTCATGTTCTCCCCAGTTCCTGACTCTTCACCCAGGTCTCCATGTTTTGGACTTGCCTGTGGGCTTTTGTCTCCTGCCCCTGTCAAGCTTACTTAAAAGCCCACCTCGCTAGGTTAGCCAGTCTGTAACTGAAGATACTCTTCTCCTTCCTTGATAGGCAAACCCCAACTCCATCTGATTTAGACAGCCAAAGCCCTCCTGGTGACACCATCTGTGCAGCCATGTATTTACCTCCAGGATGTGTCTGTCTCTGCATAGGCCCCTACCCTTGACTAGAAAGATCCTTCTAGAAGGATCAATGAGAACACCTCTGTGACCCTAGTTCCTTCACCCTCACTCACAGAGCCCTTCTGATCTGCTCAGGGTCATATTTTCAGGTATCAGTAGCGCCCACATGGATGAGCAGCATGGGGTTGTAGTCAGAGGACCAGATGATCCTCAGTAATCCTTCCATAATGTCTCAGATATGGTTCCTTGGCAGGCAGCACACTTCTCGCGGTGCCAGGTCAGGCTTCAGATGGATGCCTCTTTGTCCCTTAGAAGGGAGTCACCAACCAACACCACTCTTTGTTTCCTCTTCGGAGAGGAGGCTGTGATCCTCCCAGTCTTGGTGTTTTATGGCTTCTCCTCCTTCACATTTGGCTGAGATTCCTCATCCCACAGTGCCAGAGCAGCAAATTCTTTTTTATCTCTTTGGATGGTGGGTAGGAAGCAGGGCTGGAGCACTACATATTGCTAGAAATAACCATCACCCTGTGAAGGAGCTGTTTTCTCCTCTCCCACTCCCCCACCCGCAAATAGTGCTACTGTAATCCTCTTCAGATGGATTACTTCCTCAGCCTTGGAGGTTTCCATATGCATGTTGTCAATGAATTCCTCCTGAGCGTGGATGGTCCTCAGCTTAGCCACTTCCTCCTGTAGCTCTCCCACCTGCTTCCTGAGTACCAGTAGACACCTCTAGATCATCTCCCCAGCCTGGCTTTCTGAGATGGGGAAAAGCAGGCCACAGTCTCTGCAAATCCATACCAGGACCTGGGTAGAGGTAGCCAAAATTGGGTTCTCTGTCTGGACACAGGGGCATTGCAAATCTGCCAAACAGACTTTATCCATCTGTAACTGAAAATGCGTAAGGAATGAACTAGAAAATATATCAAGCATAAAAACTGAAATTTTAAACATGGAATATAAAGACCGTCCTTTCCAGTTAGAAAAGTGTGTGGGGTATGCCTGCCTAATCCTAATGAGTAACCGCAACTGAATGTTAGAGAAGAAAGGTCTTATCCTATCCCCAACCCTAGACCAGTTCAGGAAGGAATTGAATTGCTTTTCAACACCAAAGGTGTCTCCTAAAAATACAATTGCAGTGAACTGAACATTAAAATAACCAATGCAGGTTAACTTGCAATTTTAGGACATGTGTCCCCATAGTCATTTATAAATAGAAAGTATTTCAATTACACCCTTAGTGTAAGTGGGTACCTCTCCCATCACTGGGCTGACTTTGCTCCAGTACATTCTACAACTCAACTAGCCAATTAATAGCACACTACATTTCCTGCAACACAGGACAGTGATCATATGAACTCCAAAACAATAATAAAAAAATAAAAAACTCTGAAGACTGATCAACTAAAAATTAAACAGTTCAGTGTGTTCAAAACTAACGTTGTCTTCTAAGCTTTAGTATCTTCAGTATTAATGGTATATAACTGCAGGAGTAGCCAATGGTGACTTGGAATAAATCTTCATAAATAAAGAGGGTAATAGCAAATTAAAGAGTATGATTTGGAATTTGTGCAGATGAAAAATTTCACACATGTCTATCAGATGCACATTCTGCCATTTATCATTGGGACTCTACATTTATTTTGTGTCCCACTTTCAAAGTAAACCAAAGTAGCATTTTATTTATTGTCATGATTAAGTGATGATAAAATATATCCTGCAGCCATTGTACTGTCATAAGAATTGATGAGGTAAATGTTTTATTTAAAAATGTAGCTATATAGCCAAGTCATACACAGTAGGTGTGTTGTAATGAATCTTAGCTACGCCTATTATCAGATTTTCAATACGCAAAGATGTTTTACAAATAGAATTGTTTAGTTAGTGTTTTATATTCACTTGGATCTTTATCTGAGCAACAAACATTATAGGGCTTTATTTGCATATATAAGCAATCCAAACTCAATGATGAAAAATTGCTCCTAGTTTAATACTCCAGTTTGTCCATTTTAAAATCAGTATATTTGTATGCCTGATTGAAACAGTCTTTAAATCTGATTGACTCATGGATGCTCAGACTGTGCAAGTATCTAATATAATAATGTGAATCAGGATGACTTAGCCAACTGTAGGACAAAACATATATAAGAGCACTAACACGCATTGAGCCAAATGGTGGACTTCTTACTCAGGCAAAATTTCGCACTGGCTTTAATGAGAAATTTTACCTGAGTAAGATTATTGGTTCAGACCACTTAAAAATTCTTATACTAGAAGGATAATGATATGGGTAAATCACTGGGTTGGGACTGTGGAATAAAATCAAGACAGGAGGCCTTACACTGGAACCACAATCAATCCAGTCTGGTGAGTTATGTTATAAGACATTAACTCACCTTGCAGCCACCCCCAGCCTACCCTGTCAGGAATCTCTGCAGGCTACCAAAGAATGTACGTTGTGGAGAGAAACTAATATGGAGTCTCTCTGCCTTTCTGGGGGAAAAGATGGACTCTTTTTCTATTCTGATTTCTAGTCTGTGAGGATAGCTGTCAAGGCCTACGATGGAATGTGCTTTGCTAGCAGATGTTTAGACTTAGAATCTATTACCATAACAAGATAGTTATGAGAGCTGGGCGCCAGCAGGTACGGAATGTGGAGGAAGACCTTGCTGTTCAGATAGAGGGGGGTGAGAAATGCTGGGACCAAATATTCTTAGATAACGAGCCCTTTGCCTTTCCCTTTGTCTTAGCCTCTGCCTTTGCCATGGAAACTGTGACGTATAAGACTTGTTTGTGTAAGGTTATGTTGGGTTTAGACAACCTGGAGTCCCCAGGCTGCCCCTGGCTTCTTTTCATCCACCGGGGCCACCATTGATTTTGGGTTCATGCGGGCCGGACAAAGCACAGCGACCAATATGATTGCAAGCCAAGTCGTTTATTCCAGGGCAAAAGCCATCTTATATAATACTTCATGCACTGCTCACATCCTCTTCTTGCAGTTACTGATTGGTTAAAAGTTACAAGCATACACACAGCACAAGCACAAGCTGATTCTCATGGATAGCTTAACATTTCCCACAGCTGCCTAATATTATTCTGTTTACCTCCTGGACACTGAGCTAAGAAAGAAGAAAGGGAGGTGTCCGCCGTCCTTGGCCGGCTTCCACCTGCCTAGGCAACCTTATCTAACTCTCACGTCCTTGGGGCCTAGCACTGTAACTTCCCATCCCAGGCATCAGGGCCGCGTAAGGATTGTAGATCCCCACAAGGTTATATAAGCTTTAAGAAATGTATGCTTAGGGTCGCCCTGACCATCGGGCCACCTTTTTTTACGTGAAGAAATAAAACTTTAACTTTGCTAACCTGCTGTCTGGCTAATTTGGACCATCCGCTGGGCAACGGACGTGTAAATAAGGACCCCTGAGTTTGGGTTCCTCGACAACGTGCCTCAGGACTTGCTGGCACCAGGAGAATCACCCTGACTTATGGACACCGGGAAAATCCCAGAGGGAGGTATAAGTGCCCAATATGTAATAAACAACTTGTTAAGTACTGGAAAATCCACTATCTGGTCCTGATAAATCTATATCAGGGGTCAGCAACCTTACTGCGGCTGAAGAGCCGCATGCGGCTCCGGAGCCGCGGGTTGCCGACCCCTGATCTATATAAACCCACTGTAACTTGAAACCAGTGGAGTGCCAGAGCTCAGCACAGAGATGTGCTGCCTGGATTCCCCTATAGCTATAGACTTTCTCTGTGTGTTTGTCAAGATTAAAGTTCTACTCGATCTTCACCTAAATTGAATTGCTGCGTGATTCCTTCCTCGACAGGATTGATGAGATCTAGGTTCCAATTTCTGGCTCTGACACAGAATTCCTGTCTACCCATAGACAAATTAGTTAATCTCTTTGGGTATGATCCAAATCACAATGAACTCAATGGGAGTCTTTCCACTGCCTTTAATAGGATTTGGATCTGTGCTTTAGTTGCCTCACTGTAAAATGAGAATAATTATAATTCCTTGTCTCACAAAGATAAATTCATAATGTTTGTGTACTGACATGCAGGAGGCGACATGAGCACTTAGATAGAAGTCTTCATTTCCTCCAGTGGCTCCACAGGGCCTTGATATATCATCATTTGTGATAAGGAGCCTTTTTACTACAAGGCTGGTGAAAAGTGAATTTGTTCAAACTAAAGCTATGGAAAAAAATTGTGTTTTTGAAAAAAAAATATTATCCCAAATTGGGACAAAAGGTCTCAAAACACCATGTGTGTGGCTCACCTGGCAAAATGGCTAGCTCCCCAGCTATCCACAATTTCCCAGGCTGTCCAGGAGGCCAGGAAGGCAGCTAGCTGGGGAACCAGCTGTCTGGGAAGACCAGGGAGGCTGTCAAGAACCTGGGGATCCTGGAGGTGGGCAGGCAGAGGGGTAAACTGGCAGGAAACCAGCAGGTTTCCACTCAAAGTTTTGAGGGAATCAACACGTTACCAAAAAAATATTTCTATTCCATTGAATGGCTTTTTCTGACAGAAGAATGTTCCACCTCAGAATTGCTGACCAGCTGTAGTTTAGATACAACAGGGACTAGACAAAACCTTTGCCCTTTCCTAGAACCCAGCCCAAACAACGTTATTTGAAGACATATATGAGTTTGGAAGCTCCCTTCCTCAGATTCATCACCTCAGGCCCACAGAGGGGTCCTAGTCTTATGGAGGGATTCAGAGGAGACCATATGAGCATCCTGCACACCACAGTTTCTTATACTGGACCAGTCTGTTCTCTCCCTCTACGATGCATGGGATCTGACAGCCCTAACCTCTGTACAGAGGCATGTACTGTAGCCTTCAATGGAGCAGTTCCATTGCCACTCTGTGGCCCATGGAGAAAAAGTTCATCTCCCCTATCCCGACAGAGCTCCCTTGGGAGAAGTCTGTTTACTGAGCCTTTGCACAGTGAAGAGGTTTAAGCATGAGTCAAGTTTTCTGTGTCTGGTCAAGTCAGTTCCTAAGTTATAGTTTCAGGGTTTCAGAGCTGGGACTGAAGACTTGCCATCTACAACTCTGTCTACGCTTTGGGACCACGGGTACGGTCTGCAATGGTGCCTGCTCCTGCCCCTGCTTCTTCTTGCCATGATTGTTGCACGCAGTCCCCCACTATTGTTTGCTGAATGCTGTGGAGCATGATACTATGTTATTCTTAGAAGAGCCTTGCTACCTTACCTGGGGACACTTTCTCTCACATAATAACAGACCTAGTAAAGAGAGCTGCTGCCCCAGCCTCCCTTTCATGGTGTTGGCACCCACAATGTGTTCTGGAAGGATCTGCAGCAGCAGCATCCAAAGAAGGAAGCCAAATGAAGAGGAAGTTGCAAGACACCCTCTTGGCTAGATAAAAAAGTGCAGAGACCTGGTTTCAGTTTGTTTGTTTGTTTTTCTGGCAATTTTAAAGGGACAAAACTCTCGTTTCCAACAGTTGTAATGTTTTTAAAGCTGTGCTTGGCAGGAGGCCAGTCTGATTCTGCTCCTATAGCCAGTTAACCTCATAGGACCAGATCTTGGTTTCATTGATGTCAATGCCAAAGGTGCCATTAATTTTAGCAGAATCAGCAGATTCAGTTTTAAAATCCCTTGCAAATGTCATCTCACCCAGCCTAATTTAGATACCAATTTTCACACCTGTATAAAGTATTGCTTAAGGCAGTGTTCACTCATGTTCACTAACTGTGGTACTGGTGCGCATCATTAAGCAATTACCAAGTTTCACTCCAGATGTAACTGCATTTTAGTGTTTGAATAAAGTGAACCCTATAAACACAGTTCAATCAATTCTTACTGCTTCTAAAGTGCTTCAAAATCATTCTGGATAAAGGGATCAGGGTAAACAATTGTTGTTTATTCATAATAGACAGGAGTACTTTGGAGCCTTTTGATGGTTTGCTTATAGTAGTAATCCTAAAAAATAAATTAAAACATTGCCCCTCTGAAACACCTCTCATCCACATATTTCAAAGTACTTTTAAGTATTCATTAATAACTTCTGCCTGTAAGGCAAGTTAAGCCTTATATCTATTTTACAGGTGGAGTAAACTGACTCACAGAGAAGTTAAATAAGTTCCCCAAAGTCACACAGCAAATCAGTGGCAGAGCTGATCAGTCATACCTAATGTATGATGACATCAGTCATACCTAATGTACTTGTAACCCAATGGCCAGTGTGTGTTGTATGTCCCTTTCTGTGCCCAAGCCATAGAGGATGAGAATATTTTATACACATCCCACCTTCAGATCTGGGCTCTTTAGCTCAAGCTGTATGCTTTCAGCTTTGGAGATCTGTCTCAGTCTGCTGTTAGCCAAGATGGCAGTTATCACATAACCATCGAACTGTAGGAGAACTGCATGGAAATAAAGTGTGTATCCCCAAAAGTCCAGTATGGATGAACAGTTCTTAAATTACAGAGTAGGCCTCTTAATTAGCATCAGACTCTTAACTCTTCTAGATTGCATGCTCCATTTCCTTTAACTTACTGCTGCGCAGTTGCAGACTTTTACACAGAAAAGCCGAGAAGACAAATGATTTATTTTTATTTCAGGCATAAATAAAACCTTACATAAACCTACATGCAGCAGCACATTTTTTATTTGAGAACTCCTAAGCTCCCTGCTAGATGCCAGGAAGGTATGGAGCCCCACTCCACCAAAAGAGCAGAGCACTGTGAAAGCTGGCCCTGGCTCCGAAGTCCTGATTGGCAGGGGGATGAGCCAACAGGAGCTGGGTAGAAAGTTGGCAGGAAACTCTTCACCAACTTCCTGTGGCAAGGTCTCCCAAGAAGAACAAGGAAAACCTGAGGCAGCAGCAGTGCAGAGACAGGCACTAGAATAGCAGAGGTGTCCTCTCCAAGGCAAGTAGTGGGATTCTAGCAAGAGAAGTCCCCACTTGAGATGGCCCGATGAGAATGGTCAATTGCATCAGCACACGAGAGAAGGCTTGTAAAGGCAAAGCTGGATTACTCCCATTTCTGTATTGTGTATGTCACTGTGGCAAAAGCTGGGATCATGGTTTCTTCAGCTGGCAGGGCAAAGCAAGAACAGTAATTGTATATTTAAGCACATAATTGGGAAAGGCACTGAATTTGTGACCAGTATTTTTCTGACTGGCTGCCTTTTTTATCATGGCATCTTGAGGTTTTCCCATTCTACATCCTCTATAGCAGATTTGCCAATCCCAGAGGAGGACACACTAACTTTGGACTACAGTGCTGTGATAGTCAGAACATCAGCCCTAGCTGGTTAAGATCTCTGGGAGATTTCTGAACTTGCAGACAGTTTGAGTACTATAGACAGCATTTGCTGGCTCTTCCACTTTTAGGAAACTTGGACCACACTATTTCCTTTAAAAGTCACAACCATTTAACTATGAAAGAAAAAAAATGTCTAACCAAATGTTAATAAGAAAGTTTTTGTTTAGAACACAAGAATGGCCATACTAAGTCTGACCAATGGTCCATCCAGCCCAGTGTTCTGTCTTCTGACAGTGGCCAGTGCCAGATGTTTCAGGGGGAATGAACAGAACAGGGCAATTATCAAGCAATCCATCCCATCATCCAGTCTCAGCTTCTGGCAGTCAAAAGCTTGGGGAAACCCAGAGCATGGGGATTCCATCCCTGACCATCTTGGCTAATAGCCATTGATGGCCCAATCCTCTATGGATACATCTAATTCTTTTTTTAAACCATTTTTACTTTAAGCCTTCACAACACTCAATTTCATCTGCCATTTTGTTACCCAGTCACCCAGTTCAGTTAGATCCCTTTGTAATTCTTTGCAGTCTGCTTTGGACTTAACTATCTTGAGAATTTTGTATTGTCTGCAAATTTTGCCACCTTTCTGCTTGTCCCCTTTTCCAGACCATTTTTGAATATATTGAACAGCACTGGTTCCAGTACAGGCCCCTGGGGAACCCTGCTATTTCCATTGTGAAAACTGTCCATTTATCCTTACTCTTTGTTTTCTATCTATTAACCAGTTACTGAGCCACAAGAGGACTTTAGCTCTCTGATTTTATGACTGATGATGACTACTTTATTAAAAATCCTCTCTTCTCTCAATATATTAGGTAATCTATGTTCATTGATGGACAGTTGCAGCCCAACAATCTTCCATCTGATCTTAGACATTCATCTTTTAAATAGACTACTGTCACTTGCTGCCAAAATCCTTAACCGGATAGATTTTCAAAGAGGACCAAGTTATAAAACTTAGATCCATAAGAGCATCATCTTAAATTTTCAAACTGACTATTGAGGTAGGAGGAGGTTGGGGAAGGAAAGCATTAAATTGGAATGGCTACGAAAAAGGTTTTACTTGCAATGATTGTCAGTCTGCCGATAGCTGATTCTGTTTTACTGAATATATTTGGTACTTAGTTTATCTGTAGACATGTGGCATACTTTTTTTGTCAATTAAGAAATATAGATCTATCTTTTTCTGAAGGAAAACATCTTCTCTTCAATTGAATTTTGAATGGCATTTCCAACAAGTGTCTCAGATGAAAAATACATTTTCACCATGGGCAATTAATTCATCTTGGAGTTAGAGTTCTATCTCATATCTGGCAGAAACTTGTTCAGCTATCATTTTCCCTCTGACACCAGCTGCAGTACTGTTAATCTAAAAGGACACAATCAAGACAGAAACCATATATTTAACAGTCTTTTAGCATTTCATCCATCCTGGATAGTGAACCTACACTGGTCAATTTCACTCTATTTTATAGTCAGATTTTCTTTCTATTCCTCTGGTAGACAGATCCACAAGCTTTATGTTGCTTTGTACTACCTGACTGGTGCAAAACAATCAGAGAATGACACAGTTTTTGCCTTTTTCATTTTTTTTTAAACATGAAGTATGTAACTAATGCCATAAAAGCTGCACAGGATTAACTGAAACTCTGATACATTTGCCTTGAAGCAAAGTACCACCATAAAAGGGAACGAGTGACAACAATTTGAGTTTTCTGCTGGAACATTACACAAACACACACACACATGGAAATCAGACCATCAACTCTGTCCTGATAGTGGCCATAGCTGATATTCAGTTCAATATACTGGAATGTGAATGTTGCCCATATGATCTCAGTTATAATAAATTTAGGAATAGACTAAATTCTCATGTTGGCACACTGTAAAACTGATATTCCATTTTCCAGTAAAAATCTCCATGGTGTTTGTGTTAATGGTACATAAGGATTTGTTTTCATAATTTTGTTTTGACTAAAAGCACACTGTTTGGCATGCTATAGTTTTCCATTAGGGTTACAATTTGGCGGCAATAAATGTGCCAAGACAATAAGTGCAGACACACACACACAAAACTAACCCCACTCTCCCTTTCTCTAACACACATACACACCACAACTGAAAAATGGAAATAAAATAATTAAAATAAAATAAACAGTGCAAAAGCTGCTTTATCATCACTCCCCCACCCTCTAAGCAGAAGCAAATACTGGGATTGTGTGAATTTTAGTACTTACTATTAGTTAAAGTAAAATGCATTACCAGAGGTTTGTATAGTAGGAACTAACTTGGAAAACGGGGTCTGATCATGCAACCTTTACTCCTGTAGATCATTTTAATCATGTGACTAATCACACTGAATTAAATGAGAGTACATATGTAAATAGGGGTTATAGGACTGGGGACTGGATTTAGTGGAAATACATAGTGGCACATGTTCCACTAGATAGACACTGCCTAGTGGTCTGCAGTCAGTGCTGCGCTCTGATTTACAATGCAGCTTGATATTGTCCAAAGCAATAATCTGTCATGATTTGGCACATTCTCACAGCATGTGTAATGAAGGGGCCTGTGATAATGTGGAATATAAGACATTTCGTTACCATCAATTGATCTTTGCACTTCCAGGTGATTTGTCTTCACTGTGAATTGTAGCATTTTACAAGGCTGCAGGCCAAAATGACAACTGTTTTTACTCATGTTGCTTTATTAAATGCAGTATTGATTATATCATTCTTATATCCTCATGCGGTAAATCTATCAAACACTTCATTTGATTGAATTTCAAAGTCAGTTAAATTAGAGCAATCTGTACAATTCCTCTTAGGGCAATTTTTAACTGCATATTTTTTGAATAAATCTAATATTGTATTTATATCACTGAGATTTTCTATAAGTCATATTACTAAAATTACTGGTGTCTTTGAAAATGGTCACATGTCCCCAAATTGACTGAAATAGGATCGATGTTTTGGATACAGTTAAGATTAGAACTGTAGTTTATTAAATTTAAAAATCTTATACAATCAAAATACTGTATCATTAATAAAAACATTTCAAATTCTCATTCATATAGAAGTGATCATCAAATATTATGTTTGTTTCCTAGTTTCCCTTATGTGAATTAGCATAATTTTTGGAGAAGAAAATCTATTCATTCACACATTTATCAAGAGAAACATTAGTAGGAAAATGTAATACACCCAATTTAGTCAACCATTTACAACTGCTTACCTCATACTCCTTTAATATATTTTTTTAAAATACTGAATTTTAAATATATGATCTTATATTTTGCAAATCATTTTTTATTTAAAATAATCAGGAATCCTTGTTCTGGACTCAGAATAACCTGTCCTTAAAGTAATAGTATTTTCCCAAATGGGCTAACAAACATCTCTGAATTTTGGAAAGCATGGGCCTAATCCAATGCCCATTAAAGTTAGGGGGAACCACAGGCTTTAATGGACATTGGATTAGGCCCTATAATATACAAACATTGTTATACTACTAGAAATTGAGGCTGGATTCTACAAATTGATTCATAAATGTTAAGGCCAGAAGGAACCATTATTATCTAGTCTGAGCTCCTGCATAACACAGCCTCCCCTGATAATTTCTGTATCAAGCCCATTACCACTGTTTCAGCTCTAGCATATCTTTTAGAAACACATCCCATCTTGGTTTAAAGATGGCAAGTGGTGGAGACTCCATAGAATCAATAGGAATTGCTTAGGAATCTTCCTACACTGATCCATTTGCAGAATCTAGGCACTAGTTGTTACATTACTACTTGAGAAAAGAATGTATCATTTATGACAGGAATATTTTATGAGTGAGTCCATCAGTTTTCTTTTTACCTATTAATGTTGAGTTGTTGGATATCCTTTACTAAAAAGCATTTAATTGTTAATCCTAAAACTTCCATTGCATATTTAAAACTATTTATAATAACTGTTTTGCCCTTAATTTAACTTTGTGGCATTCTACTAATTGATTTATTGTTTATCATCATCATCTATAGCAAGACTGAAACTTCATTTGGAGTATAGGATGGCACTGGGCTGTGTTACCTCAGAAGGTGCTCTGTAAAGGGATTCTGACTTAGAAGCATCCCTCTAAACCACAATTCACCCTGAGCTCCTGGGTTGTGCCGGAAGGAGGAATATGCTGTGTCAGCTCATTGCCAGATACATATTCTTCCATCATGCCCAGGCAGGGGAGGAGTTCATTTAAATTGGTGGTAGAGTGACCTATACAGAGAGACAAGCAGGGAAAATATCTTAATGACTATGTTTTGCACGGACATGAGTGAGGAGTGTTGTGGGTGACAGCATGGCCAGTGAGGAGAAGGTTACAGTAATTAAGATGAGAAGGAGAGCCTGGATGATAATTTTAGCTGTATATTCAGAGATAGAAGGTTTGATCTTCAGCATATTATGTAAAAGAAGCTGCAAAATTGGGCCAATGGCTGAACATGTGGGATAAAGGAGAAAGGGGGAGCTGAAGATATCCCCTGTGTTATGGGCTTGAGTGGCAGGAAGGAGGGTGTCAGCAAAAGAGGGGATAAGAGGATTCTGGAGGAAAGATAAGGAACCCAGTTTTGGCCACTCTAAGTTTATATTGAGGATCAGACAACCTAGAGGGAATGCAAGTTTAGATAGAAAGAGTCAGGTGTGGAATAGAAGTAAACTATGAGTACATCTCATTGCTGAGTTGGTAGTTTAAAGCTACCATGGGATGGATGACACCACAGACAGCATGTAGAGAAAGAGGAAAGGGAGGTCTAGGACAGAGCCATATGAAACCCCAACTGAAAATGTAAAATGAGAAGAGACTCCACCAAAAGATTTGGTGGAATAGGAGAGGTAGCCAAACAAGGACAGGGGCCTGAAAGCCATGGAAGTACAAGCTATCAAGCAAGAGGGAATGATCAAAGGTATAAAAAGCCACAGAGAGATCAAGAATGAGGAGGATGGAGTACAGTATCAGAGATATGGCCAGGAAGAGACCATGGCAAGAACTGTGTCAGTGGACTAAAGACAATTAAAGAAACAGACTGAAGCTGATCCAGGATGGAGTTGAAAGAAAGACTTTTTTAGGTAGTGGTTATAGACAGGACAATTGAGCTAGGAGGTGAAGGGAAGAAGGAAGATATCACAGTATCTCAGTGCCACATTATTATAAAAAAATTGTTTGTTATTCATTGCTTTAGTCTGGGTCTACAGATGGTGACTGAGCACATATAAACTTTGCACTTGGTGGGGTTTATCACACTGCTCAGCTCCCATTAAATGTAAATATTCAGACAATTAGCCATGCTAACTAAGAAGAACTTGCTCCTTTAAACGGCCTCAGCACTGGAGAATGAGACCCCATGCCTTGTTGAAAGAAAATGAGGAGAGACAGTCCCAGAATCCTATATTTCTACCTAGTTGATTCCCAGTTATTATTCTTATTCTTGAATAAAGACAGTAGACAAAACAAGCCATACACAGCTCTTTATTCACACCTCCAGGCATTTAATGAAACCAGTGCAAAAGGCTGAGAGGACAATCTTATTTCAGACTAAACCAGAAAAATGAAATTAAATAAAAATAAATCTGTCTTAAATCAGAATCAAAGCAACCAGTTTGGGGTCTGACCCAGTGCAAATCTGTGTGTAGACAACCCCTAATTCTCCTCTCACTTACAGCAGCTGCACACCAGTGTAATCCCATTAATTTCAATGAAGTTATTATTCTTAATTTACTTCAGTGAAACTGAAAGGAAAATCAGGCACATCGTTTTTGCTCAGTGGTAACCCCCATCCCTCTCAGTCCTAAACCATAGCATTCTCACCAAGTGATTTCCCACGATCCACTGATTTCCCCCCACACACGTCCCCAACTCCTTACATTTAGAAATATTTAGAATTTAAGGTGTCCATGAGCAACGTATGAACGATGGAAGAAGGCAAGTATATGGAATTTTGTAGTATTTGCAAGAAATAATGCTGACACTTCTGATTTTCTGTAACTCCTTGCACTATTATAGAATGCGCTTTTTGATGTAAGAATAATGGGATATACTGATATTGCTGGAAGTAAAGTCATCCTTCCTGTTTCTTAAATGAAACCTTACTGCCACTGGTGATACGAGATTTTACACATAAAAGGTTTTGTTCACCACATACATTATATTAAGTGTATAATTTACTTACAGCTTTGCATTCTGAGCTGCTGGCTGATTTTAATGAGGATGGCCTTAAACACCACACTTGAATATGGAGTCTTGGTTTATTCCAGAAAAGTAAAGCAAGCACTACCATGTGCTGCATTTCTTTATATTCATTACCTAGTGGATAATAACTGTAACTGCAGCAATAATCAGAATTATCATGCAGATTGATGTGTTACAGCCTGCTGATCTTTCATGACCTACCAGCATTCTCACAGCATGCTTAATGAAGGGATCTGTGATAAAGTGCAAGATAAGCCATTTTCTTCCCATCAGTTGATCCTTGCACTTCTTGGCAATTTGTCTTTAAAGTGTCTTGCAGCATTTTACCAAGCTTCAGGCTAAAATGCAAACAGATTTTCTCCCTTTAATTACAGGCTGCCTGAAGTCAAATATAAAGGCAAACACAACAACAGATGATGTGTAATCTGAAATCATATGTTGGCCACTAGGTAAAGGAAACTAAGCTGATTATAATGGTACTATTCTTTCCAATGATAAAGGATTGTGGTAGAAACATATGAAATGTGTCAATATTTTTATGAATAAAGTGTTTTTCAGACTTCAGAATCAACAGCAACATAAACATCAATATTTAAAAGGTAGTTTAGTATTTTTTTTTCTTTCAGAGCTGAAGTGAAACAGAAAGTGAATGCCCATAGAGGATGTAAGAGGTGCATAGACTTTGTACTGGCCCTCTGCACAGTGGTGAATTTCATCAATGTGAGCACCCATGGCATAACATCTAGATATGTAACCTTTCTCTCAGGTGTCATTAGCAGTAGTAAAGGCCAGGATGGTTAAGATTATGTCTATGGGTATGTTTACCCTACATCTGGGAGTGTGCTTCTTAGTCCAGGTGGACAGACTCTCACTAGCTCCCTGCTTTTGATAGCATGCGAAAAATAGAAGTACCGATGTTATGGCATGGGTGATGACTCAGGCTGATTGCCTGAGCTCAGATCCAGCGGGTCAGGCAGGCTGCGACTCAGAAGCTAATTGGAGCTTCCACCCATGCTGCATTGTCCACACTGCTCTATTTAGCACATTTGCTCAAGTGGCACTTGAGTTCAAGATACGCTTGAGCTTCATAGTTCAAGATACTCACTTTTGTTGTTAACCCACATTTCTGAGAATTAGGGCAGGAAAGAGGAAAAATGGAGATGTCTCAGAGGCATTTTATATCCTTTGCCACGTGCCTGGATATTTACTGGCCCAAACAAAGCCTACAGCCCAGGTGCTTGGAAAGTAACTGGCCCAAGATGGAGTCCAGGGTCACATGAGCAAATCACATGCCCCTACGTGATTTTCTGAAGCACAGGCGGTGGTCATCAGCTCCTTGCTGTGTGTGAGGCATCCTCAGGAAGAGCTATCTGGACAGGATGAGTTTATTCAATGTTCCATTGTGAGAGTGGAGTGTCCTTGAGGGGCCATCAATAATACATAGCCATCTAGTCCTAAAATGAATTCTATCTGGGATGTGTCACCCAGAAATACAACACTTTTTTTAGATGCAAGTATATAGTCAGTATTCATAACTTTAGATACAAAGATGATACATGGATTTAATCAGAACAATCATACTTAGCAAATAATTACTTTTCCATTGATACTTTATTTAACATAGTTCATACAAGACTTATGGAAATTGTGTACCAGTGGTAACAAAAGTGATTTAAATGGTCATCTTTAATCAGGGCCAGTCCTAGGCCAAATGGTGTCCAAGAGTGTCTTTGGCACCCCTCTAGTTCGGTGCCCCCTCCCCCATACACTTTCACAATAAAACAAGGTTCACAATATGCAGATGGGCTCTCACTTCCCCTCGTTCTTATAGCTATCTCACTGACTGACTGGCGATAACCTAGCCCATGTATACCTGTGAGGGCATGGCTGACAACATTATAGGAGGTTTGAGGAAATGCAGTCCTCAGAAAGTCAGGAAGGTTCCACAAGATTGTAGAAAGGTCCAGAACATTCTAGCAGGTTAGTGAAAAATGATTTCACATACGGAATACCTGAAAACTTTTACAACAAAAACAGCACCCCAAGCCCCGTGCCCCCCAAGCCCGGCACCCCAGGTGGTCCTGTGGATCACCTGCCTCTAAATCCATCCCTGTGTTTATTTGTACAGCATCACATTCACCCACACCCTTTCATAAATACAGCTACATGCATCATTTAATATGTCCATAAAATGGCAAACAAATAAACTCCATCCAACCTGATGCTAAAACACTGTACAGAATGTATGTTCTGATAATGAAGTTATGGTAATGAATGTGTGACAGGGTGCTGTGAGAGACCAGGCTGATTCAGTCCCCTGTCACTGGTGCCCTAATTAGAGGGAATGGAAAAAGCTGAGTAAACCCTGCACAGAATGGGTTAATGAGCAGCAGCTGTGGGGCTTGTGAGGCCAGGCACTATAAAGGCTCCCAGGAACCAAGTGCAGGGGGAGGGAGAAGGGATGACAGCAAGCAAAGGGAGAAGCTGAAACGGGAGGGTGTGCTTTCCTTGACCTGTGGCTGGAGCAGTAAGGCCCCTGGGGCTGGTAGGCTGGACTGTATATTAGTAACTGGTGGAGGGATATAAGTTATAAATAAAGAACACTGGTGAGAGCACAAAGCTGACATCTGTGTGTGGTTTGTGGGTGCAGAAGATCTGATCAGCAGGGGGTCATGTGTGAACCTGCTACAAATGTAATTAACAAATGTAAATTAAGCCTTCTCTCTGTCTCCTACTGGGGAAGCAAAGAGTCCTTACATCCTTCTTGCTCTGGGGCATACATCTGTCTTCCTTAGGGTTTTGTACTGGCACCCATCATCACACTATCTGAACAATTTCCCTATAAAATTGCAAGAGAGGTCCCTGTGGACTTCATGAAATCTTCAATTCTTCATGAACTGAGGATAAATTACAGAAGTTTCTAAAAAGCAGATTAGTTATTTTAAAATATAAGTTATAGGACAGCAAGGATTTATAGTTAATTCTCAAGTGGTATACTATACATTTATTCTGCACCAGTAGGTTCTACTTCATGACAGAAGATGTGACATAGGGTAAGAGGTATTAACTATCTAATAGAGCTAAGCAGACATCAGGGACCATAAATGGACCATATCAGTCCTTCTATCCTCAGAGTGACAAACAACAACTACTGATGAATCCATAACAGACGTGATACTACACATTGACTTTCATGGCTCTTGTCAAGACCAATGGTTTCAGAAATCTGTATGTTCTGCGGTCTGCTGAAGTTATTTTAAAGAAATCAAATAAGTAGCAAACAGTTTGGCAAGACCAAATTTTTGTGAGTTTAACACAATGCAAAATCTAAAGGCCCCTAGATTGTTCCCAAATTCCTGTAAGCAGCCTCTGTTTTGAGAGGCATCAGGGTGTAGTGGATTTGAAATGGAGTTAACATCTCCTCAATTCTGACTGGGGCTCTTCCACTGACTTACTTGCTTGTGTGAGACAAATCATTTGGCCTTTCAGTGCCTCACATTCCCCTCCTATAAATACACATAATAATACTTAATGTTCCCACCTCAGAGCAATGTCATGTGGATTAATTAGCTAATGTTTGTATAGCACTTTGAAAATTGTAAATTGCTACATCATTGCCAACTATTATTATTATGAAACCTATTAAAAATACAATGCATTGATCAATTAACTGAGATCAAAGAACATGTAGCTGCAAAGGATCTAATTAAAATTTGATAAATAGAATTATTGAAAATAGATGAATTTCTGCACCAAGTCTCTTTTCAAATGTGAAGAGATCTATTTGCTCACCACTATGTCCTTTATTACTCATGTCACAGACCAAGCAGCTGGAGGTTTGAAGAAAGCCAATATTTTCTTTACTTAAGAGCTCATTAAACTGACTGAAAGACCCTGTATTACAGCATCTAATAGCCTTTATGTAAAATGCCTTGTGAACGTGGTCCAGAGTATATTGGGATATACTTTTGCAACTCATTAATATAGGCTATAATTGATATTTTAACAAAAAACAAGGCTGTATCATTTCTTCTAAACAAAGAAATTAAATGAGATGATTTGCATTTTTCAACTTCCTAACAACAGCACAAATTTACAGAAAAATGAGAAATTTAAGAGAAAATTATGAATAAGATCTCAACTTCTAAATCAAATAATATCGTGCAAAATAGTACATCTGTCAGTTGGTTCAGATCAAAGTTGCCAAGTATCTAAATGATGTTTGATTTTGATTTTGTAACAAGCAGGACTGTGTCAGTTTGCTCATAATACCCAAGCTGACAGGGACCTTAATCTTTTCTAATATTATTCTATTACAAACCTGACATCATTAGCACACACACAAGAAAGCAGCATCATTAGCAAAAAACAAACTCAGATAAAAACTTTTAAAAGCAAAATACACTTTTTCAAACGTTAAAACAGACCATCAGTCGCAAAAAACAAACCAAGAATTGTTTGTAATGTAACCAAGTATATTATTAGCAGAGCTATATTGAGCCCTTAGGGTCAGCCTTGATTTTAGAGTGGTGTGCCACTGCACTGTCCAAAAATAATACCATAAATAATTGTACCTCCAAGACACCATGCTGAGACCCAGTTCGCCAGATATATAGTGTGGGGGAAGTATTCTACATCAGCCCTTTACCAGAAACAGCTCCCCTGGATTAAAACCATTGCTCCATCAACTCTCTGCCAACTACCCATCCACCTGCTCTTGGGCATAGAGTATTGTCCTTATTCTTCCTCTTGGTCTAGTCCCAAGATCTGTTTAGAACCTAGACAATGCACTGGAGTTGGGTGGAGATTTGAATGTGGAGGACATTACTCCCCTATGGAACCATATAGGACCAATGGAAAAATCTCATACTTTGTGATTAGACAAAAAAAAGGTTAAACTATTGACTTCCAATGTGAAAAATGTGACTCAGATCCACACAGATCCCTCTTTTCCTTATTCATCCTACTATCTACAAATATCGTTAACTCATACTTTAAGTATTCCTTTATTTTCTCATTCAAAATCAGTTTCTTCTATCAAGTATATATCAATAGCATCTATCCATGTCTATATATTGATCTAGCTACATGTGTTTTCTTTATCTTTAGGAGGTCTAATTACATAATGAATCTGAAATAGAAACCTAATAAAATGTAATAACTCAAAACAAATCAAAAGTTAAAATTATGGAAACAAAAAGAAAATATGCTATCCGACCTCTCACTCCTTTTTCGTTGTTCCATTTGTTCATTTTTCTCCTTATGCCTTTCTTTAGTCTCTTTGATTAGGAATTCATCTACATCATTTTCCTTTTCTCGTTCTGCCTCATGAATAGACCTTGCAGCCATGGACCTTCTGGGTACTGTGTATAATCTAATATGCTATTTTAAAAAGCTTTTTCTTCGAAATAACTTCCATACAAACTGATGCCCTAAATTTCCCCACTTTCTAGCTGAAGTTCCAATATTTAAATGTAAATAAGCCTAGATAATTCAAACTCTTAAGAGTGTTCATAACAGTCCACAAAATCAGTAGCCCCATAATGTTCAATAGCACTACTCACATAAATAATATATGTGCTTAAATGTTTGCAGGATCAGAGCCTTAATTTGTGATATACCTTTATTAGTATACAGATATATTTTCAGAAAAAGCTCCACTGAGTCTCCTTTTGATAAGCAAGACTGCGCGTCAGAACATGGATCCATGTTATAATTATTCTAACACTTGCTCATACATTTTCAATATTCCCAAATAATTTAAAAAAGGAGTTAAGTTTGAAATTATATATCTGTAATTTAGAGTAAAATACATTCCAGGAGTGAAATAATTATCCTCAAAACAAGCATTTTAAACTTAGAAAATTCAAAGTTAAGGTTAGACAAACAAAATCCAAATGGGATATGGAAATACACATCTAAGTTACCCAAATACCCATAATTCTTCCTTATAGTGACACCTTTCAATAACTATATGATTATTGCATTTTAATGTTCTTTGATCCCAGACTAGGTTAAAGTGATTATAGACACATAAGATTCCCCTCCCCCATTTTTATTCTTGCAAAACATATACACATCCACTGTTTGTGCGTGCAGTTTTGGGCACATATGTATAGAGGACATGGTCTAAAAAATGACCCCACAAAGAGTTTAAAACTTTTGGTATTCCTTATTCCTTGAGCTCCTAAAACTGTCTTTAATGTCAGTGGGAGTTTTGTTCAAGGAATGAAGGATGAAAGGCTAGTTTTCATCTCTTAAGGTGTCCATTAGAGCACTCTAAATTCTTCTCTTTTCCAACCCTATGTTTCCCAATCTTTTTCCATAACTTACATATTTGAAGCCTAATATTTTGGTTGTTGTATGCTGCTCTTCTTTTATCCTTCATAAAATATTTTGAAATGTATTTTACATAGTATTTGACATGACATGTAACCACAGAATAGTATTTTCTCCTTTGATTTTCCTGTATTCCTCTACCAATAAAATTTAGCATCCTGTTTGCCATCTTCAGTACAGCAAATATCGAGTTGAAAGCCTCATGTATTTTTCTATAATAACTCCCTAATCCCTTTCCTAATAAGTATTCTGAAGTATCTTTTCACTAAACAGATACTATACTTTTTTCATTGCATTTTGAGTCTAAGATGTATTATTCAACTTATATCTTATTTGAACTATATTTATCGTTCCTTCACCTGGGTACTTAAGGAGTCTAAAACCTTAAGCATATCTACAATTTCTTCACAGTTGATATCTATACTAAGCAAAGACCTTTGTATTTCTTACAAAAAACAGAAGGTACATGTTGACCTCATAGTCATTTTGGGGGAAAAATTCAGACGCGTCTAAGGCAAATTCACCGCCGTCAGATTAATTGCTCTGGATCGACTGAGGGGTCTCTGTAGACCCACTTAGTCGATTGAGCAATCGATGTAGGAAAACCACCCCAGTAAGTAGTGTAGCACTGCATCAAAGGGAACACTGTTCCCTTCGGCGCAGCACAGTGTGGACAGCGCGCGGAGCAGACACAGCAACTGCCACCATTGACTGCCGCCAAATCCAGAAGGTAAGTGTAGACCCGGCCTAAGTGACTTTATATCCCAAGTCTAATTAACAAAAGTCTCAGGTACAGAAGGCCAGATTTTTGAAGATAGATAGGTGCCCAATTCCCATTAATTTCAATGGGATTTAAATGCTTAAATACCTTTTTAAAATCTGGACTGGAGGAACCTAAAGCACAAGGATTTAGGCACCTAAGAGACTTTTGAAAATGGGGTCTAGGTTACAAAGTTATTTAGGCAGATAACAAAATGTTACTCCTTTTGCTTAACTGTTTCTTTGTTTGGAAACATCTTGCACAGTATAGTTATTTGAGATAAAAGCCACTTTTCTAATTTAGTAGTAGTAGTCTTTTTTAGTCTTTAGTAGTTTTTAGTAGTCTTTTTTCCTAAAGAGACCTGTTGTTCGTTAATTGCACTAGCAGTTCAGGGTGATGATTCATCAGATCTCAATGTTACTCATACAGAAAGACCACAGTCTTGGTTCAGTAGTGAAGATGCTCGGCCAGATTTGATGACAAAGTATGGTAGTAATGCTCTAAGGAAGCTAAAGATTCACTAACATATGCATGCCTGTGACAAGATACCAGCTCAATCTACGTAACATGATTCTGTCCCCATGACCAGTACAAAGATGCCTCTCCTTCCACCCTCCTCTTATATATTGATAAAACAAGTTATGTATTTCATATGCTTTGTTACTATTCTGAACCTTGTACCTGCCAGATTGAACTAAACATCCTCCTCCATTATCCTATCTTACAAGGGGTCAATGTGTTCCTGTACCATCTCTTGGAAGTTTGTTTATGTAGTTAGTTGAGAACTCTGGGTGTTCTTGTTCCATCCTCTCAGGTCAGGAATGTGTTTAATTGATTAGCTAATACCTGGTATGTTACTATCCTGCCAAGGAGAGGCCTATTTTGGTTCACTCTGTCTCAATCTTCCTAGGGCTCCAGCAAGGCCTATAAGACTTTTTTAATGTTTAAAGACCTTTCTTGAGTGTTAGAACATATCACTTTAGAGTAGTGGAGGGGAAGGGGGACTCAATGGTATCTCCCTAAAAGAGTGATAGCATATCTTTCCCAAATTGATATTATTCACTAACTTTTATTCCTGTTATTTGTTCTTTCCCCAAACAGCAACCTTAAGCAGTGGATACATTGCAAGGAGCAAAAGAGTATAACATAGTTAAATCACAGCTCACCAGATACATGCACCTATGCAAACACTCACCGATAGATCAAGCACTGTTGGAGTCATTAGCTGATTTTTAATAAAGAGCTTGATTCTGCATTCCCTTTTTGGTTTAAATGGAAGTCTCGCCTAAATGCTACAGGATTGGACAACAGATTTGGCTTGTGTTTCTACCCTCATAAAATATTTGTAACATTATATTTGTTGCAGTTGCTACATCACATATTAGAATGTAAAAAATGAAGCACTATTTCATTCAGAATTATAAAAATTCCAATAGCAGGAGAGCATTAATTCCATGCTACATTGCTAGAAAGAACGGAATCATATAAATGGAATAAACCTATATTACATCATCCACCCCATTCCACTGTCAATGCAGATTTTTCCTTTACATTATATTCTCTGTCTAGTGCTTTATCCAGTTTAGTTTTAAATGACAGAAATGAAAGTTATTTACCTAATCCCTTTGGTGGTCTACAAAAGTGTCAAACAGATAACACAGTTAGGATTTTCTCCTATTCTCCTTATATTTATTAGTAAATAAATATTCAGTCTAAATTTCTTTCCTTAGTTTCATCCTATTACTCTGAAACAATTGCTCTCATTCTTTTCTAGGTGTTTGTACCCTCTCGGTACTTACAGATACTTCAACTTGCTCTTCCATAACTGGACTGGTTCTGACAGAATAATAGCAGTAAAAGCAAAGCAGTGAAAAACCCAATAGCTTTGGTTCTCAGAGCATGAATCTTTATTTTCAGTTCATTTTTGGTGAGTTCACATGAGCTGAGTTTTGCTTTGAGTTTTGAGTTCTTTCATACTCAAAATTTCACAGTGAAACTCAACCAGAACTGATGAGTTTTGCCTGGTTTCCAGTGGAAACTAAATATTAGCTCAAGTTCACTTGAATTTCAGCACTGGCTCACTGAAAGAATTACAAACTTCAATTAACCTTTCAGCAAAACTGTTTTGAGATTTGTAATAATTCTCAGGGCTAAGACTATAAGAACTTTGATTAGTCTTCTGTCAGATGAAACCAGATGCAATCAGCTTCTGACTGAAGAAACTCCATGGAAAATTAAGCCTGGTAGGTGATGTTAGATTTAGGTATTGCATCTTAATGGCTGGATCTTGGTTCTGTGAAGGTTTTTGCTGAATTTCCCCCCACCTCCCATGAGCAAAACAATTATTTTTTCACACAATTGAACAAAAGTGTTGTTTGGATGGAAAGATCATATAGTGTGGAATTTTCATGAGACTGAAAAAAATGACCAACAGAATACATTCAGGGAATTTATTTCTTGAAAGAGTTCAGTTTAGCATGTAAACAATGAAGGGACATATTTTTTAAAAAGATCATGGCTATATTTTCAAATGCTCAGCACCCACAGTGGGGTCAGATTTCCAAAAGAGCTCTGCTCCCATCTAGTCACATAAATTAGGACTACATTTTCACCATCCAGCTTCTCTCATTTGACACTTATGGTCAGATTTGTGAAAATGCACAACACCCAAATTGCTGAGCTCTTTTGAAAATCTTGCCTCTTATTTTGGTGTATAAGGGTGAGCTGCTCTGTGTTGAAAATATGGTTCCAATTGTACGTGATGTGCTCTTAAAAATCTGGGCCAAAAGCATATGATAATATTTAAAAGGCCTGACTGCTCTCAGCAAAACTATGAATTACACCTGCAGGCTAAGAGTATTTTTGTCATCTTGTTATCCAAAACTCTTTTTTAGTTGCTGCCAAAAACAAAAAAAGGTTGTAATTTCAGACACATGTGCTCTGCAACTGAGAGATGTGAGAGAATGAAAAATTGGAAACAACAGATGGAATGTACTTTGAATGCAAAGAAAAATATTTACTTAGGGATATTTACTGTAATACTGAGATCTCTTCTCATCCCTTCACTTCCACTATAGTAGGGTTTTTAGTTGTTATTTAAGGCCAGCCTAGATAAACGATAGGGAAAAACCTACAGGTTTGGCTGCATTGTTATTATTATTTATGATTGTATTTATTATTTTGATTTTATATACAATTCAGTTATTTACATTTTATGGGACAAATGTTCAAAAATCGAAGGCAGAGGTCAATGTGCTATAAATACAAATGCACTTAGATTGTGTGTGACATTACCACAACTGCACACACAAATTTAGGTCCCAGTCCCTCAGACAGTTAGATTTGTGAGCTAATTTATGCATATGAGTAATCCCATTAAGTTCAATGGGTCTACTTACATGAGTAAAGAGTGTATTGGAGCCTTATTTAAATACTTAACTACTCATTTAGATGTTTATTTGATTGATATATACACACTTTGCAGTAGTTAGATGGTGGAGTTGCCAGTTCCTCTTCTCCATCTGTGTTTTCCCAGTACAGGAAAAGATTACTTGTTCCAACTTCAGTGATTTGATGATCCTCTCCATACTGCCATAGAACCTGTTGACACCCTAATTCCAGAGCTTCACACTTGGCATAAATGAAAGAATAATCATTACCTCCCAATTTGCAGTCCCCCATTCCTTCTTTGCAGGCTCTTACATATTTCAGATCTTCCCATAAAGTTATTGGATCAGAGCTTCTGCTTCCGAAGTATGGGCCCGTAGGACTCAATATAACATACATCAGGGCTCTTGTTGGCTTCTTGACTCCAAGAGAAGGTTCTGTTCCAATTAAACTAGGATGGATATACAAGACTACACATGTTCAGTGTGGGACCCACTCCTTTTCCACTTCTGCAAGTTTCTGGATTCACTCTAGCAGCTCCTCCTTATCAAAACATGGCACTGTTGCCCACACCGCTGACTACAGCATCCTGTCCATGTTGAGCGTTGGGGGGCAGATTTTACCATCCACTCCTCGATAGGCCTTCATTCCTTCAAACAGTCCCACAGCATAGTAGAGAGATGATGAGGGCGGATGTAGTGAAAGGTTCTCAAGAGACCTAATATGAGGATTTTCCCATCCTGAAGCCAAAGACCGTTCAATTGTCAGCATGTTATCTGTGAAAACCGTTCTGAATACCAAGCCACTGGGGTCTGTTTTTTCCTTCAAAGTGGTAGCTGAGTTAATAATCAAGTCTGCAGCCTTGAAAGATTCAGTGACTTGCTATGTGGCTCCCCTGGTACATCTTCCAGCTATGCATTCATTTTGACAGTCCATCATGCTGGTAGAATAACAATAATTTCCAAAGGAGGCAGGACGAGCTTTCTCCATGGCCCGGCTTCTTTCAGTCAGTGATCTGGATGAAGTGCCTACAGGATATCTCCCTAGTGCAATGCCTCCCTGCTGGGACTGAAGCTGCTGGGACATGTTGCTGCAGAGGTTCGATTGGGACAGATACTCTCCCCACTGCTGCTTGAAGGTTTCAATTGCATCAACGGCAGGCAACACCACTTTCCCTTGGTTGCCACTAGGGGGAGCAGCAGCCAGAGCCCTGGGACATCACCAAACACTTGCTGCAGCCAAATCTCCCTTCCCAAGGGAGCAACCCCACAATCTATAGGCAACTATCCAGTATGAAAATGGAATATCATCTGAGGTTAGCATTGATACCGGCATGATGTAAAGCTGCATCATCGTGCTTACCGGCTTTGGCATCTTTTTCTCTATTCTGCTTAAGTACACTTTTGGAAACAATCAGTGTGGGGTACTAAGTGAATCCAGGATAGACGGCAGCTTGTTCAGCATCAGACAACTTCTTAGCAAAAGGCATGTCACTCATCTCAGTCAGACATTTTGTGCAAGTGAGATGGGAGGGTGTCCTGCTGGTACTGTCAGTCTTGCAAATCTAGAATTAGGGCAAATTAGGGCTGTTGCCTGATTTCTGGGTTCTTAGTAATATGAATGGGGTAACAGGCTTGCCAATTGATCTGATCAGAAGATAATGAGGTTCTTGCCCCAGAATCAGTCTCCAGAAGAAGTTTTACAGGGACCCCAGGGGTGCACGACAGGAATGTTCACCCTGATGACCAAATCTGTATAATTTTATAAGCTTTTATTAAGATAACATACAATGATAGACAAATGGCTGATTAAAAGAAAATGAATAATTAAATTGATAATGGGTAAGATTACAGTCTTTTTCTAAAGACACGTGATATATATATATATATTTTATACTGTATGTTTTGGATTAATATACTCACACTCTTCCCTGATGACCTGGTTGAGAGAGATGTCCGGTTCCTCAACTCTTGAGTGGAGAGGTGGAGAGCTAAGCAATGCTTGAGAGCTAAGAGCTATAAGGTTAAGATTAAGACTACGAGTAATACTAAGTATAAATGAAGAACAAAAGATTCTAACAAACATTAACTAAAAGAAGCTTAAAGGAGGGGTAGCTCACAATCATCCCAAGTAACATGGTTTGCCCCTGTTTTTATACCCTGAACAATGTGTTCTCCTTTGAAGTCCAAACTTGGCTGCTTCACTCCCAAATTATTAGGGTACACTTCTTCTATAGGCTGGCAGGTTCATGCGTATTAATGACATATCCAGGTGGTTTGCTCATCTCACCTTTGTTTTTTCTGGCCCTTTTTCTGGATTTTGTGGCGTAGCTGTGAAGTTTATTTGGAGCATAAACTGAGGCAGCTCCCCCTGTCTTGATGCCTCCTGACTTATCTAGGATAAAGATTATAACCATATACGTTTTATCCTTTAACTCATCATTATTTATCTGGGCCGAAGGTCCCAAACATATGTATGCTAACTGCCTTAGCTTTAATACAGGAGGTGGCCTATAAGGTACGTTGCATTACAGCTTTAATACATTAGTATGAATCTATGACTCTAGTATAAGAAACCAACAATACTTAAATCTACAAGCAAGCAAGTAGGCTAGTACTATAGGCTGCACTGTTTCCTCTTTTCCAGTCCCGGAAGGATGAGCTTAAGATCCCACTACTGTTGTTGCTATCACAGATCTGGAGCTGAATGAAGATTTTGCTGATGCCCCTTTTCCAGTCCTGGAATAGGGGGGCATGAGAATCCTGATGCCTCTGGGGTGGAGGAAGGATGGGAATGTGGAAAAGATGTGCACTGCCTTCCACCATCCTGGACTTCTTAAAGGGAGATGAATGGTGTTAAAAATGAAATGCTGGAGAGCTTTGAGGGAGAGGAGTGTTAGAGTTAAATGCTCGGACCCTTTCAGCTTTATACGTGAATAGCTATGCAAATGTGAACAACTTTATACAAATGTGCAGTCTACTAGTTTTTGATCTGAGGATGTTAGGATCATGGACCAGAACAGGTGAACTGACTGCAGCACGTCCTGTCATGAGCTGTCATCAACCCCATTCTACGTTTAGTAGCAGTGCTGGATTAAACAAACAAAAGCAGACAGAACTAAATTTTTGCATTATTTTTTTCATTTCATTTCAAATGTGGAAAGATTACCAAAAAAGTTGAAATTGTCTAAGCAGCAAGTTCAATCCGATTTAATTTTATATGGATTCAGCCCTGTACTACAGTTGTGCTAAATTTCTACATATACCTGGCAGTAGGTCTATTTGAAGCATCCATTAGTGCCCCAACCTGCTGCATAAATGGAGCATCATTAAATTACAGGATCAGGGCCTCCAATTGCTATTGCTACCATTATTCTGCTGTCTGTCTTTCTACTTAATGGTGTCGTCTGTCAAACTTTCTAAGTGGTAGATAGGTTAATTTATATCTCTGCCTTTTACCATGTGCATTTAAAACTTTCAAACCAGTTGTGCTTTAGAATGTGGTTTGATATAGTAAGTGAAAGCCATTCTGTATATTGCACCAGTTATTGCTTTTTGGGCTATTATCCAGAAGGATTATTAAAACATTGTTCCCAAGAGTTACTGTAGAAGAAAATCTAGGTCCTTTTTTTCCATTACTCCAATTTGCATCTGAAACAGGAGAGGGGCAGACAGTAGGCATCCAGTTTCAGGCTGAATTTAGGTAGCATCAGGTACCTTTTTAGCATTCCTGCTGTCGCAGTATTTGATTTGTGATATTAGAAAATGGATATGGTCTGTATTACTGTGTCCCTGAAATGAAATGATAGACTGACAGAAATGTCTGAAAGAAGAATCTGAAAGAAAAGTATGGTATATCTACAAGATGATATGCTAGCCAACCTCGCTGGCACAAAAAGAAAGGTAGCTATATTTTACTCACATTT
The DNA here is from genome assembly GCA_007922155.1 of Mesoclemmys tuberculata. Classification (NCBI taxonomy): domain Eukaryota; kingdom Metazoa; phylum Chordata; order Testudines; family Chelidae; genus Mesoclemmys; species Mesoclemmys tuberculata. The sequence goes on from ML675601.1 coordinate 86,571,590, forward strand.
ATTGTACCCTTTAAGTTTAAAACTAATAAGCATTTTATTTTCTTGAGCACTTTACATGTATGAATTCTAATTTAGTTCTTCTTTCCTATAAACTATTATATAGTCAAGTTCTCTGAGAATTGGCACTCAGCATTTAAACTCTATCAAGTGATTTTTATTTGGAATATTCATCGTCCACGAAAAGGCACACTTCTTATTTAGTGATTTACTCAGTCTTGTAAAAAAGTTCAGTGTTGCCATTTATTAAAAAAAAATGTCTGAGGTTATTGTTTCTTCATACATTGCAGTTGTCATTATAATTAAGGTCATCACTTATATGGTCATCATGCTCTTCTCTCACTGATTCTGCATTCTAAAGCTACATTCCACCATAAATGAATGATTCATACATAGATTGAAAGGCCAGAAGGGACCAGTATGATCTTTTAGTCTGATCCGCTGCATAACACAGGCCATAGAACTTCCCTGAAATAACTCCTGTTTGAACTAGAACATATATTTTAGAAAGGCATCCAGGAATATGTATAATAAAGATGTATAACTCATATTTCTTCAAGTGGCCTCTGCACATCCATGTTCTTTGGATGCTTTGACAGTGCAGCTTGACCTGCTAGAACCTTCTAATATCAGTGTCAGTTGCAATGCTGTCATGACCTTGGTCTTCTCTCTTTGCAGCTCTGAACATTCAGAGAAGGAAGCTCCAAAAGGAGGCATGACGTGCCAGCCATTTCATTTTCTTCCCACCAGGGTAGCAGATAGACCAGGTCCTTGGACCCCGATCTCTCAGAATGGATCATATCTAGTGCTTCTGCCTTTTTAGGGTAGTGAGTCCTTTCTTTTTTACTAAGGATCTTAGTGCCCTAGCACAGGTACTTGGTTCTGCTGTGTGGGAACAGAAGACAAAGAAACTCAACCTCTCATCCTGCTGTTTTTCCTGCTTTGGATGCCCATATGCATTGTTTGGCCTGCTTGAGGGAAAGTCGTTTGCCTTTTATTGTTCCATCTGCAGCACCTTCCTCCACAGGGTCAGAAAGATGTATCAGAATCACCTCCTATCTATGCGATTGCCAGAAGCATTAGCAGCTAAACTTTCTTGCTCCATAACACAAAGACCAACAGTGTTAGGCAACAAGCCTCAGCTACAACCCCTGAGGGGGTTAGAAACCTGGCAAAGTCCTTGACAGGGGGCAAAACTAAGGTATCAGTCCCTCTAAATCTGCAAAGATGAGATCTGGCAGCCTGATACACACCTGGCCTCAGAGGTCTGTGCCTCAGCTGAAAGAGCCAATCCTAGAGACCATACTCCTCAGGATCTGGTACTTCCTATTCCACAAACTGACATGCAAATGTGTACTCATAGGCTCTGGCCCTGGAAGTCAGAGCCACAGCAAAGGATACTATTAAGGGCCAACACTGTGTTATGGATCCACCCTTTGCCCCAGATCTGAGGCTATTGGTTGCATGACTGAAAAGGCTCCGGATGCTTCCTCAGAGTTATTTATTCCTTCTGGATGCACAATACCATGGAGGTTCAGGTTCATCTCATTGAGTCCTTGGAATGCCCTCGTTTAGATCTTAATTTGGATTAGGGGGTCCTACATGAACCATTGCGTATATTATCCTCAGTGCTTAAAGATAAAGGAAAGAAGCATAAGGTGGTGAGAAAGAATAAACTTTACAACTTTAAAAGGCTAAATCGTTTAAAAGGCTAAATCCTTTCCTTAAATATGCAAACCTTGCTGGAGACCCTCTCCCCTAGAAACTTTACTGGTTTCCAAGGAAATATGTCTCATGTCCTTCAGCTTTTCACTTAACCAAGTCATTGTTGTCACCCCTGGAAAATGCCTCAGAATGAACTCCAAGTTGCACTGTAAATGCATACAAAGAGCAGGGAATTGGATCATAATAGGCTTGGTGTATTTCCATGTCTTTCCCCTGCCAAGGAAATCAGGGAACCTAGAAAGGATTACGGAAACTAATTTCTCCAACTTTTTAGATTATTAGATTACTCTCCCTCATGCACGGATTATGATAGAGAATTCTCTACTCAGACTTTATGGCCAGAACGGACTATTATGGTCATCTACTCTGACCTCTTACACATTGCAGGCCACAGTCCCTCACCCACCCACTTCTGTGATAGTCCCATAACCTCTAGCTGAGTGACTGAAATCCTCAAATCATAATTCAAAGACTTCAAGTTACAGAGAATCCATCATTTACTCTAGTTTAAACCTTCAACTGACCTGTGCACCATGCTGCAAAGAGAGGCAAAAAATAAATGGGGTCTCTGCCAATCTGGAGGAAAAATCCTTCCTGACGTCAGATATGGCAATCAGTTGGATCCTGAGTATGTGGGCAAGACCCAACATCCAGCCACCTGGGAAAGAATTCTCTTCCCCCTAGTAACTCAGAGTCCTCCCCATCTAGTGTCCAATCAGTTGGCCTTAGGGGATATTTGCTACTAGCAGTCACATATTGGCTACATGCCATTGTGGGCACTCTCATCATAGCATCCCCTCCATAAACTTATCAAGCTCAGTCTTGAAGCCATCTAGGTTTTTTGCTTGCACTTCTCCCCTTGGAAAGCTGTTTTGATGATAAGAAACCTTCATTTAATTTAAAACCTAAACTTGTTGATGGCCAGTTTATATCCATTTGTCCTTGTGTCATATTGGCAGCTAACTCCTCTCCCTCCCTGTTATTTATCCCTCTGATGTATTTAGGGAGACCAATCATATTTCCCCTCAGACTTCATTTGAGGACCTCTTGAATCTCCTCTCATAAGGTAGGTTTTCCATTCCTCGCATCATCCTACTAACCATTCCCTGCACCTGTTCCAGTTGGAATTCATCTCTCTTAAACATGGGAAACCAGAACTGCACACAGTATTCCATCTGAGGTCTCATCAGTGCCTTGTATAATGGTACAAGCACCTCCCTCTCTCTACTAGAAATACCTCATGTGATGCATCCTAGGACTGCATTAGTTTTTCACAACTACATCACATTGGCGGCTCATAGTCATCCTGTGATCCTAGGTTCTTCTCTTCCTCTGTCACTTCCAACTGATGCATCCCTAGCTTACACCATAAATTCTTTTTATTAGTCCCTAAATGCATGACCTTGCACTTTCCACCATTAAATTTCATCCTATTCCTATTTATCCAGTTTTTAAGATCCTTCAGATCTTCTTGTATGATAGTCCACTCCTTCTCCATATTGGCAATACCTCCCAACTTTGTGCCATCTGCAAATTTTATTGTGCAAAGGTCATTACTGAAAATGTTAAATAAGGTTGGTTCAAAGACTGATCCCTCAGTAACTCCATTATTAACGTCCCTCCAACCTGACAGTTCATCTTTCAATATGGCCCATTGTAGTCTCCTGTTTAACCAGTTCCTTACCCACTTTTCAGTTTTCACATTAATCCCCACCTTTTCTAATTTAACGAATAATTTTCTATCTGGAACTGTATCAAATGCCTTAATGAAAGTCAGGTAGATTAGATCTACGGCATTTTCTTTGTCTAAAAATTTAGTTATTTTCTCAAAGAACGATGTGGCTGGTATGGCATGATCTATCTTTCCTAAAACCATACTGTATTTCATCCTAATTACCATTTACCTTTGTGTCCTTAACTATTTTCTCTTTCAAAATTCATTCCAAGACCTTGCATACAACTGAGGTCAAACTAACAGACCTGTAGTTTCCCAGATCACTTTTCCCCCTTTCTTAAAAATAGGTACTATGTTAGCAATTCTCAAGTCTAGGGTAAAACCCCTGAGTTTATGAATTCATTAAAAATCCTTGCTATTGGGCTTGGAATTTCATGTACCAGTTTCTTTAATATTCTGGGATGGAGATTATCCTGGCCACCCAACTAGGTCCCATTGGGCTATTTGAGTTTGACCGAAAAAGGTTTAGGTGTTGGGTCATGTCTACATTATTTTTATATTCCACCCCATCCTCAGTGATCCCACTTCTTCTTTCCTTGTTTGCTTTTTATTTATATGGCTATAGAACCTTTTCTATTGGTTTTAATTTCCTTTGCAAGGTCCAACTCTGAGTTTCTTTTGGCAGTTCTCACTTTTTCCCTACTTTCTGACCTGCAAGATGTAGCTTTCCTTGCTGATCTCTCCCATCTTTCATTCATTGTGGGCTTTCTGCTTTCTCTTAATAACCTGTTTGAGATGCTTGTTCATCCATCCTGGTCTGCAACACTTCCCTACAAATTTTTTCCCCTGGCTTTGGATGCAGGCTTCACATAGTTTCTGCAACTTAGACTAAAAGTAATTCCAAGCCTCCCCTACATGCAGGTCCTTCAGTCCAGTCCATTTCCCTAATGCCCTTGATTTTTTGAAATGAGACCTATTTTTAATTAATTTCTATTTAGTTTAAACTAAATTAGCTTTGGATCACTTGAACCAATGCTGTCCGCTACAACCAGTTCTTCTATGACGTCCTCACGACTCAGCAATCCCAAATCTAAACTGGCATCACCTCTTGTTGTTTGGTGGGACTATTTGTGAAGAAATCTGTCGGCTATCATATCTAGGAAATCTGGGCCCTACCATTATTACTAGCACTTGTCCTCTAGTCTTGAACTGGGAAATTAAATCACACAATTCCCAGTAGCATTGATTTCATTAAAAGCATTAAAGAGACCTCTAGCTATATCCAAAATGGATCCTGGGGGTCTGTACTATACCCCAAGCACTATCCCAGGGAAGCCTCTTGTAGCTTCCGTCCCAAAGTCATTTTGACCCAAACAGATTTTGTTTTATCCATTCCATCACTTCTAATCTTTTTACATTCTGCCTCATCATTAATATACAATGGTACCTTTACCTTTATTTTTTTTCTTCCTGAACAACACATACCCTTCAACACCTGTACTCCAGTCATACTACTATTCCAACATGTTTCTGTTATGCCTGTAATATTCCTGTAATTCCTATAAATATTCCTGATTTCATTTCCTGTAACAGTAGTTCTAGTTCCTCCCTTTTATTACCCAGGCTCCTTGCATTGGTGTACAAACATCAGTCTAATTCCAGATCTCAGTATTTATCTTCAAGTCACTCACTAGCTTGGGATGTGGATATTTAAAATCACCTAAAGTTCTGAGATGAAAACTGTTGTTGACAATTTTCCTCCTCTGGCTTAATGGAACTTCCTATGATAAGGGTAAAGCTCATCTCTGCAGGAGACATTGGAAAGAACTTTCAGCCCAACACTGGGAAATGAACTCACACAGGAACTAAGGACAATTACAAGCTTCACTATCTTCTGCTTTAAGTGCCAGGTGGTTTTCTTTGACCTTGCCTTCTCTAATCAACATATAGCAATGTGAGTTTTATTTCCTATATTAATTATTTTACATCATAAAACATCATAAAACCAAGACAAAACACTCCACTGCACACATTTCTCTCCCTGAGGAGATGATCAGAGAACAGATACATGACAGATATTAGTCACATCACATAATGCGTTGTTGGAAGGCACTCAGCTACTACAGTGATGACCATAGGATGAGAATCTACATACAGTAGAATAGGTGTCAATCATAGGCATTTACTAGGGCTGTTTGAAATCTTAAACATGTGTAAAGGCAGAAATCTCTCAAATTGTCCTTATCTCATTGAGTACTGGCATCAGGATTTTCCTATATAATAAGTACTTGTTAATGCAAAGGACATCACCTCTGTCAATAGGGTCTCAGCCACCAACACCAGACTACAAGCACATATATCATGGCTGTTTAATTTTCTGACTATAAAATACTGGAACACAAAGCAAATCACATTAAAGCACCGAGTGACTTTCAAATAGAATTCCTTACTAAAGGCAATGTTCACTCATCCTGGTGATTCCTGATATCCAAATGAGCATGGTAAATCCCTTGAGGGTGCCAGAGAAGCTTCTTTTCTGCACAGTATCTTCAAAAGTCTATTCCTGAGTATTCTTACAGTACTCCCTAATAAATACAGTGATAAGTTCTGTAAAACCTGATTTTATATTTGTCATCATCATGATCATAAACACAGATGAGACTGCTGAGGTTCACTTCACTGTTCATCTGAACTGATCAAGAGACAACATTTTACTACATAGAGGATGAAATTCACCCATATGGAAAGGCCCAGCACAAGCCCTATGTACAATTTAAGATCCACATAAACCCCATTTTGATGGCTCAAATTGCAACTGAGTGGTGCCTAGACCATGGTTTGTCCCTCTGTACAGGAGTGTATCTCCCCTGACATGAAAAATAATATGTACATAGCACCTTCCACCTGTGAAATTCAATCTGTTTTACAAACATTAATGAATTGAGTCTCACTATTCTGCTCTATGGCAGTATATCATTTGTGTTTTCAAGTTGTGTTAATATAGAAGCTAAAAAATTAACAATATTTTTGGCATCCTGTATGTGTAAAGAGTGAAAAAATATATATTGTTTTTTTTAATTCTGGAGAAAACCAATTAAGTCTGCCATATAATGAGTAATGATGCCGAAATAACAAATCAATTTCTATATAATTTGGAGGATGCAGCACTATAAATTCTACAGCCAGGATCAATAATTGGCAATAAAATATCAAGCCATAATTATCCAACTTCCATAGCCAAACTACACATTTATATAAAAGTAGAACTTCAAGTTTGAGTTTGCAGTCTAATCCCCATAGTCAGAAAATGTGACGGATCCAATCAAAGATGCCAACTACAATCACTCCAGCAGACCTAAAAAGGCATAAAGGACATGTCATATCACTTCTGTGGTATAAAGCCCATAAAGGGCTCTCCACAGGATCAGAGATCCAGAATTGAGGAGCAGGTGGAAAGTGGGGAGCTCAGGAGAGACACTGAACCTCAGGTTAAATCTCAGCCATCTCTCTCTCTCTCTCTCTCTCTCTCTCACACACACACACTTACTTTAAGGTAAGTGCCATGGGCAGCCTATGTGAGGAGAAATGCAGAAGACTTAGAGGCTGCACAAAGTCACTCAGCTTACATTTGACTTGCCCTGATCAGACCAGAATCCTAAGATCTGGAGGGATGAATCCCCTTGTCTGAGTGTGTGTACACACATGTGGGCAAATCCCATCCCCTGTGAAAGAATCTGTAGAAAACTCCATAAAATTCCCATGTAACCAGGAAATTCTATTGCATTGTTATGCAGAAAGACGTAAATGAACAGAGTGAGCTATGAACAGGCTTTCCCTTTCTCTCCAGGAAAACCCTAGCCAGTAAACCCTCTTGGTGAATTAAGCAGCACACAGTTCCACCATGGTAACTTCACCACATCTGTTTATTATTTGTCTTCTTCTTAAACTATAGCTACAACACACCCATATAGCGGCAGTTATGAGGAACTCCTTCTTATTCCCTGGGTTAATCTTTTATATTACATGCTTTCCCCAGCTGGTGAGCTAATTACCTCGTTAACTCATCAGGCTACCAGAAGGTGCAAGTGCTCCCTTCTACCTTAACCATACCCACTGCCTTGGGTATTCTAAATCAACAAGGCTCTGGCTTCTATATACCCCCAATGTAAAACTGTTAAATACCCTGTCTCAGGTTCCTTTTGGCCTTAAAATGTATGAATCCCTCACTATATACCCTGGCCATTAAGAGTACATCTACACTGCAAATAAAAACCCCACAGCAGCAAGTCTCAGAGCCCGGGTCAACTGACTTGGGCTTGCAGGGCTCCCAGTATGGGGCTAAAAACAGCAGAGTAGGCATTCCCAGTGGGCTGGAACTCAGGCTCTCAAACCCAGCAAAAGGAGAGGGTCTCAAAACCCAAGTTTCAACCCAAGTGGGAACAGATAGCCTGCTCTTTTAGCTCTGTAGTGTCAGCCTCAGAAGCCCAAGTCAGTTGACCTGGGCTCTGATGCTCAGTGTGGTAGGGGTTAGGATTTTTTGCAGTGTAGATATATCCTGTAAGGGTTTTCCTTATAGATGTGATTTGGCCTCCAGTCTATTAAAACTGAAGGAGTTTTCACTTTACTTAATCTTAATTAATTTAATCTTTAATTTGATTTACACGCATACTACAGTTTCTTACGGTGATGATTCATTTGAAAGGCACATGCTTACCTAACAATATCTGGTATGATAGATGCATTGGCTCTATATTGATTTGTTGATTGTCAAAATATATGTTGTATGCTGTTAGCACTTTGTTGGAGTTATCTGCTAGTCAGATTACCCCACCATGACTCTATCTGATTAACAGAGCTCCAGTGTGTTGTAACCTTGCTTCCTTAATAAATCTTTCTTAAGTACTTACCAAAGTTCCAGAGCCAGTTGTCTCAGACCTTGCGGGTAGTAGGAGGCAGCCCAAGTAGATTCTAACCCACCCAGAGGGGAAATATAGAGTGGTATCCCCCAACATTTCTTGGTACTGATTTCTGGGATACTCTCTACTGATCCAAGTAAGCATACTTTCCACCCTGGTGGAGAAAGATAGGTCCTCCTTCAACTGATCAAGCATGGGTTAGAAAAATGGTCCTTATATTTCCGCTTGTGTGGGCTAGGAACAAATTGGACAATGGATGCATGAACACTAAAATTTTACTGGAAGGGAGAGAACCTCCTTCACAAACACAATATCCAGTGCACAGAGAGGCAATAGCACCTCTAACGGACATTCTGACAACTTTGGAAGCCAGAGGCACAGTTACCTTTAAGTGTAATTCTCCAGCATGGCCTGTTAAGAAACCAAATGGTCATTTTTGATTAACCATTGCTTATTGTAAAGTAAATGGTTTAGCTAAATCTATGGTCCCAAAGGTAGCTGCTTATCTACAAATGAGCTCTAAAATCTCTCTCTGGAAATGAAATATTTTTCTGCACTAGATGTTAGCAATGGATTTTGGAGACTGCCACTAGCCAGGAAAGCCAATATAGAACCGCTTTCATGTAGGAAGGGATCCAGTGGGCATGGGCAGTCCTATTCCAAGGATATAAGGAGTCTTTCTATGTTCTATGCTTATATGAGGATGCAGTTGGAAAAGTATAGCAAGCCCACTAGACTTCTCCACTATGTGGATGTTGTTTTAATGTAATCACTGACTGAGAAGGAACATTGTGATGATATAATTGAACTCATTTTCTTCATCAAAACCACAGGTCTCAGACTTAATAGTGTAAAGCCCTGTTAGCAAAAGCTGGTCACCTTTTCAGAGTGACACTTGGACAGGAAGAAAAGTCCACTGACAGAGCTAGAGTTAAGTGTTATTCTAGCTATATCTACAGATCACAAGGCTTTACAGTCATTTTTAGGGATTACAGGGTTTTACAGAGATTTTGCAGCTGTAGATGTGGAACTTGCCCAACCTTTGTATGATTTAGGGAAGACTGCACATTTGGAATGGGAAACAGAGCATCCTGACGCAGTTTATCAACTAAAACAGGCTTTGGGAAGTGCTTCTACAGTAGCTAGGCCAGATGCATACACGTCTTCCATCTATATCCATCTTAACACTCCTGGAGTTGTCATTAGTCAGCATTATGGAGGTTGGAACCTACCTGTGGCTTTTGCTTCATGATTACCCAAAACAGGTGAGCTAAAATATGGGAGGAGTGAAAAAGTTATATTAACAGTATACTGGGCTGTTATGAAACACCAATTCCTTCTTGTCAATTAACAGATTAGAGTTAGTCATCATACCCAACTTAAGATCTTGTTGGATGAGCATATGGCTGTTGGGCAAGATAGTGACCAGTAAATACTGAAATAGATGTTAGCCCTTAGTGTAGGAAATAACCAAGCAGTTCATCGTAAAGAACCCAAGCAGTGGGTAACTAGGGTTATCATTGAGGGTAAACCACATGAATGTACCAGATAGTGCCAGACATGCTACTTTTAAAGAAAAGGCTCAGGACAGAGTTCAAAGGGATGAGGACATTTGCTATATGGATGGGAGCAGCCATTATATATGAGGACATAACACTGCAGGGCAGGCAGGTATAAAACACGTAGTTCTAACTCAGCACAATTTGTTGAAATGGTAGCAGTAGCTGGAATGTTAAGGGAAGCAGCTGACCCAGGAGACAAATGTCCCATTTTCATCCAGGATTCTGATTATGTGTTTTGGGGACATTGGGGTATTGCTCCTAGCATGGTGGGCCAAAATAAATATCTAGCTACTGATGGTAGTTACATTAAAGTTATCCATATCTGGCAGTGGATTGAGAACTTATCTTAGTTTGACAGAGTTGATGTAGCTAAAGTAAAGTCCCATGGGAAAAGAAAGAACTTTTGAAAAGGGAGTAATAATCTAGCTGGCACATTGCAAAGGAGACTGCTGTATCACCCCCTGACCTGACATGGCACAGATAACTGCCACTTCAGTATCTGTGGTCACTTGCAACTTGGTAGGGGGGTCTAAAGTGCAATCCCAGAGAATTTAGGCAATCCAAATGCAGGGCACACAATTGGGACCCTTATATCAAAAAGCCAAGAAAGGACAAGTCAAATGGGAAGGGGCTACCCTGATCATGAAAAGGACATTTTTTGTGCCCTACTTGGTTCAAACCCCATTTGGGTAGTGCCAAGAGGCACTTGTAAAAAATTATTAAATTGAATTAATGGTTCTAAGGCTGGTAGCCACCCAAAACTAAAAGAAGCTACTGAACAACTGCAATACATAGTATGGTGGCTGGACTGCAAATCAGACCAAAAATTGGTTTGATGCTAAAGGAGATAGCATTTGGTTGGAACTCAGATTATGGTTAGATTGTCCTCCTTGTCCTAAGGGTAAGTGGGCAGGTCCTTATATGATCTCTGACAGAATGGTATCTCTGCATTTAGTGAACCTTCAAGAACAAGGTCATAAACGGTACCATGATGAACAAGTAAATTGGCATTGTAAGCATCTCATTAATGAATGAAGAGGGATAACTCTGTTTTCTTCTATAATGTGGAAGATGGTAACTTTTGGAATCCTGTGGTAGTTGTGAGGGAACAACGGGGCCATCCTGTGACCAAATCTCTGCCCTCAAATAGTTTGATAAATTTATCCTGTGTTAAATCAATTTCATGTCCCTTAAAAGACTTACAACCGATGTGGGAATTCAAAAGAGGAGGCACTCATGCTTGGAATATTATTCTTCAAATGCTCCCTGCCACAGTGATGTATGTGAAACCAAATAAGCATACCCAGTCGATTCCTCACTGGAACTGGACTGAACTGTCACCCATAAGCAAAATATTTGGGAAGAACTATTGCCTACGGATTCAACGAGACTGTAAATGTGGGGGACTTTACTGCTGTACAATTCAATATGGGGATCAAATCTCAGCTCTAGTTACTGATGTTCGAAAGATTCTGCAGTCTGAATGTCTGACAATGGTATCTGCTTATAGTCAGGTGAGAAGGGCAATTAGACAGACCTTGGCAGTAAATTGGCCATGGGTAAGCAATGGACTATCAGTTAAGAGAGTCTTTGGAAGGCCTATAGAACATGGAAGATCCCTTAGTGATGTAACTATGACTCTAGTGACTATTGTGGGGCATTTTACCTTCATTAATCCCTTGGCTCTAACATGGAAAAGAAATCCTTGCAAAGTGCATCATGGCATAATAATACCATATTGGTGTTAGGCTGTTGGGTCACCAGGGGAGGTGTTTGCCTTTGGCATGCACCCAGTGCACAGATCCTGACAATAAATCTACTACATTTGAGGATGCAAGTTCCATCCTTATTTGTTGGGTTAACTGACCCTTATTCAAGATGCAAGTGTCTCATGCTGGAGGTCCAGTACATGGAAATCTCTAGAGTTGCTTCATAAAGTTTATTGTGCCCCACATATTTGACAATTAGTTTTTGTTCCTTAACCGACAACTCCTACCTCCATTATCCTTCCCAATCCCACTCCTGCGTTACCTAATGTCAGGAGTAAAGCTCTCCAGCTGTGCCTGCTAAGTATTCCTGACAGCCTAATGAGTCAATTAGGCTGCCTGATGGACCACCCTGCCTGATTGGCTGAGGAAGCTAGGAGGCCAGTTCTTAGGCTTAGCAGCAGCAATAGCTCATTGGCTGCTCATATGCCCACAGACTCTCTGCCTCCCTGCAGTCATCTCTCATCAAGCCTGGCTTCTTCACAGCTCCAGTCCAGATCCAGCCCTGCACCCAGCCTTGTTCTCATCCTGGCTCAGCCTTGCTTCTGCCTCCAAACCAGCCCAGCTCCTGCCTTCCCTGACTCCTGGTAATCTGGCTCTGATGCTCAGTTCTGATTCCTGACTCCAACTCTGTCTCAACTCTTGGCTCTGGCATTATGACTCTGACTCCAGTTCTGACCTTTGGCCCTGCTCTCTGGTTCTGGCCCTATCTCTGGCATTCAGACTCCAACCACTAGGCATGACTCCCATTCTGACCATTAGGCATAACTGCCTACGACCTGGTTTCCTGACACCTAAACAACTAAATAATTGGGACTTCCCTTTAGTAAAAACATGATCTTTCCAGATCACAGTGGACCAAAAACATCTGGCTTTGTCGGATGCTGCCCTTTCCCTAACCAGAGTAATGCTCACTTTTGTTAATGCCTCTGTCATCGCTTTTTATCCCTGTTGCACCCTTTTCATAAAAAAAGTCACTTGCTTCAGGAATCATGGGTACATAGGACAATTACAGCAGGTAGACATAAAAGGAAACAACAAGATGCAAGTATGTATTAGGAGCACCTGGCACAGGAGTGGGTATACTCAATGTCCTGGAAGCAGAAACATTACAGAATAAGTTAGCATTGGCTCCAGATGCCACCAGCACTGCTCTTAAATAACAGCTTGGGACTAATACTTTAAAGAATAAGCTAGGTTTCATATTGAGTCAAGCTGTAATAAATTCAAATAACTTAGAGGCAAATAAAATTCAAGGTCCAATTACACGAAAGGTATCATGGGCTTTGCCTTGTCAGCAAAGAGTACAGTCTATCACAGATGATACAAAAGAAATAGTAACTCATCTAGAAGATGCCTGATGGCCAAAGTTGCTACAAAACAGGGTGGCGAAAAAGTGGGATACAGAAAGCAGTTTACCAGCAATGGTGGTATATTAATAATACATTGCACAAAAATGTACCATTGATATTTTAAGTCCTACACAAGGTAAACTGGTACAATTATATCCAGTTGTTAATATAGGTTGGGAATGGAGCTCTATGTTATGGCATCCTGTTAAGGATTGGCATTGGACCATTAAAAGGGATAATTTCTCTGTTATGTGGATTAATGGATGCTCTCACCTCCATAATGGATAAATTTGTCAAATCAAAATGTAATAACCAACAAGGGGATTGTGAACTGATTGTTGCACCAAAAACAGATAAACATTTCTACTTTTTGAGAGAAGGTAAAATATGTTTTCATGTTAGAGATGTTGAAACTGAAACTCAAAATACTACTTTTGTGGGAACTGTGGTAGCAGGTACCTGGTGTACTAACCAAAGTATCCAAGAAAGTAGGAGACCAAAAAGATACCTATCATTGCATTACAGAGTCAAGAAATAGCATTACAATTTCAGAACATCTTGAAAGGGTGGATGTAGGATTGTCTATCCAAGTCCTAGCTCATTAGGAAAATACGACATACATTACGTGACTAAGGCTATGTCTTCACTGACGGTGGCAAATTTGCCACCATCAGATTGATTTCTCTGGATCGACTAAGCGGTCAGTGAAGACCCGCTCAGTCGATTCAGAAATCAACATATTAAGACCACTTTCTCAAGTGGCATAGCACTGTATCAACGGGAACACTATTCCTAACGGTGCAGCACAGTGAAGACGGTGCGCAGAACAGAAGCAGAGAAATTGACGGGAGTTACGCAAGTTTTTTGCATAGCTTGCATAGCTCCTGTCAACTGCAGCCGAATCTCAAAGGTAAGTGTAGAAAGGGCCTTAATGTGGAATTAGATCATAAAGTAGGGGATATTAAGATAAAAATGAATATTGCTAATGGAAAAATTGTAAAACAAGGTGAAATTATTAAAAATGTTGGACAGCATATTTGGAGGGAATCAATTTTGAGATTGTCACCTACCACAAAGTTAATTTTAATTTTTTGTTACATCCTATAGTTGTATTATGTAGTAAACAAACTGTTTATGTATTAATTATGCTTTCAGTGTGTTGTTGGATCAAAAGGATGTATTTTAGATTTCAAAGGGTTCAAGAGAAAATGAGAATTGAAATGAACTTGTTAAATAAATTATAAGTTAGTTAAACAAATTATAAATAAGACCTGGAATGTATCATAACCATTTGGATGGAATATCCTCCCTCAAGGACTGGTGAGCTAACAATGTGTAAAATCCTTGAAAGACAGAGGCAACCTAAGGCAGGCCCTGTCATTAGGAAAGAAAAGGAAAGTGGAAAAGTAGGTTGCACTAACAACAGCACAAAACAGGATGTGGCCAGCAAAGTAAATGCAGCCTCAAGCTTTCAATCAATGTATTTGTTGGATGGCCTTTATAGGTTTGTACACGTGTAGAAGGGAATCCTGATCTGAGGCAAACGTAGCATGCCAAAATCACTGGCACTCTACCAACATAAAGTGAGTAAATCTTATGGCATGATGGATGGAGAAACCAAACTATGGTTATAAAGAAATTAGAATCATTCTTAAGTTCATAAGTCACATGAAAGACACCCAGGGGAGAAAGAGAGAGTGGTAACCCACAAGTGTCCAGTCCCAGCTTCTGGCAGAGGTCTAGACACACCCTAGTTGTTAGATGGCACCAGTCATGTGATACCAAGCAAGTGAAACCTGATTAATCTATAAGGGGAAGGATTTTTTACTCAGACTGTTGTTTTAAAACTCCCTGTTTGTTTTTGATGGCACCTGTTTAACACTAATGCCTATCAAACAACTAGAAGAAAAGTTCTTGTCAAAGATTCATTGCCCTAGTTCTTACAGTTTAAGACTAGAAAGCTCCCAAACTGTGACAAAATGGCTGAGACCTTCAGAAAAGCAGGAAAAACAAGATTAGACATTCCTGATATTTTTATGCTGAAAACCTCAAAAACAACTGCTTCTCCTTTACATTATTTAAACTTTTCAGGCTTTCTCTATATATAATTATAAAGAAGTGGAAAAGGAGAGCAACCCAACTTATTTTTTTTCCACTGGTCACTTTTAAGACAGTAAACATTCCCATTGACTAATTCAGTAATTTGGTTGCAACATAGAAAATAGGGCACCAGAAAGCTAAATTTATTCAGAAGCAGCACTGGGCTTCAGCACTGGCAGGGAGATATATTTTTATTATTTTAGGTGCAAAGGATGGATACCAACAAGTGAAAATGATTAAAGACTCCTCCCTGTTATGTAGTTAATTAGTACTCTGGCAACCTTAGGTCTAGTTTTTGAAACTGCCAGGCCCAACAAGTTTGTTTTGTTTTGTTTTAATGTGTTATTGTCTACTAACAAGGATAAATAGAAGGGAAAGATTTGAACTTTTGGGGAATTCTTCTTTAACATAGCTTCGAGATCCTCCAGTGACAGCTGGAAGATCAGGCCAGTTGGAAAGCCATTGCTGTTTCCACTCAAAGGCTGCCCCAAACTTCAGTAATTATTGAGGGTTACTTAGTGCTTGAGCCTAAGTAAAGTGTAGCTTTAAAGTAAGAGCACTCTTGTGTTACACTGTTTCTATCAGTCCATCAATCGGCTGGACAGCCATGTCTCCTTTTGATTTATTTCTTGACACCACCTCACACAGAGTAAAGTTACCAAGAGCTTTGGATTGACAGAACCATGGGTAACAACTTAGATTGCTAAAAAGTTTAATTAATATGAGTTTGAAGCACAAAACTATGACTAAAAATAATATTTACTCTGGGTACCAAATTGCCTTTACATTATGTTTTATCAAGAGCAGTTGTAGATTCTCTTGATCAAGTACTAGCAACAATGAGTGGAGAAAGAGTAGTTTATTTGATAGGGACAATGGAGAAGTGTAATGGTCCCTGGTTGGAACAGCTGTGCATGGTCTAGCCACTAGAGGGAGACATAAAGCCAAACAGTTTTAATGTGGGTTACAAATAGCTGACACTAAGATCAGAGAAACTCTGAGGAAGGAAACTAGAAAAACGTGATGCAGTGCATTTAGTTATACAGAGGCAAAGAATCATAGTTATACAGACCAGCATCATAGATATAAACAGGTAGATCAGACTATGATCATTTTGGCCTGTGAGGGATTATTTGAGGATAGCTTAATGTTAGTGATTGAAAAAGTGTTTATCCCATGAGCAGCTGGGGAATAAATATTAAAACATCTGCATAACAGCCATTGGAATGTCTGAAGGACTACAGTTGGGGCTTGAGCAGCCATTAGCATAGTGTGTCCTATGAGTGACATTCAAATTATTGCAGAAACATGTAAAACTTCTGCTTTAGTTAGTTAGAAAAAGTGTTTGAGGCCACAAAAAGTTCAATATCTGTGGTGGCAAAAAAAAATAGGTACAATCAACTTTAATTTGTACAGGGAGTCTTTCTGTAACAGTTGACTGTTTCTTTAAATACCATGAACTCTTAAAAAAAAGTAGGGCTAGGGCAAAATTACCCAGATGATAATAAAAAGTTTCTAGCGTTTTCACTTGATGACTAATATCATCTGGAATAGCTATTAACCATGTATCATTTACTATCTGAGGGGTTAGAGATTGTCCAAAGCAATGGGGAATATATGTGATTAACTGAAGTCTTAGGGATGCGTGATCTGTTATGCATGAAAGAACGATGCAGAAAGTTTAGACAATGATGTAAAAGGCAATGGAAGAAGGCATTTTCTTTGGTTTTTCTATAGAACTCATCACAGCTAGAAGAAAAACTGAGCATCATCTTGCTCTTTTAGACTTAAAAAGGGGCTATTATCAGAAAAATGACTATGTAGAAACAGCACCTGTTTACTCAACAGATCTATTTCCTGGGCAAAATTCTAGTTTTATTTTAAGTTGATGACAAAACACTCATTGACATCAATGGGACCAGGATTTCACCACCAGTGTCTTAGTGTCAGGAATCAGGGCCTGCTGCAACAGAGCCAGGACAACCTAATACAAGCAGCAGACCAATAGTGGGCTATCTGATTGGCTACACTGCCTGATTGGTTGGAAGAGTCAGCAGACCAGCTATTAAGCCCAGCAGCAGCAGCAGTTCAGTGGCTGCTCAAAACATTTGCTTATGGCTGCTGGAGTGCCTGCTGCCTCATTCCAGCTCTGCCTCACAGATGGTAATCCTGTCCAGGCCATCAACTCTGATTCCGGGCTTTGACTCTGACACTTGGCTCTGGCATCTGGCCTTTAATTCTGATTCTGATCCTGGGCCCCAATGCCTGATTAGTGCTCTAACCACTAGGCATGACTGCCTACATCCCAGTCACTAATACTTATTTGCTCAGTTTTGTAACAAAAATAAGCTTGTCCTGCTACTTATTCCTGTCAGCATTGCAGAACAAACCCAGCTAGGTGAGAGAGAACTGGATTCTATTTTTGTAGCATTCTTATTGCTAGTGATGACATAAAATATGCCGTCAGATTCTAGATTGAGCTTGCCCACAATCTTTTCTTTCTTTGTGATCTAAGCGCATCTGATGTAGCAGTAACTAAGAAACAATGAACACAGAGCACTAGAGGGGAAAGGAAGTAAACCATGTCAGACTAGATATAATATATGTATTATCTTACTGAAAAGCAAGGCTGGTATCAAGATAAATCTTGTATTATGAACAGAAACTACATACAGTTAAGGTAATAAAACATCCTACTACTCTGTTCAGCTGAGTTTGAGATCAGTTTCTGCTTTGAAGCTACAACCCTACAGAAAGTTGTAAAATCTTGTACTTTCTTACACCAAACTTAGTCTTTGTTTTTCAGCTTCTGTGTACATCTGCTCTGCAGCTGTTCATAGCTCTGTATGTTTATGAGACTGGCAATGAATCCTTTCCATGACACTGTAAGAGTACTGCTCCCAGCCCTTCTTTGGAGGCATCTGTGGAGAACTGAGCGTCTTGCAGTGGGCCAAAGAACTGCAGCACTGGAGCAGATGTCAGAATGTGCTTTAAATCACTGAACTCTCTTTTATGCTCTGGCATCCATGCCTATTCAGTGACCTTCTGAAGGAGAGCTCTTTGGTGAATTGTGTGAGCTGTATAGTTAGATATGAATTTGCTGACGGAATTCAATATTCCTAGCAGCCTTTGAATTCCCTTTTTATCTTCAGGTCTCATTATGTTCAGTATTGCCTGAATCTTTGATTCGCAAGCAAGAATCGCTTTCAGGTCAGTCTCTCTCCCATGTACCTTATTTCCCTCATTTGAAATTGACATTTGGTTTTATTCCATTGAAGGATATTAGCTCTTGCAATTTACAGCAGTCTCCTCGGTTGTTCCTGACATTCAGTGGCAGTGCTGCTCCAAATTTTTATGTAATCAATGCACACTTCCATATCTGCTCGACCTTTTCGTACCTGGCTAACTGTATGGTGAAATACTTCCGGAGCAGAACGTACTGTGAAAGGCTGTTTTAGGAATCAGTATCCATCAATAGCGCATTGAAAGTGCAGATGTTGGAGCTTTCTGCCAAAATCCCAAAGGTGAATCTAAGGCTGGGTCTACACTGACAGCAGCAAATTCGCCACCATCACATTGGTTGCTCTGGATCGACTGAGCGGTCTGTGTAGACGCGCTCAGTCAATCCAGGAAGTGACGCAGCAAAACCACCCGGTAAGTGGGGTAGCGCTACGTCAAAGGGAGCGCTGTTCCCTTCGATGCAGCGCAATAGGGATGCCACGCGGAGGAGATGCTGCAAAGTCGACAGGAGATACGCAAGTGGTTTACATCACTTGCGTATCTCCTGTCGCCTGCCGCCGAATCGCCAAGGTCGCTGAAGAATTTGGCTCCTGCCATATCAGACAATAGTTCACTTGTTGTGGGCAAGTGGAAATGTTGTATTTTTTTTTTGTTTAACCCCTTAGGGACCATACTGCCAATGACCAGGATGTGGGCAATGATCCTCAGATATTTTCCTTATTTCTGAAACACTTTTCTCTCTTTCCCCACCACCATCTGCATGGAATGCATTGTATATACTTGGGCTCCTGTGCCTTCCCCGATTAAGAGCAGAGCAAAATTTTGCTCATCCTCCAGTTTATTTGCCCCTGTGGCTTTCATATAAATCTGAAATTGCTGTTTGAACCTTTTAAGGCTGGTGCGAGAGTTACATGAAGTTGCACAGGCTCCTTAGCAGCCATTTCAGTGTCACCTCTCTCACTAAGCCTGCAAGCATGCTGTGCCTTCCACTGCCAGTACCAGGTAGTATCCCACTAATCAGCAGAGCCGTGTCAAGATAAACCTTAATTATGAACAGAATATGAACAGAAACTATGTGCAGCAATGAACTAACATGCTCTGTAGGTATGACTGCCCAGCACTGAACTTCTTCGTTTCTAGCACAGGAAGTAGTCACAGGAAACCAAACACTGCCATCTAGAGTGGACAGAGAGTTTGGGGTCTCTACACTTCTGGAAGATTTACTATCTACCACAGTACATGCAAACAATCTCCCTAATACACGGTCCTAATGTTTGTATTATACCATATATGTAGGTTTTGCAGAATTTGATTTTTATGGGTTTTTTTATAATTTTGATTAATAATAATAATGTTTTTAAGCATTTTTTCCTATTTTTATAGATTTTAAATTTTCACAAATGCAGGAGATTATCGGGGTGGGAGAGTCAGACAATGATATCAGACACAGAGATTCAAAAATTTAAAGATTTATAAACCCTTTACATATCCCTATATCAACAGATCATACCTGTTTTTGCTATTCAATCATTAGTTCATTTGTAACTAGCTTAATTCAAAAGTCTAAATCACTGGATTTTGACCCTAATAAGTTCTCATGCAGTATTTTCTTTCTTAGCTTATCTATAAATTTCAGTTATTATAGATGGAAATATTTTTTCTGGTTTGTGTGTGTGTATGGTGAAATCAATGTTTATCGTCATTTATTTGTAAGTCTAATCCCTCCAAGCCTATATATACATCTATATAAAATATTTATAACTGTTATAAATTATTTATACTGTGACCTATATAGTGGATACATTTTCTCTTTAATTTGCTGTGAAACTTGCATATTAATAATGACGTTTACAGAACATTTTATTAAATATATTATAAATTAATCCAACTAGGTGTACACAATGTGTTTACCAATCAGATATAACGCTCAACACTGCAATACACCTATACCATAAATTCATTAATAGGAAAGGGAATTAGGTACCTACATAAACTAATCTTTTATATTTCTCTGTTGGGGCTAAGGTTTATATCCAGCACTAATAAGACTACCTAAATATTACTCTCACCAGACTGTTAGAGTAAACTGTGGTGAAATTAATTTCATGAGCTCAGTTTTAATCTGGTTTTATTCACATGGCAGCACAATCTGTAGTCCATGTTCTTTAAGTAAGGTTATTGAGTTGATGTGAATTTTGTTGTGAGCAGTAGGGGATTAAGTAGGGGAGCAGTAGGGGCATTAAGAACCAAAATAATATATCAAGCCTACAATGTTGTTTTTATCAATAAGCATGCAGAACATTAGTGTAGCTCATACAAAAGAAGCCGTTAACAAGGATGAAGGGCTGTGAATCCCAGTCTGAGTTTAAGCAAGGGATTTTCATCCTTGGTAGCCAGTTGACACTTCAATCATTCATGGCAGGCAGAGGTTCTGATCCTGCAGTTTGATCCGTGTGCGCAAAACCCTGTGCCAGTTCAATATGTGCATATGGTTCTGCATAGACTGACCCAATTGCAGGATTAGGGCCGTAGTATGCAGTATTGTAGTAATATTGACGTAACAGGTTTCTCGTATGCGTAAATTGAAGTTAGTGTCGTAGAAAGTGAGAGCCTGAGGCCTGAAACCTAGCAGAACAGGCTAAGGCATAAGGCCTAAATGGAAAAGCCATGAACAGGAGTCAGACTGTAAACTTACAACCTCACAGAAACTGGCACAAAGAAAAGCTGATATTGCAAACGCATATATATCCAAAATATTACTAATATCAAAACATTACTAAAAATATATAGCATGTGAACGAAATACCAAGGCAGCATAACATGAAAGAGATAACAAGGGCATCTGACCCCCTGAAATGGCACTTTGATGGATAGAAATGTCTTATAATATGACAAATAAAGTTGTTTTGCCTGAACCATCCAGCGCAAGGTGAGGGGTGGCACTAGATTATGTCAAGAGGATGGCAACTGCCTACATCAAAAGGGGCAGAACGAAATTGTCTGTAATACTGTATAAAAAAGAATGTCAGAGGGAACGATGTCGCCCACCCTAGAGGATAACGGAAAGTCCCGCTGTTAGTTGTGCCGAGTCCATTGTAACGGAGCACTCGTATTTGAAGTGTACTGGTGGATACTCTATAGTATCTATAGATACTCTCATTGTGCTTCAACTGCAATCAACTTGGCTCAGGTGCCTTCATTGTGCAGCATATCCGTGGTCGTGTCGATTCATTTGATCGTGAGTTTACTTGATCCTTTCTCAGTGCAGGGGATTGGACTTGGTGACTTCTCAAGGTCCTTTCCAGCCATATACTTCTATGATTTTATTAAATCTGTTTTCCCTCCTCCCCCATTATTTCCACTTTGCCTTCAGCAGAAGAAAAATCTGAAAGTTTGTCCTAAGCAAAAAAGAAAAAAACATTTATTTGTTTCATTTTCCCCAAATGCCACTGCAATTTCCATTCATAATATGCCCATTGTTGTTTATGTTCATTCTTCTCTCTTGAACTAAAACATTTAAATCTGTCCATAGAACTAGTTGATTTTCTTGACTATTTTTTTTTGCTTCCAAAATGAGAAACTACTGGTTCTTCACTGGATACTCTATATTCCAAATTCCATCCAAGGAGGAACGTCCATGCCAAAATTGCAACTCCTTGGTCATACATAATTACAGTAAAAATGCTGAGAAATCCTTTTTTATGCAGGGCCAGATTCTGGCTGGCCTTTAGACAGATTCCTAGCTGGAGTCTCTCTCCTCCCTCCATGTGCAGGGTGAAACAGAACTAAAGTTCCTCTATCTACCACTGCCTCTCTTCCTTCTTTTGGTAGCCCATGTGTGAGACCAGCATATAGAGAAGAGTTTGCTGCATCTGATAAAGGATTGTAGTAGTGTTAGAGTCACCTGTGCATCAAGGAAATATTCTGCTTTCTGTTGATCCCCATGTGACAGTACTACACTGCATTATCCCCTAGAAATGGCCCTGGAAAGCATTCTCTGTTTTAGATTGCCAACCATCAACATACCATCTGAGCACCTTCCATTGAAAATAAAGAGCATTAATGAAGTCTCTAGTGGACTTCATGGAGGTAATGGCACTTCTTCCTTTTCAAGGTAAAAGTTCTGCATGGGTCAGGTTTTTCTAATTTTATTGATCTCTTTTAATAGGTTCTTGAGGCTTTTTAAAGTTGACTTGTTTTAGATTTGGGTTGCTTGGATTCTGGGGATAAAAGGGGTGTCAGTATGGTTAGAGTCACTTTTATGGAGGAAGGGCATTTTTGAAGAGGAAACTTCTGCGGTATTTCAAAAAGATCTGTCCCTTTAGCTTTGTAGAGTATTTTCTTTGACACTTACAAAACTTTTACAAAAGTTCTATTGGTTATTAGTCTGTAGGGCTTTTCGAAAAAGCAGGTAACTCTCCCAAGCACTTTGTAAGACATGTGATACTTGGATACAGTTGATGAGCTCCCATCCTCCCCAAAAATCTCATTTTCCTCATATGGTACTGGGAATAACATAGTAAATGCCTGGTTTTCAGAAATGTTGGCCACTTACCCATCCAGCTGAACTCAATGGGAGCTACAGGTGCTCAGCACCTCAGAAAAATCAGATCCCACATTCACTGGAATCCTCTTATCCAAAAAGCAAATCATTGCTTGGTAACTATTAATTTTAGAATTCAATTTATTTTTCAACAATCCAAACCAGCAACAGTCTTGACTGTTGTTTCTTGATATTTTCCCTAGTAGGTATCTTATTTGGGTTGAACAAGTGATATACATTCACCAATATAAGAAACCCCACCATTACTTTCCTTTCTGTCCCACTCAGTAAATCTGTGCACTTCACAACAAATATAGCCTGGCAGCAATTCAGCCCACTGAAGTCACTAACACCTGGGATGGTTCACTTGAAGTCACCCAAATCCTGAACGTAAGAACTGTATCTAGTCTTGGCAATCAGTCCCATATCGTTTTCCACAAATGAGCAAATATAACTGCTAGGGTGAAGTACTTGTGAGCAATAACTCGTACCCAAATGCCAGCAACAGCTGGCCTAGCAGATGCTTTTTGCATGACATAACACCTTTCTCCTGAATATGGAATCGCAGCTGGAGCCCATGTTAGTAGATGTTTCTTAGCCCTTTTTCAGTTCCTTGTGCTAGGAAGTAGGTATAAATCTGTACTTGTGGGGATTAGCGAGAGTGCTGTTTTTCTTGTTTACAGGAAAACATGTATACAGCTGTAACTAAATCCTTGTCTCTTTTCTTAATTGTCTCTCTCTCTGCATCTCAAAATCTACAGTGGTATATATTTGAGAGACCTCAAGCCTCCTGATATCATATGAATTTATGTACTGTTCATTAGAGTGCACACAACAACTTGCAAACAACTATAAATAGCCATCCTGACGTGGTTGTTTAAATTGTTTGCACATCCTGTAATTTCATATATACAATTTTATTCTAGAACAACATTCATCTTGCTTTTGAAAGGGGAATTTCACATCAGGGGAACAGAGTTAAGTGGACACTTTCCCCTAGAGTACTCTCTTCTCTCCTTTTTAGGAATACCAAGAGACAATGAGAACTCCACAGCATCTTCCCAATCCCTAACAAGAGCTGCTTTTCCCTATGGACTCAGCTCCAAATCAGGGCCCCTATTAGTACACTCCAAAGGGCTCTGTGTGAGCATCCCCTTTGGTCTAGGGAGTTGCTGCAGAATGGCCACGGAGTTTGAGGAAGTGATAAGATGCTGTGGTCTCCCTCGAGATCTCCGTAAAGCAAGGATCAGATTGGGCAGAAGTACAAAGCATTGTTAAGCATTTACAACCTAAATGCCACATTAGTGAAGTTTTGCACGTAAAGTGTCTGAAGTTTGTTGCTTTCCAAGGTGCCAATTCCGTATTGCAGAAAGCAATTAAATGTAGGACACATTTTAATATTTCCTGTGTCTATGGAGGAGCAGTAGAATTACTAAACATAAATCAATAAGAGAAATTATGATTTTTCATTCCTTTGCATTCATTTAATTGAATTATACTATGATCTTATAGTTACTAAGGATTCAAAATTAAACTACAACCAGATTTGTGTTTTTAAAAAAAGCTCTTAAGGGTTACTCCTTCAAACAATTTTAATAGTTTCAAATAATAACGTCATTATTTAATGTAGTGAAATGCTAAAATCTATAGAGAGAGCTTTTTATGGGGTAGAAAGTGGGGATGGATGGAAATACAAATAACTAAATTTCCAAAGAAAATGTGTTAATATTCTTAAAAGGAAACCATCCTACACAGAAGTTATTTATGAGAAGCCAATAAATATATGCTAAAAATGAAAACAAATGACACCATTTAGGAAAAAAATGTCTTGCCTCAGAGTGAAATTAAATGTCTTTCCAAAGGCCTTAGTGCTAACTTCCATCTTACTACAAGAACATAATGTATCACAAATGAAAAATGACATTAAAGTGTCTGTAAAGCTGCAGACCACTTTTAAAAGCAATGAGACCCTTAACCCCATTAAAATTGTCCGTGATTCTTTTAAAGACTTCTGCTTCTAAAATATATTAACTCAATCTGATGATGGAAATGCTATCTTGAACATTTTCCTCCTATCTCTTTATAGACAGAAACATGTTGCTTGTTAACCACTATCTATACTTTTGATGACATCTCCATACAAGAAAGAATGCCATCCTGTTAGTTCTATTTGGCTTGCTGATATCATTAAAATTGGTAACAAAACAGATGTAAAAACGACGAGAGTCCTGTAGCACTTTAAAGACTAACAAATTTAAGTTTTGCAGGCATAAGCTTTCGTGGGCTGCAACCCACTTTGTCAGATGCAGGGAATGGAAATCAGATGGGGGTATATATATACAGTCAAGGGGAAGGTACAACAATGGGGGGGTGGTAATAGCAAAGTCCGTACAGTTAGAGTAGCTGAGGCCTATTCACAACCGTTGATTAGAAGCTGAGAATGTGTGAACAGTGACAATTACTTCTTGCAATGAGAGAACCATTCCAAGTCCCTATTCAGACCCAGTCTGATTGTGTCAAGTTTGCAGATCAGTTCAAGCTCTGCAGTTTCTCTTTGAAGTCTGTTTTTGAAGTTTATTGGGTAGAAGTATGGCAACTTTCAAGTCAGCTACAGATTGGGAGATTGAACTGCTCTCCAACTGGTTTATGGATGTTCCCATTTTTTATGTCTGATTTGTGTCCATTTATTCTTTTGTGTAGTGACAGTGTGGTTTGGCCAATGTACATGGCAGAGGGGCATTGCTGGCACATGATGGCATATATTACATTAGTAGATGTGCAGGTGAATGAGCTCCTGATGGTGTCGCTGATGCGGTTAGGACCCGTGATGGTGTCACTAGAGTCGATGTGTGGGCAGAGCTGGCAACGGGGTTTGTTGCAAGGATAGGTTCCTGGATTACTATTCTTGTTGTATGATATACGGTTGCCAGGGAGTATTTGCCTCAGGTTGGGGGGGCTGTCTGTAACAGTTACCTGAAAAAGAGATAAATATGTCACAGAATACATAGCCAGCTCAGTGATACAAATGAAGCCTGTGCATGTATTTAGAGAAGGCTAGAATAGCAAAGTTATGAAATATTCATTGGAGCTGAGAGAGATTGACTATAGCCTAGGGGTTAGAGCACTCCATGTTTCAAGTTCCGGTTCCAATGATTACTTAAATATTTTATACAAAGTGGAATAAACTTCAGCAGGAGAGAATGAGAGAGACCCGTCCCAGAATACCCAAAAGTCCAGGGCTTACAGCACTCACTTAATACATAGCAGACCTGAAAGTTCCTGCTCTGTATCAGGAAGATGGTTATTTTGAACCTGGATCACACACATCATAGATGAATGGGCTAAACATTGGGCTGTTAGGAGTGTGGGGATGAGTGCTACCACCACTTGTCTTTTATGGAGGATCTAATCCAGCAGGCATGCTCTAAGGCATGCTTTGAGCATGTGGACAAGATTAGACCTTGCAGACAAGATAGGATCCTAATATGTGGATCCCATAAAAGCTTAGATGTGAGTAAGGAGTTGGGTTGTTCAGTGATGTCAGGATTGAGGCAGCTGTGCACATGCTCATCAGAAGAAATTGAGGTACCTTGGGGATTTTATCAGTAGAAATATAGGCACTGAAAGGGATAGGTCATGGCTGAGCAGGAGTTTTGATCATCTAAATTTTCCACTTAGGCAACTCAAATGGCAATTAGGCACCTAAGACTCCCTTGTGACTCTAACTCTAAGGGCCTAAGACAATTAAAAATGGTCTTAGGTAGAGCTGGTCAGGAATTTTTCAACTAAATATTTTTTTGTTTGAAAAAAAATCTTGATTAGTTGAAATCAAAACTTTTCTATGCACCATACCAGTTTTCAACAAAATGTTCATCTGGAAATGTTTCTTTGGTCCAGGATGGAATTTCTGGTCAAAATCTGAGAGTAAAAGAGAGAGTGAGACCCTCCCCAGGATAGCCAAATCCCAGTATTGGCTATTGTGAGTTGTGTTTCTCTCTTTTTCTGTTTTGTTCACAAAACATTTTTAAAGATTTTGGTTTCATGCCAATGCAGAACAAAAACAATTTCCAAAACCTCAGAAATTTTTTATGAAACAAAATTCTTGTTTTCTGGCCTGTCTTCACTTAGGTTCCCAAGTCATTTAATTTCTTTTGAACATTTTACTCCTAAATTTTCAATAGTAGCTAGTGATTTGGAGTGGCCAATTCAGACAAATTTTAAAAAGCCTGCTTTTCAAAGAGTGGGTGTTCAGCACTTTATGAAGAGCAGCCAACTTACAATGTCGAGAAAGACATCCCAATTCACCAGTCGCTTTTAGCAATGTAGGTCCAAAGTGGTTGATTTTTCTCAAACAGACACAAAAGGTCTTTGGGTTGTTAACGGTGCTTTAGTTGAGTGATATGAATACAGGACCTGGAGCTAGGAATAGCTCAGTTCTAAGCCTGGTTCTCACAAACTAACTGGCTGGTTCAGAGTGAAGTAGCTTAACCTCTCTGACTTACTTTCCCCACCTGTAAAAGTGGGATAATACCTGGTTTTAACTTTTAGTGGTTGCAGAAGCCTTACCAGATTTCCAGCAGCAGGGAGCAAATTCCCTGTTCAGACCTCATACGTATGGTCAAGGACAAGTAAGGAACCAGGACTTGGTGCTGAAAGACCAATCAATCTATTAAGGGGACTATAAAAATGTGTGGGCCAGATTGAAAAGCCCTTACACACAATGCACTGAAACTCACCCAGCAAAAGGCCTGTGCACCACTTAAGAACTCAAATTAGTGTGCTGGCCACTTGACGTGCATAGACTTGGTGTTGACCCCTTTCCCACAGGGCTGAAAGTTACCATTTTAAAGAGGATTGCTAGAGAAGAGAGAGAGAGAGAGAGATCCACACTCAGGGGTTACGGGGCTGGCTTATAGTCCTGGTTGTCTTATTTTCCATTTGATTTCCAATTTTGTAGAATTCTAATACTTCAAGAGTAAAACTTTCTGGAGGCAAATAGCTGATCTACATCACTATTTTACAAAGTGGTTATGTGGTTTAATTAGTTGTAAGCACTTTGAAAGTAGAAAGTACCATATACATCAAGGGTAAAGTATAATTAATGTTTGGGGTGGAGAAAGAACAGTAGTAAGAGAAAAAGAAAGGAGAGTTAATGGTCCAACAGCAGCTAGAACAAAAAGAAGCAGAGATGTTAGACTGAAAAGTAATTTTTGCTCCCATCAGAATTCTAGCAGTTAGATAAGTGGCAAAAGTTTCCCTCTGCATTCTCATCACAAGCATATCTGTCCATCAGTGTGTTCAAAAGAAACTGAAGGAACAGCAATATCATCTGATTTGCAGCCCATGCACTCGAAAACCCCTCTTGATCTATTTGTAATAATCATGGGTCCTCAAGCAGGTTAGGTGTTCCAGTATTGATCCACTCAAGCAGTGAAAACTGGTATGATGTTTAACGTTATCACTGTCTGAGCATACATTTAATGTTCTTGGAGGAGATAGCTGTTGAGGTGAAAAATAAATTTCCCAACGTTTTCTAGGCAAGCTATTGTTTAAAAGGAGAGGTGCTATAGGGCAGAGGTAAAAAGATGGATTAGTGGATTACAAACTAATATCCTAAACCTACTAAGTGCTGAACATCCTGATATTGCATTGTCTTCATGGGGAGTTGGGGGGCACCCAGTGCTTCAAGGGATTGGTTCTTTATGCAGTACATGAAACAAATGATAGCACCTTCTCAGGTGAGGATAACATTACTCACACACAGGGTTTGTGATTAACAACCTATTTAAAAGCAGACAAATAAAGATCTGGAAAATTCCACCCAAAGTAAAATTTTGTCTGCAGTATAAAGAACAATAACAATCAGATTCTGAATGGCTTTGAAGGGATTCTTGAAGCCTACTTTTGCTTTCAGCTGGCAGCTGCAGTGGAACACAAAATAAGGTAATAGTGATGATGACGTCATGCCAAGTAAATGGAAAAATGCAGTGTCATTCTGGCCATGCAAAATATGTTACCAATATTATGAAAACCCCAAATAGAACTGTTTTGCAGCAACACATCTCCACCGAAAAATGTAAAGCAGTTAACTGCCTCTAAAGATAGAAGGAATACATTAGAATAATGAAAGGTCACTGATAATGATCTAGGTTTACTTGGTCCTGCCTCAGTATAGGGGGCTGGATTTAATGAATTCTTGATGTTCCTTCCAGCCCCACATTTCTATGGTTTTATGATAATGCTAGTATTGTTTCTCAAAGGCAGTCCATTAGAAAGCAACTGAGGAAATTGGACCTATTCTCACTGTAAAATGAACTTGATTGTGATGAACTAATTTTAGATTTTTATATGCTGCAAAGGCTGCTTAATGCTTTCTTAATGCATCTGAACTGCAGAACTAGGAAGTACACAAAGCCCAGGCAAACACAATTAAGAAAGTTTTTTAAAAACCTATCAACTCTCCGTTTTTTTTAAAACCATGAACAATAATCCACATGGAATAAACTACCAAAAATGGACAGAAGTATGTGATGCCAGTGAGTTTGAGTTCAGGATTGAAGTGGAACAGTCTTTACACAAAGTGTATGTGCACAAATTACATGTACTATTTTGGGAAATAAGTGGTATATATACAGGGAATAATCAAGCAAACTATAGATGGCTTGGACTGGATGGCTCAGGAGGTTGGCAGTGTGGAATAGACCCTAGCATCTTTGTGTTGCTTGTTCAAATCTGGACCAGATCAGTAGTAAATGAAGGTCACTGTCATCTGAAAACTATTCCCTTAGTTATGAGGAATAAGTTGGTGGATTCAATCCAGTTGTTAATGTACTAATTACCATCCTTGCTGGCAGAGATGCTAAGGACCAAATGAATATTGTCTTGTATCAAGAAGTGGTGCATCAGGTTAGGTTGAAGCACCTTTGTGGTCAGGGTGAGAGGAACATTGCTGCTGCCCTTGCCATATCTATTCTCTGGCTAAGTAATTCATTAACGGCACAGGGCTATAAATCCAACACTCTTTAAGAGCTCTAACATCTCTTATTTTAAAAATGAACAAGATCATGATGAAAGAGTTTCTTTTTACTTCACACAATTTCACAAAGAGACTTGTGTGTCTTCAGTAGGACTTTAGTTTCTGAAGCCAAATAGTAGGCAGCCACTCTAGCGATGTGACTTCCGCAGAGCGGTGCTAGTGGATCATTCATAGGACTGAATTGGCACTTGAGACACTCTTGCCACCTTCTTATTGATGATTATACAAATGATAGAAAAGGGGTGATGATAAAAAGGACTTTTAAGTTAATGATGTTGATATTTTCTGTCCCTGTAAAGGACTGAAGGTCATAATGATCTATCTGTAACAGCAGTGAGCAGAATTACTGATATATTGGCACCTCTGAGAAATTCTTAAATACCTGTGCAAGCTTCAAATCAGTTGGAACCCAGTGGGTTATCATATCATATTACTGACAGAATTACCATCTCTAGAAAATATTTCCACTTACCACATAACCTAATTCTAGAAAGAAACATTTTCTGAGGTGGATCTTCCTATGTTTACAACAAACAAGATGGGATCACCTACCATTCTGGAAGTAGGTCAGACAAGGGAAACATCAGACCTACAACATCTGTGAACAACTCCTTGGCCAGAAGTATGTCTTCCTAAAATTCAATATGTTCATGTCATCTCTAAGCTTAGCCATACAAATATCCTATTAAGGAATTCAGGATTCCCTGAGAGTTGGTCAATATGCTTAGCATAATTATTTCTTTTTTATTTCAAACCCAAAGATAACTAACTTGTGCATTTTTACAAGAAATGACAATGTCTTGCCTAAGCAACAGTGTGATTTATTTTTGTTCACATTTTCAGTTGCCAGAATGATGCATAATTAAAATGTGCAGCTTGCTCTAAGGCAAAATGCTGTTGTTTTAGATGAAAAACTATCAGCTGTTACCATTATCACACAATGAATTTTGAATCATATACTTAACGTAATCAAGAATCAAAACAAAACAAAAATTTTAACAGGTCTTGGCACTAACAAATGACCTGGGTTTTTGTTCAACTTCATTTTTTTTAACCAAAGAGGATACTGTCCTATAGAAGAAAATATGAGACAACCAGAGTGCAGTGAAAATATAACATCTTAGGTTCAGGGATACCAATAAAATTACTCTTAAAATGGTACACTGATTGAAACAGCAATCAACCACTCACTGGATGCCAAAGTATAGTAACAACGGAACATTAAATTAGGTCTGTAAATAAATATATATACAATTGTAATCTAGCTGGCCGAAGTGCAGAAACTCAAATTTATGTGCACATTTAATTATGTGGAAATGCAAGGTTACTAGACACTTAATAGTCTGTTAAGATTCATCAGACAACACACAGTTTATAACCTTTGCCTAGTGATTACCTTCCTTTTTTGAAACCTGTCCTATTTGTTACTCCTTCATTGAACATGCAGTTATTTTTTTCTAAATCTGTTTGGAAAGGTAAACACTAAATCATCTAGACTGTAATCTGCATGATTATAGCTAGTGGAGCAGCACACTGTCTGGAAGATAATTAAACCATAAAAACAAATGTTAAAATAATGTTAGTCAGAGAACAGCCCTGTGACTGAACGTTAGAGCATCACACAGTCAAGCAAAACTCCATGTAGGCTGCCTTAGGCCCTTGGGATCTGAGTGTATGATGGAGATGAGGCTTTGAGTCCCAGAAAGGAAGCTAGAAAATTAGCCACTTTGGTATTTACCACTGCTGGCCTCTGTTAATTTTTCCACAAGCAAATGAGGACCTGTCTGCCCAGCATTGCACGTGAAGTGAATAGTGAAGGTCCTGCTGGAGGAAAGGGAATTGACCTTAAAGCAGAAACAATCCTGATAAATGCGACAAAAGTGAAAACCCTAGGTAAAAGGTGAATGGATTAGTAAAATGTAGGATAAATGGCGAAAAAGCAAAAATCAAGTGGCTTTCCTTAAGTATCTAACAGTTTCCCTGAGCCAGAGAAGTAAACATTAGCAACAAATGAGAGCAATAAATGTCTGTGACCATAAGGACAAGTAAGAATGAGACCTGGAGTTGGATAGGTGAGCAAAAAGTAACATAATTCTCCCAAAAAGTGGGAATTTCAGAAGTTGTGGATAGTGAACGTCTATATGAGAGACCAAACTGTGCACTAACCATAAGGAGCATCATACTCGTTGACATAAATAATAACTAATAAATTTTGAAAGTACTAGCAGTGATCCCAAAACAATGTACTGTACCTACTTTACTTACAGTTCATCCAGCTAAAGCCATGTCCAGTTGAGGAAACTTTAAAAAGTTACCCCTGGTTTCAGTCTTTATGCGTCAAATTTCAGCCCACACTGAATATTTGTGGAAGGAACTATAAACCATTAAAAATAAGATTATACTGGAAAGACAGAGCTTTAATTATGACAGCACTGTACTCATTCCCTGTGGAAGTTTTTGGGTTCATCCTACTTCGTTATGTTTTTTCCCCCCCGATTATGTCAGAAACAGAATGAGGGCAAGTGATTATAGAGATTAATCCATTACCCTGTACATGTTTCCATTTCAAAGTTTGTTAATTTTCTTTCTCCTTTGTCAGTTTTAATTTGTCACTCACACAAAAATGAAATAATTGCACCAGTGTTTAAGTTCTATTACATAGTCAAGGTTTTACTAGAGGTATAAAATTGCTTTTTATATTCTACGGACACTAGTTAATAGACTACAAAGTAAAACATGTTGAGACAAGGCTTCCGACACGTCAAATTAAATCAAAATCAAAATTAGTTCAGTCCCAGCTTAGTGCTGATGTTCACCAGCACTGTATCATGTAGAATAACTTTAAAGTTACTGTTGCCAAACATAGTAATGAAATGGATATATCCAACTTTGAAAACTAAATGGGATGAATTTTGAGAAATGAAATTTTTTAGACTCAATCTTTCAAATATCATTTTTTTTAAAAAAAGGTACAGTCTCCTTAATAAAATAATTTGTAAAGCACCTGTCCATCACACCAACGTTCTTTAACATGATTAGGCACTAAAACTATCAAAGTCATTCTAAACTTTCAGAGCTCACCTTGGGTAGTTTCCTACATTACTCATAAAAACAGTACAAAGCCTACCTTCATTCAGTCTCTTACAGCTATTAAAACAAATTGAAACATTTAATTCACACTCTGACATTCTTTCAGAAGAGAGAGCAGGAACAGGCAGTCACAATGCTTTGTAGACCGTCACCAGATTGCATTCCAAGATCAATCCTTATGGATGTTGAAAATAACATGCTACCTTTCTGAAAATAGCTAACAAAGCAAAGGAGTCACATACTCATATGACTGAAAATAAATGGTGCAACTCTATGATTGTGTTGTATTTCCAAACCACATATTGCAACATGGATGTAGGGCCAGATTTTCTAAGGTATTTAAGTATCTAAAGGAAGCAGATAGGTGCTTAGTTTGATTTTCAAAGGGACTTATGTGGCTAACTTCCGTTGAAATCAATGGAAATTAGATGCCTAGCTACTTTTGAAGAATCCCAGTAGGTGTCTATTAAAGCACGTAAATACCTTTAAATATGTCCTGTAGTCCTTATTTATGCAGTAATCCCATTGTCTTTAATGGGATTACTTTCATAACTATGGGTTGCTCACATAAATAAAGGCTCTTAGCTTCCAGTGTGTGAGCCACTTTAAATGCATTAAAGACAGGTTCTATGAAACAGCCAGAAGTGCTTGATGTAGTTAGAGTTGAATATAGAAATAGAAAACCAAAGGGTTAAATCTGCAGTGGCTTTCTTGCTTGTGCTGTTCAATTGAAGTTACAGGATTGACACTGATGGCCAACTAAGGGCTATGCAGCTCCCCTTCCCTTGAATTCATGTTCCTGCTTTAACATGTTTATAACACTCCCTGATGTCATCATGTAGTGCTGTTTTCAATAGATTAGGAGGTGGGATTTTCAAAAGTGTTCTATGATGTCCTAACTCTTCTCCCATAATTACCACAAAAAGTACGATTTTGTTATATGCTGTAATCTAAAGAACTCAAGGGCTCAACTAAGGGTCAGCCTAAATTCAGAATTACCTTGCATTGTGGGTCTATGCCTGCACTTTACCGGAGTGCATATGTATAATATATTTATAAATATGGAATATGAGGATGACAGTTAAATTATAAACATTGGAGCAAACTAATTGTCACATTCTGCAGTACAATCCCTTACTAGGCTTATTTGGTTTTTGCTATTATTTCTCTATTTGCTTATTATTTCTCTGTAATCTGCCATGGACTGGCACTAGTTTTATTCATGATGCCCATTGTAGGCAGATTGCTATAATTTACGTTTCTTAATTAAACTGCTGCACTGATAGGCACTCGATAAATCAATAAAATGGATAAAACAAATTATTGTAAATATCACTAAAATGTCATGGCAATAGGCACTTTAAAATTATTAAATGACTAATAGTGTAGGCTTAGTTTTGCACTGTTTGCATTCATATTTCTATAGATTTTATTCTTGTAAAATAAGCGCATCAGACATAGGCATATATTCTAGTTTTGTGGTTTGCCAGGGTTGTTTTTCCCTTTGTATCAATGCTAACACTCCACCACATCCCTCGGGGCACAGATAATCCTAGATTCATCTGTGTACTAGTGTCCCTCAGAAACAGCGCAAAGCATAGATCTATAGTCAGATGAACTGTTCACATTTTAAAAACAATTAAGTCAGGAACAATTTATACTCTTCAGAACCTTCAAATTATCTATATGTTCCCATTTATGAGGGAGGGGAGAGAGAACCCACAATCTCCCCACCTCTCCAAAAATATATCTATGGAAAATCCCTATAGAATTGAATAGGGATGAAACCAATAGGATTCCATAACAATTACTTTAAAATCATACAGAACTAGTGTGACAATTTGAGGAATAAATCTGTACAATTTATGAATTTTGTGTACAATTATGAATTCTCTGTATGAATCTTTATCAAACTGTAAACCTCATTTTAATTGTGATGGCTACCTATGTTCTTCGTTGCCTCTCTCCCACCATATTGGACTGAAATTCCAATGGATAGTGATACAGGGTTAACAATAAAGGCTCATTAACTCAGGATAGTCCTCAATTATAATAGAGAAATCCTAAACAATAGACTGGCTCCCAGCCAGGATAACTGGTTTGTCAGGGGGGAAATTGCCTAGCAACAAAATCAGCTAATAAAGGGCTGGGATCACCTAAAGTGGTGATCTAGGAATCACCTGACAGAGGGACTCAAAGGTTATAAAAGGAATCACAGGGGAATCACACAAGAAATTTGGACAGGAGGAAGGAAGGAGACAGATCAGCCAAGATCAGAGGAGCTGAGTTGAGGGGAGAAAGCTCCATATTTCAGAACTGAACCCCCACACTACAACAGAAGATCCCCGTACAGCCCAAGGAAACCCTGAGCTTAGCCCACAAAATGCTCTGGAGTGGTGAGGAAATGAGGTTAGGAAATGCATGGAGGATTTATTATGTTTGTGTATTTCTTGTGCTATTAAAGCAAGAGCAGTGGTGTTTAAAATCTTGTGCAAAGTCTGTCTGTGTCTGTTGAGCATATACATCTTACCATGCATCCCTTGGAATAGTTAAGCCAAAAGGCTCACATCTGTGGGTGGAGTTCTGGGATGTACCATGATCAGTGGCACTGGAGTGAGAGTCCATGTTCTCGGGCGAGACTGTTGTTGAGGGGATGCCAGTGGAGCAGAGAACATGGAGAGTTAGGCTGGAAGCAACTCAGCCACATGGATAACGCCATGGAGAATATTTAATGAAGTTCTATTTGTTCAGCTTAACCTGCGTTCACCTTTTCTCTTTGAGAATGAAACATGTAATAGGGTTTGTTTAAACAAAGGGGAGAGTGTAGCACAGGTTCTAGGGCCTGAGTGGGGACTGTGTGGTCTAAACTCTTAGGAGGGGCTGCCAGATAGAAGATTTGCACCCCAAGAGTATGCTCAGAGGCCCTAAAATACGGACAGTTCCTGGGCTCCATTCAGATTCAAGGGATTAAAATGACTGGAGATTCAAATGCTGGATCCCTTCACAGCATTGTGGTGAATGGCCATGAGGGGATGCCTGGCTGGAGCTGTGATGCCTAGCCCCCGAAGTGTGCCAGAGCAGCATATGAGGAAATGGCTAGGCTGGTGACTAGGGAGGTAGGCATAATAGTCTTACAATACCTACCTGAGATGGGAAGACACAGCTTCAAATCCTGATATGAATCAGACAGAGAAGGGACTTGAACCTTGGTTTTTTCTCTCTTTCATTTTTATGAGACAGAAATTCCAGCTATGGGAAAATTTTGCTGAAAATTGATAAGTTCCCATAAAAAAAAATCAATTTTCACAGATTTGCATGTTCTGGCAAGAAAACATTTAGATGAAAAATTCCTGTCTGGTAGAGCTGGTAAGAAACCTTTCATTGAACCTTTTTCTTTTTTTAAATTGATGGGATTTATGACCCCAAATACTTTTGA
Source organism: Mesoclemmys tuberculata (assembly GCA_007922155.1). NCBI lineage: Eukaryota > Metazoa > Chordata > Testudines > Chelidae > Mesoclemmys > Mesoclemmys tuberculata. The sequence continues at coordinate 86,608,028 of ML675601.1, forward strand.
TCTGGACCTAAGAACCTAACCCTTCCCTTCCTCTTTGAGGGCCAAAATGTATTATGCCTTCCTATTCACCTAAACCACACCAGTTTTTATACTGCTGTTACTCCACTGACTTCAGTTAAATTACTTCTGATTCATATTGATGTGAGAACAAGGTTAGACTTCTTATATTCAGAAGTATTTGAGAGTGAGCATTTCCAAAAACAACAACCAGAAATTACAAACTCAGGCTGTTTGTAATGTAATTAAAACTCAGTTTATTAAAGAAAGAAGGAGAGGAGCCTACAAAAAATATAAACATAGATAGCCTATATACTGTGTAATAGCGTAATAAACCATAACAAATTTCTTAGCAGGAAACTGTTAAGCAGGAATAAAAGCTTACATGGCAGAAAGGTCAGTATTTTGCTTTCTAGCAGCTCACTATCTCAGCATGTCTCTAGGGTCAATGAGTGTCTGTCTGTCCACTCTGTGTAATTGTAGAACTTTCATTTATATTCTTATAGGGGACTGGGTTCATATGTGAAAACCCATCATTAGAATGAGGGACATTGTGACATTTTTGTAATTCAAACATCCTTATAAAATTACCAGTTACAAAACTTTAATTAAGTTCCTGATCCAGAAATTTATCCCAATTTGCATTTGGGGGTCTATTGGGCATATCAAAGGTTATTGCTTACTACAGAGATTTCTTTTGATCTTCTCTAAGTGGTTGCTGAATATGCAACTAAAGAAATATATCCAACAGTGGTCACATTAAAATAGTTCCTCCTATATTACTAGTCCCTGCAATATTTTATTAATGGGGAATCTCACTCCACTAGAATTTTTCAAAAGGTAAGCATGTTTCAGTGAGACAACTGCTAATATCTTGTACACCTTTTGTAAGTTACCACCCTCTTAAAGTATCTCTACATTTAAAATGCTACCGTGGCACAGCTGCATCACTGTAATGCTCAGTGTAGCCTCTCATTACGGCAATGGGAGGGTTATTCCATTGCTTAAATTAATCCACCTACCCAAGAAGCAATAGCTAGGTCAATGGAAAAGTTCTGTCAACCTAGCACTGTCTACACCGGGGTTTGGGTCGTCATAGCTACATCTCTCAGGGGTGTGGATTTTTCACACCCCAAAGAGACGTAGTTATGCCGAAATGGTTTCTGGGCAAATATCTCCTATTTGGAAGCGTCCCTTAGGATGTTAATAGACTTTGTCCCCCATGGCACGTGTCTTAGTTAATCACCTATTTAGGCCCTAATTCAGCAAGGTACTTAAGCACATGGCTAACTAAGTACATAAGTGGACCCATTGACTTCAGTTGGGCTACATGTGTGCTTAATATCAGAGGTGCTCAAGTGCCTTGCTGAACAGGGTCTTTAGAATGAAGTCTGTTTTCAAAAATAGTTCCTGGGAAATCCCATAAGGGACTGAGCACTTTCCATTCCCCAGTGCCTCTAGCTGAAGTTGCAGGTGCTCAACACTTCTTAGGAATGCTTAACACCTTGCAGGATTGAGCCCTGACAGTCTAAAAATCTGCACAATCTTATTTAGACACGGGGACTGATTTAGAAGCCTCAATCTCCCATCTGATTTTGAAGATGCAATTTTGTACTTGCAAATAATTGCACCTATCTTTGTGTGCCTCAAATGAATTGTGGGCACAACATAGGCAGTTCTCTATTTGCCTGAAAAATATTTGCACATGTAATGAATTGTGCATGCAATAACTGAGGCTCAATTAGTTGTGCATGCAAAGTTGGAAACACACCAAAAAAGGCCATATCTTAAAATCTGAAATATGATATTAAACCAACTAGATTTCATACAACCACTACTAGCTTGCCAGAATATTGAAAATATCTCACTTTTATATCTGTATAGAAGTGTATGCTTTAAACCGGTAAAATAAGGGTTAATGTAACTTCTAGCTGTGTTAGTTGAATAGAATTTGTCTGTGGGCTTGATAGTAGGAGTTCTTTGTTACTCCCTATAAGAACAAGAAATGTACTGATCAGGACAGAGATAGGACAAAGATATTTGCTAAAAATAGCCAGAGGAGACAATAGACAAACAAAATATATGTCAGATAAAGTATCCCTGTATTCTTATGTGCCAATTCATTGTGTTCAGAATGAGAAAACATATATTAAAAAAAATAAGAAATGTTGAGAGAGGAGAAAGAAGCTCAAAAATCTTCAAGAAAGAAGAGTCAGGAAGAAGCAGAAACAAGAGTCTGTATCAGTGAAAAAATGTCAAAAAGGGAAGTAAAATGTATGAATGAGGATCTAAGGATGACTAAAGCAAGCTGTATCCTTCCAGCTCCATTGAATTCTGCATGCAGCTACAAAGGAGAATACCAAGAGGAATAATCTAAACTAGGAGATTAAGTAATGGGAATAACTCATTCAGGAAGGGCTGAGAATTGATGATTCAGCACTTTATTAAAAGGAAGACCTACTCTTAGCTGAGTGTGGGAAAAAGAAGAAAAGGGAACTGAGAAAGGGGACTTACGTTCTGACAATGGGTAGAGGAAGAGGAGAGACTTGGAGGGAAGCTAGAGAGTCACTTGCAACTTCCCATCTACTAGGATGCTCATGTTGTACTTCGTAGTACCAAAAGTGGATGGTGCCAACCAATGTTGGGTGTGGCTATGGTGAGAAGGACATGTCTCTATTGATGGGAATTCTATGGCGTTCCCTGCAGAACTTAAAGCTCTCTCCCCCTGCAAAACTCCAGTGGTGCAACATTCCCTGTTGTCCACTATGGGCAAATTCTTCATTCACTGGGACGGGGACACCCTTGCTAGTACTCAGATGCAGTTCTTAGTAATGAGGGTGAATCTGGCCCTACAACTTTTTTGATGAGTAAGAATTGAAGTGGAGATTACATGTCCAAGATGAGACCTGAACAGTTCCCTTACATTCCATTAGAAAGTAGGGCTCCGATTTCCTAACATCTGAAAGATATAGCTGTCCAAACCTGAAGCAGACACACACTGCCTTCTTGTAGGAGTTTTGTTTTCCTTGATGAATAGTGAACTGCCAAAGCAAGAGCATGGCAGTTTTAAAGCAGCAGTGAAAATAAACACATCTGCATAATGCAAATGTCCTAATAGTAGTAATTTGTTTTGTAATGCTTAGCTCACAAATGACAATCTGTTGGAGAAGCCAAGCTGTTTTGAACTTTGAGCCCCTTGACTCTCAGAGTTTTTAAACCCTACAAAATTCAGAAGCAGATATTTTGTCATCTCAGAAATTATTATCTTACTGTACAAATATATAATTGCTCTGAGCCTTAAAAAGGTATATAGAATAGAATCTCTGTGATATTACATGCAAATTAGTTTTTAGACAAACCAAAATATATTTGCTATAACATCAGCTGAAATACAGGTGCATCAAAGTAGCAAGCAAATTCTCAATTTTGAGTCTATTTTTCATTTAAGAAAATGTCCTGAAAGCCCTTGAGTTTAGACAATCTTGCATCAGCCTGCTGCCTGCAGCTCTCCCCTGGGCCAGCATTTCAGGTGCTCTGAGGCTGAGATCTACAGTAACTACTAAATCATATCACAAGCACAAGCTTTTCTTGCATACTCATAGAAATTGTATATGCAGCACAATAGAGTTCCACGTACCTAGAAAAGATGCAATCTTCTGTTATCTACCTTGTATGCTTCCTCAAGAAGCAATATAAACATTTCCTGCCTTTCTGTAATGTCATCTATACTAGCATCTCAGGGCGCATTGCAATGTTCAAAGTTAAAATTACAACTGAAAGACAATTGAAAGTTCACAAAAGAATCCGTTTAAAAATACAAAGGGACAAACTTCCAAAGGCAAGTGACTCAGTTGTATTGGTAACAATGCTGAAAGTTTACCACGTCACAGACTCCAGAAACAGAATTTCTAAAAAGCAGGCTATGTGAGTTCCTGAAACACCCACATGTTTTGGTATGGGTGAAATCCCCATCTGATTAGCTACTGTAATGCAGTACACAGGGCAGTGGGGAAGGTGGCCAATGAGAGCTGCTACAGGAAACAGGCAATGCTCTGTTCCCCTTCTGGCCTCAGGATCTAAGGTGGGGAGGGAGAAGGAGGGAGCAGAAAGTGCCCAGCAAGAGGCCAGCGCTTCAGGGTTATTCTATTCCCTCCTTCCCGCTTCTGAGCAATGGGATGGTTCCCTGCTTCTCCCCTCTCACTCTGCCTTTTCCCTCCCTACAATACCTGGCCATGGAATAGTGAAAGGAAGACACTGTTGCAGCTCCCCCTGGCCTGGGAGTGTGTGTGAAAGAGGAGCAGAGGTTGGGGAGGGGGGAGCGGAGGAGACACAGAATAGATGTGGGGGCAAAATTTGATGTGGGAAGTCATGGAACAGGATTGATTTGGGGATCAAGGGCAGAATAATTGCTGGGCAGGGGTGGGCTGATGGAGGGGTGATGACAGACACCACCATTTTTCAGACCATTTTAAGCTCTGACTGGTGACAGATGTACATGTACCTATTGTGGTTACCTAATCTGTGTGCGCAAACGCACGCTTGTAAGTTAGCTGTGATACAGCACGCTAGTCCTCTTCTGTGAAACTGAAAAGGATCTAACAACATATCCAAGGGATCCTATGTGGGTTATTTCTCCTTTTTAGAAGTGGCAACTGGTCCAGGTTCAGCTCAAAATCTCCTTGGCAATATTGGAGTCCTATGTTGCTGCATGTTGTCTGAAACTATCTCGGGGAAGAAAAAATGGGTGTGAATGTTGAGAGTTGTTCCCAAAATACTTGAACAGCCACTCAGAGAATACATGCACATGAGTAATTGGATATGCACAAACAAATTTTGAAAGCACAGTGGCTGCATGGACAAATTTGAATAAGAACATAACAGCCATACTGGGTCAGATCAATGGTCCATCTAACCTAGTATCCTGTCTTCTGACAGTGGCCAATGCCAGATGCTTCAGAGGGAATGGACAGAACAGGTAATCATCAAGTGATCCAGCTTCTGGCAATGGGGTTGATCAATCTAACTGTCCACCTTTGAAAATTTGGTATAAACGTTCAAAAATATCTTGAGTCCTTTACGTCGGTGAATTCCAAAGCCAGGGAGTAAAAAGGCTTAAAGGATCTGTATAACAACTTGCCTTCAAATTACAATCAAGAATAGAAGGAACACCCACAGAGAAAGTAAATAATTGGAATAAGAAAAAGCCATGCAGTAACTTATTTGTGGAACAAGCTGAACAAAAATCACAGGCAGGGGAATGCTAACACTACTAAACCAAGCATTTGCTGATTTCTTTTTAACCTTTTCACTTGTATTCATTCTTTCCAAGTTCATTGGTTGCACCTAATTTGGGGTAACTTATTTTAAGCTAGACAGTGAGTTTTTAAAGGATCCTCCATGTCACAGGGTTAACTAGCCTTGAAATTGGCTAGGGATCAGCCTCACCTACGCCAGATTTAGCTCACCTCTTCAGGCGAAGGGAATGGGTATACAAGGGTTATGTGACTAAAACTTGGGCCTGTTGAGAGACATAAAGGCAGCCTGTGGCCATTCAGTGGGAGACTCTAAGCAGTCTAGAGGGGGTGTTCTTTGTTAAAGGATAAAAGTGCATCTAGGAAAGGCTGCTGAGGATAAATAGGCAGAGTATGTAAAAAGAGTTACTGGGAAGAAAAAACAGAGCACTTTGAGTTACAGGGCAGACAGATTATCTGTCAGGGTTCCAGCGCCAAAGGGCCTAGTGTAGAGAATGTGAGTGCAAGTTCCCCCTGTGCTGCCATGTTGTGAGGTGATATAGCCACCGCAGTTAACAATGGGAAAATAGGGTGGATTGAAGCCCAGGGTCAGCTGGGCCCAAAAATATGCTAATGATTGTTATGAAAAGGACAGAGCCTGTGAAGGAGACCTGTGCTTGGCAAGAGGCTGAGGTGGAAGAAAGGTATTGTTTACTTTTGAATTTTAACTCCAGAAAGTAAGGACTTTTGGGACTTAGGTCAAAGGGCCAAATCATCTCAGTGACCTAACAGCTCTGGGAGTATATTGGAGGCAGAGGTAGTGAGATGGCCATCTGAGGAGAAGTGGTGGGCCTGAAGCCAGACTGAGAAAATCCTTGCCATACTTGGATAGCTACAAATACAGATGGTAGAATTTCTTTCATTTCCCCACCACCACCAAAATGACAGAGAGAGCACAACCAGCATCTGTATTTGGAGCTACTTTGTGGTTCCTATGGATAAGGAAAACATGTAAGGATTGAAGGAAGCAAGGAATGGCAATCTCATTTGTTCTGAGCACCCTCAAAAACTTCCATAGCGTCTAGCCAGTGCAAGCTACATACAACTGAACTTATTTTGCTATTCCAATTGTATTGGCTGTTGCTAATATATCTGGCAACATTACTATTGTTAAGCTATTTGTTTGTAACATGGCAGCAGTTTTTGCTAGTGTGTATCTATTAGTGTGCTTGGTTTGTCTGCACTAAAGGAAATTGTTTCTAAGCATAATGTTGCCCTTCTGCTGAGTGGTAGCAGATGTCTGGGACTTGCAGGTTAGCTTCCCATTGGAGAAGAAATCAGTTACATGGGTTCTGGGTATGGTTCATTCTTAGTGCAGCTTATTTATATTACACTGCATACACCAGTCCTTGAACATAAGTGGTCACAAATAGTACAGAGGCAATCCCTTTTTTATCTCAGCCAATTCACCCAGGGAGCAACTCAGATCTTGAAAATTGACTCGTGCTGGAGATTCTTGTTACAGCTCCTCCCAAAAGAAGTGGCATCCAAAAATTAGCAATGATCAAAAGCATTTCTTCAAAGAATAAACATTGCTTTCATGATAACAAAAATAACTTGTAAAACTGTAACAGTGGCACATGGTGACCCCTACCACAAGAATAAATACTAATAAATAATATAATTAATATTACATATTATTCACCATTAACCACAGCATTTCCCTACATGTAAAACCAGGAAATAACTGTGACTTAACAAACAGTGAGTAGTTAATGGCGACAACTATACTGGGAATAATCTGTGGCATTAATGAAGTATATTTTCTGGCCATTGATTAAACTGAATGTCTGATCCAAAGCCCATTGAAACCAGTGGAAAGACTCCCATTGATTTCAATGGACTTTGGATTAAACCAGTCAGGTCCTGGTTTGATCCCTGAGTCCTAGGTAGATGAGACAGAAGTGTCAGAAAGACAATGCTCGGGCTGCAGGCAGGATCTCTGTACATGTCAGTACTTCTTAAGCTCTCTGTTGACTCTGTCTGATACTTCCATAGGGTTGCATTGACAGATGCTGCATCTGTAGCCTCTTTACTGATTCACCCTGCATCTGGTGTAGTCATTTACCACAGTGCAAAGGGTAAAATGCTGCTGAATCAGGAGGATGGTATTTAATATCCACTTTGCACTGCCAGACTCATCAATTATTATACAAGGTGCAAGGCTGTGGGAAATAAAGCTCCTTGCTCATTGCAAGTGGGTTGCTGGAATGAAGGGAATTTTAAATGAAGTGTTTTCAGGATGCCCAAGTGCTGCTCTGGAATGAATGGGAAGGATAAATCATTGTCTTTGTTTTTCTTTCACTTTACCCAGAAAGAGTCCTTCCTGTGCCCACTGTTTCCTATGCACCCATGTCCTGCCACAATTACAACAAGATTAGAAAGAGGTTTTGGGGGCCAGCACCTTCTTATCTGAAATGATTCCCCTTCCAATCAAAGTCAGAACAGTACCTTGGCCAGCACTGCGTTTTTTTTTATTTGGCCGGGGTGCTGTTATTTGTCTTCACAAGAGCTTTGTGAGGTGGGGAAACATTATTATCCTTATTTTACAGATAAAGATTAATCATACACAAGTCTTATTATTGCACGTTTCAGCCATAGATCTCAAAGCACTTTACAAATGAAGTCAGTATCATTATCCACATTTGGCAGATGGGGAAACTCACCCAGCAGGTCAGTAGCAGAGCCAGGAATAGAACCCAGTGTCTGGAATCCCCGGTCAGTGCTCTAGTCACTAAACCGCACTGCTGCCCTAACTAGCACGACTTGACCAAGGTCATACAGGAAGTCTCTGACAGAGCAGGAAATTCAGCCTGAGTCTTTTAAGACCTTCTTTCCATCTCTTGTTGTTCCAAGGAGACATTGTGTATACTTGTTCATTGCCGATAGGTTGCTGGAGTGCAAGGGATTTATAGACTCATAGACTCATAGGTCAGAAGGGACCAATATGATCATCTAGTCTGACCTCCCGCACAAGGCAGGCCACAAAACCCTACCCATACACATTTATAACAACCCCGAACCCATGACTAAGTTATTGAAATCCTCAAAAATGAGATTTGAAGACCTCAAGCTGCAGGGAATCCACCAGCAAGCGACCCATGCCCCATGCTGCAGAGGAAGGCGAAAAACCTCCGTGGCCCCTGCCAATCCGCCCCGGAGGAAAATTCCTTCCCGACCCCAAATATGGCGATCAGCTAAACCCTGAGCACATGGGCAAGACTCACCAGCCAGCACGCAAAAAAGATTTCTCTGCAGTAACTCAGTTCCCATCCCATCCAGCATTCCCACAGACCATTGAGCAGACTTATCTGCCGATAATCCAAAATCAATTGCTCAAATTAAACTATCCCATCATAACATCCCCTCCATATACTTATCAAGCTTAGTCTTAAAGCCAGATAAGTCATTTGCCCCCACTACTTCCCTCGGAAGGCTATTCCAGAACTTCACTCCCCTAATGGTTAGAAACCTTCGTCTAATTTCTAGTCTAAATTTCCTAATATCCAATTTGTACCCATTCGTCCTCGTGCCTATATTAGTACTAAACTTAAATAATTCCTCTCCCTCCCTAACGTTAATCCCCCTGATATTCTTTAGATGAAGAAGAGAGGCATAGTTGGTAAAATAACGATAGTGACTCAGAAGCTTTTTGCAATGGTTAATCAGCTGAAAACAACCCATTCTGAAGGTAAAAATCTCAGCAGCACTTAGTTTGTGAACATCTGTGCTGGTTATGTAGTAAAGTATTAGGTGCTATGTTAGTCTTGTTTCCCTGTAACAATCGATTGTCAAATAAGGACCTGATGAATGATAGTGGAAGGAGTTCAGCAAACCTCAGGCTCAAGCCCTGCATGAACGGTTGGCACAATGTTCTGCCAAAATTTCCTGCAATTTCCTGTAGTGCTTTTCACATTTCTCCCCTGGCTTTATTTGTATGTCTGGGCAGCAATTTTAAGATGTATATGTTGTTTAATATGATACCAGTGAAGCGTCTGCCGAGTATTTTCTGAAAACTTAGGAGCATGAGCTCCCACTGTGTCACCTTGTCTACCCTGGTGGTAATTGTCTCAAAGAATATCATCAAGTTAGTCAGGCATGATCCTTTCATGAACCATACTGACAACCCTTAATCAGACTGTTTCCTTATGCATCTCTTCTTCTTTGATCCTGAAGTTTTTAAAACTTTCCATCGGAGTGATGTTAAACTACCTGATTTGTAATTTCTTTGTGTGTCTCTAGGTACTTCTGTTAACCAATATCATATCACTGAAATACCAAGCTGTTTTTAGCAATATTGTACTAATACATGTGAAACACCAATTCCGATTTTTAATCATTTGGGAGCCACTCATACTGTGGCTGTGGGAGCCACATAAAGCAGAATCTAGCATTAAGGCACAGAAGCAAGTGCATATATTTCACAATTGCCATCATCATCCTGGTCAGATGGTCGATAGTATATTTCTATTGCTATACTCTTGTTGTTTAAGCATGGAATTTCTGTCTATAGCAATTATATAGTACATTTTGATTCATTTAAGATTTTTACTGATTTTGACTCTCTGCTTTCTTTCACATATAGTGCCACTCCCACACCAGTGTGACCTACTCTGTAATTCCTATATATTATGTACTTTGATATTACCATGTCCCATTAATTATCTCATTAATTCCACCAAGTTTCCATGATGCTTATTATATTAAGATCCTCATTTAATGCCAGACATCCTAGTTCACTCATCTTAGCATTTAGACATCTAGTATTTGTATATAAGCATTTATAGTATTGTATATAAGCATTTGTACATTTGATTTTACTATTCAATTGCAATTCAATTGCTTACCTTCATGTATTATATTTAAATGGGACTCTTTTACGTTTGACAGTTCCTCACTAGCTCCTATGTGTACTGTACCATCTTCTTTCTTATCCTCTGTAGAAGGATATATGTCAAATATTATGGTTTTGTACTTAAACTTATAATGCCCTCTTACCGTTTTAAAGGGTGATATGTCCTCAGTCATAACTGTCTGATGATTTTTGTCAGTGCTATATATAATAATATTAGCATCATTAAATTCAGTGAAACTGGCCAAAACTTGTTATCTGGAAGTGGCTTGATGGTCTAGGGCAGCAGTTTTCAAACTGGGGAGCGCGCCTCCTGGTGGTGGAGGGGGGGGCGCAACATTTTTTTTGCGGAAAACAATAATACATATAGTAATTGTATTTATACTTTATTTTGCTAGTGACAAAAGCCTATATATGGTACTGTGTACTGCATTTGTCAGATTTATCATGTTCGCTGTTGGGGGGCTATGCATGTGGGGGGTGAGTGGGAACAGGGTGTTAGGGAAGGATGATGGGGAGAGGGCTGGGACTCACGCATGTGCAGGGATACCGGGGAGAGACCTGGCAGCTCAGGGGTTTGGTTCTGGCACCAGCTGAGCAGGCAGCAGAGTGAGCCAGGAGGCAGCAGCCAAGGTGCACCTGGGTGAAGGATCTGGAGGGTCGAACAGCCACGGGGAATGTTCCTGGTCCTGGGGCAGGGCCAGGAGTGTGGCTGGAGACAGATGGGTTCACAGGCAAGGCGTGGAGGTGCTTTATTTTATTGTCCCCTCCTGTGGGAAGGGGGTGGTGGGACCCACTCATCCATGCTGAAGACTGGCAAGGCAGGGCGGAGGCACCTCCTCGCTCCAGGTGGTGCAGTCAAGCCCTTCCCCCACCCCCACCCCGCCCCACCTCCAGTGCCCTCCTTGTCCGACAAAGCCCACCCCAGGCACTGGAGCGTGGCCTAGGCAGGGCCAGGGCACCCACCCCCATCTGTGTGTTTCTTGCTGCGCTGACCAAACAGCCTCCCCAGCCCATTCCTCAACACAGCCAGCTCCTGCCTGAGGGACAGCTCCATGGCAGAGAAGCCATAGCCTCAGTCACACACGCTGGGGAGCCCCATGCCCTCCTCCACTTGCCTAGGTTGTGTATCTGCCATTATTGATGTCAGCCATTATTGATATATATGTAGGCCCTGTTTTTCTTCTGAAATGGGGGGAAGAGTTTTGGGGAAGCGGGGGGTGCAATTGTTACACAAAAGCCCAGGGGGGGCTCCATTTAAAAAGTCTGAGAACTGCTGGTCTAGGAGTATGTATTCTTTCTTCTTTAGTTCACAGGAATTGATTCAGGGAAGTCCTGTAGTTTCTGTTATAGAGGAGAGCAGTCTAGATAATCACAGAGGTCCCTTTTGAGCTCACAGTCTATGACAATTACTCATTGTGTACATTTTTACAGTTGACAAAATTTAATGAAATATTCCAGGTTCGCCATAAAATGGTATAAATGTAGATTTATTCAGATATAACTGTTTATTGATTTGTTATCTTGTAGTATAAGATTTAGTTGGATGTCCTCTTGCTATGCACATGTAACTGCAGTTTGAATTAATGGAAATCACACATGTGCATTGAAAGGAGAATATATCTTTAATTTACTCATGGCTAAGCAATGTAATCTTGCAAATTCAATGGCATCAGGCAAGTGAATCAGACTGTACAAGAGTAGTAACTATTTTTTTATGTTGCTGCACGCTTCCTTTGTTGCCTTCAGAGTTCAGTGATTACTATAAAAATAATAAAGCAAGGATTTAGTCTTTCTGAGCAACCAGCCAAAGCTTTCATACGGTCATTAAAACTAAACTATCTTAGCGAAAGAGAGAATTTTTTCAGGTGTTTAAATGAGTCAAGCTGTCTTTTTAATATTGATTATTATTTTGAGATTTTAAAGAAAGGCACAACAAATGTGTACACTAGTTAAAGTGTGTAACAGTGATGTGGTTACTGATTCTTTAACAGAGCATGTCCAAAAGCAGTGCAGTGTCAATTTTTCTTTTATAATAAGTAAATTTTTTATACTTTTTATCTGGCTGTATTACCATTATAACTGCTCTATTTTTTTTTTTTTGCAAGTTCAAAATGCTTCTCTCTAGCCATACGATTTCAGTAGAACAGTAAATGTATTCTGTACATGTGGAGAGTCAAATACTTTTCTCTTCAAAAAGTGACTTTTTAGTTCTCCCTCAAACCTGCTAAAGTATTGTGACAGGGTCAGGCCTGACGGCTACGCCAGGGTGCTGGAGGGCAGGTATATCAGCCCCAGGCTCAGCAAAGCCCTGTTCCCCGGGTGACTCAGCAGGGGGCCTGATTAGGCAGTTAGGCCAGCTGGGGCTGTTTAGCCAATCAGGCCAGCTGAGTCCAATCAGGAAGCCCCGCCCCAAACACTCAAAAGCTAGCAGGGCAAGCAGTCAGTGTGGGTTGTAGGAGCTTGGAGAGAGGAGGAGGTTGGAGAATAGAAGGTAGTATTGTAATCTATAGTGCCAGACAGTAGCTATTGGAGGTGTGCAGATCGAGAGCCTGCCATTAGGAGTTGGCGGCTTGGAGGAGGCAGGCTGCCGCCTGCGGCCGGCAGGCCACTGAGACCCGCTGCTTCCACGGTGGCTACCAATACCCCGGAGGGCAGAGCCCCTGGTTGACGAAGCGGGGGAGCGGCCCACGGACTACACCAGAGGGAAGGTAGCTGTACCTAGGGGTAGAGCAGACCCCGGCACCCCCCGACCCTTCCCCAGCTGCACCACCGGTCCGGCTGGCAAGGCGCAAGACCCACAAGGGCAGAGTACTTTTCCCTCCCCTGCCCCCACCCCGCCACA
>ML675601.1:86621022-86749011 GCA_007922155.1 Mesoclemmys tuberculata
CCACAAGGGCAGAGTACTTTTCCCTCCCCTGCCCCCACCCCGCCACAGTATTTATAAAGTGAAAGTAAAAATCCACTTAAAAAACCCCAAATCCAGTTCTCACTTGCTTTCAGAAGTTAAAGGTCAGTCGTAACTATGTACATTTGTTATTCCAGAACTCTAATCTATAACTAGATAAAAAATGGATGATACATTTTTTGTAACTTGTATTTATTATTTCTTTTCTGTTACTGCAGACATGGAAGTTAAGTGCACAAATGAATTCTGATCACAGTATCATAGAAATTAAAGATGAAAAAGACAAAAAATCTGTGTCACTGTATGTGCTCTTCATGTTATGTTTTCAGCACTAAACAGGTATACAAGCAAAATAAAGCCCTTTAGTTTGTATGCTGGGTACTTGTGAATTACTCCAAGATGGCTACTGTTACAGATTGAGCTGCACACACTCTGCTCTCTCCAAGAAACTTCATATTTTTTCTTTGTTGTTTCTTAAGCAAATGTCATTAAGCAAATTAATCTTAAGCAAATGTCATTAAGACAAAGTACATGTTTTGCTCTTTGTCTGTGGAAAAACTTAACAAATATGTTGAGGCCATTACATAAGATTATTTGCAATAGTTCTAAGTGCTTGTCACTTTTCTGTCTAGAGAAAACAATCTGTAATACATTTCTTTCAATTTAAAAAGTTTCAACATGTTTGAGAAATCTTCTGCTTCATTAAATATTTATCTAATGAAACAGAGTCTGTGAAAGGCTCATATTATGGTTCTGGTTTATTATAATTGACAGGATTATTCCTGTACAGCAACAAATATAAGACAAGGTTTCTATCTCCAAGAACTTAGAGTATAATTTATGATTATTTCCACCTGAAAATGGTGGTTTGAAATTTCTATAATATAAAAATGTATTTGAGGGTTCAGTGTCACCATTTCAGGCAGACTTCCACAGGATAATTTGCTCACTCAATACATAAATTTGCAAGAAGGCAAAATCTCATGAGCCAATCAGTTAATTCCCTCTTGAGGGCCCCTTTAGCGTTTCAGATAGTCTCTGTTACGGCTCACAACACCCCTTTCCAGAGTGGTTTAATATCAAGCAAAGTTCTTCTCAGAACACTTAATCACAAAATAATCCAAACAATCCTCAGTGAGCCCCCAACATAAAGCTCATAACCATAATTCAACCCAGAGCTCTTCCTCTTGTCAGTCTGCTCCACCCAAAGCATCCAGTGCTGGTACTTTCTTGTTGACGCTCAGCCCTCTGTCCCTGCCTGCCTTCTCCTTCAACGTCTTCCCTGTTGTAAGACAGAAGAGAGTCTATATACTGCTCTCCTCTAGAGAGCTCCTTCTGATTGGCTGGAAGAGAGGGAAGCACTGCCCCAAGACATTGGTATCAGGCTCCTGATCCCAACACCTGTTTATTCTTAAAGGGCCAGTCCAATCCCTTAAAGTCATCATAACATTTTCAACATTATTCTCATTACCATGCTTTATACACTATTCTAACATTTTGTTTTCTTGTTGGACCGCTGATGCACAACAAAGAACATTTTCACTGATTTGTCCAGTGACACCCAGGTTAGCACTCAAGGCAGAATTTTGCTATTGATATTTTTTCTTGTGTTTTTGATCTTTATTGAGCTGCAAAAGTATTTGTTTTAATTTTGTACTGTCTTTCTTTAGTAGTGGAACACCTGCCCAAGAAATGGCTATAGGTTGTAGAAAAGATTGTTGGGGGGAGGTTTGTTTGTTTGTTTAGCAATTTGAGTTCATTGATGTAAATTGATAAGTTCTAGCAAATCTGCAAGAGATTGTGCATTGCTTTTCCTGTGCAGTAGCTATGCAGTGATCATTAGTAACATTAGGCATCAAACTTATAAATGAAATACTATCTCTTGTTACAAATAGAGGTAGAATAGCTTTCCAACATATAGTTGGAACAACATATAGTTCCTAATTGTCTAAATTAAGGAGATGAAGTCTTACCGTGTATACAATCTACTTTCATTCCAATTCCAGCGCCCTACCCATAACCATGAAGGAAAACATTTCTGTCACCAGTGTCTACAGTGATAGAAGATGGTATAGTCAATGGATGGAATCCCAACCGTAATGGTTGATTTCAATCAGTCTCAGCCATAGCATTCCACATACTGTCAGAGTCACTCTTTGCTCTACTGCTGGGTCAACAGCATATCATGAAAATCTGCTATTATACACACTTGAACATAGTTTTAATTGCTTCTTTGTACATTACACATACTTTAAAATAATCTCTGACTATTGATTTTTCAGAGAATATTGTAACAAGAGTGTCATGTACTAGCTCAAGCTTAGCTCATACTAAGAGAGAGTGGAATTCTTTTTTTCCTGCCAAAGTGCTCATTGTTGGCTTAAATCTGCTCCCATTGAAATCAATGGATATTTTATCATTGACTTTAGTGGAAGCAGACTAAGGCCAGCTCAGAGAGCATTTCTGAAATCCCACCTACTTTTTAAAATGTCTTATATTAGTATTTGTTCTATAAACCTCTTTATTAGCTGATCCACTGTCTTTTTCATTTTGCTTTGAACATTTACAAGAGGTTTTCCATTTTTATATATCCACTTGTTTTTTTTTCACCTTGACCCAAGCTGAATGCTGCATTTATTCATCATATGTATTTTTGTTGATTGTCTTGTCCAAAATATTGTATATTTTGCTATATTCTCTTTAACTGAATTCAGGAAGCACAAATCAGGCTTTTGCTAAACCTTTTAAGAAGGACTGCATTACATGAAAGTTTTAAAAAGAAATGTTACAAGCTTTTTTAAAAAAAGTTGAAAGAGACCCTTGTGCTAAGAATTTCATGAATTAATTTTATATCCCAGCATATTTGCACCTTGACAAACGAACTGAGATAGGGGTAAATTTGGAGCTGCAGGGACATCTTTTTCAGAGAGAACTTTGAACAATTTTCCTGGCTTGCTGCTTTAACTCTTCCTTAGTGAGTTCATCTGATTACTTCAACTATGGGTACATCTACACTGCACACCACTGGCAGCAGCATATAGGATATGTGTAGCTACATGCCTCAGTGAAAAGCAGGCTTTGTCCACACCGTGGTGTGCATATCTACATGCTGCAGTGAAAGGCTCTGGTAGGGGAATGGCGTGGGAGTTGCTGGAGCTTTTCCCCACTGTCTCCCCATGCCAGAGCCTTTCCCCACTGAGGATATGGGGAAGAGCCTTTCTCTGCCACGGGGAAAGGCTCTGGCAGTGGAGAGGCAGCAAGATGCTACACTGCTAAAACTAGCGGCTTATATGGGGGGCACTGCTTGGGTGTGTCAAAAGCCATGTAGGGTACATACCCACAGGGTTCAAGTGTGTCTTTGCTCACTTAAGTAATGCCTCACCCTCTACACTGCTATTTATACCCATGCTATGGTGTGGCCTATGTGTATGTACTCTACATACTGCCAAAAGGAGTTTGCAATATAGAAGTATCCTAAAATGCAACAAAGAAATGGCTGCTAAGACCACCCACTGAACGGAAGTCCTGGGGGAAGAAAAATACGTTGATGGTGACACAAAGGAGCACCAAGCAGTGAGTTCATAGCCACCTGGGGAGCCTCTAGCAGTAGCACCGAACCAGGTATAGGCCTGTTTAAAGAAACAGCAGATTATTCTTATGAAGCTCTCCTCTGGCTCTAGAGTCCAGCAGTCCTATTGCACTTGCTCATCAGATCAGTTTTCCCCCAGCTCTCCTTGCTCCACTCCCAGTCAAAGGCTTTCCAAGGTTATTGTGTGAAAACTGTTAACACTGCAGTACAACTTGTGCCATTTATTAGGTTTCTTTGCATAACGGCTCACTTGTATAAAAATAAATAAATAAAAAGTATTCATAGTTACAGGAAAAAACTCAGACATAAAATCCTTTTCTCTTGTAAAACTGGTCTCTGGAGAACAAGTAAAGATATTTTAGCTCTTCTCATTTATGGCATACAAGAACAGTAAAGCTCCAGCTGACTTTGTACCAGTGTGTTTCAAGGTGAAAGTAAGTCCTTGTCAAATCTTTGTAGTAGGTGAAGATGAGAAAGAACATGATTAATAGTGATGGAAAAAGTTCAAATAGCCTTGGTGCCAAATAAAGAAAGAATAATGTCTCTAAACATTGCATTGATAAAGCAAATAGTTACATATACCTTTGCAGCTTCATTTTATTTACACTGTTTTAGTCAAGATTTTATAGGTTCTTTTTGTTTAGATTCGCAGTTACAAATATTCTTCATATTGTTCTGTGTGTCCTGTTTCTGGCCAAAGTACTTTATGTATATTCATATAAAGATGCTCTTAAATATTTAAGCAGTCTAGGAATTAAATATGTTGATTGTTTTCCCAAGTCTTCTGTGCACTTCCCAGAATCCCCAAGAGATAACAGAAACTGGCTGTGCAGGAATCCATCCTATTCACAGAAAGCTTAGCCTGCCACAGAGACCCATTAGCAAAAAGAGAACAGAAGAAAGAAAAAACCAAACCTAAGAAAAGTTGCTGAGAACATCAGAAAAGAGAGAGTACATGAGAGACCCAATTTTTGAATTACAATAACTCATTCAAAATTTAACCCTTTTACCTTTCCTTCTGACCTTTCTTACATACCTGCTACTCTGCAGAAAATTTCACAGTATGGGATGATTGGACTTGATCTGGTTAGTAGATAGGAAGAAGATATACTAGCTGGAGATTTCTGACAACCGTGTGTACAAATTAGATAACTACGTGCATAAATGTCCAACAAAGGACAGACATAACAGTGGGCTTTAAAGCAACCTGTACCCTGTTTCCCCACTGAGTGATGCTGACTAAAGTATTTTATTTTACTAACTATAGGCTCAAAATTTCCTTTGAATGTGCACCTACATAAAAGCTCAAGAGAACTATGAATCATACTTGTATGTTCTACCTGAGCCCTGAGTCCAGATGTAAAGGGATCATCAGATGCAGATGGCCTAGTATTCCTCCCCTACGTCCAGAGCCCGTAGGAAAGAAGGGGAAAGAGCAGAGCCAATTCACAGGTGTTATGTACTTCTGCACCAGATATAGACTACCTACAGAGCTTGCTTACACACCTTTTATCATAAGATTATTTAGTGCTCTCCCAAGTGTGGCTGAGGTTTATTTAAATAAGGTATTTTAAACAAAGTGCTACCTAGTGGCTGAACTATATAATACAGCTTAGAATTCCATTACAACTCCCCTTTTAAGTTCTACATTCTTACCATTTACATTACAATATTTACACTATCACTGTATCTTTGAAGTTCAGTATGTATCAGTCTGCTAAGTGTCTCTGAACTGCACTGGTTTTCTAGTTACATGCCGTGAATGTGTAACAATTTGGTCATCTGTCTATCCATCATTTGCAATGACTGGTTGTGCTCAGTCTGGAATCCTTTGGTCATCTTCTTCTTGTTCTGCATCTGCCAACTATATAGTTTGTTGACTGTTATTTCTGAGGAATAAATTGTCAACAGTTTCTGTTGAATTCTTCAGTCAGTCTCAGTCACATATGGTCTGGGCACTGAATTCTTTTTCTCTATCCAATTGACATGAACATAGTCATGAGGTTCTATGTCTGACAGTTCTCTAACTGAGTGATGTCTGTTGTAAAAATGTTCATAATTTTTTTTTATCCAAATTGGCTACTGTCTTCATATCTGGTCACTTTGGAGATAGATTCTTTTCCTAAATTGGAACAGGAGTTCTGAATTGTCTTCGCATCCGGAGTTGTGCCGTACTATATCCAATAGCTGCTATTGGTGTTGATCTGTAACCCAGAAAAGCAAGGAATGGATATTCCTGGTATAGGATGTTCTTGGCTCACTTTACAGCTCTCTCAGACTCTCCATTCTCTTGTGGATAATGTGGGCAGCTAGTAATATGATGAAAATCTTATTCCGTTCAGAAGGACTTAAATTCTGCTCAAGTGAATTGTGGTCCATTTTCCATCACTAATTGTTCTTCAACTCCAAAGTGAGCAAGAGTGCACTTCAGTTTCTGAATAACACTGCAACATGTAGGTCTTTCAAGTACATTATTTCTGTATAGCTGGAAAAATAGTCCATGATAGCCAAGTAATGATGTTTTCTGAATTTTCATAAATCTGCAGCTAGTTTCTTCCAAGGTCTGTCTGGCAGAGATGTTGTTACTAAAGATTCTTTGTGTTGTGTTGATCTGCTGCTTCTGCAATGTCCACATGCAGATGCTTTATGTCCTTGCTGGCCCATTCACGGCATTTAGTTTATCCTTGATTTCCTTTGTGCATGAGGTTTAGGATTTTTCCTCTAATTTTATTTGGAATTATGATGCAATTATAATACAATGATTCCCTCAATTGTCCACACACCATAAAGTAGTCACTTGTCACTTCCTTAGTGTACTTTAAATACATGGCATAGCTGCCCCGAGTGTAACTTAGAACTTCCAGCAGTTGTGCGTCTTTCAAGATTGCTTTTTGTAGCTGGTGTTGTCTCTTTTTTCTGACACTGGTCTGCATGAGTCCACAGCATCCATATATGCCTTCATGTGATTCTTGTGCTCATGGGCTCATGGAGTGTAATGCTGGGTTCTGTGACAGAGTGTCTGCTACTACCAGATTTTTCCTAGGAACATATTTAGCAATTGGGTTCAATCACATACATTTTAGCAATAGACACTGGCATTGCAACAGTGCTTGATCCAGGTCTTTTCCCTTGAGGATTTCTAGTGGTTCATGGTCTGTAATCAGTGTAAACAAATCCAGTCCACACAGATACCTATAAAAGTTCTCATATACCCATACGCTTGCCTGGCACTTCTTTTCATTCTCTGCACATCATTTTTCTGCTTCTGTTCGTGTGCGAGAACAGAAGGCAACTGGCTGCCATGTTGTTGCAACAATACATCACCTAGTCCATAGCTGCTTGCACTACATTGACCTTTGTGGGTTTGTTCACATTGTAGTACTTGAGAACTGGTACAGTTGAGATAATTTCTTTTACCTTTGTGAAGGCAATTTCTTGATTTGGCCCCCATACAGGCGTAGTTTGGGGTGACAATTGCAGTCAGGCCAAGAGGGCCATAGGTGCGGGGCAAATTCTTTGCCTGCCTGAGGCTTGCAGGGTTGGGCCTGCCATGGGGTCACCACTGGCACGTGGGGCCAGGTACCTACCCCAGTGTTTGTTCAGGTCTTGCACAAGGACCAGGGATAGGGGGAATTAACCAGGGCCACAGAGTGTCTAATGCATAGGAGCCCCCAGCCAGGGGCCCTTGGAAGCCACAGATGGAAACCACCCAGCCTCCAAGGGATCATCGGTTACCTATAATGGTCCTGATCACAGCATTGCCCAGGCAGAAACAGAGCAGCACTGCCAAGCCCTGGACCCAGGATGGGTGGGCACAGGGCCAGTACTCTGTTGGGAGGGGGCCCGACAGCCATGGATCATGGAGTGCAGCAGCTCAGTGTAGGAGTGGGTGTGAACCCTCTAGCCTTGTCCAACTGCTCTGGGAGCTGTTGTATCTCAGGGCCATTCCCTCACCTTCCACCCGCTGCTTGGCAGCTCCACTTCACCCTCTGCCACCTGCCCTGGGGGTGCTGGGCTCCTCCGGCCCTGGGCAGAGACCATCTCCAACCACCACTCTGCCAGTATATACAGTTTCGCAGAGCTGTAAGTGGGCATTTTAATGCACAGGACAAGCACGCATATTTTCACTCCCTACCTTTTTTTTTTTTCATTTTTCTGCCCCCAAAGCTTTGCACCCCACAATTTTGTGCTCTGGGGAACTGCCCTGCTGATTTTGCCCTGGTTATGGCCCTGTGCTTTCTCATCCTTCTCCCTCAGTCTGGATTTTGAGAACAGAAGGGGTCTCATCTGTGTCTTAGTTTACTCCATTAGTTCATGAATCCTTAACTGGAGACTTAAAAAATGGGGAAGGCGGGCAAGGAGGGTGCATATGATTGATTTATTGTTCTTCTTCATACAATTACTCATGTGAATCCCTCTTTGTAGCAGATTAACGAGCACTAGTGATCCTCCTTAGCTGCTGCTTTCTAGAAGTTTCTGGAAGCATGCTTTTCTCAGAATGGTGATCCCTAAGCACAATTGTCAAAGAAGAGTTTGTTTTCTAACACACAAGAAGACTGATTCAAGACCACAAAATGACATGGAGAGATTACAGTGGTTTGTGGGGAAAGATTTGGTACTAATAAATAAAAAGCTCGGGCTTCTCATAGCTTCCCTGAGTGCGACGACAAACCAGGCGAGGACGGGGAGTGCGGCAAAGAAAACGTCCCGAGGCTTCTCGGGGTCCTTTATTATATAGCATGCATACAGTGGAGCTCAGGCGGTACATCAGTTACGATCCTGTTTACTATGTGCCTGATGTCCAGAGGAGAGGGCTCTGTGCTGTTTCACAAGAGGGGAGGGATACTGATAAGATTGGCCCTGAGGGATGTGCTATAGCACGTAAGCAGGGTGAGTGCTGTCAAAGGACAAGGAGATGTCTGGACATGTTAACGTGGCTTGCCAGCGTTTATTCCCAACACCTGAGCAGCTCATTTTCACTACCATTCAGTGTTCTGTACAGCATCAGTGACAGTAGCCAGAATCTTTCCAACTTTCATTCTGCCGCTGCTTGGGAAAATTATGAGCAGCAGCGGGGCAGTGGAGCTTTCTGCAGACCCAGCACGACACCACTGCGTCACGTTTAGATTGAGAATGCTCCTCAGAACTATAAAGGCTAGAAATATTTTAAAATTAAACAACAGACAAGAGGGAACTAAGCAGCCCCTCCTGCTGAACTAAAGCAAGTTTATTTTGATCCTGTATCTTTAATAATGCCTTTGCATTGCTTCTTCATGTAACCAAACTTGTCACAGTTGCTGCAGGGAATGGGCAATGGGAGATCTGAAAAGGGATTCTGTGGTAGAAAGTGTTTGTGAGAGGCCCTCTCAAGAAGCAGTCTACAATATGGACAAGTTTGAAAACCATTTAGAGATCACTTGTAGTAGCCAAATTATTTTTTCTCTGGGCCCTTGGAAGACAGTTAGAAAAAGAACCACTTTGTTTAGAGATCCCAATTCTAATACTATTATTTGGAGCTAGTCTACACAAGAAGTGTTATAGTGGTACAGTTGCACTGAAGATGCTCTATGCCAATGGGAGAGGCGTAATATAACCACCTCCATGAGAGGCGGTACCTATGTCAACAGAAGTTCTCCCACCGATATAGCGCTGTCCACACTAGTGCTTAGGTTGATGTAACTTACATAACTCAGGAGAGTGGCTCATTCATAAATTATATTCTTAAGCAACATAACTTATACCAACATAACCTGAAATGTGCACAAGCCCTTGCACTTAAATAGGGACATTTCATCGATAGATGTCACACGTCTTGATAGATGTGCTGTGGCTGAGAAAGCTGTTGGTCTGTGAACCTTTAATCACATACAATATGAATGCATAGCTTTTAGCTTTGTAAGATTTTTCTGTGGTGAACTGGCCTGCAACATGGAGCTTGGAAAGCCGTGCAGGCTAGCGGTTGGAACACTTGGCTTCCAGCCCATTGCTTGCCTAGTCGAAGTGCCACAATCTTTAAGGCAGTGGGTTGGCCCAGAACCCTGAATTAGGGACCTGCCAGTGGGGAATCTATGTCCATTGCCTTCGGCTACTTCCTACTGCTGCTCTGCAGTTTGGAGCATGGCCCCTATAATCCAAGTCATTGGCTGGTTTCTAGTAGCGACCCTTGTGGGCCTTTGGCGGCATCCTGATGCAGTCCCAGGCTCCTCCAGATGAGGCAGCTGTTGGTTTGGTGGGGCTGGAAACCCACAGGGACTCTGTGCTTCAGTCACCCAATTATCTCTTAGACTGGATGCTCCTAAGTCTCTTCCACAGTCTCCTTTAGCCAGGGAGACAATGCTTATTTCCTGGTGGCTGACATGACTGGCTGGCTCATGATCCCTCCCCACTCCTAGGGAAGCCGTTAGCTCCTGCCTTGTCACCTGTCAGCCCCGAATTGAGCCAAATTCTGTCCTTTTCTTCCCCCAGGCCTGGCAATGGCTGCAGATATAACAGGGCAGGTCTAAATCTCTTTTTAACCCCTTCTATGCTGGCAGGTGGTTTTACCATGTCATCCCATGGTCCAGCCAGTTAAAAATACCTCCAGGGCTTGTCAGAGCTGTCAGGTGACTTCAGTTCTGGGAGGGGTTGACGGTGATTGTAAATCCCTTCTGAGATGACTGACAGCAGCTCCTGAGTCAGTTTTAAAGTTAATAGTCTTGCCATGAATATTCAGTTTCACTCTCCATGCAGACTCTGTGTCATCACTAGCGATAGATCCTAGAAGCAATGGCTCTTGATTGTCTGTAATATGAGGCCACTCCCTGACTGCTTTTGTGCAGAAACATCTGCAAAATCTCCATATTTCTTGCATTTATTACACCATATGCCTCTGGCTGGACGTGCATCATCTCTTGGGTTATGACTTTTTCTACACCTTGTGTATACAGGCTGGAATTTGTCCGTCTTAGCCTGGGAATTCACTTTCCTTTCCTCCGGGATTTTATTAGAATGCATTTTAACACTCAAATGTTTCAAGTTTTTCAAGCTGGTCAAGTTTCTCCAGGTTTTGCTGTTTCATCAGTTCAGACTGTTTTGCTATTTGAATATCTGTGGCTAGGGTTAAATCTATCTTCAGTTGAAGCTGTTGGAAAAGGTGTTTATCTGCTAATGCAATAACCAGCCTGTCTCTTATATTTTCATGTGTTGTGTTCCCAACAATCTCAGTTTTCAGCCAATGTATTCAGAGCCCTTATAAAACATTCAACATTTTCCCCCAGCTCTTGAATTCTCTGGTGAAAACATGCTCTTTCATAAACCACATTTCTCTGAGGTATGAAATATGCATCAAACATATTGAGAAACTTGTCACTGACATCTTTGTGACTGTCTTCAGTAAAATCAAAGGATTTAAAGATACGCTCTGTTTGCTTCCCCATAGCATACATTAAAGAAGATACTTGTATATCTCCCGTTTCTTTGTGGAGTTTGCAGTTCGAAACCTTCTTACATACTGCTTTTAATCTGTCCATTGTGAAGGTTTGTCATACTGAAGTTCTTTGGCATGATGGTGAGATTCTGCAACGTTGGTTGATGTTTTCCTTCTTTTTCTGTTCTCAGTTTACTTCTGACATCATGTCATGTTCTTCAGTACCAGATTTGGATTGGCTAGAGAGATTGCTTATACACACTACATGTGTTCATCATAAGATCCTTTAACGCTCTTCCAGGTATGGCTCAGGTTTGTTTAAATAAGATATTTTATGCACAGTGCAACTTCATGGCTGAACAGTATAATACGGTTTAGCATTCTATTACATGGGGTACTAGTAGAGGTCTGTAGCAAATTACTACCCTCCTGGAACAAGAGATGAGTAGAACAAGAACTGTGGCTTGCTGAGCACCACTCCTTCTCTGGGATGCTCCTGGGGCAGTGCAGCAGCTCATCGTCCCTTACAGTTGACTATATTCTGGTGGCATAATCTAGCATGTACAGTATAGTTATTTCACAAGGTCAATATTCTACCTAATGATCATATCCCAAATCTGAAACCTCCCTGCAACATCAACCATCTCTTAGAGCACAAAAAGTCTGTCCCTTCCCTTGTTTCTGTAACAACTTTTTTTATCAGAATTGGTTGGCCTATCGTTTCCAACTCCCAACCTGGAGGGCCAGTGGGATGCTTTTTGTCTAGTCCTGCCCTTTAATCTATCCAGTTTAAGTGATTCTAGCAAGACTTAAAACTCCCCATGGCATATCTCTCATGGTCATTAGAACATACAAACCATCCCACCATGTCAAGTAGCAGCCCTCAAGGCAGGATTATATATCTTGCTCTCAATCTCTGATCAAACCTCTCTTTGTTATCAATGGGACAACCACTGTGAATCAAGCATACTTTTCCATTGTGGACTCAACCTAAACATATCCGAACTGTTTAAAACATAATGTTCAAAATACTTTCGCCCTCTTTACAAACTGAGTTTGACACTTACCTTCCTGCAAAAGAAATCAGTTGATATGTTATTTTCTACACTCCTAATAAATTATGATCCTATATCTTAATAGTATTTTTAGTACTTTTAAATATGTTATGTGAAATATATATATAAATGAATGTGGCTATGACTGAGGGGCTGTTTGTGGTGGTTGACTAGAACTTGCTAACTGAAAAATAAGTGCATTTCACAGCAAATGTGTGCATAAAAGACTGATTTGCAGAATGGCCTCCAAAAGTCTGCATACAAAATATTGCTGTGCATTTTATAGTACATAAGTGTGCAAGTGCCTGGTCACATCCTCAAAGCAAGTGGCTATACACCCACATGCAGGCTTGGCAGAATTCAATTTTTATCTTTTATAATTTTGACAGATAGTATCTGTTCATATTTAAGCATTTTTTCTATTTTTATCAATTTAAATGTTCATAACATTGTACAAACTGAGGGGGTTTAAACATTTTTAATGTGTTAGCTATTTTAATTGTCATTGTTGCAGGAAATTATGGGGGTGGTCAGAATTTGGGGGTGTCGACAATGGTTATTTAATGACAGTAGATGCTGTGATTCAAAAAGTTAAAGTTTTATAAAAACTTTTGAAAACACAAACTGTCAACATCATATGTCAAAATATACAACATAAATATCCTTACGTCAAATTCTGGTAAGTTCTCAAGCAGCATTTGTCTTATGTTGCCGATCTGTAAATTTCTATTACTATCTATGGAAATATTTTTCTGTTGGCTTGTGTGTGCAGGGTGAAATCAATGTTTGCTGACATTTACCAATAAAATCTAATCCTTCCAAGCCTACACATGTGTTCTGAAATGTGCCTTCCGTCTGATGCAGGTGCAAACCTGTGAAAGCATAATCAGAGGTCAATTTGAGGAAACTGGAGCCTAAATCTGTTTGTGGGCTCTTTGTGCTTTATTTACCTTGTATTCCATTACATGCTAATCAAAAATATTAAATTAGGAGATGAGGAAAATCAACACCTCAAAGAGAGACTCAATGTTATTGGGCTATTGGGTTATTAATGTTATTGGACTGCATGAGTACAATCCTGCTAAGTGATGGGCACTCTGCTCTTGACTGGACAAAGCCCTTAAAGCACATGCTTAACTTCCAGTCTGTACATGGTCCAGAGAGGATCTGCACCTGCCGGTAGTGGGGGAACAGATTGAGCGAAGCCGCATCAGCAGATGTTACTGAGCATGCTCAGTACAAGAGAAGCAGCAACTCTGAGGGGGGCATGTGACCCTACATGCCCCACCCTCACCTGTCGCCTCTGGCATAGTGCTATTGGCTTCAGTGGGACGATTCAGGTCTTTAAAGTTAAGTACATGCATTAAGTGGTTTGCTTGCTCTAGACCAGAGCGCTCAGCACTTTGCAGGACTGAGCCACTTATATCTCTGTTATATAATTCATCTTTTGTGTAGATGTAATCTCTGCATTTTAGGCACTCCCAAACACAGTTTCTGAAATGCTGGATGTGTTTCACCCTGCCTTTCTTTGTAATGTCTTCCTGAAAAATTGTAATACAACCGGTATCATCCAGATTGCTTACCTATGATTGTTGACAACAGCCACCAAAACAGCAAAAAAAAAGCGTTACTTTCTTGAAAGCTCTTGAATTAGTGAATATCTCTGTCCACCTGTTTTCTGCATGAAATAAAGATATCAAACCATCAGTTTATCCATATGTATTTCTCATTTAGACTTTCACTCTGTTAGGCAATAGAAATCCAATGTGTGAAGCTAATGGCTTCTTCAGAAAAACCTTCCTCCACCTGCAGTGCTAATCTCCCATTTTAAATTCAGAATGAAATCTACTTCATTTGTTGTTCGTGGGGTTTTTCCAGTTTTGTGATTGGAAAACAAAACTAATCCTGTTATGGCAGCATGCCTTAATATCTATTTATTTTTCATCAGCCCCTCTTAAATCATCTTGCACAGCAGTTTAATTTAAGATGGAGTGCACCGAGGAAGGGCCCTTGGTTAGTGAGAACCAAATGATATTGGAATGGGATAGGTTTCCTGGATCAGTTAGCAAGTGTGTTTATTGCTGCATGAGGTCATTCACCTGCTTTAATTTATACTGACCATTTGCTGCACCTGTGTTTGGATTATACTCAGATTGCTACACAGGATTTTTTCAGATAACATAATGATAGCTTTCTAAATGGGGTAGGGATCTAAACACAATCATTTGCATGTAATTTTTTGCAACCCTGAGAGCGCCACTGTGGCTTGTGCAGTATAAGCACAAGGGATAAGAGTGTAGTGCCCAAGAGATTGGAGGTCTTATGCATCAGCAGAGCTTCCCTCACCCCACACTAGCACATCTATGCAGAGCAGCTGTAATTTGGCCCTGAAATTTTGTGCAGAGCTAGTTTTAACAAGGGAAAACTTTTAAATTCCTAATTTGCGCCCCCTTCTCTTTAGAATCAAAATAACATTTTTCTTGACAGTAAACAAGAATATTGTTCACTGCCTATTTTTTTCCTTTTGTATCTGGATGGTATGATTTCTTTTCATTGAAAGAAAGAATATAAAAATAGAATATGGCAATAACAGATATTACCATTGGTTTTATTTGGTGAATTAAATTGTGATTTCATAGATTCCAAGTCCAGAAGGAACCACTGTGATCATCTAGTCTGACCTCTTGCATTACACAGAACTTTCCCAAAATAATTCCTAAGAGCAGATCTATTAGAAAAACATCCAATATTGATTTAATAATTGCCAGTGATGGAGAATCCACCGTAACCCTTGCTAAATTGTTCCAGTGGCTAATTACCCTCACTTAAAAAATGATGCCATTATTTCCAGCCTGAATGTGTCTACGATCAGTTCCCAGCCATTTTCTTTTGCTTCTTAAAGAAGCATTTACAAATGTTTTTTTATTTTAAATCATGTTGCAGATACTTGGCCCAAGAAACAGAAACCAAATGGAATCCATTAATAGCCTTTTATTTTTTGCTAAATATAGAATTGCAGAAAGCGTAAGACACGTATGAAGTATTTCATCCATATATCTGTCTGCCTATGACTTTCTAATTGCTGAAATGAAAGCAAAAATGTAAATGCTAGGTTGAGGGACTCTTTACAAAAACACCAGCTAGCCCCAAATTCTCAAATTAAAATCCTTGACTTAAATTTTTTCTGGCTCTGATAATTTCCTTTTAAAAATGTTGATGATGCCAATCCCCTATCTGATAGGTACAGCAAAATACAAAAAAAAAAAACCCTCCAAAAACGTTTTATAGTCCTTAACTTAATGTCTTGTTTAAATTCAATTTTAATGTTGGCTATGTAAGGGGAGATTTTGATAGACCAGTAAAAGGGCCAGAGACCACGTGATAGTGTAAAATTGATTATCATACTTGTTGCTAAAAGCAGCCAAAATCGGTAGGTTTTTCTGCAAGACTGTGCAGCCTTGGCATGACTAAGTCAGGAAGGGAGGGGGTCTGGGCAATAACAGGAAGGGAGCCTCTTGCTCAATCTTTGTCTGACTCTGCATCCCATCCTCCCACTCCCACCCCGCTCCATGAAGTCTCTGGTGGACATGCTGGGATATGTCTCTTAGGAGAAAACAAAGAAGCTTATCTATGCATACCCTCTAGGAGATGTTTGGGAAAGCTTCAAGTCATGCAGATTCTGCAGGAATGCATCCAGTTAATTAGTACTCTGAGGAGACCTCTTGATTAGCTTTTGAAACTGCTTAGCCAACAAGTATTTTCTTGACATGTTATTCTCTGCTAATAAGGTAAATTTGATTTATGTCCTTAAAGCCCTTCGCAAAGAGTGAAGTTACCAAGAGCTTTGGGTTGGCAGAACCCCGGGTAACAGAATTGGAGGCCTCAGCAAGGACAGTGGAGAGGAAGGAGGTGGCTGGTACAAACAGTTTGTAGTTTGTCTATGGTAATGGGAGGTGAAAAACTGCAGGGTGGGTCATTCCCTACAAGTGCCTGTGTTGCAGTTTGCGAGTCATTTTATAGATAAATTCTGTTACTGGGACTTAGAACTCAGGCTGAATGACTGCTCAAGGGGGGAACTGTGTCCAAAGGAAGGGCAACACCTTGAAAGGGAGAACAGTTGAAAAGGATGCTGGGAAACAGCTTGACAGATTTTGTACCTTGCTACTGATGCCTTGCAACTGCCTGGAAAACAGTTTTGAGAAAAGCAAAGTAGTAAAGGAAGGTGTAACCCGTCCGTGCCCAGGGTAGCCCACTGATAATGCCAGGGTCAGGGCAGGCTGTAAAAGGAGAGCGAATTCTCCCAGCACTGGTGGGTGACACTGCAGTCAGACTTCCCAACCAGCCACAAACAGTGCTTCTGATTCCCCCACACTGGTTATCAAGAAGCCACTGTGCAAATACACACAGCCCCCTTTACTGCATTTCAGTCTCTGGTTCCCAAACTGACACTAGGTCCAGTAAAGAGACCAGTCATTTAAACTCTATGCTCTTTACTAAAAGATTCCCTCTGATCCCAAAGGACCAGCCACAGTACCAGTTCACTATGAGTTTGGATCTTACCCAAAATACCACGCTGCCAGCCAATCCTTTAGTAACTAAAACTAAAGGTTTATTAATAAAAGAAAAAACAAACAATAAGAGAGGTGTTAAAGGCTTAAAGCAATCAGATCATACAAATGATTTAAAAGTCCATATATATCAGGTTTCTAGAACAATTGTGGAGTTGTATAGTTCCTCTGGTATACATCCAGTACCTGGATGGGTCTAAGTTCTTCAGTTCAGTTGCAAAGTGTGTTGATCCAGAGGTGTGTCTGCAGCTGGACAGGAACGCAGAACAAGACAAAGACGAAGACAAAGACAAAATGGTTTCTGTGGTTTGATCTTATATACCCTCTGTTACTGGCCATGTGGCTTGTGGAATTTTACAGGAACCAAAATGGAGTCCATAGTCACATGGGCCAATCCTGGTAACTCTTCAGGCATGCCTTTAGTTTCTTCCTAGGCCTTTGGCTTCTGTAAAGGTCTTGATGGGCCATTAAGCGGGCTATTGTCCTGTGGCCTCTCTGTCTGGGGTGTGTCTTTTACAGCACAGTTTGAAATACAGGATATCAAAGATCTCCATAACTTTCCTCACACATGAACACAAATATTATCATCTTATTCAGCATATCATAACCTTTCTAACAGTACCTGACATGGCGTGTCTTACATGAATTGCTATGATTTTGACACATTAATGTCAAATAACACAAATGCCCCCCCTTCTTCCAATCCAGTCCGCATGACAGAAGGATATTGTTGTGTAAGGCTCTTTCACTGGGAAAAGGTGTTGCAGACTCCTAGTGCCCTGAGTCCAGTGGGAATGGGTGTTAGTCCACAGATAAATTTGGGTAACATTGAGTGCCTTACTTCCTGAGTACCCAAAAGAGAGGGTGGGGGGTGAAAGCCATAAATTGTTGATTGAGAATGCAGGCAACCTAAGGTTGTTTGGACCAAATTGATGGAGCCTAACACAATAAATATTAGCAGAAAACCTGGGTCTTCTGTCAGAAAGGATCACCACATAGACGGCAGAACGACCACCACAGAGCAACAAGAAAGAAATGGAATGAAGAAAAGAGAAGGGGAGGGGTAAGTGTAGGTAGGGGGAATCAGATCAGTGGCACAATACTTGGATGGTGGCGTTTCAGCTGATGGAGGTGTTGTTTTGGAAGATAAGCAAGTGGTTTAAAAAATATGATTTAAGAAGAATGAGCGAGAAGTTAACACTGCAGAGGTTGGAGGGAGTTAAACAGTTGAAAATTGTGAAAAGTGTTATAGAAAAATAATTTTTCCCAAAGGAATGGTCTGTAAATAATTCTGACTGAAATCATTTGAATAGGGATGATTTAATTAAAATCACTAAAAGGAAAAAAGGGAGTTTCCATTGGAACCTAACTACCTCCAACTGTATAAAAGGGAATGTAATTTGTGTATAGCTTTGTGAAAATAATTAGAACAGTGCAAGGGATGTTAAGAAAAAGAGAATTTGCGTGTAAATATATTGTGTAATCATGTAAGGTTATAAGGACCTAAACCAATACTCTCAACTTGTAAAACCCTGTTTTGTAGGTTTAAGATGAATTCGTTTTGCTAGCATTTAACCTTTTGGTTAATAAATGCTTTATAAAGTTCAATATCTTTTAAGATTGTGGCCATGGTTGTGGCAGAGGCAGCCAGAATTAGGAGAATGGGGAGAGATTCTGGATCCTTTTTTTGGTGATAAAGTAGCACAAAGGTGCTGCAGATAATGGACATATCTGGGCAGCAAACAAACTACTTGAAACCAAAAGGTTCAGAATTCAACCCTTTGAAGAAGGAAGGTGGAAAACAAGTTAGTCCTGATACTGATCCAGTTTAACCCTCAAAAGGTAGAAAACATCACAAACCTGGCCTGCCTATTGAACGAAAACACAGGAAAATATGGTGGTAATTCCTCTGTTTTGCCTGCAATCAGCAAGGAGATTTGTAAAAGGAAGAGGTATTTTAAGCATTAATCTGCAACACGCACCCCCAAAGGGGGTAGAAAAATGTTCTTTTTGTCTTTCAGAACTTTAGAAAAAGCTGGTGTTAGCTGAAGAGTAACATTATGTATGTACTGTTGCAATGCAGATTGTGTTTTGAATTGTTTGTCTTGTTGCTAATGTTGTGTATTGTGTTTAAAAGAAAAGGTGGGATGCTGCATTAACCAGAAAAGAATCAATGAACACTGTAAATGTATTTACAAAACATCCTGTATCAGGTAGGAAAGAGGAGAAATAAAGGTCAATTAAGTTCAATGTATTTGGAGGGGAATAGATGTCTTGAGAGAATTAAGAATGCTGGTTGATTTTTGCTAACAGAGTTCTATGTGAAATGCCTCCTGACACACCTTAGGAGTTTCTGAAAATTTCAGCAAGCTATCGGTAGCAGCCTTTGGGGCATCTGAAAAACTGGAATGCCCTGCTTGGATTCCAGAAGTCCTAAGAATTGTAGAGTGACACTGGAAGTAGTGGGCTAAAAATAAAGAAGAATATTTTCAAATGAATGCAGAAATCCTAGTCACCGGCCCTGATCTCCTGCCCAGAAACAGTATTGATATGCAAAGGAGGCAGAAAATAGCCTCGAGGAAACAACTGATGGGCTCTTGAGCCAAGAAGGTTTGTGGTGGATTTTTGCCCCCTTAATTGGATGACCCCACTGATGGTCCCGTTGTGGTGAAGTATCAGGATGTGATAGTCTCTACTGTAGGAGGGTCCAATGGCTTTTCAGTTCTGAATTTTGCTAATGTTTTCTTTGCTATCCCTTTACATCAGGACAGCTGTTACAAATTTGCTTTCACCTTTCCGGAAAAACAGATGTGTTTTTCCAGGGTTTCCATGGGCTGGAGTAATGCCCCTGTTATCTGCCATGTCCATGTAGTCAAGATGAGGGAAGGGATGCCTGACAGGGACAGTGTGATTTCTTATGTGGATGATATACTGATCTGCACGGGGAAGAGCGTCTGAAGGTACTGGACAGAGTATTATAAAAATATTCAGGAAACTGGGTTTAATGTGAGCCCAGAGAAAGCCCAGCTGTGCTCCCAACAAGTAAATTATTTTGGAGTGATTTGGGGACACCACTGACCAACAGAGAGTGGAGCTGAGATTTCATAGAGCAGGCAGCCGCGCTGCATGAATTGTTGAAGGAGGGAACAGGGTGAAACAGTGTTTATGCTGCAGTTGGCAATTACAGAAGGGGGCGGCGGGGAAAGCTGTGCTCAGTCAGAACCCTGGAGCAGGGCTCTGCCCTGCAGTTTATGCCTCCAAAACTTTAAGTGAAGTAGAAGGGGGATTTGCTCCCTGTGAAAAGGTTTTGGCATTAATTTGGGCTATGCAGCATTGGGAATATCTGGTGAGATTGACCCTTGTGTTATTGAAAACTACCCACTCTCCTGTAAAACGTGCTCACTGGCAAGATGAACAACAGTCATATATACAGCTTCAGCAAGCCCCAAGCAAAGCAGGGCTGATGAATTTGCTGAGCCCCATGGGGATGCTCAAGGCACAGATAAAAGTTCAGGAGTCCCCTCTGGGGAAAAGGGGGAGGGGGAAGAGGGACTCAGGCCAGGCTGGGTCTGAATAAAAGTTATTAAGTTAGCTTAAATGTTTTAGTGATACCTCCCCCAAAGGAAGGGGGAAATTGGTTCTACTTTGAGTTTTAGATTATTAACCATGTGAATGCTGGAAGATCTTGAAGGCAATGCATTCCTATGTGCTGCTGTTGCTGGCATTTGGTTTGTAGACCTGCTTCTTCAGTGATTTGAATCAGGAGCCCATTGTGTCTGCAGCACAGGGAAACTATGTATGAATGACAGTGAAATATAAGGTGAACAATACCATTGACCTCACTACTGATCCCAACATCCCAGGAGAACAAATCACTCTTTTAGGCCCCTTAGATGGATATGACCCCACTTCATTGAAATTGAAGGACTGGGATTTGGACAAAGTAAATGTTAGCATGAGAATGCGTGAGAACTGGCAATGTATTATGGTTTGGTGTGAAAATATTCTGCGCTGGAACTACGGAATCCCTACCTCTTTGGTGGCAACCACACCATCCCATGTGTACACAGGGGGATAATTGGGAAACAAATTTGTTAGTGGGGAGAATTAAAAGCTACTCTGGTGGATACAGCTGTCGCTGGGTAGGAACTGACAGGATGTTATTTAATTGTAGTAAGCCCAAATGTGTTTATTTGTGGACTGGCATCTCCAAGCAGACAGCACCAGGAGAAAAGCCAGTTCATTGTAGGTGGAGACAATCCCTTTCCCCCCTAAATACTGGACAAGGAGGTCTGGCAGAGGCCAGGCTACAGTGAGTGACACCAGGAGGGGAATGGGAGGTCCCTTTGCCCTGCATTTTGGAGGCCCTGGTTCTCAAGAAATTCATAATAGGGATAAAGAATGTTTTGATAGTTGTGTGGTTAAAATGGTACTTTGGTAAAATAATTATTAACATGCAGTCCAATATGATGGGGAAACAGATCCTCCAGGAGCCAATGGAGTAAAAAGTACAGAAGAGGGAATTTTAAAACCACACAAAAAGGTCATCTTAGACTTGAGCCTAGCAAACATTTTGGCACCAGAGCTCCACTGTGAGCAGTTTGTCCAGCCATTATTTGAAGCTGAAAAAAATAGATAAATCTACATGAGGTCCCCAAATCTGGCAAAAGAAGGGTGAGAAGGAACCTATGGGGAGCAACTGGAAAAAGGACAGGGGTTCTTAACAGCCTCAATGAAAAAGTGCTAGCGAACAAGAAAAATGCAATGGGGTGATACATATAGACTATGGGTGGTGAGGGAAAAAAATTGACCAGAGCTGGAAAACAATAAAATTGGAAGCCTGTATAAAGAAATGTGGAATTGGATATGAATGCCACAAAAATACCTCACAGGTACAGGATGTGTTTAAAATCCACTGATGAAAAATGCCACTATTCTATTAACCCATTTATAAATAATAACTCTATGCTTGTGTATATAGGTAATCACTGTGCGTGTCTCAGAAGCCTTTTAATTACATGAATATGGTAGCTCATGATCCTCATAAATGTTTTTGTCATGTTGTAGCGATTAGGGAATGGGATTTTGAATTTTAAGTGCCTGAACTTAGATATAATCAGTTACAAGTGAAGTATACTTTTTATTCTGCTGTGAAGCCTGTACCCCTTGGAATGAATATGACAGTTTTACAAATGTTGCTTGTACATCCTGATTTGCAGAACCAGCTGCACTGCCAAACAGGAAGGGCACAGAGTGATGGTTATTGTGCCTCATAATGTCCATGAAATTAAGTGGGTATTTGCAAGAATTGTCCAGGATCTAGAACATGCTGGCACAGGAACCTTGAATTTGACCTTTCACCCCATAGTAGTGATTTTGGGGTTCCAAATAATAATGGTTCTCTTTACCAGCTAATGGCATGCTTGATCTGGTGCAAAATTTGGCATCTACAAGTCCCCCGAAAGATGAACCAGTGGCTACTGCCACCTTCACTCCTACCCTGGAAGGGAACATATCGAACTTGTCACTCCTCCCTCAAATTGGAGTTAGGTGGAGATGATTGCTCATCAGTTGCTAGTCTGGTGTGCTGAGTTTGAGATGCCAAGATCATTTGCCTGGTTTCAGCTATGAGTGAAAGCCTTGAGCTTTCACTGGATCACAGCTCTGGTGCATCCAGAATAAATATGATGGCAATTATGTAAAGACCCCCTTCTGTAAAAATGTGACTGTTAAGGAGGGCACTGTATGGGGAGATTTTGATAGACCAGTAAGAGGCCCAGAGACCACTTGATAGTGTAATATTGGTTATCATATTGTTGCTAACAGCAGCCAAAATCAGTAGGCCTTTCTGCAAGCCTGTGTAGCCTTGGCATGAGTAAACCAGGAGGGCAGTGGGTTTGGAAGATCCAGGAAGGAAGCCTCTTGCTCAACCTTGTCTGACTCTGCAAGTCCTCCCACCCCAATGAAGTCTCTAGTGGATGTGCTGGGATCTGTCTTTCAGTAGAAAAGCAAGAAGCTTCTCTATGCAGGATCTCTAGGAGATATTTGGCAAGACCTCAAGTCATGAAGATTCTGCAGGAACACATCTAGATAATTAGTATTCTGAGGTGACCCCTTGATTAGATTTTGAAACTGCTTGCTCAACACATTTTTTCTTGATGTTATTTTCTACTAACAAAGATAAATAAGGGGGAAGAAGTCCAGACTGTTTGGGATCTCTTCTTGGATACAGATTTTGGAGTCCCCCAATGGCATCAGGAAGAACTGGCCAATCAGAAATCTGCTGCTGTACTGCTCGAGAGCCACTTCAAATGTTGGTATTTATTGAAGGTTCGGGGTGTTTTATTAACCTGTTGTGGACATATGTAAGTGCTTGAGACTAAGTTAAGTATAGCTCTTAAGTGAGAGTATTTGTGTTATACTTTTTCTACCAGTCCTTCTATTGGCTGGATGGCCGTGTCTCCATTCGATTTATTTCCTTTCACCACCTCGCACAGGGTAACGTTACCAGGAGCTTTGGCATTGGCAGAACCCCAGGTAAGAGCTACAATAAAAAGAAAAATCATGCCATGTAATTCTCCCATAGAAATGGCATTTATCAAAATAACATATTCACTATACAAAAGGAACTTTTCACTGGTATATGTTGAACCTTTACAATGCCAAAAACAAATGACTGTCATATGTGTAGCAGACAGGCCACACAAACACTGACCTTGACAGTATTTAGAGGGTAATATTGTACAGAGGAATCAATTGTTCTCAAATAATATTACTCATTCATTAGCCCTATTGAAGGTTGGTCAGGAAAACCAAGATTACGCTGATTAACATTGCCTGGCTTGCAGAGAAGCTGGACAATTTCAGCCCTGTCCTTCAAGGTTTTCAAGACACTGCCTACACTATGGGGTTGAACATCTTATGGCAGAAGAGCCAGGTCCAGAAACTCAGAGATGGGCCACCAGAACCCCTGGTGCAGGTGGGCTCAAGCACCATGGAAAGCATTCACAAGTTCATCTACATAAGCCGAAAGCAGTGTTCATATGGTTGCAGCAAACCAGGTAGCCTCCAACTATTAGGCCTTGCTGCCTTCTGCATGAGTCCATGTCTTGCTTACAGCTGCAGAAACAACTCTGCTCAGAGACAACTTTCTCACAGAGATTTGGCCTTCCTCCAGTCACTCACTACGTTCAAAAGCAGCACTGCATGTGCCTCAGCCATGTTACCATGATGGACAAAAACATATCACCGTATCATGCTCTTAAACTTTCTGTTGATGTGCAAGGAGGTGCACACCCTGACCCTACCGGGTGTCACTGATGGGGCTGCCTCTGAGCTTTGTGGATTTGAAGAATTGAGCCAGATCTGGGAACTTCACTCTGTGATGCCTGATATGATGCCATCAACTGTGGTTACTCTGGCTGGGGCAACGGTCCTCAATAGACTGTGTGTCTGATGATAATGATCAGGTCTCCGAGCAGGTGACTTTCACACCGACTGCAAAACACTCTCCATATATGTTTTATAGGTCAAAACTCCCCCATTCCTGGAGTTTGACATTATTAATAGCCAAATGAACAACATATAATCTAGTCCAAACCTTCTCCCTAGATTTGTCTGCTTCTATGGTTCCTAGTTCAGGGCTGCTCAGCTCACCCCCTGGACTAAATCCAAGATCCTACTGCGAAGGAACAAAGAGAGGAAGGTAATTTGATTAAAAAAATGACAGGCAATTTGTGGTTTAGAGAGTAGGCTGGAGGAAGGCGTGAAGATGAGTGGGAAAAGGCTACAAATGGTTTGCATTAACAGAGGGACTGAATACTAAATTAAGAAGGTGATATATTCTGTTCCTATGTATGGCACTTGTTGAAACCCCATCTGCAACATTCTGAACAGGATTAAACCATGAATGAAGCGGTGCTTACATGATTATGGGAGTGACTCCTGGGTTTGCTTTTGAAGGAGGAAGACTTTGGGGCATGGTGAAAACCCAGAAAGATGAGATTAAGATAAATCAAAAGGGAGCAGGCACCTTGATCCCTATGGCCTATATCCTCTGCTAACATATCTCACATTCTGATAAAATACAACAGACAGCATGATTCCTGACAATTTCAGTAGAATTATACCTAGCAAATATAAGGCACCAGGCTAAAAGCCAAGTAAATTTAACCACCCAAGAAGTGACATAATCACTATGAAATGCATTGCTTGGAATATCATCTTGCTTTTATTACATTTACATATAAACATAAAGAAGAGAGTATGTGTACTGGACATTACAGTCATAAAGCCAAATCTTGGGAATTTAGAGAATAGGAGCTTTAGCTCATAAATAGAATATTGACTGGTTGTCACTAAATCCTGGTTTTGTCCTCAATTCTAAAGTAATTGAATAAATCAGTACATATTTCATGTCACCTGTATACAGAGCCAGATCCCCAACTGGTGTAATTGGCATAGATCCACTGTCTTCAGTGAATGTATGTTTATTGATTTACACCAGCTGAGAATCTTCCCCCACATTCTTGGTATATCACTCAGCATGTGACATAAGACAGTGTCTGTTATACAGAGAACGGGGCCTGGAATGATAGAAGCAATGAAAATGGAAGGCTAGAATTGGACAACAGAAAATAAAAACGAGAAGCATTAAAATGATCAAACAAAGAGAGAGGTTAAGCTCAGTTTTATTGCCAGTATTCCTCAGCTCTTAATAACCTCAGCATCTGCAGTTCACTGCACTCTTAATTAGTAGAATTTTTGACCTGATAAATCTAAATCAAGCTGCTAAAACTTTACAAATGTGGGACACTGCTGAAACTGGTCTTTATTTTGGCTGGACACCTAGCTGATCTCTGGGCTTCCCCATTTCCAGCAGTTGTAAACAGGGTGGATGTAACTAGTAAATTCTGACTGAGCCCCCACGCCAGTTGGCTACATTCACAAAGGGTTGTAGTGCTCAGAGTTGCAGCTCTGTTATCTCCCTACTGGCCTTCCAGCTACTGGCTGCGAATGTCTCCTCAGAAAAAAAGCTTTTGCCCTGGCCACTATAGGCTGCTGGAGTATTTGATACTTGGTTGCCTGTAGTTCCCTCTCCTCCCTCTAGGGGGCTGCTCCTGGACAGAGAAGCTCTTTCTCATACTTGACCACTCTTGAATTAACAAATGTTGACTAACAGTTGAAAATTCTAATGAAGACAAGGAGACAACTGCATCAGCAGTTCATAATTAAGCATATGTCCTATTAAACAAACATGCCCTCACTTACGCTAGAGTTTTCAGCCTGTTAAATATCATGAGTTGAAGTAACAATTTTATTCAAGTGTCAGCAGGCCCTGAGATAGCTGGATCCAGTCCAGTGAGGGCCTTGAGTACTAGAAAAAGGACTTTGAATTAGACTGTCTTCAATGAGGAGCTATCCTGCAGAGCAGAGCATTAGAATGATGTTCTCTCAAGCAACCTGTGTTGCTAAGCAGACAGGCTGCTGGTTTTATAGCAGCAGGAACTTTTCAAGTCATGTGGCTTTATTCCTAGATATAATGCACTGCAAAAATCAACAGAGGTTATGAATGTGCAGCTCACTGTGTCTAGGGCTGAGTTCAATAGGGTGTGGTGTGAGCTTCTGGCTAGACACAGGTGGAAGTGAAAGTTTTGCAGAACTTGATTCTAATAATTGATACCACAACTCTGAGAATTCATAGAGTCTTGTGTGTGGGTGTTTTAATCAGGAACATATATTTCCCATAACAGATTGCATTTCAGAATAACTGAAACAGCTCTCAAAGGAATAGAGAACTGATGAGAATTCATTAGTCAGGCAGAGTGACAAGCAGCATGCTATTTTTATAATGACAAGCATAAGGGCAAGTTGTGAATGAAACGAAGAATGAGCCTATATGAATTATTTAAAATGAGATCAAATTAAATGTTCATCATCCACTGTGCTGTATACTGCTGCATCGTAGTTGTTTTTATTCAGCGTTAATTTCCAATACTCTGCATTTATTTAACATTGTATTTTTTTCCATACATGAGTAGACCACAAGGCAACTGCAGGCAAAGATGTGCCTCTCGTTTCCTCATTGTTTAGTTGCTTTGGTGATGGGCCCTATTGTAATCTCTACAATCAATAAGAATAAGACAAGAATGAATACTTCTCTATTAACTAGTTAATTAGATGTGCCAGACAGTGGTGCAATCAGCACTCTTCTTGCTGGGTCATTTTCAGAAAGATTTCACCTTTCCTCTCCCATCCAACCACTGAGAAAACACAAGTGAGTTTCTTCTGACATAGACCTCATGGGCAGAGGGGATTTGTTTTGTTAGAAGACGTGCATGAACTTTTATAGAACTCTGGTACAATAGTATTCTGTTATCAAATTTCTCTATGGCTTGTGCTGTTGCATAGGCTATGTCCACATGAGCAGTGCTTTGACGGTATGACTTCAACAGTATAATATTCTGGTAAAACACTCCTGTTGTGCACAGTGATACTGGCAAAGCTGTGCTTTGTATGGGTGTATAACAACCCCTCCCTTTCAGTGAACCAAAGTATACTGGTAAAAACACAGTTTGATAGGGCTTAGTTCCATCACCTGTTAGACCAGGGGGGGTTAAGATCCAATTATTGCACTTCTGATTGATTAATTGCCTTCAGGCCGGGGTGGGGTGGGGTGGGGTGGGGGAGGGGTTGGGGGGACGACGACAGAGCTTGGCCCCTGCAAGGAACTCAGCAGGGAAAGAGTCTACAGAGGAGATAAAATTCTCCTGTGGAGAGAAAGAAAGAGGGAAGGGGTTAGAGTCATGGGGGGATGCCCTGAGATAGAGCTTAACAAGGGGATACACAGGAAGCTGGTTAGAGTCTTGTGCAGAGAGGTAAAGTCAATAAAAGCACTTCAGTGGAGCCTGGCCCTGCGAGGGGTGAAAGATGTATTAAGCCAGCAGAGAAAGGAGAGGTACATGGCTGATAAAAGGTCCTGGAGATGAGAATGCTGTTCAGCATTGCTGACACAAGGATGATGAGTGCACTTCCTTAGAGACAGTTTTGCCGGTATAGCAGCCTCACTTCATCCTTCTGATGCAGCTATGTTGCTGAGGGATCACAGCTCTTCCCACCATTGATCAACATACCTTTACCAACAGGAACCCTTTGTGTGGATACAGTTATATCAGCAAACTGCTTTTGCCAGAATAGCTTGTTTTGTTCATGTGTGGCAGATTTACTATACTGTTACAAAGCACAGTTTTGCTGGTACAGATGTCTCCATGCTTGGAGCACTTTGCTGGCATAACATACCTATAATGGTAAAGAACTCCTACTGTAAATACAGCATCAGTCTCTTTCATGCTTATGTGCCATACAGAATTATTTCCCTGGATTTTTTCAATAGAGGAAACTGGACATTTTAGCAGCTGGGTAGGGGTCATTGGGGAACATATGACACTTGGTGAAGTGTAGGGAGATGGATATATTTCTGTAAAAATAATCTGTAACAAAATAGTAGGTGTTGGTATTCAAAGTAGTCTGTTAAATTTCAGAGTTAACAATCCACTTAGCTGAATGGGGTGGTTCACACTTCTGAGATATATTGTTTGTGGTTATTTATAATCTCAGGAAGACAAGTCTTTATGATAGTTCACTCTGTTCCCATCTTTAAGGCTTTTCCTCAAAACCAAGACAACTAGAAATTTGGCTCTTAAAATAAGAGACTGCTGCATTCTCCCACTGCAAAGGAAGGATTCTACAACAAACCTGCAGGCATTGGGACCTGGATTGTGTCTGGTGAATAATTCACCACTCAAAGAATGTATGATCATTATTCTGTTTATCCTTTGCTCTCAGTCTCTTCAGCTATTATTGTCAAACATTTCCCCCTGTTTCTTGCATAACATTCTCATTTTCTTGTAATGTTTTCAACTAGAAAACCAAGCATAGTTATTTAAATTTCAGCCATTTTGGAGTCATTACTTACATGCTCGCCTTTCACATTTTTCTAGCAGTTCTCTCTTTCCCTAACTTTGTTCTTTTTTTCTTCTTCTTCTAAATACAACCCTTTCTTATTTCCTTCAACTCCATTATCTGGCATAATTTAATCTTGCATTTTTGCATTCCTTACGTCTATATCTGTATTCCTTGACAGCCAGCTTCTATCTATTCCTTTCAATCTCCCCTCTCTTCCATTTCCTATACAGTTCCTTTCTGCATTTCAATTCTTTCATTTGCCCTCCTTTCATTAAGGTGGCTTTCTAAAATACGCATTAAGCTTTAGTGATGTTAGTTTTTGGGCTTCCAGTATCATGTCTTTAAAAAAAAAAAAAGTCTTCCTTTTCTCTACCACTTGTCTGTCTAGCATTATACTTGTCTGTCCCTTTTATATAGCAATGTATGCTTTAAGGGGTCTTATTCTCCTGATGTGGTTAGTCATTCCTGTAGCCCTTCTTTGTGCTACAAATCCAATTAGTTAGTCCCCCAGCTACTGCAAAATAGATCTGTTTTTCTTTGATACATCTATTCTCACTTCCATGATCAACATATCTCCCAGTGACTTAAGCCACCTATTGTCACATTATTCATTTATATTTGCTCAGTAAGGGCCAAATCTTGTCTCCACCTTTCCGGCTGCAGATGGGCTCTTGCCTGAGTTGTGTGAAGAGGGCGTGGCTTAGCAGGGCTCATGCAGGCCATGTGACATTAAGCCTTGCTCTGATAAGGCTGTCTCTCCAGGTGTTTGGGGCACAGTGGGTTGGGCTACAATAGTCTGATTCTCCAGTACTTGCTCTCTTGATATTAAAGCCAAGCTGAAATAGCATCTGTAGAGTGGCTACCCTGGCACAGCAGGATTCCTTCCACTTTTCCTCAGTAAATGTTCCTAGTGGTCTACCTTTTCATGCCAGATATTAGAACAGGATTTATCTCTAAGATTCCGATCCTCCCTTCATTTGAAATCAACAGAAGTTTTGCTGTGAACTTCAGGAGAAGATGGCTTCGGTCCCAAGTGCC
This sequence comes from Mesoclemmys tuberculata, assembly GCA_007922155.1. Classification (NCBI taxonomy): domain Eukaryota; kingdom Metazoa; phylum Chordata; order Testudines; family Chelidae; genus Mesoclemmys; species Mesoclemmys tuberculata. Next base: position 86,650,660 of record ML675601.1, read on the forward strand.
TTACCTACCCTATTCTCTATTTAAGAATTACAGAGTGGCTTCCGCATCCAATACCTTCTCCATCATGTTATCCATTATGCTATTACATCTACATGAAAACTATCCTTTAGAAACTTTTGTTAGCTAATGTTATTAACTGTGTGTAATTGTATTTTAAGCCTCAGTTTTATCTTCATCCACTTTTTATTTTTTTTCCTTTTGACGTCACATAATGATGACTGTATTATGGACTAACTGCTCGCCAAATTTCTTTTTCTAAACTGGAGGAGTGGGAGTTTATCCTCTGAGTTTTCCTGATGCAGGAGAGCCTTAATCCAATAAACTTAACTTTGTTTTGCATTTCACATATATAAAAAGCAAAGAAATCAGTTTCTTGCAGGGGAAAACTAAATGGTTTTTTGTAACAATGTTCGGCCTATAGCGACTCTTTTAACAGAGACTCTCTTGAAAACGGACTTCAAAAAGAATTCTAATGCAACTCTCGCCATAGCTCTGCGTGTGAGCTAGTACAACACAGTCAAACTATGATAGCATTTTCACATTGCTCTTCAAATGACTGCAAAGGACATAAATAATCAACAATCTCATCACCGGTGATGAACCACCTAGGAAAGGTAGGATTTTAATCTGTCCTCAAAAGATGAGTTGCACTTGCAAATGGAGAATTCTAACTGTTGTGAATCAAATAAAATGAAACTCACTTGCTGTTCTGGAGAAACTTAGTGCCCTTGTGTGGATGAACTACTGAATTCAGCAGGGTTATAAGCAAAGCCAATTCTACTGAGTTCAGTGAACTTGTTTCTGCCTGTGATGAATTTATCCAATAGTTTTCTGATGTCAGAAAGATAATAGCTAATAAGAGAATTCAGAAACAGAATGATGTCTTGAGCCATTTTAGGATATCTGCAGGAGTCTCTTGTATAAATAAAGTTAATCTGATGCAGATGTTCATTAGGGCTGGAGGGGGTGGGGTGCAGAATTATGTAATAGTTAAGAAAGAAGCAGCATGTTCAAACTTGAACCGTTTTTTGCAGTTTTTAGTAATGTTCATAGACTATTAACAGCTGATTTTTGAAGGATGGGACTAACATATGGTCTAAAGGTTTTTGTTACAGTTATACACCATTTAAATGAATTTGACACTAAATAGCTTTCACTTAAGGACCTTTTCCAAGGTCATACTGAAGTCAATGTGAGTCTTTCCATTGAGCTCAGTGGTCACTGGATCATGGGCTGAAGATGTAAAACTAAGAAACAGCATGTTCAACAACATATACAAACGTAATGAAAAAAATCTCTTCCTCTAGTACTTAAATGTATAAAACACATCTTATTGAACCTTAAAAAAATGAAGTCTGGAAACTATATATTTCTCTCTATTAACTTGTGTATTTACCAAAACACAGTATTTGTCCTTGCAGTAACATGTAAGAAACCTATATAGAAGCTTTAGAAACCTTGAAATACCTATCCATTTCAACCTAATGTTCATAAATAAATTAACAGGAAAGGGGGTGGGGGAGAAATAATTAGCATACATATCTCTGTTACTCAGTTAACCACAATTGAGGATGATAAAATTATCCACCATTCCACATTAGAATTTCTTAGATATTTGACACATTTGTAGACACACTACAAATAAAAGATAATTATAGAACATTCTAATTAGTATATTCATGTCTTAACACTATTACCAAACCCATCAATATTTGAATCCTGATTAAATCTCACTGGTGAATTTGCACTCTTTTAAAAAGGCAGATCATTAGAATTTCAAGACACACCTAATCCCCTTATGTCCCACTATTTTTGTAAATTAAAGAGTAGATATCACTGATCCTAAACTTTTCAATTCTTCCCAGCAAAAAAACTAATCCCTTCTGTTCTGAGTGGATCTAGAGTGCGTGGAAAAATGTGTTTGTTGGAGGCCTAGTACAATTTCAGTTGCCTGACCACTGTCCTATAGACTTTAGCATAGCTTCAGTTGCTTGCTTGGCTATTCTGACCCCTGTAGCATGACATCTTCTGGTTGGCAAAGATGAACAGTCCTACTGAGTAACCTTGCAGATGTCTGTTTCTCCATACCATGGTACATAAGACGAAATACACAACATGTATGCTTGCAGCTGTGGGAACTTGATGGGAACAAGTTATTCTTGAATGTCTGGGGGTACATCGTTTCATTGCCAAAGGGCATATTTTTACACCACCCCTCTTATCACCAGATGTTGTTTTGATGACCCCAATTATCATGCTGAGAATGGAAACTAATTAAGGGTGAAAACCCAGTGTAGGTAATTAGTATATATGAGAATAAGTAGAGAGGTAATTAGGTGAAAGTTGTTTCTGGAAGGGAATAAGATGTCACTACTTAGACAAAGGGGTGCACCCTATCAACACCTGACTCCATGGGAGGTGCTGCCACTTGGACTAGAGGCCACTGTCTCCCTGGCATGGCCCCTGAAGAAAGCTGTTCCTGTATACAGCATTCTGCATGACTACTTAACTCTCCAGGCTTAGTGAGCATGATATACTGTAGTTAATTTTAGGCTTTGTATTCAGTTAGTTTATCTATAGAAAACCTTGCACATTAAACCTTATTGATCTGCAAATCAGGCGTACCATGTCTAAGTGGTATTCACACTGACCACTAAGTGTCCAGTATCAACAGTGTTGACACTGTAAATATGTCTTTCTCATACACAAGGAATATGGACTATATCATTTTTTTGTTCGGTTGCAAGGATCTGATTCTAATCTCACAAACACCAGTGTAATTCAGAGGTAACTCTATTGAAATTATTGGAATCACAACTGTGTAAAACCAGTAAAAGTGAGACTAAAAATCAGGCTCTAATCTTGCTCCCAATGAACTCAACAAGTGTTTCAGCAGGACCAAAATTAGGCCTTTAAATATATAAGCAAATGGGTAACCACTATAGTCACTAAAGATCATACCGGTTGAGTCACCACTCTTATGCCCTATGATGACATGAGCTGCTGTTGGAATTGTGGGAGCCTCTTCATATTATTTGAAAGATGTACCAGTGTTTAATCCCATGCTAAGAAGCATGGATGTTGCTCCTGATCTACTTTCTGCAGGAAGCTATGTTGTAGTACAGTAGAACCTCAAAGATACGAGCACCAGAGCTATGAACTGACCGGTCAACCGAACACCCTGTGAAACTGGAAGTAAACAAACAAGCAGCAGGGGAGGGGGAAAGAAACAAACCTGCAACAGATACCTCTACTATACTCTGCCTTTATTGCATCTTAAAGGTCGGCATGCAACACAGAAGCAGCCTGGGGTCTTTGCGCTGTTTCCTGGTGCTGTTTCACACAACCCCCTCCTCCCCCGCCACTGCAGCCCAGTGAGAGGGTGAAACTGTTTTAAAGGACCACAGCCTGCGCACGGATGCAGCCCAAGCTGTGGCCATGGTTGCACTCCTGGATCCTGCCAGCACCTCTGGGAGTGCAAAGGGCAGGGGAGGGAAGGGCACTGGCAGCCAGCTGGCACCAGCCCCCTGCCATGTGCTGCCTCTGGAGCTCGGAGAGCAGTGCACTGATCAGTGATCCCTGAGGAGAGGCAGTGGAGGGCTGGGGCTTGTAGTGCCAAGGGTGCGGGGCAAGCTCCCCCTCCCCGCCTCCCGCCCAGTTCAGCCCAAGCGCATGAAACAGGAATAAGGCAGGGAACAGCTAGTGCTGCCAGGTGCCATCTTTGCAGAGGTCTCGCCCAGCCTCAGGTGGAAGACGCTGACCGCAGGGTGCTGTGCCATGACGTTTTGTTCAGAGTCACACACATTTCAGAGTTACAAATAACCTCCCTTCCTGAGGTGTTCTACTGTAGTTGTGTATTTTATTCTTCATGGTCCCATCAATGATCCAGTCCTGAGCAACTGAAGCAATATATATCGGTTTGTCCCAAATGTACACTGTCGGGGAGAGACTTGAGGGAGAGAAATGGTGCCATAGATGTGGTTGACACTCCACATAAGATGCGTGTCTGTTAACTGGTTAGTTCATCCTTTCTGTCAGGGCCCTTTCCTGCAAATGAGAGTGAAGTTACATCTGCAAGTGTTCCGCAAAGACTGGATCCTCTGCTTGCTTTTTGACTATCTTATTGCATTTTCTTTGATTTTCCTTTTGAGCTTCAAATTGCGCACATAGTAAAAACAAGACCAAAAAATGTCAGAAAATCAAAATTGGTTGGGTCTATAGTATTAGTTTCATCTCAACAATGTGACAGGGACAGACTTCTGTCAGCAATCATGAGGCTAGTAGGCTCAGATGGTTCACTGCACACTCGGCACCTGCAACTGTTTGGAAGTTAAGAGGGTAGGTATGATCGTAAGGAACAAACAAACATTTCAGTGCTGGAATCTTTCTTTCCTAACTACACTTGGAAATTTACACAACAGATGATTTGAAGGATCAAGGGTGGTTTAAAAAAAAAAACCAACAACCTACAGAAACATTTTAGCATGAGTTTTTCATTCTTTGTCTTAGGAGCTTTGCAAAAAAATATTCTTTCAAATGTCTGTAGTTTATGGGTTTTTTTCCCTCAATCCCAATTAATCATAGATGATAGACAAGATCCCTAGGGCAATTTCTAACTCCTTGCAAATTCCATTTGTTCCTGATGATATTTTCAGTACTTTGTCTAGTCCAGTTCTAAATGAGTAATGTGATTCCATGACTTCCTTAGGGAGATTATTCCACAATCTAATAGACTTCTTAAAGAAATATTTTCTTTATATTTGGCCTAATTTTTTCTTTCCTTATTTCCACTTAATTAACCCTTGTTACTGTGTTGCTACCTTAATACTCTCAGCAATTTTTTCTTCTCTCTGGTGTTTACACCCTTTAAACACTTAAAAGCAATTATGAAGTTCCTCCACTGTGTCATCATTTAGCTTAGACATCCTTAGTTCTCTTCCTCTTTCCTTCCAATCCCTTAATCATGTTTTCTCTTTTTTGAATTTACCCCAATGTATTTTTCTTTCTCAGACTTAGGTGCCAAGAACTGAATGCAGCATTTCCAGAGACTAGTAGAGGAACTGTCATCTTCCAGTCCCATAACATAATGCGTGTGTGTCTCTGCCAATTATCTTGATGCTAGATAACTTATCTTCAACCTTTTGCTTTGAGGCTACATATCTGGGATACAGCATGTGTCTATATCTCAGAGATAGGTTGGGATTATCAGAACCAACAGAGCATGGCTTTATTAGACTAGTCCCTATGGTGCCTGAAATACTCTATGGGCCTGATTGTGACCCAGATAATGGATTTACGCAGAGTAGAAAGGCAAAGATTCCCTTTTCTCCCCTGTGCTGGTTACCCATAGCATCGAGAGTCATCTCTGTGGGGATGCTGTTCTGTTCTTTTCAGTCATGATCTTCTCTTACACTGCATTTCTCATTGTGGTAGGAATGCATTCCAGTAATGCACTAACTGATAAGATAGACTACATGTGACAACTATCAGCTACATGTGACAACTATCAGTCCCTTCTCCCCAGGAAAGAATTGTGTGAGCAGGTGGTGTGTGGTTTTTTTGTTTTTTGTTTTGTATAACTCGTGTGTTCACTCTGCTGTGAGTTTGTACTAGTGAAAACAAGGCTGAAGAAATGCCTCTTGCAGAACTGGCTGAAAAAAATAGTTTCAAAATTCTTTGAGAGAAGGGACAAACTTTTCACAAAGCCTTTTCCTATTTTCTGACCAACTGCAGTGTTTGCACTTGGAACACAGGTGGTGAGCTCGGAGAGTGGGCAGAGGAGGGTAGGCAGTAAGCTGACCAGGACTTTAAGGCAGTACTCTGTGCTAGATACAGAATTGACAGATAACCCTGCTGCCTTCTCACTCTCCTCTCATACTTGCAAGATGGGAGTTTGACTCCAGAAGGTTCCCATCAAATTCCTGGTCTGCTTCTGAGGCAATGAGTCTATGCTGCCCTCTACACAGCATTTGTAGTATAGCAACAGTTTAACCCTAAGCCGCACAAGAGGTTCTGAATCAACAGAATGGAGCCATCAGGCTCCTTCCCTGTCTTTGCAAGCCCACAGAAATGGGAAACAATAAAGAAACCGTCCCAAAAGCCAGGAGTCTGTGAAAGCATTTAGGAGGAGGGGAGGGTTTGAAAAGAGAGGACGTATTGTATCTGTCAGAATTACAGAGATGCACAAAAGAATCTTGTCTTTATTACTGCTGCATCTTGATGAATCACATCTTCCCTCACTTATATCCATTCAAAATTCTGCTGCAAAGATCACTTTTCAGAATCATTCTTTTGATCATGAAACCCCTCTCTTCTCTAACGGCACCCCCTTCTCCATCACTTCAAACTTAAACTACTTATCGTCACTGTTATGGCCCTACACAGCTTAACCCCATCCTACCTGTTACCTATTATGCATCATCGAGAGGTCAACCAGTGTCTCCTTTCTGCCAGTGATGCCAGTCTTGTATTTCCTATTTTTGTTTCTTATGCTTTTCCAAGACGCATCCTCCCACTTTCTCCCATCCGGCTCCTTATCCCTACTCAGAGTTCCTTGCAAATTGCCACAAAAATAACCTCCTTCTTGGCTTTCAAATCCTTCATTAAAACTCTTCTCCACTGATGCCTACAAAAATATTGACTATAGTTAAGCCGCTGGTGTCCCATGATCATTACGTAATGCTGACCCATATTATCTCATTTCCTTCTGTCCCCCTATATCCGTCTGTCTCCACCTGTTCCTTCTTGGCCCCAATCTTGCAAACACTTGCACATGTGGTTAACTTTAGTAGTGCCAATGACTTCAATGGGGCTACTGCATGATAATGAAATTAAGCAAGTGCATAAATGCTTGCAGGATTACTACCTTAGATTGGAAGCTCTTCAGGACAAGCATTGTCTTTGCTATATGTTTGTACAGCACCTAGCACAATGGGGCCATAGCCTCTAAACACTACCACAATACAAAGTAAATTGTGATGTCATGTGTTAGGATGTTTGTCATAGTGCTGCAATTAACATACGATGCTGTCATGATGATACAATGTCTGAACACCTCCACCTGAACACCTCCCTGTAATTCTTTCTACAACTCCATTCACTGACTAAGGAGTTCTCAATTTCTGCAGGACCTATAGATCAATTTCATTAACTTTTTCTGTCAGCAAAATCTGGATGATTTTTGGTTTGGTTTTTCTTTCTGGTTCCCAAGTATTGAGAACTCTTTTTTTGGAGGGGCAAAGGACTGTAAATATAATGGTCTATCACCAAGAACTGTCATTAGTCTCTTATGTGTTTGAGAAAAGCATTCAAAAGCTTGTCTGAGAAGACTAACAACAATAGAACGTACCCTTAGAGTCATGTCTTTGTATCTAAAGATCTAGTAATACACCTGTAAATTTATTTTTTTGTTCTATTTTCTTCAGATATTCTAGTCATGAAAAGTAAAAGTTCAAGTAGAACCTGTGTCCCTTTCATTCATCTCCAAAGTACTAGCCACCTCACACACTTCAGTCTTTATAAAGGGAAGTTATTCATTTACTCAAGGCTTATTATGTTTGTGCTCCATTACCCTTTCCCTGAATTACAGCTGGAACTTGTCAGTCATTATGAACAGCCTGTTAAGTCTCATGCCTGCAGCAACTCTTATCCAGCATTTCTGAATAAAATAGTGTGAGACACCATTATGTTCTACCAGGAACTTAACTATTGAAATATGGGAGCATAGAATATTCTATGGGCCTTCTAACTTAGTGTTTTGTCTTGAAAAGAAGCCTATACCGGATACTTGAGAGCAAGGTGAGTGGGTGGGATGAAACACAATGCCTCTCTTATGCAGTGTTCAGTATTATTCTGTGGGTGTGAGATTCCTACCCAATCCCAGCTGGTTATCAGTTAACACCCTGAAAGGTTAGGTTTGATAACCCTAATATCTGTTTCCTACCTAGTAACTGCAAATTTTAGTCTATCCTTGTTTTACTTTTAATTACTTGCTTCAGTAATACCCTGGAACTAACTCTTCTTAATAATAAAAACCTTTCTGAATTATTCCTGACCATCCATGCTCTGCCAAGTTTTTATACCAATTTTGCTTGTTCCTTTAGCGCATTTTCAGCCAGTTTTAGGCTATGTTTAACTTTTCGGTTCAGATGACAATATGATATTGGAAGAGTTGAGGAAATGATGAGATGTTTTGTTGTTTTTTTGTTCTGGTAAAATTACAGGTTTCCTAACCAAATTAAACAAATGACTGTTTTACTTGAATGTAAACAGAATGTATGACCGCAATCTTGCAGAAACTTCTACATGAGATGATTTTGGGGTTGGGATCCTTATTACTACCCACTTTCTTAAAGTCTCCTTAGAATGTGGGGGAGGAGGTGGTTAAGTGACTACATGCTGGGATATTTACATGGTTAACTAAAGAAAATTACATCTTCAGTGTGTACTGTATTTTTCTGCAGTGGAGATTATGCATAGGCTAGAATAAACAAAACATATCAACTCAACGCCAAATAAATGTTATGAGGTTTCCTGAGAGTGGCTCTGGAAGTGACATGAAGAATTCCAGGGTCAGAAATTCTTGCGTAGTTTTGATGGTTCCCTTATTTTCATAGGGCTTTCTGTTGTTCATGAAGCTCTCTTTTCACCCATCTTTAGGCAATGATTTTTTTAACCACCATTTGTATAAACTTTGCCAAATGCTTTAAAGAAAGCTTTGTAATGAGAACATCAAAACCCGCCACAAGTCCTGAACAGCTCCAACTGCATACACCTTTACTGGTGCATAGCTAGGGATGGGCATCCGAGGTCCTGAGAGGGCAAAGCAGGAACATGGGTGCTCTTCACTACATCATCCATCTGAGCAGCTGGGACTTCCTTGCATAATTTTGATCCCTAAAAGGAGAGGTTGGGAGCAATTTCAATCAGGGATTTCAAAGGTGCATGGCTTCTGACCAAGCCTGCTGCCGTGGGGAAGGTGTCCTGTGAGCTCTGTAGAAGCAATTGCTTTTTGTGGTTGTCCCATTATTCACAAGCTTAGGAGGGGAAGCTCCTTGCCTGTTTCATGGGAGACTAGGGTGTGGGAGAAAAGGGGCAAAACTCTACGGCCTCTCACCAGACCTATAAGAGAATGACCTTAGTTTCCTGACTCTCTGTTCATATAATATTGGTATGCAACACTTATAAGCAGCCACTTCCCCAGGAACATCACTGGTAACTTGCTGGCCCCCTGTTAACTTGTCACCTAGAGGCTCAATGTATGTGTTTCCTGAAGGCCATAAGTAGCGAGAACTCACTTTAGGCACTGTTTTTGTATGTTGTGTAATCCATAGTTTAAAGATTGCTTTGGGGTCAAAATACTGTTTTCATCATGTGTCTAACCTTTCATCTTCCTTACATAAAGCATGGAGTAGCACAGGCTATTTAAAAATATCCTTCCCATTGATTCCTTACAGCACCTCTTTTAATTTATTTTTATTTCTTCAGATTGATTGTAATAAACGTCACAATTCTGATGCTTATAAAACAGCCCCACCACTGGAGATCTAAGAATTAAGTGCTAACCTGATGTTTGTGGTGTTGTGGGAGCCCCAGGGCTGTTCATAGTGTTGAAATGGAATAAACTATATTAAACATCTGCATTCCAGATAATTAATTCATTTGGTGGACATGAAACACCCCTCCAGAATTTACCTACTTATGTGTTACAAGAAATTCATGTTGTCTTTACTGCTCTAGTCTAATTTGCTTGGTAGATTCTCTCATGCATTCAAAAACTGATCAGTGCAGGACAATGAAGTGACGATTCAGGGAATGCATTACAATTCCCTGATATTTGTGGGCCAGTCTGCACTGACTCTAGTCTTTGCCTTCTCCCTAGAACCAGCATGCATTAGTGTAGCCTCGGGGACTTAACGATAGCTAAGAACTGGTGCAGCAGAGCAGTCTTCCCTGCCTCTGATTTAATGCTGCCTTCCCCTGACATAGTTAGTAGTAGGGCATTGGTAACTGGTTCCACCAACTGAGAATCCCCTCCACTTTCATTTCCCCAGCTGGCACTGGGCAGATGCTCTCCCCACGTCTTTCTTCAGGCCCTTTGAGGAGGGGAAGGGGCTTGAGGGAGATTATATTTTTAACTTTTCTAGGATGTGTCTCTGTGAATTGATAGTTCAATATGTAATATTCAGAAAACTTTACACTGTGAAATTTAATCAAGATGTGAACCCATCCCAGGGATGGAATGGGTATTGATTTAAATGTTTTAATTAGTGAATGCGAAGTTTTCATTCTCCATGCTGTCTTAGGCGCTGTTCAGAGGGAAATGGCCAATTGAATCAAAATTGCTGGTACTACAAAATATTGGTGGTTAGAAACACAGACAAATACAGAATTGTTAACAATGGTTGCAATAGAGGGAGTAATTCAATTTGTGTTGAAAAACATAATAAAAGGTCTTGTTTCTAGCTATAAAAGTATGTTCATTGAATTTGTTAGAACTGTATATAGCATCTTTTGTGTCTTTTAAAAACGAGATAAGCAGTTTCTTCCAGAACAAATGGAGTGTAAGTGATTTTTCTGCTTGTTTAAGTGCTATTTGGATACGCTTATGAGAAATGTGTGAAGAAATTCAGGGTGAGAATGTCAGGCTTTTAAGGCGTGGTGTCATTTACATGCAGCATACTAGGTACTTTCACAAGAGTGAAATATTAACACAGTACACTGATTTTTTGCAGCCACACATTTGATTCTCGCTCATGTTATTCCATCAAATGTGCAGTGTATTTTGGAAGGAAAGTAGGCATGGTGTGCCACCCTCTCTGAAAGATTAAAAATGCAGAATGATTGCCATCATGAGCCCGGGGAGTTGGAAAGCATAGATCCTTTATCACTTGCACATCCTAAGAAAAGTGGCTTGATTGCTTGTCAGGGTCTCATTCCCTCCATTGTGTGAAACAGTTCAGGATCCTCAAACAGGAGGAAAAGAAGAGCAACAAAAGATTGGCAAAGACCAATTATTTGTTGGGTTTTTTCACTCGGCAAGCAAACACCACCTTTAGTGATGCTGTAGTGGAATCACTTTTCTTGGGGGAAAACTAGGGCCTCAATTCTCTTGTCTGTATGTTGCCCCACACTTTGGGTAAGAGGCAAATGTAGCTGAATGTCACATCAACACTCTTCCAAGGCTGCTGGGGACTGGTTCAGCCCCTGGCATGAATTAGAGCAGCCACCTATGCAATGACATTGGTGAAAGAATGGCATACTGGGAAATCCCCATCTTCAGGGCTGTTTTAATGCCATCAACAGAGGTGAGGATCTGGCCCAATCTGTTCGCGTATGAGATGAGCTGGTTTCAAGTTGGAGGTGCGTCTATATTGTTATATACTGGGTGAAAATTTATGGGTGAGTTAAAACCTTCTTCAAAGTTTTGTGTAAATGTACTTTTCATTTGCGACAGTTGAAAGAGATGGTTAAGGGGCCATACCTTTTAAAAAAAAAAAAGCCTAGCAGTCTGCCCAGAAACTAGCACTCTTTGAGTTGGTAATTGCATTGGGTATGGTGACTAGGATTGTGGGCACGTTAGAGACACCCCCAAACTGAGAACAGACAAGAAGAGTGGGAAAAGCAGAGACAGAAAGGCAAGAAAGCCAACCAGTAGCCTGTGAGCACAGGGGGACTCTAGGGAAAGCTAGACTGTCCATTGGCTAAAGAGGCTTGTGGGTGTAAGCTAAGAAACTGCTCCATTCTGGTTCTTCCTGTATTTGGAGAAGCAAGACTTTGAACACTCCTTGTAAATAAACTAAACTACACCAAAGAAAATAAGACACTCCCTCAATTTCAACTTTTAATGGGAATATAACCAAGGCCCTGAAATTTGACTAGCCAAGGTCAAGAAGAGACAATTGTATGAACCCAACTGTAGCTGTGCTTGCCACGTGGTTAAGGTGTTGGACTTAAAATCCAGTAGGGTTTTCCTGTGCAAATTTGACTTCTGCTCACAGCAATGGGCTTGTTTTGGGAGTCTGTGTCCTGGAAAGCAGTGACTCAGGTCTGGTCTACACTTACCTTGCGGATTTGGTGTCAGTCGACAGGAGATATGCAAGTGACCTAAAACACTTGTGTACCTCCCCTCAACTTTGCTGCATCTGTTCCGTGCGTCATCCACACTGCGCTGCACCACTTATGGGGATGGTTTTCCTCCATCGATTTCTGGATCGACTGAGTGGGTCTACGCAGACCGCTCAGTCAATCCAGAGACATCGATCTCATGGCGGCGAATTTGCCACTGTCAGTATAGACCCAGTCTCAGAAAACAATCTAAGGGTCATAGTGGACATGCAACTCAACATGAATTCCCAGTGTGATGCTGTACTAATACAATACAACTAATGCAATCCTGGAAGAAGTAAACAGGGAAGAAGGAGTAGGGAGATAATTTTAGATCTATACACAAACAGTGGTGTGAATGATACTGAAATCTGCATTCAGTTCTGGTATAAACTGTTTTTAAAGGATGTTGAAAAAATTAGAGGGTGGAGGAAAGAGCCACAAAAATGATCTAATGGCTGGCGAAATGTCCAATTGTGTAGAATATCCTCAAAAAGGGGGGTGGAGGGGTGGAGGAAGTGACTTGATTAGCATATAAGTAACTTCATGTGGAGAAGACACTGGGTACTAAATGGCTCTTGAATGTAGGTGAGAAAGGCAAGAACCAAGCGGTGGAAGCTGAAACCAGACAAATTGAAATTAGAAATAAGGCACACATTTTTAACCACGAGGGTGATTAATCATTGCAAAAAACTACCAGTTAGGTGGTGGAGTCTCTCTTTCTTAATGTCTTCAACTCAAGACTGGATACCTTTCTGGAAGAGAGGCGTTAGCAAAAAAAAAATCACATTATTAGGCTTACTACAGTGACAACTCTCTAAAATGTAATGGCCTATGATATAAGATCCCAGACTAGGTGATCTAATGGTCGCTTCCACCCTAAAGGACTACGATTGCTTTTGAATATCTGTTGTTTGGTGTCTAAGTTTAAGTGTTTGAAGCTGTGTGGCTATAGATAATTCTTATTAAAATGCTATAGATAATATGCATATGCTTGCTTTTCCTTAGCTATTGTCCAAACTATTGTGCAATCAGAAAAATGATAGTTTAGCACAACGCGCAAGTCTATTCTTCACGTTCCAGAAAAGAGCTGTTCTGGTTGCCTGACTTGTGCTGCTCTCAAAATACAGTAATGCACTGCAGGAGCAACATCAGCATTTCATACTATGCTCTGAAGTCATATTAGTTCACTGAGTGGTAATGACTGCTGATTTTATACTTCTGATGGGCATGAATAAAAGCCTAGATCTAAACAGCGCAAAACTTTGAAGTTTTAATATGAATTTACGTTCAAGCTTCACAGCTTGTATCTTTCTGTATAATAGAATAAAAAACATAGTGCTGGGTGTCTCAAAATTTTGGGGACATGGAGATCTGCACCTGAACTTTGCAGCTTTAGCCCACCTCTAATGATAGAGGACTGCACCATTAAATAACTTTCTCCTCCAGGCAGGGTTTTTTCTAAATAAATGGAACAATCATGGAGATAGAGAAAGGTCTTGCCACAGACCAATCCATATTATTAACTCACATAGGCAAGTCACCTAATTTCAAATACAGGATTACACACTGAACTTCACAGCAGACTACTTTAGGCACTACAGAAATACACCAATTTAAAGAAAAAACAAGTAGGACACTGCAGCATCTATTTCAAAAGATTTTTTAAAAAATCTTCCATTTTTATATAATATATTTCCATTATATAATGCTCTATATTCCCAAAGTGCTGAACAAATATTAATGAATTAAACTTATGTATTTGAATTACACTGTCAAAACTAAAACATTGTGCTGCAGTGAACACATGAGTTAATTTTATTTCCCTGCTGAAATCATGCAATCATTGTCAGCTGAGGGTAGAATATAGTTATAATATAACTGAATGATTTTCTTTAAGGAATACATCTCTAGCCAGGAGATCAATGCCATTACATCATCCAACCAGACTTGATCAGGAATAGAACCCATGTTTGAAAAGTACTTAATTTAAAAAATACCAACTATTTTGCATGTATTCATTAATTATGGACAAAAGCACCCTAATGTGACACTATTAAAACTAGCCTCCAGTAATTTCCCATTTAAGGGGTAGTCCTTTCAGCTATTATACTTAAGATAGAAGCTTTTATCTTTTAATGAATACAGAAGCACTGTCATGATGCAGTTTATTAGGAACTGAATAATGCTAAGTTATTAGGAAAAGAACATTTTAAAAGATTCAATTTCAATTATGCAATCCTATTAAAGGAAAAACCCAAAAAGGAACACTTCTGTAATATTGTAATTTTATTGTTTTTAAAAAATGAGATTTTGGATTTAGAAGCCCTATGTGCATTTAATAGAGTAAATACACAAATCTTAGTAAAATATAAAGTAATTTCCATGAGTTGGAAATATTTCAAAGAAGTCCTCCTAATAAGTCTCATGGCAGCCAAAATAATTTCTCTCCTTCCCCTACTCTGTGTGTACTCATATCCACCACTGAAGAAAAGACTGGGGGAATAGATGACTGTGTTCTGAAGCATGTCAAATCAGGAAAGGAGCATGTCTGCTGATTGAGAACACCTTGTTACGAGCCCCCCATCTAATTAAACAAGATAGCTGCTAGTCTGAGCATCAGAGATGATTGCAGGCACAGCAGCAGCATGTAGGAAGAGAGGCCACTGGAGACTCTCTAGTCAGGACCCAAAATATTTAATCATTTAGCTTGTTGTGAGTGTCCATCAATGGTAAGTTTGCTTTTGCATTGGTTTCTTCTTACATCTATTGTTGAATGAACAATTAACATTTTTCAGCATACTTAGCCCTCTTTGTGTTTGAGAATTTGATAATTTGACCATTCAAACTTGTTTCATATGTTTTATGTGAACAAAATTGAGGCCCATGGATTGCTCCTGCAATATTTATTCGATGTCAATACTGCCAATTCATCACTTTAGCCATGTGGTTAGTCATCAGGCACATACTCTTGTTTGTTTCCTGATTGGATGACTTAAACTTTGTCAAGAAGTGGATTTCATTTTTGATGAAGTTCTCCATTGTTTTCTGTGGCCAAAACTTCTGTCACTTGAAAGTTTGTAAAAAGTGAATTAAGGCAGATGTACACAGTCAAAACAGAACTGTCCATTACTAATTTTTCTCTCTATTTGACTAGTTTTAATTATACTTTCTACTGTCCTGTTAAGAGTCAAATGTAACATCTGTTCTAACATAGTTTGGAAACACTTTTTAATAAAACATGAAAGTTATGTGACCTTTTCATTATTTTTTTTCCAAACTAGGCTCTAATACTGAACATATAGCAAAGTGCAATCCTACCCAAAAGATTTAATTAAAATGCTTCAGAATGAGTGTGATATTAATTTTTAATAAATTCCCTTCTAGTGAGATTTTGAACATGCAAAAAAATCTATAACTGGGAATGAAGCTGCTCCTTCCCCCCAAAGCTTATGATTATTCTTTATCTTGCAATATAAGATTTTACTACACCAATAGGTGGTTGTCAGTTCAAAGAATGAATTCAGACAGCAGTCAGATTGCACTGTTCTTTAAGACATTTTTATATAACTACAGTACTTCTTACATGCACAAAAAAGCTTCAAAACCCTGATATGAAAATTATTTTGAGAGAAGGGAGTTAGATTTTGTTCACTGAAACTGTCACAGACAATCTGGAAAAAATTATTCTTACCCTGTTTTTTCTTTTAAATACCTGAAATGCTTTGAAAGCCTCAGACACTGCTCTAAAAAGTACAAAGTAGGATTTAATTATTATGATAATAGCAAGGGAAAGATGGTCTTGTGGTTGATAATGCATTCCTTTTTCATGTCATCTTCCACTTGAGAGCCTGAAGGCTCTTTACAAACATGAATTAATTGACCAGTCTCAAAACTTACAGATGGGGATACTGTGGCACAGACAGTGTACATAATTTTCTGTGAATGACAATATTGGTCTAACAACCAGTCATGTGCCAGAACCCCAATACTATCTTTTGTTTCCTTCTGTACCATGCATGGATGGGAGAGCTGTAAGGAATCCTGACAAGAGAAACATTCACACACCGTAGGAGGGAAAACAGCAGAAAAAAGACAATAGGCCTCTAGAAGGTACACTGTAGCAAACTCAGAAAAGTGGTAGGTAAGGTCCCATGGGAAAGAAGTCTAAGGGAAAAAAGAGTTCAGAAGAGTTGGTAGTTCCTTAAAAAGACAGTAAGGGCACCAAGAGCAAACTATTGCAAGGGGTAGGAAAGATGAGAAATATGGTAAAAGACCACTCTAGCTTAATAGGGAGATCGTCAGAGACCTGCAACACAGAAAAGGAGACATACAAAAAGTGGAAACTAGATCTAATTACAAAAGATTTTATATTTTTTATTGTATTGTTACAAAAACACAACAGGTAGGCACATAAATGGAAAGGTCAAGGCACAAAATGAGGTTCAACTAGCTAGTAACACTGTAACAGGAAAATATTTTATAGATACATTAGAAGCAAGAGGAAGACTGAGGACAGAGTACGAGTAGGTCCATTACTCAATTGGGAGGGAAAGACTAACACAAAATGCAGCAATGACGGAAGTGTTCAATGCCTTTCTTGCTTCACTTTTCACCAAAAGGTTAGTACTGATCAGATGATTAAAATAGTGAACATCAGTGTCAGAGTGGTAGGATCTGAGGCTAAAATAGGGAAAGAACAAGTTAAGAATTACTTAGACAAGTTACATGTCTTCTAGTCATCAGAGCCAAAATACATCCTAGAATGCTTAAGGAATTGGCTGAAGACATCTTTGAGCCATTAGCAATTATCTTTGAGAATGTGTGGAAGATGGGAGTGTTCCCAGAAGACTGGAAAAACACAAATGTAGTACCGATCTGTAGAAAAGGGGAATAAAAGCAACACAGAGAATTATAGACCAGCCAGTTTAACTTCAGTACCCAGAAAGAGGATGGAGCAAATAATCAAATAATCACCTAGAAAGTGATAAGTAACACTCAGCATAGATATATAGATTTGTCCGGAACAAATCATGTCAAACCAACTTAATATCTTTCTTTGATGGGGTAACAAGCTTTGTGGATTTGGGGGGGGAGGAGTAGGGAGAAGCAGTAGATGTCATATCTCAACTTTATTGAGGCTTTGACCTCTCACATGACTTTCTCATAAGCAAACTAGCTTATAGTATGTAGATGAATGTACTATAAAGGTGAGTGCACAACTGATTGGAAACCTACTCAGTTATCAATGGTTCACCATCAAACTGGAAGAGCATCTTGAATGGGGTTGTGCAAGAATTGTGTTTAAAAAAATTTATCTTTTCAGGCTGCATAGTTTATAGTTTTGAAAGCATAAATTTTTTTGAATATGTATTCTAACAGCCTCAATTCATGTTTGTGGTTAATTTTAGTAAAAAGAGCCTCAATTTGTCCTAGAAATAGCAAATGACTGTAATCCACCAGGATATAGTGAAACAAACGATAATTTCTATGATGCTTCCCCTACCTGTTGGCCTTTGAGCACTTCACCAAAATGGTTTCAGTCACCCTTCTAAAGAGGGGGTGTGACAGACAAAAATAAACCACAAATTGGAGATCCTGAGGCAAATGCTGACCATTGCATATGGTACATCATTATCAGTCTGATTTTAATGAAGTTTCAAAGCTTTACATTTCACATCACAGTTGGTACTGATCCACATTTTACTGTTATTGCTTTCAGTTGCCAAGTAAAGATAATTGATGGTCTTTCTTTAGTGGCTTTATAAATTTGGAAGCTTCTATCTTTAACAGTGATTTCTATTCTTTTTTGGTGTCTGTGCTCGCATTTCTGCATATTTTTATATTAGGTCAAATGATTTTCTAGTGGGCTTAACATATAAATCAGCAAGGGGCAGATTCTTCTATGTTTACCCATGCTGAGCAGTAATTTACTCCTTGAATAGCTTAGTGCCATAAGTGGGACTATCTATGGAGTAAGGGACTACTAGTCATGAGGAAGAATGGCAAAGTCAAGCCCTAAGTGAGTTTCCTTTTATTGTAAAATCATTCAATATCTAATCTATCACTGTATCACTTAGCTTAATATTTATACTACCCATCCAATTCCATTTTGAATAGTCAATGAGGAGAGGTTTTTAATTTGGCATGTGCATGAAGACAAACGGTTGATCAAAAATAAAATTGAAAAATAACAGCCTAAGAAAGAGTAACACATATTTTTAAAAAAGCAAAGAGATTACTATGCTAGAAATGTATTTTAACAAGACCTGTTGACAATTCAAATTTATCACCCAATGTCTGAATTAAAAATGCTAGAGATCCATTTGATTAGGAAGCTTCTGTGAAATAGTACATAAATAATCCCAGTGAGATCCAACCCTACTTATAAATAAAAGGTTGATGTCTGCTTGGATAGAGGACGCAATGCATGTTTTCTAAGATTACACAGTAAAGGGCAAAACCAATGAGCATAGGGAAATAATCCCTAATAGATACAGGGCTAAAGTTCTATTAGCCAGTAACCATCACCACTAACTACATGCTGTGGGTGTTCTAAAACACAGATTTGAAGCATCCATCTTGAAAATTAACCAAATATTTTGTTTCAGAAAATGATCTATGCCTATTTGAGATATTTGTGATTGAATTCAAGGCTATTAATCTCTCCGTTTAATAAGCATTAGTTGAGGCAGACACAGCGTGAGCAGGTTCTCTTCAAATACTCAACAGTACTTTGCCAAACCTGTAACACCTCTATTATGCCAGTCTGTCAGTTGTGCCAAATCTTATGGTGGCTAAGGGCTAGCTTCATGTAGTGCTGCAGCTGCTCTATGATTGCACTTGAATGAATACACTACTATGCTGACAAGAGAGCCTTTCCTGTCGATGTAGGACTGTCTACACTGGAGGCGAGGTCAGTATAACAGTAGTGCTTAGGGGCATGGATTCCCCTGAGTGATGTCGGTATACTAATATAAATCTATAGTGTAGACCTAACTTTAGTGATATGAACAAACAAGTAATAGAATGAGGCCACTGAACTCATTATCATTTGGGTTTTGAGCTAAAATGTGAACTTTGGTCTGCCAGAGATGAAAGACTAGGGTATGCCTATTTTAGTATTATCCCTGAATCTCTAGCTATTTTACAATGATTTACTAATAGGATGATTTACAGACTTGTGAAGAAAATATTTACTCAAAGGCCTGCTAGGGAGGAGAAAGGGTGTCCAGAGAAGAGGGAACCATGTTAAATGGAGACCAAAATCATTTACATGAATTTAGTTAGCAATGCTCTTGCATCTCTCTGCTGTACATAGCTGTGTTTTTCATAAATTCTGCTAATCACTGCAGATAATCCAAAGGGAAAACTTCAGTGTCTAATATGTCACTGTAAAACCACATAAATCTGAAGGAACTGTGCATCAAATCAGCTAAAACAGAGGGAAAGGAAATCCCAGGCACATAGTAACCCAACCTCATTGCTGCTAGAGGCTATTTGGAGGCTTATGTGAAATTAAGCTGGTGATCCCAGTCCAATTTCTAGGGGTTAGGTATTTGCACCACCAAATCACATCTCCGTCTGTAACCTCCATGTGCTATCTCAGCAGAAAGACCCAGGACTGGATGTGTATGGAGACTGAACCATCCTCCTACCCTACAAAATGGTCTCACCAAATCAAAAATGAGCTGGCACAGTGGCAAAACTTCATGGGGAAGCCTGTACTGTTCCTATCAGTACTCTACATGTAACGCTGCTAAACAGAGACTTCAGTCTGCATGACTGTCAATACAACATGTTTTAAAAGCAGAAAATCATTTTTATATAATGACTGTGTGACTTGCTGTATTATATACTTGCCTCACATAGGACGTGCTTTTTTGAAAATACCCAAATGAATGAGAAGTAAAGGCAGGAGGATAATCCAGGATCACTATCAACAGCCAATATCATAAGATGGTTTCTGTGAAATGAGGAAATTTCCAACAGCAGAATTATCCAGAGCACCTACATTATAAGTAGGGAATAGAAGACCATGGGAAATCATTTCCTATCCTCCTCAGATGGCCCTTCGGATGGTCTTATTTTGTCATGCCGGTTAAGTGGTCACACTTAGGTCCTTATGAAACCTGAGGCCTATTGATACTGGACATTTACTGATCAGGGTGGATACCAGTGAGACACGGTATGCCTGATTTGCAGATCAATAAGGTTTAAAATGCAAGGTTTTCTATAAATATACTAGTTAAATACAAAGCCTAAAATTAACTACAATATATCATACTCATTAAGCCTAGAGAGCTAAGCTTTCACTCAGAAGGCTGTAAACAAGAAGGGCTTTCTTCAGGGACCCCCGCCAGGGAGTCAGTATATCCTCTGGTCCAAATAGCAGCACCTCCCTTGGAATCAGGCATTGATGGAGAGTGCCCATTTGTCTAAGTGGTGATTTTTTTATACCTTTCTATATACAACTTTCACCTTATTACCTGTGTATTAATTATAATACATTCTATCACCTGCATTGGGTTCTCACCCTTAACCATGTTCCATTCTCACCACAATAATTGGTGTCGTCAAAACAACATCGGGTAATAAGAGGGGCAGTAAACAAAATATGCCCCTTGGCAGTGGAAAAACATTCCCCAGACATTCAAGGATAATGTGTTATACCCATCACCATTATCTATGTGCAGCTGTAAGCATATATGTTATCTATTTTGTCTTATGTGATTTTGTCTTATGTGCTGTGGTATGCAGAAACTGAGAACCGCAAGGTTACTCAGTATTCCTATTTGTCTCTGCCAACCAGAAGATGTCAGGCTGCTGAGACCAGAATGGTCAAGCAAACAATTAAAGCTCTGCTAGGCCCCAAAACAGTGGTCAAGCAAATTCAATTGCATTGGGTCTCCAACAAGGCCAACCCTACGTGCAATGTTTTGGGCAGATCCGCGTTCAACTCAGAATCCCTTAAGATTAGGTCCTCCCATCTCTATGTAGACTAGACTTCCCATTGGTCTTATTCTGCTTGCAGCTACCTTATCTTTTGAGGCTTCATGTCTTCTAACGATCTTCCTATACTGACTGGGATGCTTGGAGGTAGACTGAACTCCATTCCTGCTCTGTGCCCTGGTTCTGAATGGCAAATCAGAGGTTTCTGGAAGAGAAAGCTGTACGCGGCCACCACATTCTGTAATTTATATAGTATTGAGAACTTCATATTTATTATACTTAGTTCAAAAGACAGATACAACAGTGATATAAAATGAATGAATCTGTAGGAGTTGGCAGTAAAGCAACTGGAGCTTGCTCAAGACAACAATTGAAGCTAAGTAAGCAGGCTTAAGGACTCCTCCAAACATCCTTAGTTGGAGGTGAGAAACTAAATAATATGTCCATTTTTACAGATGGGGAGTTTGTGACTTTATTCAGGCTACAGATGGTTTTGATGCCACAGCTAAGCTTAAAAACTTGGAAATCCCTGGCTTGCACTCTACCCTCCAGCCACCCCAGTGAATCATGCATTTCTTTGATGATTAACTTTCAGTGAAAAATTAGTTTCCCTGATGCCATAAGGGGATTTTGAGACTCTGGTAAATCAAGATTGCTGAGGGGAAGGGAAATAACAACAGAACAAAGCCAACACATGAGCAATTATCAGCTGGTGTCAACACTGAATCTCTACAATAATGGTTCTCCAGCCTGACATAATTTCTTGACAAATATCCCGGATAGGTGTAATTCCAAACTCAATATCATGGTCACTGAGACCCTTCTGCTTTCATATTATCTGACATTCCAATAGAAATCTGTGTGTGTGCAGACATGAAATGTTTTATGCTACAGGTTTTGTGCCCCTAATGTGTGATTAAGTAATGGGAAATAGATTTTTACATGGCAACTATGATAGATGCGTCATTGTCTACCTTATGGGAACACTACTTTTTCTTTTGGCTAATTGCCCATCAGAGTTGCTAACTCAGACATTTTTCATTAATAAATGAAATGCTGTGTAAACCAATACAAAATTTACTTATGTAACATTTTAATGTATTGAGCCCCTCATCAGGAACTACTCAAACATTGCTGGCCTGACTCAATTCCCACTGAAGTCAATGGATAACTCACATTGACTTCAATATGAGGTGGATAAGCCCTCAGTCTGATAATTTTTGCCCTGAGATTTTGAGTTTAGACTCTTCCCTGAGAATTACACCTAACAGTATTTACAAAATTACTTTTATACTCATTATTTAACATATCCTTTGTTAATGGCTTATTGCTTTTTCTTCTCTCTCTGCCTGACTCTGATCAATGAACAAAAACATTAGACCCACACGTATAAGATATTGTATTAGTTGCTACATGGTATCTTTACTGAAAGTAATTTAGAAAATGACTCTGAAAAAAAAATCACCCATGAAGTATTAATTCTTGAGAAATCACAAAGATGCTGTCAAACATTTCTGTAAGCAGTAAATGAACCCTGCTTGCACCATAAATCATTAATGTTTAATCACCAGCCAATGCCTCAATAAACTCACTGGCATGGAAACTCTAAGATACTCAAAGGATAGTTCTAGCAAATCTGGCATGCATGGTTGGCTTGTGTGCTTAATTACTGTTTATGCATCGGCTGTATCCAAGCATTTGTATGTAATAAATAGAACACTGTCACAGTGTCCAGATGGTTTTAGATTCAAGGCCTAGGGAGTATGTTTGAAGATTACAGGCTTGATTTACTAACAATTCACACCAGTTCTATTGCCGAAAATCATGCTAATAGCATATATTTTAGAGATTGCATCAATGCCGAAATAAATGCACCATTAATGATTATTCCAAAAGTCATTTAATCCTCTATTTAGCCACCCTTCAGAGGACAAGTAATGATTTTGTGGTTTGGGGAAAGCAGGGAGTGAAGCAGCTGTATTTGTGCACTGTCCAGTTGATTTAAGGAGGAAAATATTGTTTCTGAGTTTATACAGTTATTCGTATTGCCATAGTGCCTATATTGTAATATCACAGGGATGTTCCCAAAGTTCTGCAGTGAACAAAATACAATTAACTACATGAGTAGGTGTCTGATAAGGTATCACAACTCATGCTGTTTTCATTTTCAAAGTCAAGATAAGATCAGTAAGATCACTGACTCATTTCCTATAAGACACTTGTACCCCAAAAAAATTCTGCTGGAAGAGTGGGGTACAGATAGATATAAATTAGCTTGGCATTAATTTGATTTTTTAAAAATATATCAACAGATATTGATGTTTATTTTTAAGCATTTCTTATTTTGTTTTTAATCAATTTAAATTTTCACAGTTGCAGGAAATTATGGGCAAGTGTCAGACAGTAGGGGAATCAGATAATTATGTAATGGCAGCAAGTGTTTAGGTTAAAAAAGTTAAAGTTATATAACCATTACACAAATTGTCAATTTCACAAGTAAATATCTTTAAATCAAACCCTAAGATGTTCTGAAGCAGTATATCTCTTATTTGTCTATCTGTAAATTTTGATGATTATCACTGGAAATGTTCCAGAGGGGTAGCCATGTTTGTCTCCATGCAGCAAAAACAATGAGAGTCCTGCAGCACCTTAAAGACTAACAAATTTCTGAGGGCATAAGCTTTCGTGGGCTGCAACCCACTTTGTCAGATGCATGAAGTCAGAAATGTGTTAGTCTTTAAGGTACTACAGGACTCTTGTTGTTTTATCAATGGAAATATCAATTATTTTATGGCATCAATGTTTACTGGCATTCTCCAATAAAAATCTAATCTTTCCAAGCCTCGCTATAGATGATGGGGGGTAAGTAATTTTTCTCACTCTTGGGTTTTGCATACACAAAGAGCCAAATATGTACTGTACAAATATGTCCCCATGAGAAAGAGAGCAACAGCACGTGCAGAAACACTCAATCTGTTAGTCTAACATTCTGTCTCTGAATTGAAGCACCAAATGGCAAAAGTCTCAGCAACTGGGAGTGGGGACACTTCTCCATTTAAAAGTGCATTACATAGGAAACAGAATAACAAATCTCCTTTTAAGAAACGTAGCTACACACTGCACACTTAAGAAATGTGTGTGTTTTGGGTAAAAGCAATGACCAATTATTTTATAAACATACAGAGGTAAAACTTAAAAGGTTTCTACTAGTATTACTGGAGTATTGCCTATCTTAATCAGAGGGAATCTCTCACAAACCAGTAGCATCTATCAGAATGAAAGAGCTTTTAAAATATTATCACTGTAAAGTGAGCAATGAACATCCAGGATTGTGGTCATGAAAATGATAGCCATTTTGCTGAACTGCCCTGGTGTAATGCCTATTGTGATAATTATAGTCTAAGAGAGAGACAAGGTGTGTGAGGCAGTATCTTTTAACACACTGACTTCTCTTCGTGAAAGAGATAACAGAAGTTGGTCCAATAAAAAATATTACCTCACCCACTTTGTCTTTCATATCCTGGGACCAACACAACTACGTACCACTGCAAACAATGATGGTATATAGCAATCAGAATAGTTCTATAGTGATCACTACGGTTCATTTTGTTTGGAAAAAGTTTGCCTGTTTGAGTGACATTCTACATAGCCAAAATGGAGACAATCTCTGCAACTAATAATATACCTGAAAATGAAGTAAACTGTAAATGCAAACAATGTACTGTAAATTCTGCACATTAGAGAACCTGGGAATAAGTAATAAAAAGCAAGGATAATACATCACAAAATGTATTTTTATTTTACTTTTAAAAATGTGGCTTTGTTTCAATTATTCATGGTCATACTTCACAGGTTACTAGAAAACGTTACATAGCACATTTTGTAAACTAAAGTCTTACTACTGTGAAACCTCTCTACATCACATTGCCATAAAATCTTTGCTCAGAAGTGAGGATAGTTCAGTGGTTTTCATATGAGAATTAGGGGCTATGAGGATTAGTGAAGTACAAATAAGTAAGGGTGTAGTGCATTAGCACCCAAGCATATCCTGTGTGTTTAGGATTTTGGAGATCATTCAAAAACAGTCTATACAGAGAAGCCCTTCACTAAATCAACTCAATTTTGCCCCTACATTTTCCTACCTCTTTAAATCCTTAGAGTTCATTTTTACTTCACTCAAAACTTTGAATTTTAGGTCATGGCCAGAATTCCTACTTCCCTCCAAACTCAGAAAAAAGGAGTTTTTGAGGTACAGCACTCAGAAAAAATAGGCAGTATGATGTTTTAATGGCCTGAAAATTTAAATAAGATTTATTTGGATATATTGAACGATTTTGAGAGAGAAAAAGAGACAGACACTTGGGGAAGTTATTCACTACTGAATTAGGGACATCAGAATGGTCAGCTGAGATCAGGCAGACTTCAATAGGGCGTAAAATGACCAATGGTTACCAAAGCTGTCATTTAAAAAAAAATCTTATATCCTGGCAAAGACAAGCTTCAGATTATAATCCAATTGCTAGGGACATTTATCATGCTAGAAGTAATATTTTCACCAATAATTAAATGGGGAGGGGAATCACATAATCTTCCCTCCCCCCTTCATTCCACTTGTACTTCTGCCTGAAGCCCTACAGCCACCAGAGCTACTCACTCAAGTACCTACTGTTGGCATATTCTTCTCCATACCCCATCAAAGGGAAAAGTACACTATAAATTTCCTGTTCAACCCTCTAACATATCTGCTCTTGTGCTTTTGGTGCCAGTAGCCAAGAGAAACTCAGTAGCCAAGAGAAACCAAGAGAAACTGTCCATACCACAGTCAAGCTACCTGCAGAAACCAAGAGGTAGCCCTACTCTTTTCTAGGGAAATTGTTTCCCTGAAAGGGATGCTTCCTCAAGGCATTTCTGATTATTAAAACAGATCCAGGAAATGAGCCTCCTCTTCATACCACATTTAGGAAGAAAAAGAACTGACTCTCCCCTATTTCTCGACCTCAGAATCTGAGAAATCCTGCTTCATCCTCCTCCTGGAAGCAGCCATGTATCAAAGGGGTCATCTTAGAGAGCCTTGGAGATGAATTCTGCTCTGCTCTTCCACTCCTGGATGACTCACCAATCCGTCGCCCTCAGGAGCTATTTGTACCCTGCATAGCCAAAAGAAGTGGAAGTATAATCTTTGTACCCACTCTTGAAGCCAATAAGTGGCATAAATTTTATAAATACACCCATGTTTGTGAGTGGGCATGCACACGCACGCACACACAGACACACACAACACAAGGGGCAGGTGGCAGAACTCTCACTCAATTTGTACCGAAGACTTTACAAATTTAAGATTTTAGAGGAAAAAAATCTCTCTAGAAACAAGTCATCTCCCAAAGTAGGCATGAAAAGAACAGAGGGAAGGATGAAGGAGAGGTACTGCTATTGGGGTAGAGGTTGTTTGAATGCCTTATCTAAGCATCTCTTTGGAAATGTTTGCATTTTTTTCACTCTGATTTTAACCTGTGAGCTGTGGGTCACAGAATCATAAATACAGGGAAAGGAAAGAAAGGAGCAAAAGTCAGGAGTCCATTAAAAATCTAACAATCAATTATTTTAATTTAAGATCCCACAATACGCATTTTCATTTAACTTGCAAAATTACTGCACAACTTCATGAGAAAGTAATACCCCTTTATGAATTCCTTCCATTAAGGGCGAAGAGGTTTCTAACTTAAATCTACTGGCAGTCAGGACTGAAATAAGTTCCTTAGTAGAATATCTGGAATCACAACTTTATTTCTAAGGAGAGGCCTCAATTCACCAGTATATTTAAGTAATGCTTAAGTTCATCCCTTTTCAGCAAAGCATTTAAGGCAGTGGTTAATTTTAAGCATGTCCTTAAGTGTTTTGTTGAATTAGGGCCAAAATGATTATCATAGCCCAACATGTTCATCACTGTGTCACTGGTAAGACAGTGAAATCACTGATTCATTACTTCCTAGAATTGTAAAATGGATTATGTCCTGTGAATCATGTGCAGAGCATGCTGCTTAACTATACAGTATGACAAAAAGACAACATTACATTTCAGAGAGTCTGCTTATGGAATAGTTTTCTGGGTCCTATTTGTATTGTCTTTTCAGACTTTACTTGGGTAAAGTGCCCACTGAAATCAATGTATACTATGTATTGACTGCAAGATTTGGCCCTAGGTTTATATCACTGCAAGATCAGACCTGAACTAGCTAATTAATCAATTCTTAATTTGCTGCTATCTAATTCTTACCCCTGTGGCCAGATTCTACTTTTGTTTACACTAGAAACCTCAATAAATTCAAATCAGTTACTCCAGGTTTACTCTGGTGTAAATGGGAACAGAATAAGCCCATATAAACATTTAATAACTATACACCAGATTTGCAAATGGTGCCTTGTGTTTTGCAGGCATGTTTTTGTGCTTGCAATCAATTGTATTCAAAACACATTCCTGTTATTTTCCAGCAGTTCACTGCACCTATGAAAATGGAGGTGAATCCTGAAAATCATTTATATTGTATTTTAATTAATATTTAGATGTGAGTGTTACTTGTATAGAGTTCCCTCACCAACAGTCATTGATAATTTTCCTCTAGTTACTTCTGTATGAGCCATTTTATCTAAAGCATTATCTTGCCTCGAGCCAGGTGAACTGTAGGAAAATGTAATCATGATTTGATCTGATTTTGTTCAGACGCTTTCTTCTAAAATTTGTTTTCCACAGACAGAGACCAATTTCTGTCTGCCTGAATGTTTGAAGAGGCCCTTTTCTTCATGTGACTAGAGATATTTTTGTGCAAATGAAGAGTGCGCTCTATGAGATGTGCTTGCTGAAATATGCTCTTTATGCATGTGTGTGTCTGTATATTATAGGAGGTGCTGATAGTGTCACTGATAATTAGGGCTCCCTGATACTTCACATTATAAGTTTTTGTTTTCAGTTGCTTATCGTTTTACCGAACACTAACCATGTATGCTGAATTTTTCCTTGCCAAAGATTTGCTTCAGAATTTTATTTTTAAGTCTCAGGTAAAATAATTCAGCTGTCTGCAGGGGAGGGGAGGGAATGTTGTTTTTGCCCATGTTTAAAAACCAACATCTCTGGCAACCTTTTCTTTGAGAAGCTCTAATTACCAAAGGCTTTGGAACAGATTCTTGACATTGGCAGAGAGGGGTCGAAAGGACTTTCCTTGCAATTGCTTCATCTTCTGCTGGAGTCACCAGAACTGAGAGCAAGAAGATTATCTTCCTGTGCTCTCACTGCTCCCCTGCCAGGCAGCATGTAGGAGCATGTAGGAGCATCTAAGAGGAAGCCACCTTACTTAATGTAGAAGGGGCAAGAAGAAGATCTGGGGCAAGAGAATAGATTGAGAACAGGAGACTGAGGAATGAGAGCGGAGGCTAGAACTGGAGGCTGGTCAGACAATGGGGTGGATGGGGAAAAAACTGGGACTGGGGAGTCAGCTGGAGACTGGGAGGAGAGGAGAGGACCCAGTAAGGATAAAGGGAGGAGAAACTAGGACTGGATGAGAAAGGGGACTAGGAAACAGTGGCAAAATGTATACAGTGTACACAGTGCAAAATGGCTTCGGCGATACCAAAACTTTCAGATAACCAAGCATTTGGACAAATAGAAGTACTATTTCAAGCTTCTAGCTACCAGCTGGAAAGCGGTAAATGTCCAGATACAGCTGGGAATTGTGTGCTGAAGAGTCACTCGGGGGCACTGCTTTACCTTATTGGTTGCTGTTCTTGACATTTTGGCCCATCAGATAATGAATAGCAGCATTCTGGGTGTCCGTCCCATTGTGAGTGGATCCATTGCTGCACATGCTGGGAAAGGATATCACTGCTACATGCTGTCCTTGTGAATGTACTGCTTGTGATTTCTAAAGTCTACGGGAGGACACTGTGGATTTGGGTAACTAGGATTTTTGGATAGAGAGAATTCAGATAACTGGGAGTGTACAAAGGGGCTGAATTAAAGTTGCACAAGCAATCTTAATTCTGGTACTTCTTAACTTCAGAGTACTTAATTCTGTAACCTTAAAATTCTTTTAATGTTTTTGTGTGTAATATATGCATTTGTGCAATTACATGGTGCAAATGTGGCAAGAGAAATGTAAATGTAAAATAAGCTAGACGGCTAATAAATCTAGTTTAAACGGCTTTATGTCTCAATCAAAAGGAACGTAGTTATGCTTAAATCTGGGCTCCATGTATGAAGCCAAATAGAATGCTTTTTCAAGAGCAAAAGAAAAACAGGGAAAGATGTAAAATTTCCTAGGCCAACCTATCCTTTTTCCATCTCTCCTTAAATTGCTCCCACCTTCTCCCTGCAACATTCAGCACACAATCTAATGAGAAAAGAGAAGCAATCCCATTTTATTTATGTGAGTAATAGCACTGCCTGAAGTCAAAATATTGACTACTTTAAAGAGTACTTACTATCATCTATTTGTGCAAAAATAAATAAATAAATAAAAGCCAAATACCATTCACCAAATAAATCTCAGTAGCCAACAAATTTCATGGGAATAAAGGGACCAACCCTTCTAAATAAATTTGCAATTAATAGTTCAGCCAATTCTAGCCTTTTATGTAGGGGGATTTCCTCTGTTGGCCACAGTTTAAAAGGGTTCTTATGCATATAAATTATTATCCTGTAATTCCAATCATTTCCTGTAAGCATAGGCACCAAACAACAATAGTTAAAGATGCAACTGAAATACATTTACTTCAAGGATCTGTCTGAGGCTGTCATTTTTTTACATTGTTATCTTACATTTTGATAAGGTGTATCAGAAGTCCAATGTATTCTTGTTTCCTTGTGACATTGTGCTTTGATATCGAAGCAAAGCTGAGGAGATAGTTGCGTAAGTGTTGTCAAGGGAAATTAATAGGAAAATATCTCACCGGCTTCACTTTGAATTTAATAAACAGTTTTATTTAGCTGAAAAATAAAGATTTAACATTATTTTGGCAATAAAGAGGCATAATTTTCGAGTTAATAGTACCATAGTAATATCCAGGGATATAAATAGATAATACTGCATTCTCTAAAAAACTGGTAAATTTATTAAGAATTTACCTACATATATTGGCATTTGTAAGATGTAAAAGGATATTTTTATATGGAAAGAACCAAAACCTGTGCATTTATCTCCTTTCATACTTTCCTTGGATGATGTTATATGGTGATAGTATCCAAATGGCTCTATACTACAAAGGCTATAAATGCTGCAATAACAAAATTAATTGGATAATTCTAAGTTGTCATTCTGAAATACTAATTAAAGCAATTGTTAAACTGAAATGGTTGTGCCTGTTTATAGGGTAACTCGTACATCTTGGGATAGTACTGTATAAACATGTTACGAACTGTTTTCAAAATAGATTCCACTGACATTGCAGCCTCCTAAGAAACTAGAAGCTAATAATAATTATTAATACTTTCTTCTTCCTTGCCATTTCCCTATTCGGGGTCAGCAACTTTTACAGCTTTCTTCCAAAATTCATGATCATGCACCAGGCTATCGTACAGATTGGTCTCTCTGAGATCCGCTGATATCTGGTCCATGTACTGGGTCTTTGCTCTCCACCTTGATTATCTTTCATCCATGATCATTGCAAGAACTGTCTACCAGTATAACTCTAAGGTCTCTGCAAAGCTACCTTTTAGCTTTATTGGCATCTTTTTGTCACAAAGAACTGGGGTTAGCTCCCATCATTTGCACCTAACAGTGTTAGTATAGTGCCAGCCATCACTTAGGAAGTCACCCGTGTCAGCAACCACTGATGCCAGGTATTTAAATTCTTTCACTCTAAGCTTTCTGCCTGTGATATTTTTTATGATGAGTCCTCCTCCCTCAGTTATCATTGCCTCCATCTTACCAACATACGCTCTAAATTCAGTCTGCTCAAAACTATATTGCCACTGTTCAAAATAGGCTTGCAGGTCCTCACAATCTTCTGCACATATCTTTAAGTCACCAATGAGCAGCAGGCTCCAAGGTGGCCTCCTTCATCTAGTGCCACTTATCACATCCAAAACAACCACAAACAAAAAGGGATTAATTGCTGAAATTCTCTACTGTAACCTCATTTAATTTAAAGGTATGCAATGGGCAAAGGAAAAAAAAAAGGGAGAATAGAAAGAGAAGAAAATAAATATAAGGACAGTAGTGGTTACAGTCTAAACCAGGTATGAAAAGGCTAGATGTGCCCTTTTTAATAGTGGAGTCCGATGAACAGAGAAGGATGTTGAGGAACAACAAGTTCCACATCCTAAAGCCTACCATAACAGAAGTGCAATCACCTGTCAGTCTTAAAAACACAATAGATGGTGGTGGTATTAGAGCACAGGCACTGGTCAGGTTAGAGCTCTATAAGGCCCAAATTGTGACACACTTTACAGGCCCACACACTGATGTACTGTGCTGGTTATCCAAATTGCTGGTTTCAACATAGTGTGGAGAGCAGTCATCACTTCCCTCCCACCATTGTGGGCTTTCTGGAATCAGGGAGTTGGTGGAGCTTTTGTGTGTGCCACGATGGCACAGCTAAGCTAGCATCAAGGGGGAAGTAAAAGCCAGATATACGGCTGGTAGAATTTACTTCCTCCCCAAAGCAAGAGAAAATCAGGAAACAAAGTCACAATTTGTGAGTCACAATTTGATGCCTGTTTTCCTTTCAGGGCAACATAGCTATGTACTGCCCTACCAAAGGAGAGATTAAAAAGACTGGGACTTTTGAACTTGGAAAAGAGACAACTAAGGGTGGTTATGATAGAAGTTTTATAAAATCATGAATGGTATGGCAAAATTGAATAAGGAAGCATTATTTACTCCTTCACATAACACAAGAACCAAGGGTCACCCAAAGAAATTAGGAGGCAGCAGGTTTTAAACAAACAAAAGGAAGTACTTCACACAACATACAGTCAACCTGTGGAACTCATTGCGAGGGGATGTTATGAAGGCCATAACAATGAATGGGTACAAAAAGGACTGGATAAGTCCATCAATGGCTATTCGCCAAGATGCAACCCCATGTTCTGGATGTCCCTAAGTCTCTGAATGCCAGAAGCTGGGAGCAGACAACAGGGGAGCCACTGTGAGAAGACAGAGTACTGGGCTAGATGGACTATTGGTCTGACTCAGTATGGCTGTTCTTAAGTACTTAGGTCTCACTATCTCCATGATTTACCCCTAAGTATGTCTCCAATATCAATAGGGCCTACACCCTGCAGGCCTTAAAATTCAACTGTAGCAAAATATATTAATTTGCAACTCGATATGAAGCTAATGAGGAAACAGGGCAGAAGTAGCATGATCGTGGTTGCTCAAACTGGTGGTGAACAAAAATTTTGCTTTATTGTGACCAATCTGGGAGGAAAGACATTCCCACCCAACAGTATAAGATTACAATAATCAAGCCTTATGGTCATGAAGGCATGTATGTTGCTGATGTGAAGATGTTGCAGGAAGGGGAAGGTCAGACTGTTCAACTAAAAAAGAAAAAATATTTGATTACCTTTGACACACTTTCCATGGAAAAGGCATGGTTAAAAGTGATTTATTATAATTCATGCAATACAAAAAGCATGCTGGGCACTGTACAAACAAATTTTAAAAGGCATCATCCCTACCCTGAAGAATTTAAATTTTACTTTTTCCGTAGATTTTAAGGCCAGAAGTGACCATAATGATCATATGCTTGACTTCCTACATAACACAGATCATAGAATCTCATCCAGTAAATTTCACATCAGCCCCATAAATTCTATTTAAGATATAGCATATCTTGTAGAAAGGTATCTGTTCTTGATTTAAAGATGTCCACTGATGTGTAGAATTCATCATGTCCCTAAATAAGTTGTTTCAGTGATGGATTACTCTCACTGTTAAAAAGTTTAGCTTTACTTCTACTCAGAATTTGCCAAGTTTCAGTTTCCAGGCACTGGGTCTCCGTGTGTCTTTCTCTGCTAAATTAAAGATAAATTCTCCTATTAGAAATCTCTTTCCCACAAAAGTACTTGTAGACTATGATCAAATACCCTCTTAACCTCTTCAAAAACCTAAATAGATTGAGTTTCTTAAGTATCGAAAGGCATGTTTTCCAGATCTTGACTCATTATTGTGGCTAACTTTTTTTTAACTATTCCCAATTTTCTCAGATCCTTTTTAAAGTGTGGACACTAGAGTTGGACACTGTATTCTAGATTGGTCTCACTAATGCCATGTACAGAGACAATGTCACTTTTCTACTTCTCCTTGATATTCTTCTTTTCATTTATCCAAGGAACACATTCACCTTGTTAGCTAAAATATCACACTGGGAGTTCATGTTCAGTTGGTTGTCAGCCAATGCCCCTATACCCTGTCAGCCAATGCCCCTATACCCTGTTTTCAGAGTCACTGCTTTCCAGGGTATTGGGGAGGTTGTGAAGGCCAAAAGTGTAATGGGGTTAAAAAAAGAACTAGATAAATCCATGGATGATAGGTCCATCAATGGCTATTAGACAAGATGGTCAGGGATGCAACCCCACACTCTGGGTGTCCCTGACCTCTGCTTTCCAGAAGGTGGGACTGTACACTCAATAATCACTCAATAATTTCCCTGTTCTGTTCATTCCCTCTTAAGTACCTGGCACTGGCCACTATCAGAAGACAAGATACTAAGCTAGATGGACCATTGGTCTGACCCAGTATGGCCATTCTTATGTCTCACCTCTTGTAAGTGTGACCTACATTCTTTGCTTCTAGATGTATGGCCTTGCATTTGGCTGCATTAAATTGCATATGATTAAATGAGGCCACTTTACCAAGTGACCCAGATCAGTCTGTATAACTAACCTGTGCTCATCATTATATACCACTCCACCATTTTTTATGTCATGAGCAAATTTATCAGCAATGATTTTATATTTTTTTCTAGATTATTGATAAAAAATAATTGAATAGCAATGGGAAAAGAACAGATCCTAGCATGACTCTACTAGAAACACCCCTAAAGGATGGTTCCCCACTATTGTTGCTGAAGCAGATAAACCGAGAAGACCAAACATACAGTGGTTAGACAAACATAGAAACTTGCAAGTTTAGAACCATCCAGCATTGCTACATATTTAATATTGCATAAATGGAAACTATATTTGAAACCCCACCAGTGTTAGACAATGAATTTTCCCAGTCATGTTTCAGAAATGAAGAATTATTCACAGTAGCTTTGTGCTGATCTAATGTGAAAATGTGAAAATATTTAATGTTAATGTCAAATGAGATTCAACTAAGCAGCTAGACTATCATGACATAGATACAGGAACTGTTTTTAATCTGCTTTTATACCAATAACATTTTTTTTAAAAAGGTGAGTGTTACAGGATAGGTGAACCTTGGAAGCACAGTTGGTCCAGTGCCTCTGTGTCAGAGGAGCTGTGGTCAGTTAAGCCATTCAAAGGAGGAGGAAGGTGCACATATGGATCTATAAAGGCTTTCTTGAGGACAATAAGAGGGGGAGTTACTGGGACAGACTGTCTGTGGAGAGGAACCATGGAGAAGTGGAACTAACTCCTGTGGTAGTTCCTGGAGCAGGGGGCCTGGTGCCCAGGAAGATTGCCCTGGAGCTGTGGTTCCAGAAGAGCTGGCTGAAAAAGAAGCTGATTGGAACTAGGAAGCTGCAAGAAGCAGGATTACCCCTGGGTGGGGAAGCAGCGAAACCCGGGAACAAAAGGTGAACAGAAGGACTGATTTTTTTTTTCTAAATGTGCTTGTATTTGGACAATAAACCTATTTAAAAGTAGACTGGGTGTGGCAGTGCATGCTTGGAAGCTGTAGAATAGCTCTCCTGTGTAACCCACGGTGGAGAATTTGGGCATGCTGACCAGTTTCTGATACCAGGGGGGGAGTGAGGTGATCTTGTGGGTGCAGAGAAAAGAAAGATGAGCTTATAATATTAATTGACTTACATCATGTTTAGGTGGTTAATGGGTAACAGGTAGCAGCAGCAGCCAGCCACGTTGCAACAGGAACAGCAGCAGCAGACCTAGGCTATTCTTGTGCAATAAATGGAGATCCATCAGAAACAATAGGAGGCACAATTCAGTGCTCACAAGAGGCCCATTCCAACAACAAGAATGGTTACAAAAGCGGTTGGGTCAAGAGACACCAGGCAACATGGTTGGTGATAGGAGCATGGGCTGGCTGGCTCCAGGCCTGGCAAAGCTAGGACCAAAAGACAATACTGAGGCCTTTTTCTGGATGTTTGAGAGACTGATGAGTGCTATGGGATGAGACAAATCAACCTGGGCGACCCACACAGTTCCCGGCAGGTGAGGCTCAAGCTACTTATCAAGCAGTAAGTGGTGAACAGACAAGCTCCTCTCCAGTGTTGAAGGCAGCCTTCCTGGACTAGTAGGGACTGACTCCAGAGCCCAATTGATTTCCAGTAGACCTCTTTCCACAAAGGACATGACCATGGATGATGGCTCAGAATATACAGGACCTTGTGTCACAAAGGCTTTGCCCCAAGGCCAGCTCAAAAGAGAGACTCATTGACCAAACTGTCCTTGAGCAAACATTCTAACCATGGGAGTCCAGAGCTGGGTAAGGCGCTTTGAGCCATCTTCAGTAGAGAAAGGTAAAGACCTTCTTTGAGGCTGAGGGAAACAAAGCCTGAGTGATATGGTGGGTGGAGAGACCCTGTCAAGGGGGAGAGACCTTGAATGGATAAAAACTAGGGGATACACAAGAGCTATAAGGGACTCCGGTATTCCCAGTCTAGTGGAAACACTCCTGCAGGTTACTAAGGAGGCCCTGTGGTATGCTTCAGATGTGGCAAGCCTGAAGCGTAATAGATGAGAATGTCCAGTCATGGAGTATGATTATCCAGGCAGCTACTACTGCAGGGCCTGGTGTCCACCAGAAGGATGTGTGGTCTCAGCCATACGTGGCACAAGTTAGGCTGGGAGAAGCAATGGTCAAGGGACTTGTGGGCTCAATTATAAGTGCGCCCTTGTCCAGGAGGAAGTGGGGCGGGTGGACAAGTTAGAAACATCTTCTGGTATACATTTTATGTGTCCACGGTGAGACCTGTGGCTACCCCATGGCGGAAGCTGAGCTGGAAGTTCAGGCCTGGAGAGCTCATTTACACATCAAGGTGGTTAGGGTGCCCTGGCTGATAATTCTGGGAAAAGACTGAATGGGTTATTCAGCCCTCATGCAACAAAGTAAAACCACTTTGCCAAAGACAGGGAAGTCCAACAGTTGAGTAGGAGAGGAAGCAAGGGGGCTGGAAGCTCAGATAAGGATGATTGAGTGGGACTCAGAGTAAACTTGCAACCAGCCCCAAAGCTTGTGGGAGCAGTTTAAATAGGTATCAACAAAAATTGGAGACAAGCACCTTTTGGGAGAAGATCAGTTGGTAGGGCTGGAGCAAGAATTGGCCTGGCTCCATGTAGAGAAAAAAGCAGGGGAAAGGAGGCTAGTAGGGACCCAGCCATAGCTTCAAGCTCCGCAGGCGGCAGCAGAGACCCAGACTGAGCACAAGCTCAGGAAGGTGTGTTAGAGACCCAAACAAAGCCTCAAATGTAATAGAGGGCCACGGGGATGCAGACTGATCCTCACACACAGCAAGGTGTTGTGGGGACCCAGAAGGGACTTTGCCAACAACCTGAAGTCCAGATAAGAGGCATGGGGTGGAAACCATTGGTGCATTGCAAGAGTGGAGACCGAACACCTGTTTTATGGCTCTAATCCTGTTGGCTGGGGAGTCTGCAGGACAGTTAGAGGCAGCAGAGCATGAGTGACAGGTTCTGGGGCAGAGACCTTGACGTCTCTGGGTGAAGGGACCTTAAAGTCCCAGAGAAGAAGATGAAGCTCTGTATTGGCTGTGCCACTGTGGGGAACTGGACTGTAATACAAGCCACACTGCATAGGACCCAGGGTGGCATGGACTAGGGACTTGTCTCCATAAGGACTGTCTTAAGAACTGTAAGGAAGAGGGGAGATTGAGGAATCCTCTTGTGATATGCATGAATTTACAAGGAATGTTTTGTATAAAATGCTGTATGGAATGGCTGTGTAAAATGTTTGTGGGGAATGGTTATCTTGTTTTGGTTTAGGAGGGGGAGAATAACCCAGGTTGAGCCTCAGAGGTCAATAGAAGAGCTCGGTGGTGGTGGTGGGAACATACCTGTGACAGAGGCAGGATTTTTTTCTGAAAGAGGGAAGGTATGTCACAGGGTTTCTGCCTTCTGCCAGCAGAGTTGGTCCACCTCCCCTGTCAGAGCAGCTGTGGCCAATGAAGCCACTCAAAGGGGGCTGGGCTATGCCTGGGGCTATAAAGACCTGTTAGAGGACAGGAGGAGGAGGAGTTATTAGGACAGGTTGTGGCTGGAGAAAGAAAACACTGAGGAGTGGATCTAACTCCTGTGGTGAGTGCCTAAAGCAAGGCATCAGGTGCCCAGGAAGATTGCCTTGGAGTTGCTATTCTAGTAGAGGAGCAGAGCTGACTGACTAAGAAATGGCTGAGAAGGCATCTGGCTGTGAAGCTGTAAGAAGCAGGAATACCAGAGACACCTTGGAGCAGAGGCCGTAAAACCTTAGGACAAAGGGTAAATTGAGGAACCGTTTGCTTTCTATTTCCTTGTGTTTGAAGAGTAAACCTACTTCAGGAGGCTGGGTGTGACAGTGTATGTTTGGAAGCTGGGGAGAAGTCCTGTTATGTCAGAATGAATTTTAAAGATGCACCTGTATAATTCTAAGAGGAAATTGATATTCTGTATAGATCTTCAGAAAAAACACCGGAAAGGACATAGAAGTAAGATGAGGTATGATCTCAGTCAGTGCAGTTAAGTATATTGCCAAAAATCAAAAAGTGTACATTGAATGAGCATGTAAAAAAAAAAGTTATAGGACAGTTTTGTAATAATGATTGATTACTTACAGTAGCATTTACATAACCTTTCAGACAGAAGCTTTTAATATACTGAAATAAATACGTAAGTGTTATGTCACTCTAGAGGTTGAAAAATATTTATGATCTGAAATAGCTCAGACATACATTATGGAATTTTTATAGAAAAATGACAAGAAAAATAACTATGAATTCTGCAATGGCTAATGGATGGTTTATACAGTATATAATGACGAGAGGTCATTCAGATGACCAGAAATGAAATTTAAAAGACTATCAGAATGAGCGGCAAAAGAATAACATATCAGAGTAAAAACATACTTAGTCCTTATTCACATAGGCAGTTACAGTGATTTCAGTGGGACTAGTTGTGTAGATAAAGGCTACAAGAGCAGGTCCAAAAAATAGTAATGATGAGGAAAGGATTCCGTTTTTTCTTAATATACCAGAATCACAGAAAATGGGAAAGAGGGGTTATAATACTGAATGTACCTGAACCACAATGCTCAGATCTGGAGCTGCATATTCCCTATACTTGGAGGTGTTTTCATCTTATCTGAAATCCTAGCATGGAATATTCTTTATAAAATAGGCACACGGTCCACTGTTTTATTCTGATGTCCTAAAAGCAAAGATTTCCTAGAGAAGATGAAAGAGATGCTGTGAAACATGGTGCTGAACTGCCCAAAATTTATTGTCCTAGCAGGTCTCAACATGTTGACAGTGCCTTTGATATAATGGCCCCAAGCCTCCTTTTTCCCCATCTTGTAAAACATCTTGAAAAAGCCATAAAGTGAGACTATGAAACAGCATAGGCAAAAGTGACAGCAATACACAGTCCACACCCAGTTCTACATCACCATCATATCACATGCAAACAGCACCATCTCCCAGCTATATGAAGCTGAGTTAGCAACTTTAGGAAGAGAGGCTGGCTGAAGACTGATCCTAGAAAGGTTGAGATGATGATTTTGGAGAGAGGGAAGAACTTCAAAGAACTATCCACCTCAATAACATCTGCACATAGACCCTTAAGAAGCTCTAGTATTTTTCTCTACTTCTCACTGTTTATGGATAGCCACGTAGTCATAACTACAAAAAGAATGTCTTCTCCATTTTAATTTAGTGAGGTATTTTAATATCATAGCACGGAAGGTAGGTGCTGAAAAAGTCCCATGCAGCCGGGTTCATAGTGTTGATTGGGCCCAATTTAGCCCATTTCAACAATTTTTTTTCAATAGTGTTTCAAATGGAAATATTAGTCAAAATCTACTCTTTCCCATTATCAGTTTTGGCTTTGACAAGTCAACATTTTCAGAGAAAAAACACACTTTCATGGAATATTTCCCATCAGATGCGACCATTTGTCACAAATGTTTCCTTTATTGTTGTCCTTCCTTATTACAGTAAGTCAGAAGAGCAGATATTGAGACATTGGTCTATTATAGTCATAGACAATAAGAGGTATCATGAGACATCGGAGTGAGTAATGGCTAATGTATCTGACAAACATAAAGCCTTTAAAGGAAATTGGAGGTTTGTATTGGAAAGATCTAAGATATGTCAGTGTAAGTTTATCAGACATCTCATGCCAAGACCTGTCAACAGTGACAATGTGAGATCACACAATAAAGGATATAATGACTAATACAATATAAATTTGAAAAGTGTGTGCATTATGTATAACACATATCAAGTACTCTAGCTGTCTTTCCTTGTGAGAGCCTCCTTGCAGTGTGCCATTTTTGTTGGGTAAGTGGTCAAATGTCAAAATAGCAGTAAGCACACAAAAAGAGGGAAATGGTGAAGATATTAAATATTTGATATGGGAGCCCACATGGCTAAGGGTTTACGGAACAACCTAAGTGGTTGGAAGTGGAAGCTAGAGAAACAGATTAGAAGTAAGGATGAAAATTTATGGAGTATTTAACAATTAGAACAATTTATACAGGGATGTGGTGGAGTCCCCATTGCTTGAAGTCTTTATATCAACACTAGATGTCTTTCTAAAAGACATGCTACAGTTCAGACAGAAGTTACTGGGTGAGTTGTGTGACAGGGTCAGACCGGGTGGCTATGGGAGAGTGCTACTATTTGAGATTCCGGCAAGTGTGTCTGCTTACTGTTTGTGCCTGCTCATGCTAAAAGGACCCTCCCGCAGCCTAAGAGGAGGAGCCACTGGACCCAGGACTCAGTTGATTTTAGGGGACAACTAATAAGAAAACTGGAAAGGGTGTGAAGATCAAAGGATTAAAGAAAGGGAACTAGAAGGGGAGGCCGAGCAGAGAACCCTCCACAGCACCCACTCTCCCGAAAGGCGTCTAGGGAGACAGCTCCCAGAGGAACCCTGCTCAGATGCATGAATGGATGAAGGAACAGAAATAGGCACAAAAGTCACAGAGCAACCCCTCAGTTAACTTCCTTTCCCTGGTGTTATAGATGACCACTTTGGCCAACATCAGGAGGAGGTTGACGAGGAGGTCCCATGACTTTGTGGGACCCCAGATGGGGTGTGAATAGAGGCATAGGTATGAGGAAAAGTGCATCCAGAACCTCAGCAAGAGGTTCTGGAGAAGCCGGAACAGGGCTGCAGCCTGGTGTACTAGAGGTAGACATGCATCAGGATCTCCCTCATGCTGCAGAAGGGGAAGATGTTGGGACGAGGGGTGAACCACACCAAGTACACGCCCATGCTCACAACTCCATGAAGAAGCCACCAACTGATGTCCCTGGCGGGCCTCAGGGTCAGAGTGGAATAGAGACTGGTCCACCAGGGGTCCTTGCCCTCCATAGAGGGTCTCAGATCCCACCATTTGGTGTCTGGGAAGGACATGAGAGCAAGGAAATGCTGATGACACTTGCCAGGACCATCCTCTGTCGTAACAAGGGGGCCTCCTCCACCTGCACACAGAGTAGGTTGTGTATCAGGGGCTCTGTGAAGAGGTCCTCCCACTCAGCAACCACAACAGACCGCAACAGAGGCTAAGACCAGCCTCCATGTCTAGAGGAAGTCCTGGTAAAAGACTGGCAGCTCGGAAAGGTCTTGTGGAAGACCTCTCGGATGGAGATAAAGGAGCTGCCAGTCGTATTGGAGCCCTTGGAGGTGGTGGAGGGAGGTGTACGCCAAGTGGCTTCATGCCGGACTACCTGCACTATAAAGGAGTCTCTGCAGGGCCTCAAGGCAGAAGGTGTAGACCTGGCTGTGGAGACAGCAATACAGAGACCCAGTGCAGTAGTGGCCAACCAGAGTCACTGGGAGCAAGGGGTGGGGACCCAGGGTTTCCCACCCCCAGATAGGTGCTCTAACCACTGGCCTACAGTCACTCTCTGTCTCTGGTCTAAGGTGCCCCCCTACAGCCCAGATTTAAGCACCTATCTTCCTGAGAGGGATGAGATTTAGGATACACCCCTCTGGTCAGCATTTTCCATTGGCTAGCTTAGGCAGTTTCCTGGCTAGCCTCCGGGCTTTTGTGGATTATATCCTAAGGCACCTCTTTCAGGCTTGGTAGATCACAGTTGTTCCTGTAATTTTTCTAGCTGCCTAGGAGTTAGGCATTGTGATGCTGCTCATTGTTTCAATACCCATCAGTCTGGCTAGGAAGTGGGACCAAGC
Source organism: Mesoclemmys tuberculata (assembly GCA_007922155.1). NCBI lineage: Eukaryota > Metazoa > Chordata > Testudines > Chelidae > Mesoclemmys > Mesoclemmys tuberculata. The sequence continues at coordinate 86,692,271 of ML675601.1, forward strand.
TATTTGTTGAGGATCCAGCGATTTATAAGCTTCTCTTCACTCTGGCCTTCTAATAGCCTTATTCAAAGGTGTCCATATTTCTAAGTAAATTAGACCATAGTATAGCATCTTGTGTCTACGTTAATTTATCTCTCTCATAACTAGGAAATAATCCATCCTGGGGTTCAAGTATTTCTGACCACTTGGAAGCCAATATAATTTTAGAAGCTATAACTTTCAGTGGTTGTTTTTGTTACAATTACATGATGTAAGGATCCCCTGAGACCTGCACTGCCACTTTACTTACATTGCAATTGAAAAATGTCACTGGTTCCAAATGTCTCATTCTGAAATCATTTTTGCAATAATACATTCTTGCTATTTACATCAAAATTGATTTGCCCTTGTTATGTTGTTTTCATAGATGTCAAGTAACATTATTTTCTTTTGTAATCTTTCACTGCAATGAAGTCTCCATAAATTTACATTTACATCATTGTCATTGTAGTAATCCATTGTAATGAAGCCTCCACATAGCTACAGTGAGATCATTCTGACATTGTCACAAAGTAGTTGTAGACTTGTATGGAAACTGATTTGCCAACCTATTTTGATACCGTAGCATGGTCTTCCCTTGCATGCTCAGAACATTTACTTTATAACATGATATCAATAGATTTACAGTGACAATATGGAGGCACTGCCAACTTTAAAACACAAGAAAATGGACAAAGTGAACATAGGCCCCTATGAAAGGGGTTGCAGGGAAAGATTTCCATATTACTACTTATAGAAATATTTCAGTAGTTTCCATACAATGATTGCATCTATTATTAATATAGGTAAGCAAAGCTGAACCAAAAATATTGAGGATAAAATGAAAGGAATTGGAATCTGTGAAATATCCATAACTTCCTCCAGGAATTAATATACATCTGTGTTAATGTTTTACTCTGATCCAAGTACACAATTTAATGTATTCTAAGAATTTGTAAATTTAGATCAGCTAAAAAGACACTAAGATGTGCTCTTCCGAAGAGTGGGTCAGGGTGCAAGCCATAAAGCGGGAGCTGATCGGCCTCAGAGAGCTGCAGAGTCAGCTGGGGGACAAAGGGAAATGCAGGAGGCAGACATCCTGCTAACAGTCCTGCTTTGCGTAGGTAAAGAAAACAAGTGATATCAATAAACCTGGCGCTGGCATGTTTCACCACCAAGTCCAACAGAAATGTCCTTGGCTCCTCATTTCAAAAAGACCCATAAGTTCCACTACTCTAGTTCAGGCACAAAAAACAAGACCTAGCTCAGTTTTCATTCATAGAGCTCAACGCCCTTTGCAAACATTATTAGTTTGATTTTAGAGATGGCAAAACTGAGGTGCAAAGAGGTGCAGTGACTTGCTCAATGCTCCCGGCAGGCTGGGAATAGAGCCAGGTATCCTGAGTCCCAGTGCTCTGTCCACAGGCCACATTGTCTGATTCACTCCCCTCTGCTGGCAGAGGTAAATGGTTTGATTAAGTTACTTCAAAGCTTAGAGGTCTGACCTTGAGGTCACTAACAAAAGTCTGGAATCTGGCTGTGGCCCCAAGTTAGCCTTGCTGTAAGCAGCTGCTATTGACTTCAGTGGCAAGTGAAAAGGTTTATGCTAATGGCCTCAGAACCAATGCCAACCCCATGTGGAATCATAATCTTGTATTCAAGAGTGGAAAAGATTAAATTACATATCATCTTGAAGTGACTGTCAGAGGAGCTAAAGCTGCATTTTGCTTTCAGTCCTGCCTAAGAGTTCTTTCCATTCTCAGATATGTTGAATTTGATCGGTTATTTTCTGTTGGTTTGTACAGAATATTAAAAGGCACTTTTCCCAAACTCTAGGCATCCTTGCCATATGATTTATATATAATCCTTTATTAATTATAAATCCAGCAATTTCACTTCAACCCCCACAGCGGAGATAACCGAGCAACAAAGTGAACAAAAATACCGCCTTTCACTAGCCAACATCTCCCTCTTCCTACTTCCCAATAACTTGGATAAAGAACAGTCTTTGCTGAGTGCCTTGAAAGCCAACAGATTTGAGTTATTTTGCACCAATGTGTGAAATAAATCCCAATGAGATGAGAGGGCCTCAGAGAGCATTACATGCCCTGTTTTAAGCAGAAGGGGCTTTCAGTCAGATATCGCCAAGATTCAATCTGTGCCATTATCACATGTAAACAGGTTCCAAGACACTCATGGATTTATAAGTGAAAGCAACACCTTAGGCTCCACCCAGAAGCTAGCAGATCCTGAAGCACTGGTGTAGTGGGCTAACGGTGACGTACATCTCTTCCCAAGCATGCTGTAGCTTTCATGACATAACCCCAGTCTTGGACAGATAGTAGTAACAAGATTTTAGAAATTTAGATAATGATAATTCTCTGGCTCTGGAGAAGAAAATCTTAGCAGGCTGAGAGCTTAAAGCCTTAGAGGTAGCATGAGCTGTGTGTACATCTTGAAGAGGGTGGAGAAGGAGGCAGAATAAACTCCATTTCTGCTTCTTCTAGGTCCACTGAGGATTACCTTCTAATTCCCACAACAAATTAATGCCTAACAATTATTTCCATATAGACAGACTCAAGGGCTTATAGGACACAGGTTGGAGCATGCTGTGAACTGTCAGCTATTGCACAGCAACACCAGCTTCTGTTTATAGCATAGCCACATGAAGACAACATTGCTGAAAATCCCTGGCACTATTTCATGTCATAAAGATTTATAATTACAGCCTACCATGGGAATAAAAGGAAATTTCTGATTTGCAATGAAAAATCCAACTGGGATATTTATTGTCTGATGAGTGGAAAGTTAGATAACTGGGACTGTATACATAACAGAATAATCATGAGAAAGGAGAAATTATCTTTCTGAAGATTAAGTGTGACAATCACAGTACAAACACTTCAGGGCTCTAGAGGTACCAGACTTTCTACTTCATTAATAAAGATAATCCAGAATTACCTGGTTTATTTGCAATGATTCTTTTCATTTTCTGTCTCTACAGGGTGATGCTTATTGACATACACCAAAATTCTTTACTATTAACTTTCCATTGTTATTGGAACAGAACTTTATTGCTGTGACTAACTATATATTTATAATTCTGGTCTATTTTTGTGGTGGGAAAAAAATCCCTTAATGAAAAAATTTCTCATCATCCTTATGCATCTGATTTACAAAAGAATAGCAAGGGTTCTCCTAGAAAGGAGTTTTGTATCTGTGGAGGGGAATGGGTTTTGATCTGTGCATTACCTCAAGGGTTTTTACAATAGTAATTCATCTCCTCTATGGCTTCTAGGAGTAAAAAATGTTCTTTTATATGGATGATATCTTGATTGCAGGACAGTCAGTTAAGTTCCTAAACCTACAAATTATAGCCAAAATGCACTTGCTTTGTGGAAGATAGGACTTCTCGTGAAAATCTAATTTAACCACCTCTCACACTCTACATTTTCTGGTATTCAAAGTGGATAACACAGCTCAAACCCCAAATGTATCTTACTTCAAAGAGAAGTCTAACAAATATATCAGGAGGTGATGCGTATTCCCGCTATCAGCCAGAAGTACTACGTCATCCAGAGGCAAGAATACTGGATTTTTTAGTAGCTCTGATCTGAGTGTCCTCCTTTTCTTAGGGCTATTTTTTACTAAAGGTGCATCGAGGGATGATTATTGACTGCAAGGTAACAAGTATCTAACTGGGGAAGCTGTCCCACACTATTTGGCCAGATCTCACTAGGTAGATAGCAGGCCTCCTGCACTAGCCCCACTTATTATAGGATAGACACTTCTGGGAAGAAGCCTCCCAGAACCTAGAGGTTTCACTTTAAATGTGTTCCTGGTGGGCAATTAGAGCGGGATCTCTTTGCCAGCTCTCAGAGCCACAGAACACGGCAATATTTCACAAAGGTTCCCCTGGAAGACTGCGGTGGAGCAAGATACATTTCTACTAATCCCTTTTCCAGTGCTCTAGAAGGTGATGGTCAAAATAATGGACAAGCTGGAAAGGGCTTTGTGCAGAGAGCTTACTCAGTCTTTGTGATGGGAGGCATGAATTTTACCCCCCAAAAATGAAATCCCATCCAAATTCTTAAAATTCAACAGTTAATTTTTGTATTAGTAACATACACAACAATAAACAAACATACAAAACACAACCAACATTCCTGGTAGTCATAATTGTGTTCTTTGTTTTTCTGACTGAATAAAATGCAGTGGATTGGGTGGGGATTCCTTCTAAGCTTCTTTGGTTCATTAGGCATGCTGGAATTAATTTTCTGCTTCTCCTCTCCCTATAGCGTTTCCTGGTTATACCATAACATCTGTTTATCATGAATGTTATGACATTAAATTAACTTCAATATTTACTGTGCATTTACAATCTTTTGTTGAAAATTCATCTATGCATTAAGTTTCAAACTCTTTTTCCCTGGAGGGCAGGGTATGACACTCAAGAACTCTTTACTGCCAAACTGGGTTACAGGAATAGCTTGCGTCAGGTGGGTCACTGGGTAATCACCAAGGCACGGGTGGAGCCACTTCAGGCAGGTGCAGGTGGATGCTGATTCAAGGCCAGCTAGCAAGAGCAGGCTGGAAGCCTGACACAGGAACAGGAGCTGGGGAAGACTGGATACATGACAACAGGACCAGGGGAAGTAGAGACTTGAGACAGGAGCAGGGGCAGGCTTGGAGCCCGGGCAGTCTGTACGACCATGAAGCAAAGGAAGAGTTCCAAAATGAGTGGTAACATTGCACAGACGGGCCTGTTGTTCTTCCTGTGGGATTAAATACCTGCCCCTTGGTGTCATCTGACTAAATCCTGGCTCATGGATTGGCTGCTGCAACACACCTGAGGGATGAATCATCTCAGACTGAGGGATAAGTAATGACTGGCTCTCCTTGGGGAATTCCTTTCACCTTGATTCTGCTACAGACATTCGGGTTCACCAAAGACTCTCATGTGAGTTCTCAAAAGAAAGCCATGGTCATGCTGCTCTTCGTTATGGTTCTGATATTGTATTTATGGATACTATGTTAACTTACGTATAAATACTGAAGATATATTTTAAAAGTTGGTATGAAGACATTAGTCACTAGCAAAGATGAAATACTGGATTTTCTCCAGACCAGAGGCAAGAAATGTTTCTCTCTCTATTGGGGTGTAAATTAAGCATTGTCAGCTAACACAATGGATGGCCATTTACATATGAAGTCAAATACTAATGAAGAGATGTGGGGTCAAAAGTCACCTAGGGTTATCTTGCCTCTGAGTACAGACAATGAACTTTGGGAGTATATGCAGAAGGCAAAGAAGATATTTCCTAAGTGCAGAATGAGGGGGTAAACAGACAGCACACTTCCATTCATGAAAATGGGATCTCATCAAACCTGGGCTGAAAATGCTTCAGAGGGCATTGTGTGAGATAAAACTGTTTTAGACAGGAGGTGAACCTGTTAGTTAAGGTTAGCCTCTAGAAAGCATGTTATGATGTTGGTTTATATGTAACCATTTGTTGCCAATATTCTTACTCACTATCACTTGAATCTTGAGTCTTCAATAAGAAACTTATTCTTGTTTTCAGTATAAATATATCTCAGTGCTGTGGTGTTAAGCAAAGAGCTGGTCCTGAGCTGAATCTCACAAGTGAGTATGTACACAGTTCCTTTGGGGACAGCAGATTTGGTACTTCTGTGAGTGTTCAGTAGATAAAGGAGATGGACACAACAAAGGTATTTGGGAGTGGGGTGCACCTATTGTTAACCTGCAAGGCAAAGTAAAGGCTGGCTGAGTTCAGAGGAGATTGCTCGAGTGGCTGACATGATAGGGAACTGACACCCAACTGCACATAAGCAAGACTCCCTTTCACTGGTGGCAGGGGTAATAAGGTGACCCTCAGTCCTGGATATCCTAAGAACTGTCACAGCATGGCTCCCATTGACTCGTATTTTTATCAAGTTGGGGTAAGGGCTATGAACTAAGGTTTGTACAGTTTGCTACTTCCTCATGCTTCTTTCATCACCTACATTATGTCATTCATCATAGATCTGAAAAAGCAACAGCTAAAAAACTTGGATGTTAGGTAGTATTGGTTTGCACATTAGGGGTCACTGATATATAAACACCCAGATCTTCAGTAAGGAAATTCATGAGCACTCTCCTTTAGCTGGGAGTTAAACCACTGATGTTCCTTTTGTGTTGTAAAGCAGCTGCACACAGAAGGATTGATATCCAGACTCAACTTTCAAGACCATATAGTTCCAGGTGAGGCATTCTGGACTAGGGTTTTTTTTCCAAGCTAATAGCTCAGGGCTTGGGTAGGAAGAGGAAACTGTGTTTTAAGCAGTTAGATTGGAGAGGGAGCTCAAGAGGGACAGGTACCAGAACAACTATTTCTTGACAAAAGAACAGAGGCACTTTAGCTGAGGCTTCTGTAAGAGAGATTTGCCTGGAGACCCAATTCTGCACCCATTGAAATCAATAGAAGTTGTGACCACTTTTGTTGTGAGGCTAGTTGACAAGTGTGAATTTTGTGACTAAACAAATTATATCTTATATATAAAGTTAATGGCAATTACTGATGATCAGTAATAATATTATGTATGAATGCTGTCAATTGATTCAACATGTTCTAAAGACCAATGGTATTTAATACTTTATAAAGGAAGAGATGTACATATTTAGGATGCAGTCCCAAAGAAATCAAAGGGACAATGCCTTCTGACTTCATTGGGGCCATAATTTCTTTATAATTGATCAAAATAACTAGATGTTCTATTTCAATTACTGGTAGCATCAAGCATATTAAAATGTATTTAAAGAAATGTGAAGTTTTTGTATGTGAAAGAAGGACTGTGGCTTGTCTGCATGTACATCTTTTGATTTGGTGTTATTAGTCAGGAAGGCTGCATCTATGGGAACCATACTTCACTATCTATTCAGATCCATACCTGGTTGCAACAGCAGAAGCTGTAACATGAACAGGGATCAAATGAGTTCAGGCATTTTTACCACCATGTCTTCTAACCTTGAGCAGAGTTGACATTATAATGATGATGCCTGAGCAATGCCTACACTTCAGTTTTCACCATTGTTACCAATGGTGTCATTTATGAATTAAAGGTGCCATTTTAGCCATTCTAGGCAATGTCAAATATTCAGTGTATAGCACCATAAAGAATTCTAATTGCAATTCCTTATAGTAGATTAAAAATGTCATGGCTTCCTTCCTGTGACATGTGACTCTCAAGTTATCTATATTAGGCAAGCCATCAGATACGACAGGGATGGGCACATGAGAAATGTATACCGTATATAATGAAATAAAATAGGAACACTAATCAGTAGAACAGAAGTGAACAGAGTTCCACAGTGACTTAGAAGGCTGACCTTCTCCTCAGTGTGGCATATCAGCCAGTATAAATTGTTCGCCAGGTTTCACTTAGCTTGAGTATCTGTGGATTTCTCTCTCCCACAATCTGTAAAGACCTTGGTCTCTCATGGGCCACAGTGTCTGAAAGACATTCTTTCACCTGCAGATAATACATTTGTGTAAAGTTAAGGTTCCATTTTCAATTTAAATATATCAAGCAATATTTTATAATTCCAATTATTCAAGGACACTTCATTCTTGGGAAAGACTCATCACGGTAAGAGGGCCAGGCCAAATGCCAGCACGCCTTGTGTGATGCAAGTACTGGATGTGTTTTATGTTTTAACTTGAGTCACAGAGAAGCATTTCTAAGTATTATGTGCATTCTGGCACCTTTTCTGTCCTATTTTTCTTACACTCTCTCTCCTGTGTGCTGAGGGTTTATATGTTTGTGTATATAAGAAATCTATTGTAAAAATTATGAAGAATAAAGCCCCACCAGTACAAAATTCCAATAGGCCACAATGTTTTGGTTACAGTCTATGTTAAATTAACTACAGAACCATTGAGTATTACAAGGAAGAAACTAATGCCAAGGGTTACAGGGTTCAAATTAAGCTTATTCATGCAAATAAGGCTTCATTTATTTTGATTTACTCCTTCAATAGAAGAGTGAGAAGGATAAAGACAAGAATTTTCTGATATGTGAACAGCACATAGTAGGACAGCGTTAAATGATGATTGTTATCTGTAGATGGTGATAGTGATTAAGACCGAGTGCAAGCGACAAGGAGGGGATTAGTTTTGCAGCTGAATGTAGAGCATTAATAATAGTTATGGACTCAATCCTGCTTCCCCTGAATAACTGAATTCAATGGGATCTATTGGATATACAGCATTTTGTAAATCAGACCACTTATTCAGGCACTTAAATATGTTTTTAGGCTCCTTAACATTAGATCCCTATTTCTGTAAATCATGGCCTACATCTAAAGACATCAAAAACAAAGAATGTTCTACAAACAGAAAATATTACGGCTGATAGTCGTCTCTCCTGCTATTTTCCCCTTTTGTATCCAGTAATGTCACCAGGAATGCCGCCCTCTAAGAATGTAGTGGTATGCAAGTAATTATTAGTGTGTGAAAGTGAATTCTGTACTGATGACAATAAATACGTTATAAAGGTTTAAGAGATAATAATGTATATTATTGAAACAAGACATTTGTTTGGATGCAATAACCCTAATTTGGCTCTCATTTACAGCAATATAAATCCAGAGTGACTCCATTTTGTTCCTTTATTATGTATAGCTTTTTCTTTTCTATTTCTAAGGTAGATCCTGGTGCAGCGTAGAAGAATGCTTGACATCACATTCTGAAGAATCAATAATTCAAAGACCACATTTACACGGATGGTTTTTTTGGATCATCCGTTACTTCATTCCAGCTGATAAAATAAAGAGACAACAATCATGTAAATTCATCTGTAAAATAGATTTTTCCTGATCGACATCTCAGATTTAAGAGTAGTCCAATGAATACAAAACTTGGTCAAAGTAAATTTATTGAGGAAAAGTTCAAATGATTTCCTCTGGTTGATAATTATTTGAAATATTTTTTTCAAAAATTTCAGTTACCTTGACCTAACTGGAATTAAACCACAGAGCTTATTCAGAATTCATCCAGTCACCCCAGGCATAGTCTAAACAAAGTTACCATACAGCACACCTGAATCCATCAGCAGAGAGCCTTGGCTTGTGTGTTTTGTATATACACATTAGCTAGCAGATGACTGCAGTTTCAAACTTTTAGCTTTAAAATTGTCATTTTTTCCCTAAGCTAGAGATTGTCAAAAAAGCTTCGTCAAATGTTCAACAGAAATATTTTAATAAAACCTTTATTATGGCATCTCCTGTTTAAAAAAATGCTTCAATTACCATTGGAGTACGGATTGCTTTTCTTCAGAAGAAATGTTTGTACATTTTTGAACCCAACTGTTAATAAAGGTTGTTTATTTAAAAAGAAACCTGTATAAAAACACTCTCAAATCAGACATTTAACAAAAAATAAATGTAAACGAATGTGCCTGTAGACAAATGTGCCTAAACTAAATTGTTTTCCTGTGCTGTGCTTCCTCTCAGACAGACTATTTACCACAGCCTGGAATTTCAAGCATTGATCTAGACATATCAGAGTTTTCTTTGATCATTTTTGCATGACACCGTAATATTCTGTACACAGAGGCTAAGTAGTCGCCTCATGAATACCATCTCTCAAAGGTTTCAGACGCCATGCTAATGTATAAACTGATTTATCAGTTAACTTTATAGGGGGAAATATCCAAGATAAAGTTTAACTGTAATTTTAAAATATTGTATTTTTAATGTTGTGCATAAATAGATATGATAAGCCCACATAATTAAAGGCTATGTTCAGCTGAAGTCAGAGTTCTATGATTTTGACCATTGTGCTTTCAAATAATTATAAAGCTTATTGGCTGCAGAGCCTAAACTCTGATTCTGGAGCTGTAGGTTTGTATAGCACTAATCTCAAAAGCTTAAATTCCAAGTTTTGATAGCACGTTTAGACTAGTGAAGAATCAGAGGTGACACCTTTCCCTTTTCCCCTATACGGAAGATGTCATTATGTTGGTCCAAATGAACAAATTCATATAAAGGAAATTTGTAGGGTAACTAGGGTTCACATATAGAGGGAGGGGTCTCAAAGGTAGGCATCGCTGTATCTTATCCAATGTAAAGAGAAACATTAATGTGACTAAAACAGAGTTGTAAGTACACAGTGCTATACAACTGGTGATCTAACTATATAATTCTATAGGCAATACTCAGAATAATCCAATGAGAATTACAGAACTGTCAGATTGTAGGGGGTTGGCTGAAAGTCGTTTTCATCACACAGGGTCCCTTGAGAACCTCACTGGAGGACACCCAGTACCTTCCAGGAGGTGCTCTGCACTTCACAGGATTTGGATCAACCTTACTACACCGACTGTGGCCAGTACACTGGGGGAACTGCTTAGGTGGGTAAGAGTTCATAGTCTTTGAACTGCTTTGTTCCTCAAGGAAAGGAAGCAAAATTAGTGTTGGGTTTTGTCATTTGACACAAATTTTTCCATGGCTGCTGTTAAATTCATTACTTTCTTTTCAGTTGCTTCATTGGATAAATGTCTGCGGTGGTGGTATCTGTGTAGAAAGTACTTCCACACATAAATATCTGATTTATTTTTATCTTATCTTATCTTATCTTAGAAGATTCTCAAGATGCTTACTGATGCCCAACCTTAATTGCAAACTGAAGTTCCTATGAAATTTGTGTCTTCTTTAACTTTTTGGTAAATAAAAAGTAATGTGGCATTACGTTTTCTAGGGGAGTAATTCCCCACTGAAGAGAAAGCACAAACATTGCTATGTACACCACAAATACAAATGTATGTTCATCTATGTCCTTATGAAAGAGCACCATGTACTCTATATATCTCAAGCATGAATGTTAAAGGCAAGAATCTCACACAGTAATATTAAGGCTATCAGTTACAAAGAACAATGCTTATAATTAAAGAGGAATGCAGTCTCTGAAACTCTGTTCCCTGTTAGTGAATATTTCAATAGTACTATATGCAGAACCACTATCCTAAAAAGATGTTTCTAATTTTTTCCTGTTAAAGCTGAATTTTACACTGCCAATGGTCCTAACTATGAAATTGCTCTTGGTTGGATTAATTTTAACCAATAGCCTTAGTTATCACAGGTGAGATTTTGGCCCATTTGAGTAAGGAAGATTAATAATGGAGATGGAGGGAATTACCAAAGCCAAACAAGCTTCTGCACACCCTAACATTTGTCAGAGTAGACTCGCAGGGTATAGAAACATATTGCACAGCTTTCTATGCACTGAAGTGTTGCCTAACATTTGGTACAGAAACAGAATCTTAAAGAATTACACATTTACCAAAGGCCTCCATTGAATTTATTCACACAAATGGGAAATGCACTCCAGATAAGGGAATTGTACATTTCTCCTGCTCTGCAAAGATGTATTTATCTGTACATAAATAGCTAAAATTACTTATGAAGCCAACAGATGTGCAAGCTAAGACTCCACCTCCACAGAGAAACCAGCTAATGAATGGTGCATTTCCCATGCATGCTAGCGTCACATTTTGCCAACTGATTCAGGGAGAATTCAACCAGATTTCAGAAGCCTTTTTTATGATCATTTATGCAGGCTCAAATTCTGGGAGCTCCAGATGTACTTGAGGCACTTTATAAAGCCTATGAATATTATCTGCCCTTGGAAAAGTGGACAGAAGGGAAAACTCTGGTGTATATATAGATTGCAAAACTGAATCTAAGTAATATTTTAAGGCATTCAGATGCCATGGGAATGAGAGCTATAGATAGCTATTGATTGATAAAGCAAATAGATTAAACAGATTGAATGAACTTCCTTTTACCTGTGGACTCTTCCATGCAGTTATCTATTCTACTTCCACCCCTTGCACAGCAAAAAAACCACCCTTAAAGTCACCAGTGACCCTTCTTGGGAAACTAACAAGCAATGACATAACCATTATGGAAGCTATCCCCTTCATCCCCTGGCTTTTTACTATTCAGTTGATGTACCCTTCAAGTTTTGTACATTTTCACACACCCCAACTTTGTGGTTGCAAGTTTGGACACAAAGCCTCCTTTCCATTCTCACCTTACTTAATCACTCTGTTCCCACTCCCTTCCACTGGAGACATTTTCCTTTCCAAACTTATCAGACTTTCTGATTTCTTGGTTCTCACTGTGCTGCTGCACATGTTCCTTCAGTGTCCGCTCTGGTGGCTCCTCCTTCTTGATCTTCCTCTCCTTCTGTGTCCCTTGGGGCTCTACCCTTCATCCTCTTCTCTGACTTCCATTACTTGACTCATTCTGCCCTCCCAAATACATCCAGAATGTGGCTGAAAAAATATACCTTACTTGTCCCTATACCATATTGACCCCTCTAGTTCAAATCACTTTGCTAGCTGCTTCTTGCCTTCCACATCAAACTCAAGTTCCTTGCTCTCACCTCCAGTGCCATCCAGAATGTACTACTATCTACTGCTATCACCGTGTCTCTTTTTTTCTTCCCACTTTGTTTTTTCACTCCACCCAAACTGCACACCTAATCATCATCTTTCTTTCCAGCTGTCACCACTATGCATTTTTTGCACGCTGTTCCCCATGCCTGCCATTCTTTTCCTGAGATATGGTGGGTGAGGTAATATCTTTTACTGGACCAACTTGTGTTGGTGAGAGAGACAAGCTTGTTAATCTAATAAAAGTTATTACTTCATCCACCTTGTCACTCTAATATCCTGGAACCGACATGGCTACAACTACAGTGAATACATTCTTTTCCTTAGCAGCTCTGCCACACATCCACACCTTTCCCTTCAAATCCCTTCTTGGAATTCATTAATTCCATAAGCCCATAAACCTTAGTCCTCACTTTCAAAGAAACAGATGTTTTTTAAAAAGTGGAATGAACAAGGTGGCTTATTCATTGTTTTTATATTAACCCTATCCACCTTCTGTCATTGGTATTTTTCTGTTGAAAATGTATGCTCAGTTCAAAGCAGGGAACTCGTCGTATTCCATAATGATGAACCAGCAAACTTTTGGCTTTATAGAAATAATAATAATCCATATTTAAAAAAAATACGTGCACAGCTGGATGTGGCTGTGGGGCTAAAGATGACCTCTGCCAAGTCTAGAACCCTTTCCTGCAAATACTTACTCAGGTGAGTAGTACTTACTCACAAGTGTATTCCCTTAGAAATCAATGGTACTATTTGCATAAAGACTATTTATATGAGTATTTTTAAGATTGGACCCCCCTCAGTTGTTTTATTACTAGGAATTTTTCATTCATACAGATTTGATCAATATAAATGTTGTTTTATGTATATGGTCACTATATTTAAAGGTACAGAATAAAAGAAAGTGGAAATGTAAAAGTTCACCTTTTTAAAATCCTCTTTTTGTTTGATGAAGTAAAAATAAAATGTATCTTGCAATATCTTACTTATAATAAAAGTATGTGATTTTTTTATTATGGAAAATCTTTTCATATCAGCTAATATCCATAGTCTGCTCCATACAGGCTCACAATTACAGTGTTTTGAGAGGGGGTGGAAATGTTATTCTGTTGTGACAAATGAGCATCATATTTACAATGTAGAGATTTATCTGGTGCCACAAATTATGCGAATGGTTATGTTCTAATTACGGTATTGGAAACCATCAATAATTTGGGTTTCTAGCTTTATGTTTAAAATATCATTAATACTCAATTTGGCAATGTTCAGACTGGTTCGTTTTTTCTTTTTCTTTTTTTCTTTTTGTCATTCTCGTTTAGAGAAATGATCACAGGAACCCACTGATTCCAGCTGGTTTTATATTATTCTTTCTGAGTTGCAACGCAACTGACTACCACTATTGTTATAAACCAAAAAGTATATAGTGCCTTTGAACAGATGCATAAATAGACTGTAGAAACTAAAAGAACATATGACTAGAAATGCATTTTGCCACAATTTGCAATCATTTTTTGGAATACAGAGGGAGAAAATATAAGGCTAATGTCAACAGAAAAAAAATCCCTTGTATGATATCTCATAAATATCATTGCTACCAAAGCGTATTTGTTAACATCCTTCACAATCAACCACTAAATTACTTTCTTACATAGCTGATGTCGTCTGACTACTGTTTCCTTGATATTGATTTAATGTAGCACTCTGGGACTGCTATGCTGTTAGCATTGTCAATATCACCGAGAGTGACTCACTTCCTTTGGTGTATAATAGCTCAGAGCTAACTTTAAATTGTGGAAATACATGTTAAAAAACTGCTTAAGCATAATTTAAATGTTATGTTTTTGGAATTTTTTAAGTTTAATGTTACGTTAATAGTGCAAAGTAGAACATAATAAATGAAAGTTTAGATTTTTATTCTAGCTTTGTGTATATATAAAGCTCTCATTGAGACCTACCATTGTTCCGTGTCATAACCTCCTGTATTCAGGGCCATTCAGAATTCACCCCTTCCAAAGCCCCTGGCTGGTCATAGTCTTCCTTCTTGTGGATGCCTTAAGGTGTGCAAGACCACTTCCAATTCCAACATATCTTACAAGGTCCGCAAGAGGAGACCCCCCCCACTCCTCTGAACGAGGTCTGTAATTGGGAAAGATGCCTGACCTAAAGAATGCCTAAGGTCCACTGGAGGAAGGGCTCTTCTGCTGTGAAATATGGAGCAGTTGCCTCCTCTAGCAAGATCCTACCTTCTCCCTTCCTCTCCTAGTCACACTTTGTGGTGCATTTTTAATAGAACTATAAATTATTTAAGGATTTTCTATTCCCTTAATGTTGCCATGTAATTTCCACTTTACTGCCTAAACCCAGGGACCTGAGATAATTTACATCTTGCCGGAGTTGTGAGTTTCACCCTGTCTCTTGCACTGCTAAGAGAGCTCCTGAACATCCCATGGAAGACAGACATCTCATTCATGGAGTGTTTCCTTATTCAGACTGCATTTTCCATTACATTTTTTTCTGGGCCTTCCATATGGGATGTGCTATGGGAACTGATGGGCCTGGCATGCCAGGAATGTTGCTGGTCTACATCTACAAATGGGGGCAGGCTGCATAAAAGTCCGTTTGAGATTTTCAAGATTGAATAACTAGTAAAGGCTTGGTCATCACTGCTGAAGAGATCATGCTTGCTCTGTCTTGGCAATGGAAGTGTATGTATCGTTGTGTACAAGGGGGAATGGCTTTGTTTCTCTCCTGCTCTTTCTTATTAATAAAGTGCAAGTTACTGCATTAAAAAGGTTCTGACCCATTGCCGGGCCACATAAGTATTGGCTGCCTTGGGTCTTCTCTATGATATAGAGCCTGTTCCAAGCTGGCAGCAACACTGTGAGCAGCAGTGTCAGTTGTCGCCCGTTGTAAGGGGCTCACCATTGGTAAGTAGCACTCAGACTGTTTCCATTTTAGTGCGCAGTGTGGACGCAGTGGCCACCTTTGCTCCATGACTATTACTTGGTATGTTTGCTTTAATTGATCCTAGGCAAACCTTCTCACTCAGAATTTGAATGTGCGGGAATAGCTTTGCATGCAGTGAAGAGGAAACAGAGCTCCCAACGGGGATACTCTCTGTACTCTTTGTAACTAACATGGTACAACCTCAAGGACGTGAGATAGGCACCTGCTGCTGCCTCTAATGCAGATTTCAAAGAGATGGCATGCATTTCTAGACATGAGTGTTGTGCACTTTTATTAATCTGATTTGGTAGTGGACGCCCATATAAATTTATTGATTTAAAGCTAAACACAACTGGTTGGGTATTCTGTGCCTGCTGTCTTGTACTGTCATGGTAGGGTGGATCTGTTGAACAATAGGTATGGATATGAGCCAGCAACTCATAAGGACCATTGTGATCTAGTCTGACCTCCTGATTATCCCAGGTCATAGAATTTCAGGCATAATAACTTGTGGTTGGAAGGCACTCCTATGTACCAAAAGGAGGGAAAGTTTGTAAAGATATGAAGGCTACCAGTGCTTAATTTGTACCAGGGCTTGCCAGGACTGAGCCCCGTCATCTCTAGGTTTGGCAGTTCATAGCTCTGGCACCTCTGGCTGCATCAATTATGAATATAAAGAAATTGCTTGAGCCAGGCACCTCTTTCATTACAAAATTAAACACCCAAAGTTACGTTTGAAATAGATTTGATCTTGAAATACCCAAATTGTAAATAATACTGAGTATGCATTTGGCTTCCTTAGGGCTAGGATGTATTTTTATGATTCATGCTGACTATGTATTTAGTTTCCTTATGGTTAGATTGTGCCCTTAGGCACACCCTTGTATAAGGAGTAGTGTGTAAGCTACCCTAGCAGGATGCCTCTAAGGCACAGGTCTCTTTTTTTTGCTGGAAGGAGGGAAGAGTGCTGCATTAGTCATCTACAAGCTGCAAGAAACTCCTGCCTGCTCACAAGGGAGAGCAGCAGCAGCAGGGCAGAGGTCTTGCTTTGCTGAGGATCTAAACCCAAGATCTGGTTAGCCCTAATGCAGCTGTACCAGGGAAAGGGAGAAATCTAGCTTTTAGTTTTTCTACACAGTGGCGTAGACTAATGGTTTACAGTATGGATACAATAGCTGCGCATTCTCATAACTGAGACGTTCCAGAAGACTTAGCATTTGGGAGGAGTAGGGAGGGAAAGAAAGGGAATGTGATATTCAGTACAGAGGGATGAGACGACTTAAAAGATGTTACTCAGCAAGTTCACATACATTCTAAAGTACTGGAGGCAGATTCTGATCTCAACTACCCTAGCATAATTATAGAGTACCTCCACACAGGTCAGTGGAAATACTTTGGGGTTTATTCTGGGGAAGCTGTGGTCAGACCCAGGTATCTGTCTATCTTTTCAATCTGCCAAATACAAATTATATTTTCCACTAACGAAAGATAAAATTGTTTAATTATGTTACATTATATAATAATGTCATTTTACTTTGAAAGAATTTCTATGTCTATATTTGGCCCAATAGTCTAGATTTGATGCTCTGCTTTGTTCTGTGTTTTCCCAATATCTCCAGGGCTTCAAATGAATTAAACAACATATAAAAAAATCCTCTAGCTTGAAGCCGTACTGCCATAAGATGTGATTATGTCAGATTTCATAAACTAAGGAAGACTGGCTCTTGTCAGCATTTAGAATGGAGAGCTAGAAGGAAAATATTCTGTGATATTCTGTGTACTTTTGGATGATTGTACATAATACAAACACAAACCTATGTTAAAAGAACATTAAGGTTGCAACTCAAACTCTCAAAAGTTAGGAAATGCCAGAATTGTTTGGCTGTGAAACTTTAGTTTAGCTTCCTTGTGCATCTGCATTATTAGACAATCTTCAAATACTGGATCTCATGCTATTTTTTTTCTATAGGATCCCTGCCCCATTCAGTGCACAGAATGTACAGTGCTCTGGGGATGAACGAAAGGTGTGTGGTAAAGGAGGCTGCTGCATGTAGGACCCTTGTTTCATTTATTACAGAATTTGAAAGATGTGTAGTCAATGAGGCAGGGGACTGCAATAAATGAAAGGATGTCAGTTGAATGCTGTGCTGGAGAATTAGATTCTGGCCCTACCTCTGCCACAGAGTTCCTATGTGATGTTAGGCAGTCATTTACACAAAATGACATTTTACACATTTTCACAGGCTTTGATTGTGTGTTCCACATTTTCTGGGCATCCAACTTGATACCCTGGGGTCTGATTTGCAGAAGGGCTGAGCACATTCTCTTTCTCGCTCCCAGTCTCAGAGTGCTTTCACTTAAATGTCTCCAGATTCATAGATTCCAAGGCCAGAAGGGACTGTTATGATCATCTAGCCTGACCTCCTGTACAACACAGGCCATAGGACCTCCCTGAATTAATTCATGTTTAAACTAGAAAATATCTTTTAAGAAAAAAAATCTTCTGTTGATCTTTTATTCTTTCTGGTCTCCTGGACCCACTGATGTGCACTCTCTTGAGCTAGTCTCTGGCCTGTCAGATGCACTCTCAGGTTCTTTGCCTGACTAGCCCTTTGAATGCTCTGGTGTATCTCTGTTGGGCCCTTTGAATGCTTTATTGTGTCTCTCTTGGTGTCTTCACATTTTTACAACTCCAGTCATCATGCCATCAGATACCTCTTGCTTGACACATTGCAGCTTTTAAAATTAAAAAAATAGCATGTTTTGAACTCTCTTTACATGGAGAGATTGTCACGGAGGAAATTACTGCATAACAACAGATGGCGCAGACCAGTGGATTTTTTCACATCCAGCTATAACTCACACTGTGCAGAGATTTATTTATTGCAAAACTCACAAAAAGTGCCACCTTTATTTATTAGTTTTATTTGTTAATTAACTCTTCCATAAAAAGAACAATTTAAAATAGCAAAAAAATACCTTTGGAAGACCATTGCAATACTTGCAACATTAATAAACTACAGGGGTATATGCTTTTTTTGTCAGGGTTTAAAAAGAGGACTCATTTTTTATTTTTTTTTAAATATAGATGTCACTTTTGGTTTGTTTGTTATAAGACGATATACAGTAGAATAATAGCATACAACATGCTTTATTAGAATTGTATATTGTACGTACTATGTTCTTTGATTGGATTGTGATTGCCTTAAAGGTCAAAATATTCAAGTAATAAAAAGAATGAAAGCAAAAAGCAGTCCGGATATAACACTTTCCTTCCCTCATCCCTTTCCCCCCCATCAGAAACAACATAAATTAAAAGTGAAAGAGGGGTATTGAAGATTTTATTAAAATGTGTTTATTCAGTTTACTCGTATTATAGGTGTAGCGTTCCTGTATTTCATTTGCCCTACTTTACGGTAGAGCTACCTTTAACTTTTATTCTTTCTGTCATTTATCATTGGATTATTTTTAATCTATATTGTACTCTTCTTGGAAGTTTCAGTTGAAAGGGAAGTGATAGAAGTGAGCTAGTCTCACTGTATATAAAAATATAGTGTCTTTAAAAAGCATTGGAAAGGACGTAGGAGGGGAAAGTGCTAAAAATTCTGTGAACATAAAGAGTACTGGAAATGGGATTAAAACAGAATGAAGATCTTAGAAAAGAAGGATAATGTGAAACAGATAATGGTAACAGGGAAGAAGGAAAAATCCAAGGAAATGACTAACATTTTTAGTATTTTAGGCTATAGTAATGTCTCAGGAAGCATTGTTATTTTCCAATCAGAATGAATTTTATTTAAAAAGTAAAATAAATCAGTTTGGCAGTTTTAAATTACAGCAATGAAACAAAAACAAACTAAAACCCAAAAACAAGATCGAAATGTTATCTAATGATTTTACACTTACATAACTCAGAAATGTATTCATGCTTTCAAAGATATATGTTGCAGATTTCTGAGAAGCCTTTGTTATTCCTTGTCCTCAAATGTTGGCTCACATGTGCAATCATAAATTTCACCCTGGTAATTCCTTTTGTATTTTTTTATTTATTGCCGTTTTAGTCAATTCCCAATCCCCAGTCTTTACTGAAGCTCTGAAAATCATATTGGCTGATCTTGCAGCCGTATAGCTATGTTGACTGGCTATCGTCATTGCATACTCCAAGTTACCAACTAAGACAGGATCAGGCCTAAAATCTTGTCTTATCTGAAAAGGGAGACTTTTTTTATTTTGAAAGCTCTGCCTGTATACCAGGGGTTCTAGACAGTGTCTTCCCATCCAGGGCTCAGTCCTGCAAGATGCTGAGTCAAGATGACTGAAATGTGGAATGCCTAATTGCTAGTGCTGGCTGCATGCTCAGCATCTGTGCAGAGAAGCTTCTGCATATTGAAAAGATTGTGCACAATGCTCAGCAATTTGAACAAACTTCTACTCACTCATAGTAGCATCAGTAGGAAGGGGGGAGAGTTGTTATGGCAGGGTGGATATAGTAGCCCATTGGCAGAGCACAGAGGTTTAAATGCAATCCATTGAATACAGATTATGGGCAGGGTGGCAATCTTTAATTTCACTTATTTCTGCACTCAAACAGGGAGGGGGCTTGATTCTGCAGGAGTACGTATAAAGGCTATGAGAGATTGCACTGAGTCAATAGTAGGACTGCTGCGCGCAGTATAGTTGAGTTGGTTTACAAGAACATTTGTCACAAAGCGGAGGCAGCTGGTGGTGAGATATAATGTTTCATGGGAACCTGTGGTAGTATGTCTGTCAGTGGCCAAAGCATAGGTGTGTAACCATTTAGGCAAGTCCCTACTCTTAGTTATTTTAAATGTAGCTTTAACCATACTTCAGTGAGGCTCTATGACTGGTTCAGAGTCAATGAAAATCTTAAAAACGGGCACTAGACACAAAATTTGCATGCAGTGGATTGCATTTAAGCACCTATGCCCTGGCCAGGACTTCAGTAATGTCCTCTATTCCTTTTCTTCCTACTTTACTTCTTCTACTGCAGGTGTAGACACTTGCTCACATTGTTGAGCACTATACACATTACTCCATACCAAACTGTAACACCTCTGTGCAGATGCTGAGCTCTGAGGGCTCTCATTCTTCTCTGTACGCTTTTCAGTAGCACTCAGTATCCTGTTGGCCCAGGAGCAGTGGCTTACATGATTGTGCTTCAGAACTACTCTTAGGAGAAACTGATAGCAGGGGGAAACCAGAGGTCCAGTCACTGACACAGAAAGGTTTCCTAAGGTTCCAAGAAAACAGGACCTCTACCGCCCTGTTGCTCAGTGCCTCATGATGGTCATAGTGTTCTTGTCAGACCACCTGTAGAATTCAATCCCTAGTTTACTTTGCCATATTGGATTATGAGTAGAAAAGCAACATTCTTTTGGTGGATCAGTGCCACTCACGCCTAACTCTCCTCTAAACTTCTGCAGGGTCAAGCCTTTACAGACTTGAAAGTTCATTTTCTCAGTGCTAACAACCTTGACCACACTGAGAAAAGTCTTGCTATAATTTCTGACCTTGCTCTCCCAAAAGAGAGCACAGTAGTATTCCTAGACCATTAAATCATGCCTTAATAATAAAGTTTTTTAAAGAGCTCAAGTACAGATTCTACATTATGTATCATAAATATGGTTTCTTGGCTCAAGTGGAAATGAATATGCCATTTCAAAATGAAGATAGGCACAAAATACATATTTACCTTATATCTAAGGTCTTGTAATCCGTTCTGATAAATAACACGTACTACAATACACAAAATTCCAAAAATTATGTACTCTATTTAACCAAATTCCTAAATATGTGTTTGTGATCCAGATTTACCAGTGAGAACTATAACGGTTTATTGGACAATGAATACATACTCTTGCATTAAATAATTTATTTTATTATTTGTACAGAAAGAAATATATATTCAAATTTCTATTTAATAAACAATGGTGGAAACAGAGGGAAGGAGGGGGAGATTCTAATGTAGGCCTTGATCCTGCAAACAAAGTCAGTGGGACTAGACACACGTTCTTGAATAAATATGCAGGATTGGGGCTTTAGTCCATAATTTGTTCAGTCATTGTCCTACATGCAGTGCCTAATACTAATGAGAATTTAGTATGTGAATCAAGAAAAAATATCCCGTGAACTCTGAATTTCTAGGCTTTTGATAGCTTGTACCACAACCTGGGTTGATTTGTTAGTTACAATATAAACCATTGTTTGTTTCCTGGGGGTTTTCTATATCTGTAAGGACCCCTTAATATTTTTCCATTTTATACCTCCCCATGAATTCTGAGATACACAGGCCTGCTGCTGAGAGCCAAATTCAGTGATAAAGTGTTGCTGGATGCAGTGTGAAAAGCCAGAACAAATCCAAAGCACAATATAAAAATAAAACAGCAAAAAAAAAAAAAGTAACAGTTGTTTTATTTTACATGTTTGGACTCCAGCTTTTAAATTTTCTTCTAATTTCTTATGGAGACCTGGGATATTAAAACAAGTTGACAGAAGGAAAAATATACAAAGGGAAAGTTTATTTGGGAAAGGTACAGGGATGGAAAGAAAGAAATTTGAGTGATTTACCTCGTACACATGAATAGGAACACATGAAAAGCTATTGTACTGGAAGGAGGAAGAGAGGAAGGTGGTATGATGTCATCAATCTTTTATTCAGCTGGACAGCATGTTACTGAACAGGGTGAAGGATCATCCTTTTATTGAGTAATATGCTAACATTAGGCTTCTGCATCCTGGTTCGCTAAGAGACTTCATGTATAGTATGACTAAATAGAATGTTTTTAAAGTTCCCGATGAAATATCAGCTGCTCAAATTAAATCTACACAGAATAGTAGGAAGGGCAGAACTACTTGTGTGCTAATGGGAGAACTGGGGCAGTTCCCCTCACTGAATAGATCGAATACAATAGCAAAGAAAGGTTGTGAGGGGGGATGTTTTTCAATGCTTTATTTTGTTTAACAGAAAAAAACAGTTGACAAATATGACAGCTCTGTCCTAAACTGACTAGAGCTGGGAAATAGCAAAGGGCAGGGAAGGGTAGGTGAATGGGGGATTGCAAAAACAGAGAAGAGGGGGAAAGGTTCAATTATATCATATAAGAATAGTAAGTGCATGCTGAGTAAAGAATGCAGGAAACGGAAGTAGAAGAATTCTCTGGATAGTGCAGTCCATTTATGCTCCTTAACGGAGGTATTTATAGTCTTAAATTAATCAATTTCACACAAATGTCTCATTATTTCTCCTCTTTCTATGAAGCAATAAGGCATCAACTACATAAGGTAAATATTCAGTGATACCATTAGTTTTAAATATTTTTTCCATTGTTTATGAAATCACAAATATTTTCTGACCCTGTAAATTTGATCCAGAATGTTGAAGACATAGAATTTGCTAATGAGATGGTTTAACTGGATAGCGATGCAGTTTGACAATCCTGTTCTGAGATCATACTTCTCATTGTAGTCCCAGCAAAAGCTACCCCTAGTTTCATCAGATGTCTATGCAACTGCAATGTTTGTGAGTGTGTGTGTGCAGGGGAGACATTAAAGCTGAGCTGGATTATTAAAAAATGCAGTTTGTCTGTGAAAACGGCTAATACAATCTTAGGGATGCATCAGGCAAGGTATTTCCAGGAGAGATAAGGAAGTATTATGACCACTGTACAAGGCACTGGTGAGACCTCATCTGACTACTGTGTGCAATTCTGGTCTCCCTTGTTTAAGAAGGATGAATTCAAACTGGAACAAATTCAGACAAGGGCTACTAGGATGATCAAAGAAATGGAGAACCAACCTTACTACAGGAGACTTAAGTTTGGCTTGTTTAGCCTAACAAAATGAAGGCGGAGGGTAAATATGATTGACATCTAATTTCAAGCCTAAACATTGGCCTTTATCTTAAATAACTTGTCTTCCTCCATCGTGTTTATCCCCCTGATGTATTTATAGAGAGCAGTTTCTAACCATCAGAAGAGTCAAGTTTTGGAAGAGCCTTCCAAGACGAGTAGTGGGGGAAAAAAACCTGACTTGTTCGAAGACTGAGCTTAATAAATTTATGGAGGGAATGGTATGATGAAGCTGCCTATAATGGCATATGGCCCATTCATAACTGCTATTAGTAAGTAACTCCGAAGGCCAGAGATGGCACACTATATGGGGAAGGCTCTGAGTTACTGTAGATAATTCTTTCCCGGGCATCGGGCTGTTGGGTGTTGCTGAAATGCACAGGATCTAATTGATCACCACATTTGGGGTCAGTAAAGAATTTTCACCCAGATCAGACTGACAGAGAGACTGGAGAGTTTTCTCCTTCCTCAGAAGTGTGCAGCATAGGTCACTTGCTGGTTTGAACTAAAATAAATGGTGGATTCCCTATATCTTGAAGTCTTTAAATCAAAATTTGACTTTTGAGGACTTCAGTAACTCTGTCACAAGTTATGACTCTGTCACAGATTATTACAGAGGTGGGTGGGTAATGTTCTGTGGCCTGTGACGTCCAGGAGGTTAGAGTGGATGACCACAATGGTCCATTCTCGCCTTAAAGTCTGTGAGTCTAAAAGCAAAACAAAATCTACACACTCTCATGCCGTAATAAAGGCAAGTGATGCCTGGGATATTTCTTGCTTGGTTTATAATGGTGCTGTCCAGTCCAGAACATCACCGTGGGTTGCTCTTGACTGATTTGGGGTTAGATCCAGTACCCCTTCACTCAGACAAAGCCTCTGGCCAGTGAGAGGTGCAGGATGGGGTCCTTGATGATAACAAATGCCCTCTCTGGACAGCACAGGCTAATGTTAAACATGATCAAGGAAGGCTGATGGGGAACGACAGGCTCACCTACCATCGGGCGGAAAGAGTTAACCTGCCGAAGAACCAGCCTGCTGCTGCCTGATGATGCATTGCTGCTTCTCTGGCTAGAACAGGCTGTCTTCCAGCCTGCAAAGCGCTCTCCCACGAGCCGCCCCTCCAGGAGTCCCTTGTTTGACGTAAGCCTCCGCCACCAACTTTGTTATTGCAAACAGCCGCCCCGCCGAGAGCGGGGCAAACACCGAGCCGAGGCCAGGAAAGCCAAAGCAGGCGGCAACCACAACGAGCTGGCCTCTGGGCGCTCTCCAAGTGCAAACGTGAGCACGCGCTGCCCAGCGCGCCCTGCACGAGCGCGGCTCTGGGTGTGCAACTGGGGCGAAGCAGCGGCAGCCCCAGGGGAAAGTGCCAGCTCCAAAACCCCCGGCGCCTCTGCCCCCGCCCGGCCAGCGGCGGCAGGCGTCGGAGACGCGCCGCTTGCCCTGACACTTGCCACTTAGTCTAGCCGGCCCCAGAGGCCACGCAGGCAGGTGCAGGCTTGGGGAGCAGGGGGGCCCTTAATTTGGTAGCCCGGGCTGGCGGGGGGAGGGGAGGCGGCAGCAGGAACTTTGAGGCGAGGCGGCAGCAAGTTGGGGCCCCGAGGCGCACGCACGCACACACACGCCGCAGCCGCTCCCGGTCACGCGTCGCATCCGCCTTCGGCTGCCCGCCGCCTCTCGCCCGCGCCCCTGCCCGGCTGTGGCGTGTGTGCGCGGCGCGTGGCGCCAGGCACCTGCTCCGGGCTCGCGCCGCCGCGCTGAGGCTCCAGCGGCCGCTGCGGGCTCCCTCCTCCAGCCGCCGCCGCCGCCGCCGCGCGCGCGAGTGTGAGCCGGGCTGCTCCGGCGGGGCTAACCCCGTCCCCGGCCTGCGAGTCAGCCGGGCTGCGAATCACGTGTGCGCTGCCTGAGGCAGAGACTAGAGAGGAGGGGAGCGAGGGGGGAAAGCGCCTCACTCCTTCTTCCACCGCCATACTGTATTTTGTAGTAACTCTCATTTTTATTCCTCTCTTTTACTCCCGCTCGGTGAGTACCTTTCCGCTGCTATTCTTGTCCTCCTTTTTCGTCCTGTTTTTTTCTTCCTTTTTTTATTTTTCTTCTTCCTTTTTTCTCTTCCTCTTTGATTATTGTTTCAAGGGATTTGATCCTTTTTCTGATGACAAGTTTTTTTGTTTTTTGCTTTTGGTTTTTTGCTTTTGGTTTTTTTCTCTCCTGAGCATGCGATGGTTACTAAACTATGAGCAAAAGGTGCTGCCGGGGGCTGGGAGTCACTGGGAATTGAGCAAGGCAATGAAATTAAGACTTACCAGTCCAGCAGCAGCATAGATCCATTTCCTGTCTCTAGATCTAGATATGCAACTGGTTTTGTTATGGCACGAGAAAAGAAAAGCGATGTGAAATACGCGGTTGTATTTTTTTTTTAAAGATGAGGAAAAAAGGCATGTTTCTAACTCTTTTTGCAGAGGATTTTTCCAGATGTTGTTTTGATGTTTTTGTAATTTTGATTATTTTGAGAGAGAGAGAGAGAGAGAGAGAGAGAGATGTGAATTGCAAATGCATTTTACAGCAGTGTTTACAAAGAGTTTGCGATCTTGCAATACTGGCGCAGGCCACTGAGCAAGATGGTAATTTTATTATTTTTGGTGGTGGTTTCCTTTTTTTTTGACACTCGGTGCAATCCGTTTTTTTCTTCTTCTTCTTCTTTGATGCCCGTTTATAACGTGAAACTTTTCTTGTAGCTTGTTAGAGTTGATCATTTTTAAATACTTTTTTCTCCTTAAAAAAAAAAAAGCAAAACACACACACAAAAAGCCAAACCAGTGATCGTTCCTTTTGCACATTTGACTTTTTTATTCTTTTGCCGAGATAATTTGATGATGATGATGATATCATAATGATGGTGGTGATAGATATGCACATGTATACAAATAAATACATTTTCAAATGATGGCAGTGGAAGGTTTTCCTGGAGAATGAAGTGCGGTTTGGTTTCCTTGTCAACGGAAGATGAAGTGAACAACTGAACATCTCCCCAGTGCAGGTACTTCATCTCCTTGTAGGCGTTTCCACTCTTTGTAAATTACGTTACGAGAAGAATAATAATAGTTATTATTAATAAGAATGAAAATCGCTAGCTAAATATGTGTTCTCGGTGAAATGAAGACGGAATTAAATTCCTCTGCCTCTTGATCGCTCGGCTGTGTCCACAACACTGGACTAATTGAGCCCAGGTCGGCTAAGCTGCGTGTGATAGTTTATGTACTATCCTAGACATAAGGGTAGCCAGCTGACAAACCTGAATGGAACCTTGAGATGCAAGTTGGGAGCCAGCACGCTGCTAGGGTTTAAAAATAACGGGACTGGATTGTCAATAAGAAATAAGGTGTTTGGTTTGTGTGTGTATGTGCTTTAAAACTGCCCATTAGAAAATCTTAGATGGCTGAGAGAGAAACAGCAGCAGCAGCAATCCCTCAGAGGGACTGGCTCATTGCCATATGAGCCTGACACATATTCCAAATCCATGGGGATAACAACCCCCCTTATTTCCAACTTCTGCTCCTATTAACAAGGAACAATCCGGGCAGCCAGCAAGTCGTTTCTGCGAGGTTCAGCTCATTGAAATGGCGATTAATTATGAGCAGATACTTATTTGAAGTGTTTCCCCTTTTTTTTGTTTTTTGGTGATTATTAATGCTACTGTCTGCCCTCGAATAGAGAACAGTTACTTTCCGTGACGGTCACTGAGAGTTCAAGATTGGGGAAGAAACTGTTCCTAAGCTTTAATAGTATTTAGCTGCTTAACAGCGCCTAAACTGTTCCTGGTTCAGAAACAGGATAGTGATGCACTAAAATATGATTTTAAATGATTTTCCCAACTGACAGTTTTTCCAGAAGGAAATAGAGCTGAGTATTTTATCAAAGTTGATGTGCCGAATACTTGGAACTGCAGCATTCTGTAGGGTTTGCTTTACTGTGGTGGTGTTTAATGTATTCTCTATGAACAGATTTCAGGGATTTATAACTTGGTCATAAAAATTTGCTCTGCATTTAAACATTGAAAACAAAGTATCTTCTAGGGAATACTTTATTTCTTTCCTGATGTACAGAGAAACTTTTTGTTGATTTTTTTATTTATAGGACTACAAACATATTTGGAAGTTGCAGGCTTGAGACATGTATTTACGTTCTTGCAACTCATAAATACTTTGCTCTTTTAAACTGAAAAGTTTTAATCCAAAATATGTAATATACAGTCACTCTGTTGGATATGTTAAGAAAACAAAACCCAATAAACTTTAGTTACCTGGTGTAAAAAAGTAGTCTTTATACATTCCTGGAGGGTTTATACAACAAAGTGATAAAAAAATTAACACATAGATTTAATTTGCAGTTGGGTCAATAATCCATTTTTCAAAAAGTCACTATCTAGATATTTACATGACAGATTATAATACCTTCTTTGAAGTAGTTACAATCCAGTAGGCAAAGAATCCACATTTTCAGAAGTCCCAGACCTCTGCTTTTATTTAGGTATGATGGGATTAGATTTTTATCAGTAAATGTTGGTGTCTGTTTCACCATACATACACAAACTAAAGAAAAATATTTCTATTGATAATAATCTGCATTTACAGACAGGTAAGAAAAATACTGCTTGAGAACTTTTTAGTTTGATTTAAGGACATTTACTTAGTATATTTTGAGATGTGATGTTGACAGTTTGTGTTTAAATAGTTATAAGATTTAACTTTCTGAATCTCAACATCTACTGTCATTTAATAATTATTGTCTGATCTCCACCACAGTTTGACCCTCTCATAATTTCTTGCAACTGTAAAAATTTAAATGAAAAAAAAATCTAAAAAAATCTTTAAAATAAACATTGATGTTATCTGTTGAACTTACATTAAAAATTGAATTCTACTTATATTTTCATAAATCAGATTGAAAGAAATCTGTTAGTACAAAATAGTGATCAGAATTCTGTACACTACTTTCTGCCCTAGTTTTAAATTACAATTTTTTCAGTTTTTCTTAAAGTTGAAAAGAATGGGCAATAAACCCAGAATTCTTAGTATTGGTAAGGCATTTAAACAAACAAAACAGGCAAGTAATTTTCAAACTGACATTCCTTTGGCTCATAACTTGTCTGTTTTTATGGGCAGATATGATATAGCAGTAATTTGTACAGATAGTTGCTGACTATGAGTAAAATCAAGCTCACTTTCCTTGCAGTCCATGATAAAAAGTTGTAGAAGTGCACTATTATGGACACCCAAGTGGAGTGTACAAAATACCCGTTGCATGTGCACAAGTCAGGAATAGATATGCACACATACCTTTCATGTGCACTAGCTGAGGTTGTACTGAGTATTTTGCATGCACGACTCGGATATGCACAAAACAGCATATGCACTTTTAATAACATGGGCTAAAGAAGCCTACTTTTGTAAGGAGGACAGTGTTTGGCTCTGTATATGCTGCAACATCTATGCACACTAGGACTTAATTGAGAATGCTGTATAAGGTTCAACTTGAAATTTCCATGCTTCTGCTGGTTTATGTCATAATTTAATTTTATTGAAAACAGGACTTTGTGTGTTAATTTGCATTCATGTTTGGAAAGTCATCAATATAAATACTGTATCAAGACTAGTAATTGTTCTGTTATTTTCAAGATACAAACTTTTATAAATAATAAACTAGAAAAGATTAAAATGGACATCTGCTGAACTGTGGTATTATCTTTAACATAATATTTGCAGCATTCCCTATGTTTAGAATGAAAAATACAGCTACTAGCATACTAATTTATGCAAGTGGTACATGTCCAGGCTTGAATGGTATTTACTTTATATTTTAAATCTCTCTTCTGATATTTAAAGGGAGGTGAGAGAATTAATCTCCCTTACAGAGATTTGTAAACAGAAAACACTGGAAAGCAATTGTTGTTTCATATTCTCCCCCCGAAATAATATGTTCTCAATACCTAGTGAACAGAAGTCTGATTACTGAACAGCCTGACTGAACAGGATTCTGGGTGCCCTCAACTCAGAATGAGCACTGAGTCATAAATAAGGAATACAGAGGATATTAGCCCTCCCAGTGCCCTGAACAGATGATAGAAGGAAATCCTTTAATTGTTTCCAGATATCTCAACATTGGGAAAGTTTTTTCCCACAACTCTCCAATTTCTAGTATCTAAGGGTTTTCCTTTCACCCTTTCTTTCTTTTCATACCACTAAAGGCCATTTGGATATTGTCTTGACCAGTAGACATTACCATAATAGCCTCCTTCTGATGAGAATGAAAATGAAAGTTTGCTTCTTACTTTTTAAAACCATTTTTCTAATTACAGTTTTTTCTCAAGGTGCTTATTTTCTAGACTCTGTTCTTCTAAGTCATTATCCAAAAATCAGTACTTCCTATCAGCCATTAATAGGCTAGAGTTCTGCCTTACAGCAGTTTTTCTCCCATTTAACTCAGGCCAACAGTTGAAAAGTTCACAGGATAAACAACATAACACTATGTATAAACTGTACAAGATATTTAAGGGCCCAATTCTGCCTTCATATATGCGTATATAATTCCCATTGACCTCATTAGCACTCACACTGCCCAAGGACATAGATTAGTCCTTCTTGTTTTAATTACAGTTGGATTTTCTGAACTTAGGTTGAAAGTGGCATGTTTGCAGTGAAAAACAGTGAGAACCAAAGAATGGCCCTACTGGGTCAGACCAATATTGTTTCTTCTGACAGTGGCATCCATGAGCTTAGTAAGGTGGGAGCCCAATGGAATGGATTGTAAACCAGTTTATAACCTTCTTCAACATATATCTGTCATAAGAGATAAAAATAATATCTAAATGAATGGACATGAACATTATGACACCAATTTGTTATCTGCTGACATTTTTTTTATGATTTTTGAACAATCACTATATTAAGATGGTTTCCAAATTATTCTTTTAGGCTCCAGCACTGTAGGTGACATTAAATAGCATCCTCTTCCCAACAGTGTCCAGAGTTAGGTTCAGAAATGCCAATGATAACCCTTAAAATACTTTTCACTTTCGGAATGTATTCATGGGGACAACTATTTATTAATCTATAAACTTCCTTGTTGATCAGGCAGAGCAAAGTGGTCTCAATTTTCCTTTAAGAAAGTCCAGCCCTGCAGAACTGAGCATGGAAAGACTGACAGGAGAAGCAGCACTCACTGTAGGAACATAAAATCAGTGAGAACTTGGAAAAGAACTCAGATGAAAAGGAAAGGGAAGGAACAAGAATATTGAACAGTGAAAAAAATGAGGAAAGGTTGGCAAGAGATATAAAAGAAAAATATACAAACTCAACAGATTTTGTAAGAGATCTTAAATAAAGGATGGACATGCCTTTTATATTGCTCAGTGAATCTGTAAACAACTAATTATCCAGGACACTCTTGCCCTAATCCCGCAAACTCTCAAGAGTAACATTACAGGGGTGAGGAGTCAATCATACTACTCATGTGGATGAAGTTACACACGTGTGTGAATGTTTGCAAGATTAGGATCCAGAATGAAGAACACTGCACATTATAGATGATGTTAAACTCATGAGAAGTTAGACAGCTGTATGGATTTGTTAGGTCACAGATATAGAGTCAAAATATTGTTGCTCAAGTTGTGGTTTTTTATTTAGTTTTGTTTTTTGCTTTGAGTGACCACTGATGCTACTCGTTCTTTTGTTGAACACTGCATAAATTCAGTTATTTTTCAACTGATGTGCTGTACAGTAACATTTGAACAAATCTAATTATTTGTTAGTCCAAGGAAGGTTGAGGTAGTATTTCAAACTCTTTCACCTCTTTGTTGATCTTTCGTGTACAGCTGAATAGATTGCATCATTTTAACTCATGATTATTTTCTTGCCATTTAGAAATGTGGTTTTAATTTCAGTAATATATTTAATCTTTTAGAAGCACTTGCACTTTGATTTTGGATCATTTTTCTGAGAAGCATTATTTTTGCGCAATTGAGTGTGATTTTCTGAGTCGATGAGTCATGCACCACCAATTAAATAAAATAATCAAATTGCCCTTTCAAATTACTAAGCAAATTTTAGGTTGCTAGGCACTAATACAATTAATTTGTTTTATAGCTGTGAAATACTGGAATGTATTTAAAATACTGTATATGTATATAATTATGGGTGATTTCAGACAGTTCCAGAGTTAGTAAAATATTTAACTAATCAGTTAACCCTTAGTGTTTACATAGCTATTGTGCCAACATTTTTCTTTCTAGAGCAGTAGTATGTATATGATTGCAAACTCCCAGTTCAGACACTCCAGTGTGAAAAGCTGATTGATGGCTAACGGTAGATGGAAACTGCAGCCTTTAGTCCATATGGTTTCCTCTGGTTGGAGAGTCTTGTACAGATTGCAGCAGGGAGAGGAGCTGAGGTCTCTAATCTTGGAATATGCAAAAATCTGTATGGATTATATTATAGATCTCAAGATATCCAACAAGGATCAGGTTAATCAGCCAGAAAGCCTCTATGTTATTCTCTATCCATCTGTCTGTCTAGTTTTCATTCTACATCAGTCATTATGGATGGTATCTTAACCCCTTGGCCATCCATGTTATCAGGACTCCTTTTCGAGCCATTCTGCCGTTTCAGTGCCTAACACAAGAACCTGCCCTGTTTGAGATCTCTAGGGGATATTATATATAAATAATAATTTGGCCACAAACCTAGCCTCTGAGGTGTTTGAAGGGGCAGAAGTGGAACCCATGGAAATTAATTCTGACAGAGTTCTGTTCATGAAGATGATACTAGATAAAATGGTGCTCTTCAGGCTCTTTTCTCTCACTGGCCAGTCATGAGCCTTTCCCCCCAAATCTGTAGAGTCTTGGTTAAGTGAGATTTGCATAGAGGAATTTTTACCAGATAATGAGAGAGCTGATGTCACTTCGGCTTTAAAGATTCTTATTACTTCCAGTAAATTGTACTCCAATGAGTCAGTGAAGCAATCTGAGCACAGAGGACACTTTGCCTCAGGGAAAAAATGGTCACAGCCTCTTGGCAAACCAGAGAACATAAAGGCAGTACATGTTTTAGCTGAGGAACAAGGAGTAACATGGAACCAATAGAACCTTGATGCTATTAACCAGCTTTGTGAAAAGCCCCAGGTCCGAGGAGTTGGGGGGTGTGCCTATACTCCACCTGGGAGCAAGCCTCCAGACAGACTCATACTAGAAGGGCTTGAGCTACCATGCCAAAAATAATAATATAGATTTTGTTGCGTAGGCTCTCAAGCCTAGGGTGTCAGTGGGGCTTCAGAGCCCAAACGCCATACTTCTATTTTTAGCATGCTAACTTGAGCCCTGCTAGCACAAGCCTGTCTACTTCAGCTGGGAGGCTCACACCCAGCTGCCATGTAGACGTACCTTGAATGTTTCTGTGACCAAGAAATATTACTGCAGTCTTATTTGGTTGAATTACATTCCATTTTCTTTCCTCTAGATTGTTATTGTGGTCAGGCACTGGGACTATATAGTGTAGGGTCAAAAAAAAAAGGAGATAATTGGCCAAAATATTAGTGAGATTTTTACATGATTATAACCAGTCTGAATTTGGCCTGTAGAGCAGCATATCATGTAAATGACACTCGAAACCAAAGATGTCTCACTCTCAGCTAGGAGCTTCCCATAGATATTCAGTGGGTGATATATCAGATGAAAGAGAGAACGTGTAAACTCCGAAATGGTGGTGGTGGTATTACATTTTGAGGACATCCTATGTACCATATACAGTAGTTTTTATGTTGTTTTAAGGTGTTTAGATTTATAAACCCAGTCTTGTGAAAGCCTTTCTGTATTGTTTTAACTGTTGTTTGATATTAGAGTTGTTTAGTCTTTAAAATATAAAAATGCTTGCACCGTATGTACATTCTTTTTATCTCAGCAATAGTGATGAATTAAATCTAGAAAAAAGTAATTTATGAGTTTGATAAAGCTGTTCATGAATGCCTGGGCAATCACACACGGCTTCATCCAAAGAAGCGTCGAGCACTTGCAGTGTTCATTGAACTCAGTGGGATTTGTGGCTGTTTCGCACCTCTCAAGATGAATCCCATGGTATATAGTAAGTGGAGCATCATGTTTCTGATGCTTTCCAGTGCCCAGTCTCTACAGTAAAAAGCTTCCTACGACTGAAAAGAAGGAATTTTGCCTAATTACAATATTGAAAGAGCCTTTTAACTTAAATATTTAAGAGGATGGAAGCTCTTTAACTCTGAAAAATG
This sequence comes from Mesoclemmys tuberculata, assembly GCA_007922155.1. Lineage (NCBI taxonomy): Eukaryota > Metazoa > Chordata > Testudines > Chelidae > Mesoclemmys > Mesoclemmys tuberculata. The sequence goes on from ML675601.1 coordinate 86,725,846, forward strand.
CTCTGTGCAAACAGTCATTGTACATACTGTATAATAGTCATGCCCAACCTTGTTACACAGGAGATCCACATAAACCTAAGCACAACCTTGTGTAGGCCAGACAGATTCTACATATTTTAATAAGATTTAAAGTCACCTGTTTATATTTTAAGTTCAGCTTGTTTCGTATGTATTTAGATAGTTTGTTTCTATGCACATTATTGTCTGTTTACACACTTGCATAAACTAAAATGATGTAAACATGACGACAAAACACTAATGAATCAACAGTTAGTATATTGTATTGAAGCAGGCCGCTGGCCTTATGAAATGCTCTGGTGGGCCCTGTACAGTTGTGTAGAACAGGGGTTGCGTAGCACTGCTGTATAATACTGTGTGGATACATGTAGGTACAATTAAAAACAGAATGCTTATATTCAGGTACCTATGAAAGGGCTAGATTATATCATGTTGTAAGTGTCATCTTTTTGGGTCCATTCTGCTCCTGAAATTCCCATTGATTTAATTGGGAGAAGGCTTAGACCCAAATTAGGAATGCTACTAGTGAGGTCAGTTTTCACCATTCTCTAAATTGGATAAATTCAGGTCAGACTTTTAAAATGCTGGAGTGGGAGAGAGGAATCATTTTCCTCAGTATTGATTCTGTTTTCCTTCTGCATGCAAACTTCCATTGATTAAAATGGGGGTTCTGTACGTGGAACAACTACAAGATTGGCTCTTTCAAATGCATACACGTAAACTATTAATGACAGTTATGCCCTTTGAAAAGAGAATTTACCCTTAAGTATTGAAGTTACTGTCTAATTTTGTGATGGGGGATAATTCTTTGATGTAGCGGTTGCTGCTATTATTTAATTTAATTTAATTTTAGTACTACACAGTGGTCCCAATCATCAGGATCAGTACCCCATTGTGCTAGGTGCTGTACAAGTAAATACAAAGATATTGGGTGAAATCCTAGCCCTATTTAAGTCAGTGGTAAGGAGGCTGAAAATTTTCCATATAATCTGTATTCACTGAAAATGTGTGTGGTGGGACCTTATTCAACTGGCTGGAAGAAAAAGGATTGTTGCTCCTCTAAGGAATCCCTTTACATTGGGCAGTATAGGAGATGAAGGGGAAAAGTTTACAGGGATGCAAGAGGAAGCAGATAAAACAAGGTGGTGGTGATGGAGGTGTCACTACCCTTCCTGCTGATTGGAAGGGGGGTGCTATTTATACCCTGTGCAGTCCCAGAAAAACCCTCTTTGGAAAACTGAGTTTTTGATTAAACAAAATCTTTTCCAAAAAGTATCTCTTTTTGAGTAAAAAAAGGAAATTTCTATGTGGCGAGGGAAGGAATCAGATTAGCTCTGATTTAAGTGAGTCATTGACTAAACTCACATTGGCCTCACTGAAGTCAGGATTTCATTCATGGTTCCTGCCCTGAAGAGCTTAAACCTAAGGCCCTGATATTGCAATGAGTTCCACCACCCAACAGCCTGCACAAAAATCCACTGACTTCATATAATGGATACAAAGGGTCCATCTGTAGAGAGCTCATGGTGCCTGAGAAAAGAAGCAAAGTACAGTTGTGGGGAGAGGAATACAATCAAATATATAGAGTTTGGATATACATATAAACACAATATTTTAAAATTATGAGTAGATAAAGTAAGTGGCAAAAATGCTTCCCTCTACTTGGTTATTATTAATTGCTTATTTAAATCAATTCCTGGAATATTACTGACAAATGATCTTTCAAAGTCCATTGGTAAGTGCAAGATTTTGATCAGTACCCAGTGGGGAACTGTACAGCCTTGCTGTGAGTACCACTACCTAGTATAGTATGATGTCATCGTCTATTGCACTACAATGTTAAGTGAATCCAATTAGAGATAGTGGTGAGATCCCATCAGCAGTAAGATGAAGTGTGACGAAAACTAATGAGCTATTATAGCTCATAGATAATATGGAGTCCTGTTTGATTACAAGGGTTTGACTGTTGCTATGTGGGTGTCTGCAAAATTCTTTGTAGGATTTTAGAAGAGTGATAAAACTATGTAAATAGATTGGGGTTTATGCAGAGCTTTGTGGATTCCCACAATGCAAATTCTTTTAAGGTGCCTGAATTGGCCACACTTTTCAGCTGTCAGCACCATTATGTATGTAATTATATAATTTTAATTACACTGTATAGTCCAAAGTACTAAAAGAGGAAACCTGAATCAAGCCAGTAAAATGTATAGTTTAGTATAATACGAAAAAGTACAAAACATGGCATGGTGTGAATTAATTCCTAAAAACATAATATTATCCATATTCTAAAATAAAACACAGCCAGTATACTATAACAGCCATGTTGAAATGGTATGCATTAAGTCAGAAATCTGATTGATTAATAAGACTCAAGAGACATAAGTTGGAGCTCACAGTGTAAAACATTCAAATAACCATTTCCTAAGGGCAATAGGGTGTAGAGTTACAATATCATGTACACACTTCGCCAGATTAGGAGGCACTTGGCCTTCATATTTATTCCTCACAGTATATCTATATATCTACCTTAGGGTTTTGTACTGCCTATTGAAATTGTAGTATTCGAGCAACTCTCACATAAAATGGCTTGGTAATGATGTCCTTAGTGGAATTCATGGAGTCTCTGGTTTGTCTCCCTTTTTTGTGTTATATACCTAAGGCATCAGAATGCATTATGGCTAGACACCAGGCTAATATAAGTATTGTTAACACATCTAATATCATACATTAGTTACAAATAGAATGTTTGTCATTAGAATATAAGGAACGTGGCATACTGCACTTTCAATATATAAAAATACACAACTACTGACTGAGCCACTACATAATAGCATGTCATCTGAGCCAAACTCTGCCATCAGATGTCATAAGGTCCCCATTCTGCAAGCTGCTCTGTGTGAATAGATAATCAATAAGGCTCCAAGTGGACGCAGGGATCTGCCTATCCAGAGAATCTTACAGGAAAAGTGCTAATAATTCAGGACAGCAAAAAGGTTAAGAGCTGTCCTGAAATGGGATGTTCTCTTGAATTGGGGCTTAAGATAGCAAACAGTATGGTATGGTATGGCATGGCATATCACAACAGAAATGTTAAAATGGGTTCAGAAATTTCTGTGAGGTGGTCAGAAATAATAATGAATCTTGTAACACGAATCATAACGACAGAGTTACAGCAGGAATTATTTTCGCTGTCTAAAATGTGTCCTGCAATAAAGTGCCATTTATCAGAAGGGGAAAAATGCATTAAAAATTGCTGTTTTATTTAACTGCATTTCTGAACCCATTTTATCTTTTCTTTGTAATATTTTTTTATTTCAGACTTGCTGGACCTTCCCTCCTGCTCTGGACCTCTCCCCTGGCGTCAGCACAGCTCAGAAGGATGAAAGAAAAAGAAGCAATAGGAGAGGGATGGAAGAGGGGAGAGGAGTAAAAGGAGGAGGAGGGCAGCAATTGAAATGGAGAAAAATTCAACAGCGGTGCAGTTAAGGCTCAAAACAATGGAATGTGTATAAGATCCCCTCCTACTGACATTTCCTTCTGGGTCATTACCCTGTCCCCCTCTGTTACCTTCTGTCAGCCACAGCAGCCTCACTTTTAACTTTCACTTTCTATTATCAACAACAAAACAAACAAATAACTCCACAAGGCAGCACTCTATCACAGACCTAATTTCCATTTTTATTTTTTGTTTGATTTTTAAATGGAATACTGGTACTATCTTAAGTAGGCAAGTCATTAGGAGTAGTAGCATGAGTCAGAACTATTTCTGTGAGTGCAGCTGGGTCCAGTTTTGCAATTTACTACCTAGCATATTGCTTACTAGCATGAGTAGTCCCACTGATGTCAAAGGGGCCAATTCATAAAAATGGCCACACAGTGGTCCATCTAGCCCGGTATTCTCTCTCGAGATTGTGCCCGATGCCAGATGCTTCAAAGGGAATGAACAGAACAATGCAATTCATCCCTGCACTAGCAGTGGGGCAGGCACAGGGACTTAGGTTGTGCCATCACCATTCTGGGAGAGCCTAGGACTCGCTCAATCCCTGGCACAGTCTCAGCAGCCCACAGGGTTGTCTTACATCACTTATTTGCCATTGTAGGGGTGCAGAACAGTTGGGCTGAAAGGATTCCACAGCCATGCCTCCTTCAATGTGGACATGCCCCTTTCTCTCCAAACCCACCCCCCATCTGGAATGCCTCCTACATATTAGGGCTGCTGCAGGAGGGATCACAGAATTGGTGGAGATAGTACTTGGCCCAGTGCAGTGTTTCTCAACCTTTTTGATACCAGGGACTGGCTTCCTATACTGTGTCAGGCAGATCTCAGGGACTGGTGCCAGTTCTTGGAGCAGTCATTGAGAAACACTGGCCTAGAGGACTTTAAAAGGATATTTCCTGAGTGGGGAAAGGGAGACTTACATCTGTCTTACGGCGCCTTTGCACCAGCCTATCTAGTAGAAGGGAGCCAGAGGACAGCCATCAAGCTGTCAAAGATAACCCACAGAAGCAAGCTTCAGGCTTAAACCTTTCATTGGAAGTAGTAACAAATTCCTGATGTTATATTTCAAATAAAACTTGAACAAGTCTATGAGAATTTTGTTATTGACTGTATTGGGAACAAGATCAGGCATCAGTTTCCCAATATGGTAGGATGTGGCTCAGATACAAATATGGTATGATGTACTATTTCAGTAGAATAGACAGTATGATATTGGGTGACTCAATAGTTCCCCAGCTGGAAAAACAGAAATGAGATTTAATTAAAAATAAATACTGCTGTTGCTGCTAGTTAATGATATGGTGCAATATGCTAAAAGTGCAATATGAATAGGTGCTATTTGCTAATCAATAAAACAGTAAAGAATGATGGTTCAAGAATGTTCAGTGTAATATTGTTTAATATTATGAGATCAATTCCCTTTTCAGTAAGGACATATTGGGACAAAGCACTGAGTTTTACCAAACCCTGAGCAATATCTACTAAAAATTATAATGATTAATGCCACAGAAAATAATCTGCCGTGCAGTGTCTCAATATGATGTGAAAAGGGATAACATTTTTAGTTGCTTATAACTTTGCAAAACTTTAACCATTTGGGCTGTGAGGTGTCTGGCTCAGGCTGAATTTTTCTGAAACATTTCAGCCAAAATGGAAATGGTTAATGTCCAAGAACGAGGCTAGTGAAAAATACATTGTTTTGCCCATCTTAAAAAATTCGGTGGCCTTTTTTTTGTAGCTGGAGCATCTCCATTCTTTGAAGAAAGGACTTGAAATTTGGTACAGGCGTGTCCTTTTGTGACAGGGATGTCTTTTTGCTATTCCCATGAAAATTTATAAGATTTTGAAAAATCTCAGTTTTCACGTGCTAAATGGAGACTTGCTATTGCTTCTTGGGTAAAAGCAAGGAAGATTCCATCTTTACAGAGCATGCTCCAGCCCAAGGATCAGCAGAATTGTGCTGCAGTGGCAGCTTTGCACTGCTGTAGGCCAGGCTAGAGCCAGGCACTGAAACTCAGAGTAGGGAATGTGTCTCTCCTGTGTTTTCAATGTTCCCCTTGCTGGGTCAAGTCAGCAGCAAGAAGATGCCTTATTTGAATGTAGAGGGGGCAAGAGCCAGACCTCCATTGGTGGTAGGGGAAGTAGATTGGGACAAAGATCCTGAATAGGGGGAACTGTGGTTGGAGCCTTGCAAGGGAAGAGGGAAACTCCAGTGTCTTAACCACAATGCTGTCTTTTATTTCTGGGTGAATTTGTACTCTGTGCTATCCCACTGATTTATATGAGATTGCGTAGTATAAATTGGTATAAAAGTGAATAGAATTTTTCCCTTTGAAAAATATAATTTCTTTTGAGGAGAGGTCTAAAATAATAGGAAAAGTGTACTAAATCCTAGAAAAATATGAGTTGACAGGAAGATAGGTCTGTTTTTTGATATGTGATATCAGATAACTTCTAAGATTCTGAATACTTACTCTATTTACCTTGCTGCCTGGAACAAATATTGTGAACCTGAAGTCGTAAAGTCTTTGTGAAAAGCAGTGAGCATGTGCAACAGCTACTTTTCAGAGTTCAATTTATTAATTTTAGTAGCAATCAAATCACTTTATAGACCATTCACTGGCCAAATTTCATTAAATAGATCAGAGACATTTGTGAGTTACAGGATAAGGGAACAATCCGCTATAAGGTAAGAGGACAAGCCGTGATGCTAACTCTTGCAATTTTATCATGAATCTCAAAGTATTTGAGGTTTTAGCTGAAGTCCAAGCTCCTGGAACCAAGTATCATGTGAAAATCTCATTGGAGTGTGATTTGAGTATGGAATGCAGAACTGGATTCTTCTGTTTTACAGTGCAGTAATTATGAATGGTCAAACAGTTTTGTGTTTGTATTTGCAAAATACACAAAAAAAATTTGAGGATGGCTTGATTTTGGTGTTGATGATATTACTTTAAACATTGAAGACAAATTCACAAAAGGAGAGAAATGCAGTATTAATAGTCATTTCTTGGGGCATTGCCTAGGTAGTTTAAGGTAGGCTGAATATGAAGTCTTATGTGTCTTAATTATGGGAACTTTGAATACATTATTTCAGCTTCTTAACATTTGTAAGTTTGTTACAGATCCTTAACGTAATTTTAACATAGGTTTTTTATCAAATAAGCAACTTGCTATTTTAAAATACAATTCCTTATGTTTTGCCATAATTATTATAAATATTACCTTAAATATATTACAATATATGAAAAGACATCTTTATATCACACGGTTGTATCATAAAATGTAGTTGTAACAACATCACTGGGAGGCAGTATGGGTTAATGGATTGGGTAGACAATTGGAAGCCAGGCATGCCCTGTGTTTTAATACTAACTTTGTGTATTGGCTCACTGCATGAATTTAGAAGTCCCTTAACTTCTCTGTGCCTCGCTTTCCCTTTATATTAAATACATGTAATATATCTTTGCATACCTCACAAGTGGGCAGACTTGAGTTAATCTTTTTACAGCACTTTTAAATAAAAATTGTTATATGATAATAATTAATAATATAATTGAGTTATATAGTTGTTTCATTAAACACTCAACATTCACCTGCTATGGTATCTGTAATAACCTGTAATTAGAATAGGACATGCCTTGACACTGTATGAACTGTAGAGTAGCAGATGCTAAGTTTGTATAGGAGCCTACTGTAAACTATCCCTTTCATCTCAGAATTTCAAAGCCTTTGCAAACATTAATTAAGCTTAATGACACCACAGTCTTTTAAGTATCAAGTATTGTTTTTATTTACTTATTTGTATTACAGTAGCATCTGAAAGCCCCAGTCATGGAGCAAGGCTCCATTGTGTGAGGTGCCTTACAAATATGTAACAGAACAGCCCCAAAGAGCTTACAATCGACTGTAAGTGTTGGGAATTCTACAGTATAATATATTCATATGATGTAATGATGACTATTTCTTTAAAAAACAGTATGCATATACCTATGGTTACTTATGTGTGCAAATACTTCTTTCCATGTGCAATTTTTTTTATGCCAAAAATGCAAGTTTTATACACACAGTCACTTCTGTGCATGCACAGGTGCACATTTTTTGGAGGTTCAGTTAGGACCTACATTTAAAAAACGTGTTTCATAATTTTCCCTTTTTTAAAACTTCCTATGAAGTCTTATGGTAACGGCCTTCTTAATGCACATTTATTACATCCTAATTTACATGAGTGAGAAGAGTGATACATGCCAGATATTTGCCTCTACTTCTCTGTCAACAATATGAGATGTTGAGCAATGTATGTCTACAAAACTCTCTGTTCTTGGGTGAAAATGTCAAGAAAGGACCTGTAACTCGGCAGGAGAAAATCCTGTCTGTATTTTTTTGAGTTCTTCAAGTAAGTCTTAAGCATGTAAGTTCTTATTAAATCAGGACATGATAGCAGGTCTCCAGGTAACTATGCTGTATACGAAAGCAGTGTTGGGTAGATTGGGGAACTCGGATATATATAATGATGTTCTACTTCTACCAGATAGAAATAATGTTACCCAAATTACTGAAATAGTGTCCAATATCAGAACCTCCAATAATTTTATGCAGTTCAAAAATCATAAATGTCTGAATTAAAGCCAAATTCAATTAAAAAACTCCAAGCAGATTTTGATGAAAAATTATGGAAAACATACTGGTAGCGCTTAAACGTGAAGACTCAACCCATAATATAATTTTACAACAAAGTAGTAAACTTCAAATAAAAATGTTGAGAATCCATTGTATATGGAGACATGAATAACATAAATATATTTTTAAAGTATTAATGGAAAACATCCTTAAACATGCTACTTCCTTCTCCAATACCTTCAAGCTCAGTACAACCTTTAAAAAAGTGGCTTCTTTATTAATAGAATAATAACACCAGATTTCAAAGCAGATGGAACAGAAACAGATATGAAAGACAAGTTAACAAATCGTGAAATTATCAAAGTGAAGTCTGCAGAAAAATCATACAGAAGTTTTGAAGGTAAAGGTTTAGTAGACGTAACTAATTTAGATTTTTTAAATAATGAGACTAGTTGAGTGGAAGTACTTATACATGTAGTAATAGAACGGCTAGCAGAAGCTGCTGGAGGGGTTGAAAAAAATAAGTAAAGATTTTGTTATCTATGATGGGATAAAATCATTTTGTCAGCAGCAAATGTGGTTTTCACATACAAATCTAAAAGGAAGAATATGTGTACCGAAATTTCAGTTGATATGTGTACTATAACTATAGTAAATTGTTTGTGTTTGAGAATTAAAGCAGAAACATTTGTTAAATAGGTGTCATGGTGAAATATTAATTCACAGAAGGGCATTATGTAAATTTTTATGTCTTGCTTAAAATACCTTTCACTTATATACCTGCTTTTCCTCCAAGGGATCCCAAAGTGCTTTGGAATCCAATATATATATACTGTAGGCAGTGCTACAGTGATAGCTACAGTTAAGATTGCATAATAATTTGTATTTCCCAGTGTTCATAACATTGTGAAACCATTCAGCTTTCAGGATGATACATTTGAGAGTCTCATCCTGGAAATGTATTTTTGGAAAAATGTAGGGGTCCATCATTAGCCGTTGTTTAGTGCAAGAAAAGTGAAAAGGCTTCAATTTTCCCCACTATTAAAAACAACAGTAAACTTGCAATCTTTTTTTGAGTAGACCTACAGCTAGATATACTGAGGTTTGAAAGGTGATATTTGGCAGGGGAATAGCCTAGTAGAGAAGTGCTTGTCATTGTTCAAAAGGAAATGAGTTTAGATTTGACTAAGTTATATGGCCTTGAGATGCATATACTGAGCACGTGTAATAAAAAAAAAAGAATTCTTACTAAATTGTTAGGAACAATTTCCTTTTCATGCATGACTTTAGTTGCGTAATGAAGAGTCTAGTTAAGTTGCAAATTGGTCAGGATATCTGGGAATATAAAAAGAACCCCTCAAGATCTCATGAGTTGGAAAGAGACTGGGGAAGGGCTTCTACGGACTTTGTAAGGTATAATGAAGGAAGTCTTGAGCCTATGCAGCTTAGAAACTCTGCAGTTGGAAAGGCACAGAAACACTGTCTTCAGTTGTGAACTAGTTTCAGTTCCTAGATGTGGAGTTCCCTCCTGCAAACTTCCTAAAATGTGCAGCAGAGGTGCTCCCTGCTGCAGATGTGAATGTAGTAAGCATGTGTAGTATGTGATCACATAATTAAAGATCTCACAAATATCACAAACCACCACTCTTTCTAGGAGGAAACCTGATTACTATTTAGCAAATCACAGAAGTACACACTTCAGGGAAGGAAGTGAAGAATAAGTATCCAGCTGACTACTCTAATACAAGTGGTTTTAAAACTCCTGTGCAAGTCAGTTTCTCCAACAATATCATGCTCTCTAACTCTGTATTGAAAATGGGTTCAGTACTGATTTAGAAGAAAGAGTGACATCTACTAAATCAACATAACTACTTGTAATCCAACCCAACCATCCAATTTCTAACCAAAATCAGCCTTGAATATTGGTGAGATCTTTTGAGATTACAGTCAGAATTGGTTAATATATATAGCCACCTGGCAACCTACACTCACACGCAAATTTCTGGTAGAAATAGTTATAATTTCTAAGCATCCAGACTGCATTTTAAAATTAAACCATGTTGCAAAACAAATCAAACCAAAATGTTGTATTACTTGTTTTATTGGAGAGAAACAATAATAAAGTAATAATAATGTCTTCACTGAACTTTTTACTAATGTGAAAAGCTTGTGTGATCATATGCTAAATCATCTTACAAGATGTCTTCCCTATCTCATTGTGGAAAACCAACCATACATTTCAATAATTTGAATAATCTGGAGTGATGTTGTGTACATATAATGGGATGAAAAAGTCACTGTAAGAAGTGTACAATGCTTTAAAATTAAGCTATTGTGAAGTGCAATAAAGTGATTTTTTCCCTTTTTGACCCAAGCAACTAGCCAATGTTTGGAGCCTTGCTGATTGTTTCTGTTAGGAGAAATTTATGATGGAGCCAGGTATTATATCGATGCAGTCCTGTTTACTAACAATTTACACAGCGTCTTGTTTCCCTGAACATAGTGGGAATCAAACAATGGGAGACAGTTTCTTTGTTCATAGTTCTAAGCTTCTTTCAGGCAGCACTCTGCCTAAAAGCTTTCTCTCTTGGCTTTTTCTAAGGATCAAACAAGTATCTCTCTGGTTGCTTCCTTTTTGCTTTTTGTCTGCTTCTGTGGTGTTTCTGGTACTTCTCTGCCACACACACACAGCTCCCTCAAACAATGCCTAGCCCCTTGTGTTTGCATTCAAGCCCTCAAGTGATACCCATCTGCTCACATAGTTCAGATTTCTGACCAGCCTTTCACCACCTGTGTTCTGCATGGTGACTCTTATCCTTTCAGCTATCTTACTCCAGAAAGAAGCTTAACTGCTTTTTATATTTATCTTGAACAAAAGGAAGCTGTTACACTGACCCACTCATCCATGAGGTTTTCTCCAACCCTCAGCACAGCATTGTAATTCCTGTGATAAAAGATGCTGCCTATATATATACACACACATATATATGTATTAGTTCCACACACTCTCTTCCAGGGCCAGACAAAGGTGCTGGCAGATATCCTAAGGTAGTGAGCGTGCACCTATTCCTCTCCAGGTTTTTTGCCCCTTTTGTTTATGTGGGTCCAGAAATTCCTGTCACAAAACCCAGTTATACACAGAGGAGTGTTGTCATGTTAATTTAGATGGAATAAATGGTCTTAAGATGTTAATATAACTTAAGCAAAACAACAAGAGTTCTGTAGCACCTTAGAGACTAACAAATTTATTTGGGCATAAGCTTTCATGGGCAAAACCCACTTAGTCAGATGCAATATAATTTAGTTACTATCTAACAACAAACAATGTTAAACAAGATTCAGGATTTAGTATACAGATTTTAGCTTGCTTAGTATTATTTTTTTTTAAATATTAAAGATACAGAAAAGAAAGAAAAAGTTAAAGCATTTGAAATATACAGGAAGGTTTTAATTTTAACAACATTTTTGGAATTTTCCCTTTAGTTGGAAAAAGTTTTAGAAAGAAAAAACCTCTTGTCTGACAGTCTCTTATCAAAGATGGTAATAACTGTCCTGTGGGTAAAAAGAGAAGTTAGTTGAGATGGGCTGGAGCTGTTATTGTTGCTATGGTTGTTAAAATCTGATCCCATTTTATCTCACATGGTGTTTGGGATTCAGATGGAGGTGGTAGGAGTGGGAATGTTGTTTGGTTCCCTCTCTGGTTTGATTAGGATATTTCTCAGAATTAGGATGATGAAGGCCCCAGGGTGGGAGTGGCAGCCATGATGGTGAAGCTTGCTTCAGTAGCCTCTAGTCTGTTCTTCATATTTTCCCCTCAAAGTCTCTTTAAGGACCCAGAAAGGGTGTGATGGGTGGAAATGCCTACCCCCTCGTTACTTTATCCACCAATTAGGCCTAATGTTTGACACTCAAATTTTGGTTTATTAATTTGCAGATCCACATTTTCTTGTTTATCAAGCATGATCTTAACACGTTCTTGAGTTATATCAATAGGCTAATTCAGTTTTACAGTCTCCTTTCAGACCTTTTTCCATCAGCATTCGTTATTACAGGTTATTGTGACAATTTATGAACTTTCACACACTTTTTACAGTTGAGCGCACAATTAAGATAAATTTGTAGTCCCAATTATTTGAACAACAGTGTTCAGACTATTTACATAAAAGAATATTAGTCAATGGGAACAGACCAACTGGCTGAAATGGGGATGGGAAACTTCCATAACAACAGTAAGACAGTGAAAAAATAGCATAATCCCTTCTCCCTCCTCCAGAGGTACCCAAAACTTGTATTCCCCTCCCTCCCCTGCAGGCCTCTTATCCCATTGATAATGAACACAGAGCTGAGATGTGCTAGAGAGGTGAGGTAGCTGTTCCCCTGATTGCTGCACAGTCCAGAGCTCCAGTCTCATGCGGTTGCTGATCCTCATCTACTTGGCCTTCACCTGATCTTGGGACACATGAGCCTCAATCGAAAGTGCTCACCCCTAGTTCCAGTCTAGCTGTGTCCAACACAGTCCTTTACTCCAGGCTCATGCACATCCGCTCCCACAGCAATGCAGCCCTTCCTTCCACACAGCCCCACCACACACACTCCAGCCAAGATAAAGCTCACCCTCCAACTCCTCCCAGCTATCATGAAATCCCCTAGGCTATTGATCTACTTGGTTGCTTGCACCATCTGCTGGTTTCCTTCAGGAAATCTGGTGCAGCTACATTTGTTTCTTCATATGTGTATATTCATTCATTGGTGGTGGTGACTCTTTCTTATGAGTCTATTTCCTTGAAGCTGTTTTGGCTCAAAGTGGTTGTGTTTTCACTTTCAAGCAAAGATTCACGCCCATTTTTATCTTTATTTAAAAAGCAAAACAAGGGATGTACATTGAATACTATGTTACTGCAACGGCTCTGAGGTTCTTTTAACACAAAATTAGGAAATTGAAAGTTGTGTTTCATTATTGTAACTTGGCCATGCATTGCTGTTAACCCCTCTACCTGGTATTACAGTGAACCCCTTTTAGAGTAAAACAAGATATGGGCTCAGTTCATTTCTACGGGGGTAACCCAGTCTGTGGCCTTTGGCGGCAGAAAGTCCAATCTGATCTGTCAGGTATTAAAAGACCCATTCAAGTGGGGCTTTCCTCCTGTAGACTTTTAGTAACACCTGTGTGGAGTAACACCTGTGTGGGTTACAGAGGACTGTGGGGTGAATGGAAGTTGTGAGGGAGAGACTTTTGTGCACAATGAAAACGTTTAGGGCTTGTTTCATCACTTTTATTTGTTTTGGGCCAGTGTAATTCCACATAAATCACTTAGGTTAAAATCAGTGGAGTTACTCTAGTTTTATGCTTGTGCAACACAGTGGAGAAACAGGCTCTAGGTGTTTTTAGCAACATTTAGTATTTAAATGTTAACATGGATAAAGAACTCTGTCTTTCCCTGCCATCTTGAGCCATTTCCATGTCCCCTTTTATATAGCTCTTTAGATATCTGTGTAATTCTTCCATTATTTCTGCAAAACAAAAAAACAACAATAACAAATACTAAAAGGCACTTCTACTCAACAAGGTCAACAAAACTATTATACATTTGTTGACCAAGCCATTTTGGAGTTAAGCCTATATTAGGAAAACATTCAAAAGTCAAGGCATTGAGACATTTTTAAACACCATTGTCAGATCCTTAGCTGATGTAAATCAGCATATCTCTGTTAATTTCATCCATCCTCATAACTTATGCACATGAAATTTCATGAGGGTTGGTTTTTTGGGGGGTGAGGAGGTGAGGAGTTTGGGCGGTGAGTTGATTAGATTTACAATGGGGAGCTAGTTTCAACCTTAACTATGGAGTGGCTACTGCTGCTATATAATACCAACTGTCAGCATGACGTGTCTTTGTGAGTGAAAGAGAGAGAGAGAGAGATTAATGTGATGTTCATGAAAGCTGAATATAGGGATCAAGGGAGCCATCTTTGCAATGAAATCCATCCAGCTCCATTGCCTGTCTTGTGCAGTTTGAAAATGGTTTCAGGAGAGTGCATTATTCATGGTGATAGAATGGTCAAAGTGTCAGTTGCTTCTGAAGAGGGCAGAGGGCACCAAATTGCACTTTTTTATGTCCATTCCGTTACATTTCATTGCAGAAAAATCCATCTTGAGGCTTGAGTGGTGTATTGATTATAATCAATAACACATTTTACATAGACTAAGGTTTACCCTTCCTAGCAGGAGTTGCATTGACAAAGAGAGTATATTAATGGAGTCTAGAGATTTTTGGCATGTGATTAGGCCAGTACAGACACACACAAGACTTGTGTGTCTCGTTTTCTTCACAAAAGAAAAATGTTTTGTTCAGTCACTTGACAATATAATTTTAGAATAATTTTTCAGTATCTCAGTTTATAATGTTAATTCTTAGGAAGGGTTAAATAACACAGGAAACAAAATTATCCAATTTGCAGAGATCCAACCGTAAATGATCTTTTCATTTACTGTATTCTGCTTTGCCCCAAGGATTACACTTAGGGCACACAATAAGTAAGCCTTGAAGCCAACAAACAACTTCTGTGTGCATGGGTAGAAGGATTAAGCCCCATATAGTAGTATCCCTAACTGCAGGATACTAAATCCTACTAATATTAAGAAAACCTGGGTTCTTTCCACTGACAAACAGAAAACTAACTAAAAGTGAATATTAACCTAACATATATTAAATTTAAAAAGGCAATTATAGAGCAGAAATAATATTAAACAACACATTTTTCTGTTCCATATTTTAAAATTAGTATTTTTGTTCAGTTACCCTGTGTAATGAGCGTGGTGAAATGTGCACCATTTTGCTTAACTTCTTTGAATATCAGCTTTCCATTATATTCAATGAGGAAAATTATCTACTATGGATAAAAATTGAAAATATATTAAAGATGCATGAGGCTCGGCAAGATTAAGTATGTTACTTAGAGGGAGAGGTGACCTCCGATCTAGTGGATGAAGTATAAGACAGGGGAGTAAGGAGACCTTGGCTATGCTATCAGTTGTGTCAGTCCGGGCAAGTAACGTAGCCTTTCTGAGCCTGTTTGCTCTCATATGTATAATGGGAATAATGAAACTTTCTTTTTGGATTAGGGTAACATGATTAATAATATTTACAATGTTCTGTATGTGTGTAAAGGATATTTAATGCTAAGGAATAGTTGTGGACACTGCTCAAACCACGTGCCACATAGATTGATGTTCATACTTCTTTAGGGGACACCTGCTTCTCTGGCAACTTTTTCAAAATTCATATATGTGAATGTTCAAGCAAAAAACAGCTTTTCAGTATTTTTTGAAAACATCCAGACAATGAAAGAAATGTGTGAAATCTTATAAAATTGCTCCTGTTTAATGGAAACTCAGTGAACTTGAAAAACAGGCAAATTGCATTAAGAAACATTTTCAGTATGCGTGTTTCATCCAACTCAATTAATAAGCATTGGAAGGTCCTCAGAGCCAGATGACCTCTGCTTAGTGCAGGGCTCAAGAGGTTGGGGGGTGAAGACAAAGGTGTCTGTATGCCAGCTTTGTACTCCCCTGATTTCTCAGGGCTACTGGAAGCCGCTATAGCTTGTGTCAGTTTATAAAAGCTCCAGGGAGCCATTTTACCCCAGCTGGAAATTGCCCAAGTACAACACACTGACCACACCTCCTTCTGCCAGTGGTCTTCCTATGCCAGAGATGGGGGTGGGTAGAACAAGCCAGAAATTCTGCTATGCTGAAGGACTCCTCAAATGGTTAAGACATTTCTCTATCCTCTTGGCACTGGCTGGGTGGTGCAAAAGGGCTGGATCATGGGCAATATCTGACTTAGAATAATCTTCCTCAAATATTTCTACAATTGTAAGAGAAATATGTTAAAGTGCTGTAGAAATAATCTGGCTCAAGCTTGACTCAAAATGATCTATGTGGCAAATTTTAACTACTGTTAATTCAAAGAAAAACCTGTAGACTGTAGACTAATACTGTAAGGATGGGATTAATAAAACCTGGTGGTCACAAAAGTGTAGTTTAAACATTTCCTGTTATTCATGAAAAGCCTTATGAGATGCACAATGCACAAAATGTCCTGACATACATAGCTCCAGTGGTGACTGTTAAATTTATTCATAAGAAAAACAGTGTTGGAAAGAGTAACCTGAACCTTGGTATTCTTTGTTTGTAACAGTTCCCACAACATTTTCTTCAGGCCTAATTTGCATGTGTTCATAGCCTCACAGTTTCAATTTGAATGCTGGGTTCCTATAAACCCAAAAAATTCAAAGTGCAGCTCATTCACATCTCTTAAATTTTGTTATGTTTAACTGTGAAACTAGATTGACCCAGGTGTGAAACTCAGAACAGGTTTATGAACCGTTCTAGTTCTTCTGATGAACTTGAGCTGCGTTGTCTGTGCCTCAGTTTCACAACTGTGACCTGGGAATAAAGATTCTTATTGTCAAAATTCATATTTTCAGAGTAGTTAAGAGGATGATGATGGTTTGTATATTCAACTATCTTCCATCTTCTCAGGCTTAAGAGCACACCCTGCAACAGCTGTGGCTTCATCCATTGTCACTTGTCTCAGTACAAAAAGACCTAGAAAGTAGCCACCGAATCCAGTATTCACTGAACATTACAAAATATATCTACAACCTATTTTAATTGCTGTATTCAACTGAAGGCAGAGGAAGAGAAAATATATGCTTTGAGGAGGAGGGACAACTTTCTTTTTTTCCTTATCCTCTCATTCTTCCTTCCACTCAGCAAAGTATTCATAGATAGCTGTATTCCACATGTTGGCATCAGTGACTATGCACTTTAAAAAAGAGACACATGTTGCTTCTTTGTCATTTTATTTTCTCTGAAACAACATATGCCCCCATATGGACCCAGGTTGGGCTGATTAGTTAGTGTAAGTGGGTGTAGTAATTCTGACTTTTTGTACAGAAGATAATGTTTAAGAGACATGCCAATGATTTATTATACACTGGAATGTATTTCTGAATAAAGTTTTTAGTTTAGTATGCAGTTTGGAATGAATCATTCTACTAAGAATGTCAGAGGGTAGATTTGTCTGGTATTGGATCCGTGATTGAGTTTGGCTCTGATTACCCACCAGTCAACACCAAGAGGATGCTACCACTCTGATAGGATTGATGGATTTGGTTGATTAGAGAAAAGAAAATGACAGGAAATCAAAATTTTCCTAGATACATAATTAAGGTGACCTGCTAAACAAACAATACGCTGCATTTTTTCACTGGAGATAGTTCTTTATGAGATGATGACTCACCATTGATCTTTGCTCTCTGTCTATGGAACAGTTGTTCTGGGAGAGGAGCAAAATCTGTATCTGTCTTATTAGTGTGACGAGTTAAAGTATGTTTTAGGGAACACAATTCTCTTTATTTGGGTGATTTAAAAATACATTTTTCTTTATTCTAAAATGGTGTTTTTTAATCTAATCTGCACAAATGCTGCTAACTTTTTATAAGCTTGAGAAGCATGTTTCATTTGGAGTGAATGAATGACCCTTTGCCAACAGACAGCTGTAAATACATCAAGTGTTCAAGTTTTTTGAGGCATGACTCCAAATGCCAGCAGAAAATCAATGATAAAAATCAATATCTTATATGTGCAGTGCTTCACTTAATCATTTTTTAAAAATTATTTCAGTGACACATAGTGGGCCAGATCCTGAGTGGAGAACATTACCATGGATCCATTGGCTTCAGTGGAGTTACACAGTTTACACCTGCTGTAGATCTGGCCCACTACATGCATTGGAAAACTATGAAACTAACTATTGTAGACCAGGCCTTAGTGGATTAGTGAGTCTACACACAATCACTTTAAAAGAAATAAAGCAAGAACTAAGCTTCCCAAATATACTTTATGCACTGATTTAACGTGTTGTTCAGTTTTAATTATTTATGATAACACTTGATAACGTATCAGTAAATGTTCCGTAGACTATTTTGTAAAAGTACAGAAGCCTTAGTAATACTAGACATCAGTGCAGGGCTCTGCTATTAAAACTTCGCTAATGGGGGGGGAACCACTACTTTGGGTGTGGTAATTATTGGATGCATTTCTCCAAACCTTACTCAATATGCCTAGAACATGCTCATACAAGTAGTTTCATTATCGTCAGTGGAATTACTTGTTTGTGTAAATGCTAACCTTTGTCAGGGATGCCAAACTGCGCCCTAGGTTATGTGTGGATTAGGTTCTCCAGAGAACGTTAAGGATTGTATTTTCAGAAACGCTGAGTACCTACACCTCCTATTGACTTCAGCTGAAGTTTAGGATGGTCAGCATCTCAGACTATTATGACCTGATTTGCAAATGGGTAATTAAAATATTTTACATTATACTATCAAGTTCATGTTACTGTGAGAGCCTCTACTGTCTCAGTTCCTGACTTCAGTCCATTTGAAATTGTAGCCTTCGTATTTAATTCATGTAATTCTTTTGCACTTAATAGGTATCAGGCCAGCAGCATGCACAGAAATTAACTTTGACCCCTCTTTGGGGGGCCCCCACCCTGGGAGGAGCTTGTGCTTTCCCTCCCCCCTCAGCCTCAGGAAGAGCAGCTCGCTTTCTTCCCCCACCCCTCTATACTTATTGGGGGGGGGGTATGCCCCTCTATCAGTCTGGTCCTGTAGTCCTTATTCAGGGAAAACTCCCATTAAAGCTACTGCTAGTTTTGCTTGAGTAAAAAGTGCAGGATTGCATTGTGAGTTAGTGTATCTTTTTCTTCTAAAGTAAATAATCTGACTTTTGTTGCTTTTTGAATGACCATACTGTTTTATTTCTCTCTTTAAACAGTTAGCACTTCTGCACCTCACTTTGTCTTTAACTAATTTACTCTACTCTATCTGTGACACCTCATTTATTATCAGTTGCTACAACCTGCATTTAATACCTCCACCAATTATTGTACAGAGTATACCAAATTAGGTCATACAGCAGTTTTTATCCTTGGGTGAAAAAGATAAAGAAAAATAATTTATGCAGCATACAAATCAACTTTGAATCATGATCAGCTACAGTTTGCATACAAGTAATCAACATGACTTCCTGTACTAATCATATAAGGTATCCTATAGTCAGATACGTTTTGCCAAACTTCATTTGTATTTTTGAAACAGTTTTCTGTGTTGATATAAAGCATATTCGGCCTAGGTTCAGTCCTTTCTTGAATTTAGATGTGAATTGGCATTGTGATTAATCCTTGGGTCAGACTTCATCCACATGAAGAATTAAATTAAAAATAATTATTAGTGGGGTGCATTTCCTTTTTCTCCTATTCATGAAAAGATATGGTGAATTCTATTTAAAAGTCAATGACATAACATGAGCAGAGGTTTTAATTGTATTTTTAATATGTATATTTGTTTGTGTCTGGTGGTTTTTCCTACTGCTGCTTTAGATTTTCACTATTCTGTGAAAAGATGAAAAATAGAGAATTTTATCATTGTTGATTATTTGTATTCATAGTAATGACAACAGCAATCAACATTACACCCACACACAGACAACTGTGTCAGTTAAATCATACCAAGAGGAAATGCTAAGCCTCTGCATGCTTGGAGGAGAAATTGGGTTGTGATTGAAATGATGCAACTCTGTGGTCTGAAAGGTCAATGACAGTGACAAAAATATGATTTAGTTATACATTTCAACATCATCATTATAAAATAAATGAATTATGTATCATGAATAGATGTTATTTTCCTAATGAAAATTTAGGTTTGTGATACATAATCATCCATTAGATTTGGAATAATTGAACTAGAATTCCTGAAAATATGTCAAAATGTGCTAAAGGGAGGAACAAATGCAAATTTTCATTTCATTAAGAAAGGTTTCTGCACTTAATTCCTGTTTTACTGGAAAAGCCCTTTAAAGCAAAACTTGGGTCAGTCAAGGGCCAGTCTGCTAATATATGAGAAAAAATTAATTCTTTGGAAAAGGAAATAACTCAATAGCTCCTTAGCTGTTGCTGTGGAGTATACAGTCAGTGTGTGTTTTGTTGTAAACATGGCTACCTTTGTATTCCCTGAAGCTGGACCAGCTGTGTGCTAAAGACTGCAAGAAATTACACCAGCTCTCAATTGCCAAGGGGTTGTTACCACATTCAGAGAGTGCAGGTGTGCTGGGAAGTCTGAGTTACTTCCTATTTCCCCTGGCCACATCTCTGCTGCTAACTGCAAGGAGGGAGATTGATGTAATATCTTCTTTGCCGGTCTGCAGGGTCTTGCTACACCATAGTGAGTACAGCCTGGTACTCTGGTTTGAGGGACTGTATTGTGATGACAATGTAATACAAAATAGCTATGATACAACTGAGGATTGGGGCTTATGTCTCTAATGTAAGTCCATATATATTCACAGCATTAGGAAGATGTTTTGCAGAGGAAGTGATATTAATAGTGTGAGGGAGGGGGACACCAGGGCTCAATTGAAATCAATGGCAAAACTCCCACTAACTTTAACTGGGCTGGGATTTTACCTAGAATGGTTAACAAAAATCTTCCTCAATGATGGTGCTTTCTTTCTAATCCCACTTTCATAGGCTCTATGGAGTGATAGTGCTATTGGCCAAATTCTTCCCAGTGTAAAGCCGAAGAAGTCTATAGACTTGATGTAAGAGTTCTCTGCAGAGCTCCTGAAAGCCATGGGCTGTTTGCAGCTTCCACTGCCTTTATTGCAGCATATGGTTGTGCCTGAAGAAGGAGGGTTTGGCCCACTGTGCAGAATTAATTGACATTTTATTTAATATTGTAATTAAACATATTGCTTACAGATGTTTTTCTGAAACATAGTATTATCACTGTTGCAGTTCCTTAAATTAATGATAAACACAGTTATAGTAATCATTTTTATTTCAGTACAGGATGAGGGCTTTAATCTCAAGTCCTTAATCAGGCAAACCTCCCATTAACTTTAAAGGAGTCTTGACTGAGGGCCAAAATATCCTCAATGCAGATATGAAACTGTTATGAGAGGGCAGATTACACTGAGAAATTCTCACTTTTAATAAAAGTGGTTTGGGGTTTGGCTAGGAGATAAGTGGTAGGGAATCAGGATTAGCATGTTTCCACTTGCTAAAAAGTACCCCAGATAGTAGGAGTTAAGTAAGGGCAACAGTACTATTACAGCCCAGGGCAGGGGTCGGCGAGCCGTGGCTCCGGAGCCGCATGTGGCTCCCCTAGTGACTAGGGGACCAGGGCAAAAATTCTTCCCCATGTCCAAAGTGCGGCCCCACTCTCCAGCTCCGCCGCTGAAATTGACACGGGCGAGTCAATTTCACGGAGACTGTACCCTGCGATTCCAGCTCTGCTGCCGAAATTCACAAGGGACAGTCAATTTCACGGCGGAGGGTGGTCTGAAGTGCTGGCTGCTGGGGTGCAGTGTGTTGGGTGCTGTGTGCATAAATGTGTTTGTTTATGGCCCGGCCCCTCTGTCAAATTTTAGAGCCCATTGTGGCCCGTGAGTAAAAAACTTTGCCTACTCCTGGCCCAGGGGATTGCAGCAGCTTTGGTGCAACCGTGCTGTTCTTCTATAGCCAGGGGGAGTATTTTGTTTCCACCAACCCCCTTAATTAATTAATGACTTAGTTAAGCGTTATGATTTTGTTTTATAGGTAACTATTTGTTTCCAATAGTCTCACTCTCAATCAGTTCAAGCTGTTCTTTGATGATAAACTTATTATTATTATTTAATATATATAAGCAAAGTGGTGATTCTGAGTTGACTCTTACAAATTAGTGTGTATTGTTCATTTGTGAATAGAAGATCTAAGAGTTCTGTGAGTGTTCAGTGTAAGGGGGATGGCCTAAGCACTGCAGAAGGATGCTTGGGGGGGTCAGAGGGATGTGTGTGGGCCTATTGCTACTATGTACAGAGAGAGAGCCAGGCCTGTGATGTGCTTGTATTGGTAGAGGCTGGTGTTTTCAGGATGCTGATCCAGAGCAGGGACAAGCAAGATTGCTATACTGAAGTGGTGGTGGTGAAGTCCCTCACAACTCAGGGCAGCCCTGGAAGGCGTCACAAGTTAGTGACTATTTTTGAAAATGTAGGAATTAATGACTTTCAAATATTTAAAATTGTAGTTTTAAGTGCTAGAAGTACATATAAACATCTGCTTACTGGTTTGGGGTAGTTTTATGCTCATATAAGTTAGTTAGATTTGTATTCATTTTGCAAATCACACCCTGTAGGTATTTTTTTTTCTCCTGCAGTGCAAGTGAAAAACAGTGAAATTGTATTTACAATAAAATCACTTCTAGATGAGTTTCTTTAGGCACGGAAAAAAGTAATTGCTGAATTGCAACCCTGAAACCGAAAACATACAATGGAAGTAATGACATATTTTAGCTGTTGCACCACTAGAAGTCAAAGCTTAAAAAAGGGTTTGACTCTTTCAAAAAAGATGCCTTCTCATGGCTGAAGACAGATTAGCCTCTGAGTCTGAGCAAACTTTGTATAATAATTAGTATGCAAATCTGACCTGCTGTGGGGTTCTTCTTTTTTCTAAAACTATGATCTATTCAGTGTTTCCTTGTTCCCTTATGAATAATCTTACCCAGGAGGTTTATTTTTCATACCAATTTACTGTGCACCTGTAATTTTCAAAACCTGCTGTGCTGTTTTAGGTCAATATTTTCTTTAAAATACAAAATAAGAAACATTGTAACTTCTCTAATACAAAATTGATCATTTAAAAATTAGATATCTATATCTATTATCCCCATGTGAAAAATATGGGATTATACCATATATCTTTAATTTATATACATAAATTTCCACAGACTTCATAAAGATCATTCTTAAATGCGGAGCCTAAATTATATTTGTTTAGTATTTATTAAATATTACATATTTAGATATAAAGTATATTTATATTTTTAAAACCCAGTCTTGCACCACAAAAAAAAAAAAGTTTTACCATTGAATTCAGTGGGAGTTACACAGACAGTAACTGTGCAAGCAAATTACCAGTTAT
>ML675601.1:86749021-87058089 GCA_007922155.1 Mesoclemmys tuberculata
AGTGGGAGTTACACAGACAGTAACTGTGCAAGCAAATTACCAGTTATGGGAGATATCTAATTGTGAGTGCAGTTCTGAAAATCTGAGTTTCATTGTCCAAAATCAGATATTGATTTGTCCTTTTGCCTTTTCCTGATGTCATCTCTCTGTGTTTAAATCCCCACATGAATCTCACGGATATGACATATTAGATAAACTCTGTCAGGGATGGTCTAAGGATACTTAATCCCATCTCAGCATAGGTTATTTTGGACTAGATGATCTCTTGAGGTATCTTCCAGATTTATGTTCCTATGATATCACCAGTCTTAAAGATGAATCAGAAAGTAGGCCCAAATCCTACAAGCTACTCCATGAACAAACCCCTGTGTGCACACAATGAGCCCCACTGAACTACAGCGGGGCTTCATGTAGGTACAAGCCCCTGCCAGCATGGAGCAACGGGCAGGACTGGGCCCATGGACTGTATGCTCTTCTGAGCAACAACCACATCTGTGCTTATTTGTGTGAGGCAATGAACACTCTGGTTTCATATCAGCACCCCTGTGAAATCAGATTGACATATGAGGGGCAAATTTCTCCTCTGATTTACACCGGTGGTCTCTCTTTCAAATGTGCCAGTTCTGTATACAGAATTCCCATGTTAGCATGATCTAGTACTTAGATAGAGCAGGGAACTAGAACTCAGGGGACCTGATGTTTGTTTCTCATTTTTCCAGTGCCTCTCTATATGAGATCTTGCACAGGTCACACATCCTGTCTCGGCTTTGGATTCCCTGTCTCTAAAATGGAGATAATACTGAGTACTCACTTTTGCAAGCCCTTGAAGCTTTCAGATGCAAAGTGCTTTTAAAGTGCAAACCACTATTATTGTTTTCTTATTGGCCACTGTTAGTTTTGCATGGAATAAATGCATTTTATGCTACCGAGATTTGCAGCATTTACTGAGAAATGCTGTAATGTAAAATGTGATGTAAATGAGAGTGGTGAAAAAATAGATAATACTAATACATATTTAAAGTATATTTTACCATGATTTTTTATGTTTGTCTGACTGTTGCAGCTCTGTTTAGAAATTGCCTCTGTGAGCCTCTTGGTAGGGATTATTTTGGAAGGATACTTCCTGTTTATAACTTTAGAAACTTTACTGAAGCTTTGTGAGGCTTCCTAATACAAAATTCAGTATTTTGGGAGCAGACAGGATGGATTGATTTTAAATTAAAGTGATTTAAATCAGTACACAATAAACCTTATTTAAATCTTTGATTTTAATTGTTTTGTATTTATATTTTTTTTAGTTATTTTTCTAAAGAGAGCTTGATTCTTATGTTGAGTTGCAATTAAATATAGCCTTTACACTAATTTTGGTGCTTCTTTATCCTAACCAGGGGGATACACTCTATCTATAAACACTTATTCAAGCAATTATATAGCTTAATTTACATTTATTCAGATTTTTAATTGTTACATTTTGTGCTAGAAAATGCTAAATGATGTATTTCTTATTTACTAGATGAATTGCTTACTCGTGATTTGTATCTAGCTGCATTTGGATGGAAATTAAAATTTAATTAAAAATGCACAAAAACAGCATTTTATTTATTTATTACTTCATAAATGTGTTTATTACCTTAAATGTGCTGGAAAAGAAAAAAATGTTTACCAGAATATGTTTTGGTTTTAATACTGACTTATTAAAGAAAAAGTATTCTCTGTAGTTAGTGAATTGAACTGATTGTTTCTGGTCACCACCCTTTAGGGTTTTAGAACTGGTAGATCTCAATCTCTCACAGCTTCATGGGAGGAGGAAAACCAACCTTTCCTGCTTTTTCACCTCCCAGTTGGTTTCTTAGTTTTGAATGAACTAGTCATTGAACTGAACTAGTTGAGTAAATGGAAATGAACAAAATATTCTTTCTGCCTTTACAGTAGAGGCTATTGTCAAAGGCTTGTTCAGCACTTCAGCAAACTCTGGCACCAGGTGCTCAGCCAGTGACGTCCACCAGTTCGGTGCTTTGACTTTCATTAAAACATAGCAGCAAACATATGCTGCTTAATATTTTATGTATTTAATTAAAATTATTTTAATAAATTATAATAAGTTTAGGCCTTAACATAGATTGACAATTTAAAATTTAATTATAAACAGGCTTATTTTTAAAAAATGAACTTTTAAATTTTAAACATTTAAATAGGAAAGAAAATCCGATTTAAATAAAAAAATCCAATTTGTTGATATTTTATGAAAATCATATTTTTAATTCTCTTGGAGTAGAATCTGCAACTTCTTCTCATCCAATTGCTGAAGCAAGTTGGCATTTTTTGCAGTACATATAGTAAACAATTGGTGATAGCCTATGAAGCTGTCAAAGAAGTAGAAGAGGCAAAAGGTTGAAGGAAAGTTATGGGAGAAGGGAGAATCCCACAACAGTGAAGGGGGAAGAGAGCCCTTCAGGTTAGCAATTGCAGTCAGGGCCTTGCTCCCAGATTTAGGGTTTGGGATAGGAGAGTATCCACTACCCACTTAAAGGTTTGCATTTGCTAGGATCCTTGGCTGACTCCTGTCTTCCACTGGAGTCCAATATAGTAAGTGCAGGCTCTCTGAAGATGTACTAAATTGTGTATTTGTAGTTTAGGGGGATGGAAATGAGGGATCTGAGAATGTCTGTCTATAATGATGTGTGTGCTGCCTCATGAGCTCCCTGTCCCTCCCAAATGTGAAATGAATTTATTTTTTCCTGTCATTAACTCCCTCTGAATAGGCCAACCCATGTGCAGCTGGCTTTCATAGACATCTGACAGCGGTGCCCATCTGAAGATCAGTTAAACTTGAGCTGGAATAGGCCCTTAGGAAGCAAGTTCATCTCATGGGATTTTTTCACTGTTTAGCGCTCTCTCCTTCTGAATAGCCTCTTCTAGATGCCATGTTCAATAGCTGCTCAGAGACAGTTCGGCTGTTTTAAAGTTTGAGCTTTTGTTAAGCCAGGATAAAGGTTCTTTTTAAACAAATAATAAAATTGGAATGAATCTCAGTTGTCTCCAGAACACTGCACAAGGTAGGGTTGGACACTGGGACTTTGGATAGAAATGTTGCATTCAAGTAACATCCCACTGTGCAATCAAGTTCACCAGCATCTCACAATTGCACATGCAAGTAAGCTAATATTAATGGGAACTTTGCAGCCCTGACTGCTCCCCTATTAACACTGTGTTAAATATAAAGGATGTTGATAAGAGTTTTATAGTAACCTATACACTGTTGTTCTAGTACCCAGCATTTACAACCTATTGATCAGATATTAAAAATGGATTAGGGCTGTTTTGATATCAATCACATGAACAGCTTGAAGTCCTGGTTCCAGTGATATTGCTTACATCGACAGTCTGAAGGATAATAAAAGGAATATGGTTCTAAATAGTATCTTAAATACTTCAGCTTAGCTATGCAAAAAATGCCTTATTATGAAGCAGTGAGTCACTACTGGGGATGAAATTGAGAGCTGAAGTGTGACACTGGTCATTGTGGGTATATGTGAAGTTAAGTGACAATAAGGGAATCTAATAGGATCTGAGTAAGTGCAGAGGCCTCAATCCTATGAGGTGTTACAGGCTTCAATTGCTACTGAATTCAGTGAAGCTGAACTTTACCTTGTGGCTCTCATACCTCAGAGTGGTGCCAACCCAGACGTAAAAAATCACGAATCAAGCTGCCCAAAAATTGTGAGGCTGACTTACAAATCATAACATTCAACAGAATAAATGTTGGGTTTTTTATTTACCTTCTTATTTGTTTAGTATTCAGGGTGCACCTGATTCTCAGTTTCAAGCTTTTTCTCCACAGCCACCGGGCCTAGAAACTTCCTCTCTTTTTTTTAAATTAAAGCTGGGGTTCTCACATAATCAATGACACCAAGAGCTTGGACTTGAAGTAGAACATCGAATACCTTGAGACTTATGATGCAATCATGTGAGTTGCCAACACTGACCTTCTGTTGGCTGATTTTCTTATTACTCCTCACTTTCTTCCTGTTTGCATCTGAATTACACCAAATCAGAATACCTGAGGTTGGGTTAACCAAACCCTTCATAAGGGTGTCAGAAGGGCTTTAAGATAAGATTAGTGAGTTGGTGTGAGGCGAAGAGAATGTAAAGAATTTTAACTTCATGTGGCATGCATATAGGAGATTGTCATGTAATTGTGTGCAGACTGAACTGGCAGCATGTGACTTCACCTCTGAAGTTGGTACTGGGAGTTCAGCGGATCATTAGGAAAATTCAGCAGTCATTTTGACTCGGCAGTTGCCACTTAGTTGAAGCCATTCTAGTAACTTTGGCCTGTATCCACAAAGGGACTTAGGCATAGTGACATGCAGCTTACAGGATACCTGATTGGACCGTACAGGCAAGATGGGTGGGACAATGCCCGTCTTCACCTGGTTTGAGAATCACGCTGAGGCTTAACATGAAATAGGTGTCCAGATGTCTAAAATGAGGTGTTTGTGTGCTTGTCCAGAGTCAGATACTTAGGCATCTATTGGACTTGCATGGTGAAAATGTAGGCACTGAGGGATTTTAGGTACCTATATGGTTAGGCAGCAGCTGAGTAAGGATTTTGAGGTTCTCAGTAGTGCCTAAATTTTGAACTTTTTGGCAATTAAACCATCTTGTCGATCTGCGCTTTTGAAGCTAGTTCTTCTCTCAGTAACACCAGATAATTAATTGACTTCAGTAGTTATTCCTGATTTATTAGCTGGTATAAATGAGAGAAAAATCAGGCCCTTTGTGTTTCTGTTTCTTCTTCACCAGAAAAGTGGATTCCTATTGTTCTGTAAAGTGTTAAACTCAGCAGAAACTGTAAAGTGGCCACACATCCTGTCAGACTATCGCCCTCTCAGTCTCTCAGATGGATAGGGAGGGAGGAGGAGACAGTGAGAAGTTCCTGAGACTGTCATGAAACAGGTTCCTCAGGCATAGCGGACATGAAGCCAGACAAGATGCTAGAACAGGAGGCAGTGACACATTTACTTTTGGGGTTTTTTTTCTTGCTCTTAAATATATTTGTTATCCGGAAACAACTCTGTCCTCGCATGCCAATTAATAAGCCATGCTCCAAAAGCTGAGATATCAATGATAAAGGTTCACAAACAAGGAAGTATAACCCCTCTCATTAATTTCAAACTTCAATAAAATCAAATTGTAAGAAAAATCTAATGGAAAAAACTCCCCTTTCAAATGGCAATTATTGAAATTGATAGGAGATTTTTATGCTCACTCTGTTTTTCAAAAGAATACAATGAATAGCAGAGGTAAAACAAAAGTGCTTGCAGTGACCGTTTAATAGATTCCCTTGTTTTTTGTATAGGGGAGAGTTAGGTGTGCAAGGAATGCAGGATCCAGTGGTGTCTTGACACTTAAAAAAAGTCTTGTATATTATAATATAAATCAGAACAAATTAGCTGCAATTTTACAAGAAGAGAATCTCAGCCAAAGAAGAATTGGGCATCCCCTATGAGATGGCATTGAAACTTTCTAATTGTCACAGGGGCAAACTTTCTAAGCTGAACACAGTGGTTGATCTGATGCACAGACAAGTGCACCTTTTACTCCCACAAAGGTCAGCACGAGGCTTATGCGTCACTTAACTTCCAATTAAGCCAATTTAAGTGGTACAGTGAAGACACTGGGGTGATTTCACCCACAGGACTCTACACTAGAAGCCACTCAAATTAGAAATTCTCAAACATCCAGTAAGGCTGTTGAGTTCCTGATTTGCACATGTAAATGCTGATTTGAGCATGAAAACATGAGGTTTTGCCAACATATCTGCTATTGAAAATGTGAATCATACATATTTGTCCATCCATAACACTCCATTTTCACTTACAGAATTACTTTGGGCTCTTGTATTATTTTTAAACCCACAATCAGAACAGTTAACACACAGTTTTAGCTTTATCCCAGATTTTTTTCCCCCCCCATAGTGGCCAAGTCCATGTGTATGCGTTGGCATTTTCAGATGCTCACAAAGGAAAGAAATTGTTTTTCTTGCTTTTCTTTTTCATGTTCTGGTTTGTTGTGTAAATCTCTCTTGCTTTGTAATGTATGTGTAATAAACGGGGTTTGATATTCATTAAATAATTTAGCTTTACTTAGACTATTAATCTCAGCAGCCATTTATTGGTTTGAATGCTGCAAAGCAATGGAGATTATCCCTTAATTAATTCCATTGCGGGGTTCTGCTGCCATCATGAACCACAATATGGTTTCATAAATTAATCTTGTAAGGAATATATAATACAATTTATATAAAAATCAGTAATACTGGAAATTGTGTAAGAAAAGGTAATTTTATACGTACATAGCTAACATATACTAATTAAAAAGTCATACTTTTTTGTAGTTTTATATGTTTAGTCTTCGCTGATTGTAATGACCCTTTAGAAGCATGTAAAAGAGAATTCTTTCTGCAGAATCCACAGGAGGGGATTTTTTTTTAATTTGAATCAAATGTAAATGTTTTAAATTAAAGGGTAACTTAATATACACATATTAAAGACAGAGCCTAAGAGATCATTTGAGCTTCAAGTGAGCTCTAACTCTCTAAGTTCCCTGTCGTAGTGTTCTAGTGCAAATGTTTATAACAGTGTATACAATGAAAACCAACATTTTCATGTTATATGTCCTTCTAGTAAGCCCAGTCCTGCTCTCACTGAATAGCAAAAGGCTCACTGACCTCAATGGGAGTATAGTATCGGGTTCTGAATGTATTTTAAGTTTAAATTTTTAATTCTAAATTAAGACACTAAATAAAGGTATCACTACCAGATATTTAGAATTCAACTTGTCTGTTCTCAATACCAGAACAGTAAACTCCTAGTTTAACAATGTATGCAAGTATTTCTAGTTATTGGTATCCATTTCATATCCTAACTGCATTTATAGTCTATGCTCAGGTTGATTATTGAATTTAACTTGCTATTTTTATCAATTATCAAATATAAATATTCTATTTAATAGTGTAATCATAATTCTATTATTTCAAACGTCTAATGTGGAAGTTATTCTTTTCATGCAATAGGCTCATCCCAAACAGAATGTTGTTAGAACATTTTGACTTCTAGAAGTTGGAAACATTCAGCACGAAGGCCTTGTCTACGCTGGGAAAACTCAGTGTTAGAAAATGTTAACTATCATATTTTAGTTTGCATGAAGTTAAACATGATTTTGCCTTTCATATGGACAAGGGCAGTCATGTTAAAAATATGCTAGCTGGTCATGATCCTAGGGTTAAGCATAACCAGCTAGTATATTTTTTAAACATGACAGTCCTTGTCTACTGTAAGAGTAAAATCCTGTTTAACATTGTGCTAGTAAACATTTTTTCTAACATAATAAATTCCCTGGGCAAGTTCTAAAGGAAGAAAGCCCAAATTTGGATAAAAAAGAGCACATTTTTACAAGTTTGTCTTTGATTTCCTCTCATCCACATTTTACATGCCTGAATTTTGAGTATATCTGAATTTAGAATGTATCCAAACTATATGTCTTTAATTGACACAATATACAACTTACACAGCCAGATGTTCAAAAAAGGGAAACTTTTAATTAGGATTTTAATAAAAGCATATTATCATAAGTACTTGTGTGACCCCCATTATCTGAGTGTCTCACAATCTTTAATGTGGTTTTTTTTCACAACATCCTATTTGTGATAAGTCAGTGTTGTTACAACCATACTGTTTCACAGACGGTGAACCGAGATAAAGAGACATCAGTGGGAGTTAGGCACTTAAACACCTCTGAGGAACATAGCCCAGGGTCACATGGGAAATCATCTATAGCAGAGTAGGGACCTGAACAGGTCTCCAAAGTTGTAGGTTAGTGCCCTAACTACTGAACCAACATTCCTTTCTTAAACCAACCTGTTATCTGAGCACCTACTAAATATTGCACAAGTATCTAGTGTCTATATGGCACTAATAGTTAACTCTTGAATAAAGAAATGGAATTCCATTTTGTACCATATCTGTTCAAACTGCAGAAGTTGAAATGGGTCTGATCCAGCCATTTTACTCAAACAGCCTTCAGGGGGTGTTTTGTGTGAGAGAGGAAAAAGAGACTGTAGTTTTGGTCCCATTTGTAAATTATAATGTATCATTTAGCAACAGTCCTGAACCGGTGTGGAACCACTCCTTCCCAGCAGTGCTTCAGGAGGGATCGTGCCTGAGGGAGTTCCTATTTCAGTTGCATGGAAGGTGCGTTCTCTGAGATGTCCTGAATACGAGGATTGTGATTATCTCTGTGATGGGATATATAAATCTAACATTGTAGCATCCCTAAAGGGGTTAATGGATGGAACAGTTACTTCTCTAGCTGTGACTAAGTGGCTGAATAGCAACAGCTGGGATAAAAGGCTGAAGCAGAGCAGAGTGGCTGTCAGAAAAGCTGGGGGCTATGTGAAGGAGATTCCTAAGCAGTAGCCTTGCAAGGAGCTACCCAAGGAATGGGTGTAGAAGCATGCCACAGGAGTGGGGTAAGACTGCTGGGTAGGAGCAAAAGAGATGTTTCTTTCTCTCATATCCTATAAGGTGGAGAAGAGAGGGTCAGACTTATGGAGGGCCATGTTATCAGGTATTGGCGAGACTATTTTAGTGTCAAGATTCAGCTGGCAGAGAGCCTGGCTCTTAAAGGGCCAGGGAATTGCAGTAACCAGTTAGATAAGGGGTGAAGTCCCCAACCCTTCTTGGGCTGTACAGTGGAGGTGATATGTGGTTTTCTCTGGGCTCCCCAGGCTAGGGCCAAGGACTGTGTAGATTTTGTAGTTCCAGGTTGGCAGAAATGGAGGAAAAGAGAGTATTACAACAGGTGTTGTCTTTCTGATCATTATTTGTGGTAGCAATTTGCAGAATGGTAAACTTATCTATGGAGTAAATTAAACAGAGTGCATGTACTGCCTAAAAGTCTGCATAAAACATTATTAATTACGTTAATTAATTAAGTAGAATCCTCAAGACAATCTGCATTAGAAAGCCTTACTAAACTCCTGAGCTTTGTAAAATATCGCAGAACTTCTCTATGGATTTGATGTAAATTCTAATATTTCATTGACCTGGATAAAGTAATTCAGAGTGTAAAATGGGGAGGATGGGAGTTTTCAATAGTGATAATACTTTTTTTCTTATACAAATTAGCTGTATTCTGTCTGATGCTGGCTTAAAGAAACAGACTCTTACACTGTATTTTTTATTAAATTACATGGTCTAAGGCTGACTCCAGTATTCAAAAAATAAGAAAATTAAATTATTTTTACATAAACTGTCTCCTACTTACACAAGTGAAATGTATGAGTCCTGCCAAGAGAGAGGCAGAATCCCTATACCCATGTGGAGACCCACTGAATAGTCTCTTTACAGAATTATTTGGGTTGTATATATTGCATAACAATGGGGATTAGAACTACTCATGCTCGCAAGTAAAGTAAGTGGAAAAGCACTGTATGGCATAAACCAGGATTCAGTATAAACTGTAATGAGTGCAAGGGCAGAATCCCATCAGTTAATGAGCTCTCTTAAGAGAAGTATGGAAAGCCAAGATGGCAGTGCTCTTCTGTTTCAGTATGTTCAGAGGCTTCTGGACTGTGCAGAGGGATGTTCACAGTACTTAGCAATGGTAGCAAAACTCTGTGCTCAGTGTGAAATCAGCACTGGAGTGGAGGGGGGAAGAGGATGTAATTAAGGGCAGAGATAGGGTGTGGCTAGGACATATGTGCTTCAATGATATCTAGCTCTGAGGATGTGGAGCAGCTCAGTGGTTGCCACTGCACCCTTAACGTTGCAATCATCTCCAGAGCCCTAATGTGCTCCCTTAGTAGGGTTTATAGAACATGAGGATCTATAACAACAAATCCACACACCACTTCCTCTGTTCCCCGCCTTGCTCCCCCTCGCCTTGCTCACTGATACCTGTGAGAGCCTGCACCCTCTGTTCAGCCGACGTATCTGTTCTACCATCATAACTTGTTTCACGTGTGTAGAGGAACAGGGAGGATTTCTTCTGTAAGAAGAGAAAATACTGTACATCTTTTGGTGCCACGTGTGTGTGTTTGCTGTCTTGCTACTCACTGCATTTTTTCAGCATAAGTGTAAGTTGTTTACATATTTTCTGTTACGATACTGTAGTAAAGGCCTGAACTAAAAACCCATTGAGGTCAAGAGAAAGAATCCCATTGACTCTAATGGGATTGGGATCAGTCCCTTAATGCTGGTATGGAAAAGAAGTTTGCAGTGACGCAAGATTTTTGAGTTCACAAATGGCAATAGAAATAGGGTCATAGCAACATGTATCTCTGGGGTTTACTGGCTAAAATGTCAAATGATGTTAATCCATCTGATGTGCTGGGAAATAAGACCAATTCATACTGGATAAAAGAAAACTAAGCATGATTCTAAAGCCTATTTGAACAAGTTAGTTATGAAGCGACAAGATGCACCCAATTTGTTAATTCTGTTTTTGATGCTATATTTAATTGTTTAATAGCATTATGACAGTTTAATTATACTGCATTCGTATATCATAGTGAACCTGAATGTCTTTTTGGGCTGTAGCCAATAAAAAAGGCTTTAAGACTTGCCTGAACATACTTATCTGTAGAATTTGTAGTTGGGGATTTCTACATGGGAATCAAAGTAGATTAAGTATTGTGTTTAAAAGAAATAAGAGAATTGAAGTCTACAGGTTCATACATCTACCTGGGGTTGGCTCTGTAGCAGGTAAGTTTGACATCAATACTGTTTTATAATACGAAATAACAGTTGAAATTAAAAAGCAGAAATGTACATATGGTGCAATTTATCTCAGTCAAAAGACTTCTGTAAATCCCTGTAGATCAGTTATGCTTTTAAATGGAGCATTAAAGTTATATACTGAGCCTTTTGCTGGCCCTCTACAGTGTGATAGTTTGTTACCAAATAGCTTAAAGGAGATTGGGATACGTGATCAATACAGTTTGAAGAAAACGGCTTGATTTTTCCTTTAATTGTTCCTCCATCATTTTCTTTCCCAATGCTAGCTACAACTTTACCTTTAAATTTTATCCTTGAACTAAGGTGATAATTACTATGCCTGGAAATAACCCTCTTTCTTCAAAAGACAATTTATGCACAGACTACTTCCAGTTGGCAAGTTTGGGTCATGTGACTTATTTGTAAATTCCATAGAATTACTGTATTTAGGCTTGGCAGAATTCATTTTTATTATAACTGACGGATATTGATATTTGTTAAACACTTTATATTGATTTATATTTTCTCACTTGCAGGAAATTGCGTGTGGGACGCGGGAGGTCTGACAGTGGGGAAATCGGAATAATTATTTAACAACCACAGACAGAAATTCAACAAGTTAAAATATAAAGTGTCAACATCATATATCAACATTTTAGCCTTAAATCAAACTCTAAGTTCTCAAGCAGCATTTTTGTTACTTTGCCTATCTTGAAGTTTAAATTATTATTAATAAATATTTTTTCATTGTTTTTTTTGTTTCTAATGAGATGGACACTTACCAATTAAAATCTGACCCTTTCAGGTCTAGCTATATATGATCCAGGGTGCTAATCATCTTGGGCATTTGTGCATGCACAACTCCCACTTTAGTGTAAGCCGAATATGCAAAACAGATAAGATAATCAGGTCCCAGGATCTTGAAAGTGTTTTGTCACTCATTCTAGACCTCATACATTGGACCACTAGATCTGCTATATCACTCAAGGTTTGGGTTAAGATAGCAAGATGCATGAATCATCTAAACAAATAAAATAAAACAAATAAGAACAAGAACTCTTCCAATAACAGAGAACCTGGAAAATAAGGCATAAATACAAAATATCAGAAGTTCATAGTAAATGGAACTAAATCTAAATTGTCCTCCCCACCCCGCCCCCTACATTTATCTTTTCGGTTTAAATTACAAAGGTAAGAAGCCAGATTCTCAACTGGTGTAAATCACCATTGCATCACTGATTTTCAATGGATGCTTGTTGATTTACACAGCTGGCCCAAGTAGGAGAGAGAGTCTAAGAAGAAGGAGATTCAACTACTTACTCCTTATACAGTCCTTGGCACATTTAAAGTTCCTCAAGCAGGGCCCCCACATGGGGGAGGAGGAGGAAAGGTACACTGTATCGGGGCCCTGCCCAGGCTGCAACCCCCATTACCGTGGGGAAAAATTGAGTCTAAATTATAGATCATGCCTGAGGATATTTATAGAAACAAAAAGAGCAAGGAGGGCATTTTTCAGAAATGTAGAATATGTAACAGTAATTTCAGAATTCAAACTTTTTTCATGGCTCGTGAGATTGTATGTATGGGATGAGGGATTGAGGTGTGTATGTAGGAGGGGGCCCATGTTACCAGTTTGTACTGGGCCTGAAAAAATTATGCTTGGGCCCTGTCCTCAAGCAAAATACAAGATTCTGAAGCAGTGAGAACATGTGAAAAAATAGACTGTTTCAGGGATTTGCAGTGGTAATTTATCCTGACTAGCACACTCTCTTTGATAAAGTAGAAGAAAATGTCTGCCTGCCAACTAGCAGATCCAAGGGCTCTCTAGAGGCTTAATCTTTCACAGATAGCAAGAAATCTGAGCTGAGTTAAGATGTGGAACACTCCAAAATAGAAGCTTCTGATGCAGTGATGTTGCTCAGTGTTTTGTGAACACTTTATTTCTTTAAATGTTGCTTTATGTGGGTGTTTCTGAATCAGCCCATGCTAGCAAGAGGAGATGCAGAAATCTGTATATGCTTTTTAGTAAAATTTTGCTTGATGAAATCGTTTCAGTGATTGGAAAATTTTAAGGGGAGTTCAGTGATTGGCTTTTGTCCTTCTAGTACTCTAATGAATGGATGAATTTATCCTAAATTGTACAATGGCAGTGTAAGCAGGCAGCTTTCTCACCTGGATCTGAAAAAAGTTCACACACTCCATATGTAGACCAAACCCATTCCCCTTCTTGAACTTGGCTTTGGTAATGTAAGAAGTAACAACAGGTATGCTAGCTCAGTCCTTCCTCTCCTTGGCTTGGCTATTCTTAGGGTTCGTCTTATTGGGCCTTTCTTTCCTAGTTCTTAGATCTCTCCCTGCAAACTGGTGCTCCAGCCTTACTTATGTGCAGGATGGAGTTAATGAGTTACTTGCCACAATCATTAAGCCAAGACTGAGTTTAAAGATGGTGGGGTTTTTAAACTGTTAGCCAGCATGTTCTAACAAACACATTCTCAAATGTTAGTGTGGTCTTACTTGGACACGTGCTAGCTGGTCACACTGAAGTCTAGCAGTTAGCACATGCTAAAGTACAATTTGCTGTGTCAACACTGGACTCTTAAAATATGCTAGCTAACACATTTTAGAAAAAATACCATTTTATCCTACTCAAGACAAACCCAACGAATACTTAAGATTACCATCTCCCTGCTGAGTATCAATACATTCCATGAAGGTGGGTCAAGAGAGGAACCCAGTGTCTGTTATATACAGAAGCAATGTAAATCCCAAACCTGCTGTATTTTTCAACCTCTCATTACAGTAAACATGTTGTGCCTCTAACTCAGTGGTTCTCAACCTTTCTAATGCCGTGACCCCGCAATACAATTCCTCATATTGCGGTGACCCCAAACCAAAAAATAATTTTGGTGGCTACTTCAAAACTGTAATTTTGCTACAGTTATGATTCAGAATGTAAATACCTGATATGCATTATGTATTCTCATTGCTACAAATCAAACATAATTTAAACATAGTGATTAATCACAAAAACAATATTTAATTATATGTTGAGAAATATTTATTACTAATTCCAATAAATAACATTTCACCATGGCATAGCATGGGTTTAAATATAATAACAGTAATATAACAGTAAACAACAGTGCAATATTTTGCAACAGTATGCTGCCAAATTTAGTGAGATGGTTGTGGTTGCTTCTTGCTTACCAATTCAGAAATTCTTGGGGCGGTCTTTGCAAGGGCACAGCGAATATCATTTTCCACAACAAGTCTACTTCGGTATTTAGACTTGATTACCAGCAAGCTGGAAAACCCTGTTTCACAAAGATATGTTGTTGGAAAAGGAAGAAGAAGGCGCAGCATAGTCTCAGACAGAATAGGATATAACTGTAAACACTTAATCCAGAATTTTGTCAGTGGCATCGTAGAGAAATCTGTTCTCGCTGCATCATTGTTAATTAGGTCAATGAACTCTTCTTGCGCTGTCTCCGGAACATCTTCAACTTTCACTGTGAATGGACTTCTGGCAAGTGCAAATGGGGTGTCAGGTAGATTAGGAAAGTATGATGAAATTTCGTCTGCAAGCATGTGCAAGTGTTCTTTCACAGAAGTTATCATCATAATTTTTTTGTCTGGCTCAATGTCATGTTCCTCAAAGAAGACAGATAATGTAGGAAACATGTAAATTTTATTTTTATCCAATTTATTTTTCCAAAGCTGAAGTTTCATTTGGAATGATCTAATTTTTTCGGACAAATCGAGGCACGTTGCATTTGGTCCTTGCAGTGATAAATTTAAGTCATTCAAGATGACAAAGATGTCCACCAAGTAAGCTATTTTCTGCAGCTCAGTTTTATCGCTAAAAAGTGCTTCGAATTGCGGTCTTGCTTTCTGTTTAAAAAATGTTTTCAGTTCATCACGAAGCTCAAAGACACGTTTTAAAACTTTTCCTCTTGATAACCATCTGACTTCAGTGTGAAATAACAGAGCATTGTTTGGCGCATCTAGCTCGTTGCACAGTTGCCAAAACAGCCGACTGTTTAAGGCGCTCGACTTAACAAAATTGACACGTTATGACGCTTTTCATTACTTCTTGTAAATCTTGCGGCAGTGTCTTAGTCGCTAATATTTGGCGATGTATCATACAGTGTGTTCCGATTGCTTTTGGCAATTCATTTTGTACCAAACGTTGAAATCCTGAGCGACATCCTAGCATAGCAGGAGCACCATCTGTGCAAATACCGCAAACCTTTTCCCAGGAGATGTTATGCGCTTTTAGAAAAGAACCAACTGCGTCAAAAACATCATGTGCAGTTGTTGTTGTTTCAAGCGGTTTGCAAAAAAGAAACTCATCTTTAAAGTCGCCATCATTAATATACCTTGCGTAAACCAATAACTGTGCACAGTTTGCCACGTCTGTAGATTCATCAAGCTGGATACTGAATATTGGTAGTGGTGCAGATTTAATTTCCTGGATCACCTGATCAAGAATATCGGCAGACATGTCCTCTATTCTTCTGCGGACAGTGTCGTTAGGAAGTTGCATTCAATTTCTGAACATATTCATTTCCAATTATCACTCGAACTATGTCTTTTGCAGCTGGCAACAGTAAATCCTCAGCAATGGTGTGAGGTTTCATAGCTCTGGCGATTCTGAGTGCCACCAAATATGACGCTTCAACAGCTGCTACATTGTGTTTGTGGTACTGGCCACCAGTGTCAAATCTAGATTTCTTGAGTCCATCAGCTTTGCTTCTAAAATAGTCGATATCCTTGCCAGCAAAGCTTGGGTGCTTGCTATCAAAATGGCATTTTAGTTTGTTCGGCTTCATAGATTCAGCTGAGAGAACTTCACAACAAATAACACATTGTGGTTTCTCAATTCCTGCTGTAATTATTGAGGTAAAACCATACTGCAAGAAATCCTCAGTATATTTTCTTTTCCTAATATTCTTGTCTACACGATCCATTGTCATGAGACGGTTTGCTAAAGAAAAAATAAAAGATGGTCGCGTCTAAATAGTTTGTTAAAGTTTCTTATTATTTACTATTCCCTGTGTTGTTTTCTATTACACACCTGTTACTATGACCAGGGGGCCGTATTCACATGCTTAACTAATGGATCTGTTTTCTTCCAGATTAGTGGCAAGTTTTCTATATAGAACAGTGTGAACTACATCTTATAGTGGTCTCTTATAGTATAAGACCGATGTAGTTCACACTGTGTAAATGTATGGTGCTTTGTGTAAGTGTAAGCTGCTTTGTGTACTGTATAATGATTACACACAAAGCACCTTACACTTACACGGTATTGTGTGTATGGTGTGTGTACTGTTTTTACATTATTAACCTTTTTTACACCAGCAGGCTGTCTCGCAGGCTCTCTTGGCTCTCTGCCTCTTGGCTCTCCGCCTCCTAGGCTTCTGTCCTCCGACGCTTGCTGCGTCCGCCCACTGATGACGTCAGCAAGCGCCGGACACACGTAATGCGCTGCTATGGACTGTGGAGCGTTCCCCCCGCTTCCCCTGCCCCTTAGGCCCCGGACGGATGATGCAATCACGTCTGCGCATGCGCGCAGGCATTCAGTTTGGAACGCGCATCCATAACGGTGTGCGTTCCAGCTGAATAGCGCTGCTACAGATGGTAGCGCGACTTCTCAACGGCTAAAGCCATCGGAAATATGTATTTTCCGATGGCTTTAGGCGACCCCTGTGTTTTGGTCATTCGACCCCCGCCGGGGTCGCGACCCACAGGTTGAGAACCACTGCTCTAACTGATCAGCTATGTTCCTTTTTTTTAGGTTTACTGGTACAATTCTTCTGCCTTTCCTTTTCTATAAAATTTCATAAGAATGGCCATGTTGGTCAGACCAGTGGTTCATTTAGCCCATTCTACTGTCTTCTGACAGTGGCTAGTGTCAGATGCTTCAGAAGGAATGAACAGAACAGAACAATTTGTCAAGCAATCCATCCCCTGTCACCCAAACCTAGCTTCTGGCAGTCAGAGGTTTAGGGACATGCAGAGAATGGGTTGTATCCCTAACCATCATGGCTAATAGACGTATGCTCCATGAACTTACCTAATTCTTTTTTGAACCCAGTTATACTTCTGGCCTTCACAATATCCCATGGCAATGAGTTCCACAGGTCAACTTGCATTGTGTGAAGAAGTACTTCTCTGTTTGTTTTTCAAATCTGCTTTAAATCCAATTAATTTAATTGGGTGATGCCTGATTCTTGTA
The DNA here is from genome assembly GCA_007922155.1 of Mesoclemmys tuberculata. Taxonomy (NCBI): domain Eukaryota; kingdom Metazoa; phylum Chordata; order Testudines; family Chelidae; genus Mesoclemmys; species Mesoclemmys tuberculata. The sequence continues at coordinate 86,766,044 of ML675601.1, forward strand.
TTAGCTGAAGGGGTAAATAACACTTTCACTTTCTTCCCACAGTTTGTGATTTGATAGACCTTTGTCATATCCCCCCTTAGTTATCTATTTTCCAAGCTGAACAGCTGTTTTAATCTGTCCTCAGATGGAAGCTCTTCCATACCCTAATCACTTTGGTTGCCCTTCTCTGTACCTTTTCCAATTTTAACATATCTTTTTTGAGATGGGGTGATCAGAATTGAATGAAATATTCAAGGCGTCGGCTTACCATAGATTTATATAGTAGCAGTATTAAATTTTTCTGTCTTATTATCTGTCCCTTTCCTAATGATTCCTAACATTTTGTTAGGGGTGGGTTTTTTTGTTTTTTTTTTTTTTGACTGCCACTGCACACTGATCTGGTGTTTTCAGAGAACTATCTATGATGACCCCATGATCTTTCTTGAATGGTAACAACTAATTTAAACATCATTTTGTATGTATAATTGGGATTGTTTTCCAATTTGCATTACTTTTCATTTACCAACATTGAATTTCATCTGCCATTTTGTTGCCCAGTATCTCTCTTTTGTAAAATTATTTTTGATTTCTTAGTTAAGTCAAAAGCTGACTACAATCTTGAGGAATTTTGTATCATTTGCAAACTTTGCCACTGTACTGTTCACCCCCTTTCTAAATAATTTATGAATTTGTTGAACAGCACTGGTCCCAGGACAGATCCTAGACGGACCCCACTATTTGCCTCTCTCCATTGGGAAAACTAACCATTTATTCCTACCCTTTGTTTCCTGTCTTTTAACCAGTTAGTGATCCATGAGAGTACCTTCCCTTTTATGCCATGACTGCTTACTTTGCTCAAGAGCCTTTGGTGAGGAACCTTGTCCAAGACTTTCTGGAAGTTCAAGTACACTATATCCACTGGGTCACCCTTGTCAGCATGCTTGTTGACTCCCTCAAAGATTTCTAATAGGTTTGTGAGGCATGATTTCCCTATACAGAACCTGTGTTGACTCTTCCCCAACAAACTGTTCATCTATGTGTCTGATTATTCTGTTCTTTACTATAGTTTCAGCAACTTTCCTGGTGCTGAAGGTAGGTTTACCAGCTTGTAACTGTCAGGGTAGCCTCTGGGGCCTTTTTAAAAAAAAAAATTTTTTGCATTACATTAGCTATCTGCCAGTTATCTGGTACAAAGTCTGATTCAAGTGGTAGGTTACATGCCACAGTTAGTAGTTCTGCAATTTCATATTTGAGTTCCTTCAGAATTCTTGAGTGAATACCATCTGGTCCTGGTGCCTTATTACTTTTTATTCCAATTTGTATCAACTTGTTCCCAAACCACCTCTATCAGTACAATCTGGGTCAGTTCCTGAGATTTGTCACCTAAAAAGAATGACGTCAGTGTGAGAATCTCCCTCTCATCCTCTGCAGTGAAGACCGATGCAAAGAATTCGTTTAGCTTCTCCACAATGGCTTTGTTTTTCTTGAGTGCTCCTTTAGCACCTTGATCATTCCATGTTCCCACTGATTACTTGCAACATAATTCTGATATAATTTTAGCTTTTGTTTCTTGCAAGGTACTTTTCCAATTCTTTTTTGGCCTGCCTAATTATACTTTGACACTTGTCCTTATCAACTTTATTTACACTTAATTGCTACACTAGTCTTTATTCCTATGTGTTAACTATTGGATTTTCTTGTTAATAAGCGAGATTCATGTATTGTGAGGCAATGCTACAGCTACCTAATAGGGTCACAGATTGATATGTAATAAAGAAAGACCTTTTGTTCAGATATTTCATTGTGGAACATTTATTCCCTGTAACTTTGCCATTTGGAAACCTTAAATCCAGAAAGGACACTTCAGATTCATTATTAAATGAATCACGATGAAACAACTTGTGAATGACAAAATGTGGTGGATTCTATCCTGGTTTATATCCTGGCAGTTTTATGAGTGAGCCTCTGAAAGGGGATATCTTTGTAGGTCTGTCGAGAAAAGGTGTGTAACCGTATTAAATCGAATTACTGAGGATTAGATTTTCTTTCCCTTGTGGATTGTGCTGCTTCTCTATCCTATGTCAAGTGCTGTATTTCCATTTTTTAAAAAGTTAATTAAAATGGTTTTAATGTTAAAAGACAACTGATTTCTTCTTACAGTCCGTATTGTATAGCGTTCTTTGTACTAGTCTGTGCTTCTGCCACCTTGAGCTATAAAATATATTGTTTCAAGCTGAAATCTGTCAAACAAGGTCACTGTGGCTTTATTTTTCTTTAAAGGTTTTGTTCTGAGTTAATTTAGTGCTTGTGAAAAGTCAGATTGACAACACACTGGAAACTGAAGTCTTCTTTTACCTACAGAAAAGCCGCAATACATTCAGAGCTACTGCAGCCTTCTCTATACTGCTATCATAACCTGTTTGGCTATACCGAAAGGAGGACAGGAGACGCTTGATAGGGTTTTAATCTGGTCGCAACTTTATTATTAGGTGTCTGGGACTATCTAGCAGATAAAAATGTACAGTGCAGGTAACTCCATGATCATTGAATACCTGTGGGGGCTTCTGCTAGTTACCTCCTCCCCCTTTTTTTCCCATCCTGGTCCCCACCCAACCCATTTCTGGGACATTACCATTCCCCCAATGAGTGTGAAGGGGGGTTGGCTCCATGTCTTCCGAGCCCCTTCTCACCCCATGTGCTGCTCCTTTAACAAACACCTCCTTTTTTTTAGTCCTTTATCAAGTCATTTATCTGGTCACTTTATTCTTTCCAAATGGAGTACCTATTCTAGCATTCACCACAAGAAGGCACAAGCAATTAAGTTGGCTGCCTATATCTAAACACAGACAGGTTCGCTGATATCTAATGCCCCTTTTATTCTGACCAAAAATGTCTATGCATCCAAATCTGAGAGGTGAACCCCATGCTTCTGAAAGAACTCTAGCGCCCCATACGCTATGCCAGGATGTGAAATTACTGACCCTTCCATGGCCCCCAGGAATTTAGCCACCTCCCTGATCACATGCCTCCTCACCTTGTCTACCCGGAAGGGCTTCACAGTCCTCCAGGCCCTGCGTTGGAGCGTGTCTGACCACACAATTTTTCCTCCTGGAAAAAGTTCTAGGATCTGCCTCAAGTTCCTCTTCACTCTGAGCATTAAGTTCACCCCTGGATGCATTCCCACATCTTTTACCCCCAGTGTGCACCACAGTTAACTCTGGTGACAGATAAGGAGCCCCCACAGCTTACAGCAGTGGCATCAGCTGGTCCAGTAACCTGCCTCTCCCTCCCTGCCGACTCAGGATTGCGTCAGTGCTGAATCCCAGCTGCAAAGCCAATAAACGATGCTGTGCCCACAGACCCACAGCACCATCTGCAAGGTTGATCTTCCCACAGCTGATCAAAAAACACAACAAATGAACACTGATTCACCACCTGGGGTCCCTTCCCGTACTTTGCCTATAGGAACCAGGTACTAGCTTACTGATCCTCACATCCTGCATCCCAGTGGTGCTGTACTGACTCGTGCCAGGGCCCTCTGATCCCAGCTGCTCCCCGTTCCGGGGAAAGGGGGCTTCTTCCACTGGGAATGCCCTGTTGAATTCCCCAGCCCTTCCAGTTCATGGGGGAGGAGTCAGTGTTGCCATGGTGACCCACTCCCTTTTGCAGCAGCTTGTGACCCTCTCTCCCACCCTTTACCCATAAAGCGCTATTCCCTTTCTCCGGCGAGCCCCACGACGCTCCCCTAGCCGTCCCCTGCGTAAGGCGCGGTGTGCTCATTTTGAGGATAGCCCTTTTTAGCTTAGATCGCAATACCAGACAATCCTTGATTTCTCTGCTGAGTCCACCAGCAAAGATGTCAATTGTGTTGTGTGTTCCTATGATCCAGACAGATACCATTGTCCCAGACATGCAGGCAGGAAGACTAGACGCAAAGGATGCGGTTTAATTAGGCCACAGTTTTATGAAGCTATCTGGGAACTATCCAGCAATAAGTCCTAAAGTGCAGGTCAGCATTCCTTTCTGAATCACTTCCGTCTGCTGGAGGGCTGTCGTCAGTCCCTAGACCCTCCAAACTTGGTCCCTCAGCCATTTTCTGGGACTCCACCTCCCTCCCCTCAGATAAAGTTAGAGGGGCTTGGGAAAGATGGGTTTTCTCCTCACTGTACCAGACTTTATGAGCCCTAAACCTGCTCCCCATCTTCTTTAGGGGATGCCTTCCTCCTGAATCCTGTTCAAATTGGTTTAGCAGGGAACCAGATCCCCCCATGGAAGGATTACCTGCACTGGATACTTGCCACTGGTTGAATATCGACCACTTGACCCATATCCCCTGATCTACCCAGCTGGGTTCTGGAGCTGCTGTGGAGGACATTTGGGGGTGGCAGGTGGAATCCTGCCCAGGCCAATCTGGCAGTGTGATTTCAGGAGCATTGTTAGCAATTGAAATGACACTTAGCATTTTACATATGATAGATTGATGACAGAAGCTCTCAATCAAGAGAGACTGACCACACCTAGTGAAATCTGAATTAAATCCATTTATCTAGTCAGAGAAGGAATCTCCTCACTATATTGTAAATGTGGTGGGGAAATTTTAGTAGTGAGACTGTATTTGAAAATGTTAGTGGTGAGGTGATGCACAGGGTAGTATGTAAAGTCAGTCCTTCTTTGTGTCAGATTCACTAATACAGTATAAATATTCAGAACGAGGAAAATCTTCGTTAAAGTTCAAATTCCATCATTAGCTCATTAACTGCTGTGGGTATATGTCATCACAACCTTAGATTTATTTTAATATAAGATGTGTGTTAATTATATTAACGTCTTTTAGAGGGACTTTTTTTCTAGCGCGGTATAGGAGTGGAGTGGAGGATATGATATGAGAAAATAGCACACTGGTATCATTTAGCTGGCTCATCAGTAGAAATAATTGGTAAGCTTGGGTGTGTTTGAGAGAGAGCTTGCAGCAGCACTGTTCTGCTAATTGTCAAACTAGATCTATATGCATTACAATTTTAACTTGTCAAATCATTACTTTAGGAAAAGAAAAAAGCTGGAATTAAAAATAATTTTAATCAGTAAAACTAGCAAGCAAAGATAATTGTAAAAATATATAAAATGAGCATAAGTAGAAAGTGGTAAGATACTGTTTTGTTTATGCTTTTCTGTAAAAATAGAGGGTCTTTTTATTCTCTCCTATGTAGTTATTAGTGAAAAAATCTCTTTAGTCTATCACCTGTAATTATTGAAAATTCTGGGAAATTTGACTCTTCCATGGTGGATAGAATAAGAAAAACAAGGATACAGTAATTGCAAAAGTAGATTAAATATATATTTATAATTATTAAGCCCTGATTTAGGTGTAAGTATCCAGAGCTCTACCATGGAAGCCTCTCTCATATTTATGAACAGCCCCTCTGTTACCCTTCTTAAGCCTGGCCACTTGGACTCTTTCTCTGGAATTGGGTGGACCGGGACTTAGGGGAATCAAAGGATGTTATGAAATGATGATTTTAGAGAGGAAGGATAGTCTGGTGGCTAACACACAGGATGGACCACATTGCGTGAGACACACATTTCTTAAGTGCATAACGACTGTCCTATACTCTGGGCTGTGGCATAAATGCCACAATCTAGCTGGGAAGAACAAGACCGTAAGTGTGGAGGGAAGCAGATCTTTTTCACACTGAGCATCATAAAGCTTAGTGCCATCCCTGCATGCAGACATTCACAACAGAGTCAGAACATTGCCTGGGTATTGGGTTAAGAAGGAACAAATGGTTGGTGAAGGGTCAAAAAACAACTGAATTTCTATTGGGCTGTCTGAAAATTGCTTCCTGATATTGCAGATGTGCATATTAACTATCATACCCCACACTTGTCCATCAGACACAGTTTAGGGTTTTTCTACACAGCTCTGAGTTTGGACTGCCGGAGTGTGGATTGAAGCATGTGCCAAAATCCTGTGCCGTAACTACCCTGTCGTGAACACTGTTAACGCAAAGTAATCATCTGTTAGTTTGTGCTAGTGGAGTCCGCACAGGGAAGTTACCCGTGCAACCTTTTATTGCACACTGCAATTCATGCTCTTGTAGTGCACAATGCGCTGCGGTGTAGACTGTACCTTCTTCTCTTTGTTTTTACTCTGGAGGTAAAGACTATACTGAATACTACACGAGCCATTCCAGTTATTACCTTTGGACATGCGAAAGTGAGCACTTGAAAGACACATTTTGGAAAATGATTATTCTCACTTGTCCTTCCTTTCACCTTTTCGCATTTCAGTGCATTTGTAATCTTTAACTAAAGATCTATAAAGTCCAAGGTCTTTTTATATTGACACATTTATAAGTTTGGGGAGAAAATAATTTGTGGAAAAAAGGTACAATATGGTGGCTCTATATTATATGTTGTCAGTCTAATAGTTCTCTTTCAGCAGAGTTCAGCCTGTAAGATCTTCAAGTATGTATAGAGAGCAAAGGAAAAAAGCATTTTAGACTGAACAATCTTACTCTTAACAAAAAAGATAAGAACTAGGAACCTTACTGCAAGTCTGTATATCATTAATCTTTTTGTCATTAGTCTACCCTCTGTACCTCTTGTGTTCCCTGTGATCCACTAATAGTCCCTTAAATCAGTGGCATGTTTGGGCATACTAGGTTCATTCAGTAACAGAACAGATGTGTTATGTGGCTGTGCGGTGGCGTGTGCAACAGCAGTCAAACTCTTAACGCTGTCCAAAAAAGAGTGCAACTTTTTGTTATGGGCATTAGTACAGGGCTTGAGAGGACTTTAAGAGAGCATCCTATTTTATTTATACATAATATAATTTATTCTTCTTTTACTTTTACAAGACTCCCCTTTCAAGTCAAGATCTACATTGCCATTTTGGTAACTTACCCAATGACCGATTTTTGCAGTGCTAGCATATGGTGTGCTTTCATAGTAGGACTTTGCCCAAAACGTCTTTCTTTCAATGTTCTTTTATTTAAATGTGTAAGGCCTGATTCTTCTTATACTAATTTTACCCTGGAGGAAGTGAATCTCCATGGACTTTATTGTCTTCACTCCTGATTTACACCAGTGTAAATGAGAGGAGATTTAAACTCAATTTTAAGCATTTATTTTAATAATGTACATGTCAAAGTAGTTGTCTGCATTAAAGCTGTTATCATTGTCTATGGCATAATGATGCTTTTTCTACTTCTCATTTATAATATAGATTTCCTCATTTTATGAAGCTTCACTGAATTACGTGTGATTTATTTGTCTGATTAAACAATATCTATTTTTTCTATTTCCTGCTTGACATTTTCTATATATACCACATACAAAGTATCCACTGAATTTTATTATACTGATGAAAATGCATCAGTATTTCCCATTAAACTAGAATTTATGTAAAACAATTAAAAGAAGTACTTTGAGGGCTATTTTTAAATAGATATAAAAATGTATCATGTTGATTAAAGATTAAGTAGTATTTTAATTAATGGAAACTACTGTATAGGGCATTTCTGTGTATTATAGGTGGTGCAGGCACTGATGATGATAGTTAAAGTTGCCCCACACTTTTCATTATAAGGCTTTGTTTCAGTTGCTTGTAACTTTGCAACTGTTTAGCCAGTTCTTAAGCTGAGGTAGGAAAAATTGCATTTTTTTCTTTTGCTCAAGTTAACTTTTTTTAATGACTGTCTAGTTAGGCACCTCTAATGCCTCCACACTTTGGAGGCACATTGGCACAGGGTCATTGTCTTCATCCTTGTAGCATCTGAGTGCTTTCCATTAATATATTGAGCAACATGCCTAACATCAGTCGTGTGATTTGTCGTCTTTCTCTCTCCTTGTGTGTATATGCAGTGAAGTATTTTCTTTTAGAAGGATTTTGGGTTGTTGTGGGTTTTGTTTTTTTTAAAGTATGCATTGCTATGTGTTTATGTAAGAGAAGGCCAGGTTGAAGACGTGCACCTTGCAATTGAAGCAGAAAGTGATTAGGTTTGATGGTCCCTAGTTCCCATGGCAGTTCATTCCACACTCTTGGACCTGACCGCTGAGAAAATTCTGACTTCTGCACAGGCAAGCTTTGTGAAGTACCTGGTGATGTCCTGCCAGTCAGTGCTTGTGACTGCAACATTCCCACACTTTTTCTGCTAGAAGAGATGTAATATCATGCAATGGAGTGTCTAACTGACTTCCATTACTCTCTGACGGGACGGGCGATTGAAAATGTAAACAACTGTTCTGTTCCAGGTACTGCAACCAACTTTCTCCTAGCCAGGGAATCTAGAGGGCAGCCTATTTTTATGTGCAACCTATGATTAGCATTCTACTTTTACTGAGCTCTACTTTAACACTGGTGCTAAAATCCTGGCCATTTGAACTCACTGCTAAAACTCCCCTTGGCTTCAGTTGGGGTTAGAATTTCATCCTAGATTTTTAACTGTGTTCTGAATAAAGTATAGAACTCCCACATATCTGATCCCTACAAATTAAATACTGTCTGTGTTTGTACAACACCTAGCAGAATGGGATCTTGATCCTGACGGAACCTCTGGGTACCACTGCAGTTTTAAATGGTAACTTTGAGACCTGTAGTGTGCTAAGAGCTGCACACTACATATACAGTATCCTGCCCGGACCGCTTCCTGTGGAAGTAAACAGTATGTACTGTATATGGGTCTAATATAATGTGTTTGAAAAGGAAATTTAAGAGATGTGGATTGAGGACACAAGTTTGTTCAGTAGATTGCATCTGAGATAGATATTTTGTTTTCTTATTCCAATTCCTGATGCAGCAAGGATTGGTTGACAAAAGTAAGTCTTGTAATTGTAAAGATAAGACCGTTTCAGATTATGCCATTTTCCAAGCAGGCAACATTTTAGATTTAACAACTGTTTTAGCCAGAAATTAATTTTTTTTTCTGATTTTATTTTATTTTTTTCTGAATGATCATTGGTATATTCAAGCTTGAATAATCTCATCAGTATCCTGGTAAATGCTTACATTCGAAACTGACCTGCTTATAATACCTCAATTACTTATATTTTAAACTCAAAACATGTTCCTTTGCTAGCATGATTGTATAAAACAGCGGTTCCCAAACTGGGATGCCAGACCACCTTAGGGGGTTGCCAAAGATCACAGGGGATCAGTGAGGGTTCAGTAGTATTGAGCTCATTTAGTCCCCCACGTCAGCTGGGCACAGCAGCCTCAAGTCCTGCGCCAGCCAAAGAAGAGGAACAGCCCCCCCAGTCCCAAGCTGGCCAGGTGCTCAGGCAAAGCAGAGCAGCCCCGCACCAGTGCAGGCCTGGAGCAGCTCCTGCCAGCACCAGCCACCTCTGTTACCCTCTGTCCCTGAGGGATGGGAAGAGGTGAGGCCACACGGGGCATATGGTGGCAGCTGCGCCAGAGAAGGCTTAGTTTCTTACTCAGGTAAGAGTCATTTATTATTTTTTAATGTAATTTAGTGGTGGTATTATCAGTATATGGGTTTATGGCCTGGTTGGGGGTACGATGGGGAGGGGGCATGTGTTTTACTTAGTGTTAACCAGTGGGGTTTTCACTCAAAAAGGTTGGGAACCACTAGTTTAAAACATGGGAAAGAGTGTCTGTCTTTTTTTTTTTTTAATTTAGGGGGTTAAAATGAGATTTGGAGAAATCTACATAATATTGATTATTCTGTGGCTATGCTTTGTCTTTGTTGCATACTGTGAGAGTGATGTGAGCAACTGTTAAAATGCTCTGGCCAGAGTTTATCAAGTATAGTACTTCCTTATCGCATGAGGTAGTCATTGGTAACTTATGCTGTCTACCTTTTTGTGATAGAACAAATTCTTAAAATATTAGAACTGTCTTAACTGTGTTGAATTGAAAACCCTAAGCCTTGCGAAACCCATCTTGTTTTGGGTTTCACTGAAACTTTCCAACTATGTTCATATGATGCAAACCTGTGGCAATTAAAAGAGAGTGAAAGGTTTGCATACACTACTGTGGAGACACCGATGAGATTCACAAAGCCCTATGAAATATGAAAATAATGTAGATTTACCAGTGTTAATATTGATTTTTAAATCTCCAAGTGTTAGTATTAGCATAAGTACAGGAAAGTTGCAGATACGACAGCAAAAGCCAGTGAGATTATCCTCCAAGAGGACTACCAGGGGCCATGGAATATTGGTAGAATGGACTCCCTGAGAGGTTTGAGACGATCTACCAGTATTTAGCATTCAGCCCTATTGACTGCTGCTCCTTCCCTCTCACTCCCCAAGCCAAAAAACTTACACCTGAAACTGTGCTAGAGTTGACTGGAGCTCAGCAGGAATGGAGAACGTCTCTTCAACCAGTGGGAGAAGGACAGAGAGAGACACAGAAAAACACACAAACCAGTTCAGCATAACTCTTTTATACGTTTAAAAAAAATATTAAGCAAGCAATTATAAAAATGAATGTGTTTAACTGAAATGTCACTAGCTACGTTAACTTAGTTTTCCTAACGTAATTTACGGAGGTATAATGCAATGGTCAAATTGAGGTTACAACTAAAATATAATCAATAAGTCAATGGTTCAGTTTATCTAGCTTGCCCATTAGCATTAATTATGATGAGCAAGTTTAAGGAAAACAGTTTTTAAGATCGTATGGGAAGATGAGGGGGAGAATCCATTCTGTTTTTAATTTCAGCCATTTAGTTAAGAATTCATCAAAGGCAGAGGCTGTTACATGCTTTAATTTTAAGGAAGTAAAGCTCTCAAAATAATTTCTTGGTTGGTTGCTTTTTTGGGGGCTACTTTATTCCCATGTAAACTTCACAGTCTACAAAGAATACATTAAGCTTGGTTAGTTTAATGTGTTTCCTTCCACTCTAATACACTACCTGCATCTCTCTGGCAGTTTAGTGCAGATGCCAAATGATCAATGGAAGGGTTTTTCCAACTTTTCAAAATCTTTAGCAATTTAAATCCAAACTAAGCCCAATTACATGAGCTGTTTACTGGCATCTTTGTTGATAAGATGTAATTTAAGTACTTTTACCAGTGAGGAAGGCCAGTGGTCTTTTTAACTCTTTTGTTGTTGTTCAGGCTTGGTGCACCTAGTGTTCTGAATCTTTTTGCCTGTCTCTCTTTGGATGGCCAGTCCAGGAAGGAAAAGCGAAGAATACAACTTTGAGTGTTGTGCTGATGTGAAAGAGGGTCTCCCTTTTCTTCATATGGTTGGCATCTTTTGTAGGGATCAGTGACTCCTTTACTCCACCCCAGGAGACACTCTTGTCCAATTAGAGGTTCCAGCATGTTGGCTGTAGCTCCTTGTGGAACAATGATCTGGAACCTTGATCTTGGAGCCACATAGAAGATTCCAGGGGTGGGTGGGTGTGTGTGCAACAGAATGCAAGAAGGTGTCATTTGATAAGGAGCTGGAAGGCCCCCAGACAGAAGTGTCATGATTGTTTAAATATAATTCACGACTAGTCAGCATTACATATCAGCTCATTTCAATACATTTTCATGACAATGACTTAATTATGATGCTGGAAAAGTAGCCTAAGAAGACAGAGGCAGGGTCCAGGTCTTATCCTAATGGCCTTTTGCCTTCATACCAGAAAGCTGCTTCAAGGATCTCTTAGCAACCCTAACTTAAATGCTGGTCCACCAAAGTTACTGAGGCCTAAATCCCAATGTGACCAATGTTTTTTACATAAAGCTACCCTCTCCAAACTGTGTCTGGTACTGAATCATTGCAGCTGCTATAAGGCAGCATGTTAGAATTAGAAGATCGTGTTTCTTCAATAAAGGAGCAAATACAGGGCATGGCTGCCCAAACTAAGAAACACCTCAGGGATATAAAATTAATTCAATCTAAATTGGTCAATCTGAAAGGCAGGTCACTCAGAAACAATCTTATAATCATAGGAGTCCCTGATGGAACAGAACAAGGAAATTCTCTAGAATTTATCCTCAGAATTTTAATGGAAGTAGTTGATCTGCCTGAGGACTATATTTGATATTGAAAGAGCCCATAGGTCCCTGACTTCAGTGTCTGCCCCTGGGACTAAACCCAGAGCCTCAATCAAATCTCTCAAATTCATAGCTGAAGAAACTATTCTACAAAAGGCAATGGGAAAAAGCTTCACTTGGGTAGTCTCCCGTCTAAAGCTCCTTTTCATGACCTTGGCAAGGGAGGTTGTGGAGTAAAGAGTGGCTCTTGACAGTAGCAAAACAAAAGGGTCTAGAATATTTACATGATGATGTTGCTTGTAATATCTGGAGACATAACCCATTCACTCCAGGAATCGTCAGAGGTCAAGAGCTTTATAAGCAATCTATAAAACTGCTGTTCCTGATTACTTCAACGATTGGCATTTTGTTTGCCTTAACCATGTGGATCCAGCTGGCCCCCACTATGTTTGGTCTTTTGTCCATCTGGGCTTCAGTTACGTATGGTGAAGATGGAGTCTGGGTATATGTCGGGCTGCTGTGTTCTCCACACAAGTTGGGAATGACTGCAACAGCTATATACCAGGGATATGCATGGACTGGCTTGCCACTAAATACTCAGTGCCATGCCCTTGCATGCTGTCTTGCTGTGGCTTTCATTGCCTTATAAGCTGCCTGATGCTGAGGAATTAGTGGCACATGACTCTCCTACCCAAATCCTGCACCGGTGGGCAACACGATTCCAATCTGAACCACTTCCTAGCCACCACTAGATGGCTTCGTGATGAGGAAGCTGGCCCTTCTTACGGCAGCCCTGCAGGCAATGCTTTCCTGCGGCAGTATGAGGGATTGCTTTTGCTCACCTCATCGTTTTGCTGTAAGGCTACAGTGCAAAAATCAAACATGTTAAGCACAGAAGCTGCATCTCTAGGGATACTGCTATAGGCTCATGTGTTTACAGGGTGAGGTAATAGTTTTTGGATTAATTATCCATTGTTTGAAGGATGGAGGCTGAAAATTTCCCCACATGGGAACTCTGACATTACAGGGACCTACATGTATCATCATAACATGCTGAGAGTCCCTAATCCAGAATGCTGTAAGCCCATGAAATTTATACTCTCTGAGACGGAAGGACTCCTGTTATGGCATGGAATATGAATTGTGAACTTTCCACACCCTCTGTGTTGGGGATGTGCCCACTACACTTAGTTACATCTTCTTTTTAACCCCTGTTAACAGATGACTTCCATTCTGGCTGTTGTGAAATATGTATATGTTAGTATATTTCTATAATGACTTATTTTGTGTTTTCCTTTGTTATTCTCTATTTGATTCTCTTTTGTGATCCACCCCCTCTTGCTTTCACTCCCCTTCTGCCTCCTGACCATTTGTAACCTGAAGAGTGCATTGGTCTTTCTGGCACCACGTGGTCCCAACGGGTGAGGTGAGGGTGCATCCCTGTCAGTGCCTCATCTTGCCCTTTCCACCCATACCAGCTCCCTGGTGATCTTGCTGCTGTTGGGCTCTCTGCAAGGTAATCAAACCATCTGCATTAGACATCTAAGGTTCTCCACCCCTACGCCCCCATGGGTTTCCACAAGGGGAGTGGTGCACGCTACTCTGTGCACCAGTCCCATAAAACTTTTTTCCATGTTTAAATCCCCATCCTAAGAGGCTATTGCCTAAACTGCTCTGGTACTAAACTTTAATTTAACCTCTTAGAACATTAGTGTATTAAACACTCCCCATTAAATGGGGCAAATCAAGAGGTCACAGGATGCTGTTGCTCTGGACCCTTTGGATGGTATTTCTTGCAGTGCCTAATCTTCAAAGTGAACCTTGGCTGCAGCTCTGCATGGCCTCCCGATGGTGATCTGGAAACATCTGCTGTCCCAGGATCTGCGAACCATGTTCTAGTCCCATGGATCTTTACCTTTCTGAACTATTTGGGGTATCAAGATTTGCCCATGAATGCCTTTTGCATGTAACAAATCCCCAAACCCCATTTCCTGCCCTTATAGCTTTAATCCAAGATTTTTGGCTCACTTTATGGCCATAGAATTAGCTGGGAAAAGTAGGAGCTATTTGACATCTCCTGGCTGTCTGGTGGTGGAGCGTTCTCCCAGTGGAACTTTCATGGGCAGACAGAGGCAATTAAATTCTAAGACATAAAAATATCAAGGAATGTTGAAAATCTTCTAAAAAAAGAATTTAGAATCCCCCTGGTACAGAGAGAAGATAATACTAATTGGTGGCAAGTTCTTCGTCTGAGCCCCCGGGGCGGAGTGAACAGTTAAGATGAACATCTTTCCTCGATCAGTCCTCCATCCTACTTTAAGGGATTTTAAAAAGATTATCAAGACTTATATATGGGGCCCTGGGTGATGCCACAAGCTATTGTGGAGGAAGCTTCAGCTCCTCATCAATAGACATGCTTCACATGCCCAGACATCAGAATTATTATGTTCCCTTTATCATGTCCCAGCCCTCACTGGTTCCAACACAAACAATAACACCCCCATATGGATGTGGATGAGAAGAAAATGAATGAAAATGATCCCGCTATCTGGACTGTTGGGTTCCTTATCCTAACCTACAGAGAAAAGCATAGTGCCCTGTGTAGTGGTCAACAAGAGATCATGGACCGTTTTGGCCAATAAGTTCCATTTTCACCACTGACACCATACAGAAGCCACTATCTGGGGTAATCCGTATTTGCAGATTGGTTGGTTGCCAATCATAATGGAGAGTATGTATATGTGTCTCTCTCTTTGGTGGCTGATGGCGGGGAGAGATCCATTCTAAGCCCAACCACTTCAGTATTACATCCCAGCCACAGTAATATGTCAATGTAAATATAGCTGAAACGTTGATTGCCATACTGCTTCAGGTTTGGGACTACCTGGCATCCCTGAAGTCCAGGCTGTAGTAGACACTTCCCACAAACTCCTCAGGCCCATTTCATCCATGAATTCCTTTTTGATAAAAAAGGACTCCTTGTATCTTGAAGTTACCCTGGGGTAAACCTGACACATTCTTTAAAGACTCCAAAGTGGTCAGTTGTATTAGTCAATGAAAAACGTGCTTCTACAGGCTTGTTTTTAATCCTACAAAAATATGTATTTAGAATGTATTGGACACCTAAAGACTAAATATGATTAAAGCTCTTCCTTTGGATATGTGCAGGTGCTATGGTAAAGATAGGAGCACACTCCTGCACATGGTTTGGGAATATCCTTCAATTAAACGTTTGTGGAAGGAAGCTAACACTGTAATTAGAATGATTTAGCAGTGAAACTTTGGTAGAGAACTACAAATAAGCATGTTTTAGCCATGCATTTGGGCCTTTCATCAGCTCAGCCTTCCTGGTTTCTGAGAGCAGCCATGATTGTGAAGCAGATGAATTTATGGAGGTGGAAAAGTAAATCAATTCACAAAATACAACAGTGGTATTCTGACGTAGTGCCCAGAGAAAGGATCAAGTTCTGTTACAGGAATTGAGTACATAAATCTAAAGAAATGTAGGCTCCATTTTTAGAAACATTTTACTAAGGAGGACTCCAAAATCCAGTAGCCAAGCCAGACTTCCTTCTTCCATTCCCCTAGAGACTTTCTCTCACTTTGTTTTCCCCTCTGCTTTCACACTTCCCCTCCCTGACTTGTCTGTGTTGTCCCTTCACCAGTAATAAAGTATTGATTTATTGGATTTTGTAGTTTTAATATTAAGGTTGTTAAACATGGTTTTTGCACAAGAATGTTAATGCTGTGCTGTGTGTTGCAGATGGTAACTTAAATTTACAACTTGATTTTTATGTTAGATTGTGAAGCATTTAATGAAAAGCTTAAAAAAAATCTATCCTGAAACAGGGAAGACTGGTCCTTTTTTTAAAATTCAAATAATTGGTCTTGTTCTCTTTTTCATTTTTATACTAAATTTAGAAAGTATAGACAGTTTATCAGGATATCTTGCATTTCCTTTTTAGCAATAGGAAATCAGTGGGAAATTCTCAATTATTTTTTTCTATGAGAAGTCTAATTCATTTTGCTTTTAACTAGAATTGGGTCTGAGTCAGAATACTGGATCTCATTCCAGATCTATAATCCCTCATGGTTCAATGAGGTGTTCTAATTTGGAGTTGTGGTTTAATCTATTATAAACATTGGGATCATTTGTAAAATGTGGATCTAGATCTGTGTCTGCATCTCAGACATCCACAAATTTCAAGGGTGTTCTGAACCAAGTGTATGATTTGGTTCCTCCTTTCTTTCTAATAATAAAATACTACTGATAATTACATGCTTTTGTATGTCGGTATTGTTATTTGTATGTTAAAATCCCTTTGTTCAGGTTTGTTAGCGGATTGTCTTCTGTTTAGGAAGAATCTTCAATAATTGACCTGTGCAAGAAAACAATATTAACATAACTACGGCATTTAGAGAAATGGGCAAAGACTGAATTCTGGTGACGTCCAATAAGCTAAAAACGTCTCTTCAGGCAGGGAAAGGATTGGTGTGGGGTTTTTTTTTTTTTTTTTTTTTTCTTAGACCCACTTACCGAACCTAAATAGAAAGAACTTATTTCTATAAAAATGGCTTTTTGGAAGCAGGAATTCAAGCATTTATTCTTTAGGAAGCCAAATGAAAGTTCTTTAAGGAGAACACCATCATATGTTAAAATATTTAGCTGACCATCTTTAGAATTAACAAACAAGAAGAAAGGCACTGAGATTTGACCAAAATTAATTTATGGCATTTCTAGAACTGAGACTTTCTGGCATATGCTAGGAAAAACTTGATTCTTATATTGCGTTGTATTATATTTTGCTAGAGTACTGTTATTTGTTATTACTTATTGCTTTGTTTCCTAGGGGGATTTTCCTTCTTGCCTTTAAACTTGTGAGTTAGGTTCCTCATTCATTTTCTAGTATTGCTTCTTAGAAAATTTCTTGTTTTTCATTCCTTCTCTTGGAACAATAGAAATATTGGTGGTATTCTCATTGATTTTATCCCCTAATTTAAAAAAGTAAATAACAGGCTGGATTCTCACTTGCATCTGAGTACTGCTTGGCCCAGAGAACTGGGAAGTTGAGCCAGGGAGCCAGTTATAGCTCCCTGATCATGTGGACTGGTTTATACAAAGGGACAGGATTGTGAAGAAGAACATGACCCAATACAAGCTGCATCATTTCAGATGACAGAAATCATTTCACCAATCATGGAAGTGCAGCCAATGCTGCAATAGAATGCAGAACCCAGAATGCACAACAACATTTATAAACTCCCAAACAGTTGAGAATAGGTAGAGGAACAGAGAAAACTCCAGTGAAAATTAATGTAGGCACAATATTAATACTCCAACTGTAATCTGGGCAGAACAGTGCTTTGAAGGGTTTCTTTTCAACAGAGTTGCGGTGTTTGTTTCTGCATCATTTGTGGCTTAAAAGATTGATTGTGTCCATACTAACTATCCCTAAGTGTTTACTTGTAGTTCTGCACTGTGACCGTTTTAGTGCTCTATCAAATTGATTCAGCAGTAGAGTTCTCGGCTTGTCTATCTGAGAGTTGTCAGCAGCTGGGCATTCTGGATGACATCAAAAAGGCTTCATGTGTTCAGGGGAATTATGGAAAATATGTGCCAAAGGGAGTATGAAAATGTAGAGATTTGCAATATCACTCTAATTGCCAAGATATTATTAATAGAGTGTTCAGGATTTTGGTTTGACAGCTCATCTGAAAGATGCAACCTCTAGCAACAGTCCTCTGTGACAATATACTGGCTGGGAAGAATGACACACACTGAATTACCAGCTTCACTTAAGGTGACCACCCATCTTAAATTGGATGGGACAGTCCAAAATACACAGTTCAAGTCCTAGTCATGGGCTGACTGACTCCAGGATAGTATTTGTCCTGCATTCCCTGTGGCATTGCTCCGCGTCTGCCTGAGGCTGAGGGGTGGTGCCATCCTCTTTCCAGTAGGGAAGGCTGAGGTGGCCCTTAACTCCTTAGCCCCGGCCCTGCTCCTCCTCTCACCCTCCCCTCCCCCCCAAGGCCCAGCCCCCTGGCCACGCTAGAAGTCAGAGCCAGACCATGGTAAGAGTCCTGGGCCACCACTGGGAACCCAGGAGTCCCAGACCTTCCACCAGCCCTGAGGGACATGCCCTGGGGGCTTCTCTTGGGCCCTCCAGCCCTCCACCCAGGGCTGGTGGAAGGTCCCAAGCTCACTGGGCAGCTCTTACTGTGGCCCAGCTCCAGCTTCTGGCTGGCCAGGGAATGGGACCTTAGGGGAAGAGGTGGGCAGGGCCACAGAGGGGGCAGGACTCCTGCACATGTCTTGATTTTGCCTTTTAAAAAGCTGGTCAAACTAACTGCACTCCTTCAATAACTGGACTTTTTTCCTTAAAATGAATACTTTGTCCTGCAAATATCGTGCAATGCCTGATCCTGCAAGCTGCTGAACATTGGCATGAATGGTAGTTGTAGGTGCCCAGCATCTTGAAGAAGGCTACTTTGCCATCTCACAGGTTTAGGCCCCATCCAGAGGGTCACATAGTAAAAGCGGGAGGGTGATGAGGGAGGACTTGAAGTAATTTTCTTTTGCCTTTGCATTTTAAGTTAGCATAGCAGTAAAACAAAAGTGTTACTTGAAGTTGTTAGCTGTAATCCCGTAGAGTAAGACCAAAGTGCTATGGTGGTGATTATTTGATAGGAGCTTCCTTTCCATTTCCTAAATCAATGCATTGGAAAGAATAGAGTAATTAGGTTTGAGGGTAAATGGCAAAATCAGATTCGGGTTAGGAATTGCTGCTATTACTGATTTTTAGAAAGTCTTGGATATTATAGATTCTTTTCACTTTTACAGTGACACCATTTTCAAGGACATGATCTCCTGTTCTGACCCAGTAGAAATAATGTAATTAATATAGGAAATAATTCTGCTATTGCTTATTAAGAGTAAAACTGCAACATTGACTATTGCTAGGTTAAAAAGCTAATTAATTTGGAATTCATGACCTGGTAGCCACTTATGCATTGATATTTATAAATGCTTTAATAGCATCTGCGTTATACACACTAAAAATTCAACAGAAGTACTGTGGCTGGATAGATTGACAAAGCCATGGAATGCAGCATAGTGTTGATCAATGCATGTTGAGCTAAGGAGAGGTTTACTTATTTTATTTATTTATTAAAAAGACGTTATGCCATGAAATTTTCTTTAAACATTGTCTGAATAAACATTTTTTCCTGAGTTTCTGCCCTTTCCATATTACTATACCCACGTTAATTTAAATTCCTTTGTAATTATAAACCACATGTTGTCAATGACAGAAAGATCCAGATCATTAAGTTTTAATTAATAGCACAGACGGATTAGCAGTGGATGAACATAATCAAAGTGACTTCTTTAATCTACTTAATGTTACCAAACCATTTAATTATTTTTTTTTAAAAGAAAGCTGTTACCATTACCAATACCTGTTCTTCACCATTTTTACATTTTTGTAACATTATTTATAAAAATATGTTTTTTTGTTAATTTCCAAACAGTTATCGATGATCCTTAACTAAGTCACTTAAACACATGACTGCAGTGGAGACATTGTTCTAATAAAGTTAAATTATGTTCATTTAAAATTATGTTAAGAGGGAATTATAGTCAAAACAAAAGACTTTTAATATACAGTAAATGCTGACACTGGTTTCACACTGCTATTACAAGGCTTGCTAGCTGCTGAAATATGAAGAAAATAAGCTCCCAATTCTACAAAGACTTGCTCACATTCTTACAAAGGTTTACTCGTGTTTAACTTTATCTGCATTGACTTCACCGGCTTAATTTTAAGAACAGTTTAAGTGTGGGAGTAGTTGACTTCAATAGGACTATTCTTGTGCTTAATTTTAAGCAGGTAAGTAGTCCACTATAATTTAAAGTTAAGCACATGCATAAAATTGTGGCCTAAAATCTATAGAGATCCAGTCGTACTCTTACTGATGTCAAAAAGTGATATTATACATTAATTTTAATAATTAGACTACCATCCAGTAGACTTTTGTGTACCATTTGGAAAGCTGCTTTTCCATGATCATTCTGAATGGTATATAAAAAGTCAGCATGCTTACAGAGATGTATTATTTATTGCAGCTTGTTAATTTCTGAGAGCTGAGGTAAGCTTAGGTAAGCAGAGGCTTGCATGGAAAGGCTTGATCAAACCACTACCTAAGAACAAAGTGAGGCATGTGTTGATAACATGTTTATCTGAAATTAACTGTCAGACATTACAGATATGAATTGACAGGGAGTTTCACCTGGAAAAAATCTGATTTTTGTTATAAATCTGGTGTATAAATATAAAGTATCTTTCTCTACATTTAGGTTTTAATAGCTGTTACATACAACCTTTGCTCTTATTCAGCACATTTGAGGAAGCTATTTACTGCAAAGCATATTAATAGGGAAGTAATATTATAATTTTATGGCTACATAAAAGCAATAATAAAAATGTCACTGCTGCTTTGTGCCTCCTCTTCTATCCCTATTTTAGCTTGCTTCTGTGATGAGTACAGGGTAACCTGTTAAGTTTACAGACAATCTGAATATAAGAAAACTAGATTTTATAGAAAACTTGACCAATTTGGTTAGCAATTAACACTCTTTTAGCATCTACTAAAGATAGATCTGGTAATCCTGCAGTCTGATTTATTTAACAATCCCATCATACAATCCATTGTATAAGGGGAAGGGAAAACAACTATTATGATAATGAACATATTGCCTTTGAAATAATTATATTAAAATTCAGAGCATGAATGGATCTTTCCTGCTTTGTGTGTCCCCTGCAACAGTGCTTTACAGCTAGTGCAAAAAATCTGAATTCCTATTTATGCTTATGATTGAAAGATATTGGATTCAATTATTAGAAATTCACAACTTGGAGTTATTTGAGGTTTTGTAGGTTGAAATGCACTCTGCAGGAAAAAATTTGTTGAGATTAATTCCTTGCCATTTAATTGAGACTGTAAAAGCTAAAGACATAATACTTGTAAGAACATTTTAAGGTTTAAGACACTTAGGGTACTGTTCTTACATTTTTATTACTTGCACTCATGTCATTTTTTATCATTGATTTTTTTTTATGGTTCTTGGCCTCATCTCTCCAGATGTGTTCTATGTGAATTAGCATCAGATTTAGGGGAATCATGATGTTTAAAAAAGGGATAAGATTATACAGTCTCAAATAAGTAGGAGTAATGGACTACATTAACAAATTTCAGGTGGTTATTTTGTTTGTTTTTTTTTTGCAGTGATAACTTGAGGACAGGTTGCTATCTCTTTGTAGCATGCTATGTGTGTATATATATATATGTATTATAAAATATAAAATCTCATTATTTAATTATCTGATTTGCCACAAAACTTTTCACTGTTAAAGGATACTCATTCACAGAAAATCAAGCATTAAAGCAGAAAGTGTGTTTGAATGAGAAATTTTTTAAGCTCATAATGTCATTCTCTGCAGTATTGGGGAAGTAGACGGTGTTAGAAGCTATAAAACTCATTTCCTCATATTATAACAACATTGACCCTAGCATTTTGTAAAACAACCCCTGCATTTAACAATAACAAAAATGAACAAAGTAAATGGACTGTTCAGATAAGGAAACAAACTCTGAAGTGATACTGAGGGACCAGTTATAAGAATTCCAATTTCCTTTTGTTTGCTATCCTATAAATTGAATCTTGAAGTATAGCAATGAAGGCACCTACTGAGAATTTCATCTGCATAGCATTTAAAGAACATCAGCTAACACTCTTTATCTTATTACAGACAGCAGAGGTAGCTACTGGAGATTTTTATGATGAAAGCCTACCATGATGATGGTGTTAATCAAACCAAAATATCATGGGTAAAAACTTCAGCCACAAGACATCACACATCACAATTAAAAAGGCAAGAGAATAACAGTATAAGGAAAGCTCTTTGTAATTTCACACTGATTTAAAATATTTTTAAATTAATTTAAGTACAATAAGTTATTGTAGAAGTCTAAAACATGTTGGTTTTCATGACACTAGTGCATTAAACTCCAGTTGTTCTGACTCTACTTGTACCATTTTGATGTGGGAAAATTTAGAGGCATTTGATCAAAAGCACTCCTGTATTCACACCCTACATACTATTGTAATAATCTTTGCAAAAATATGTATTTTGAGGTTATTTAAAAACTAACAGCACGTTGGTCATCAGTATTCTTTTGTAATGTATGTACAAAATGTGTATTAAGACTTATGCACATAAGCTGAAATTATGACTACTGTGTGTTTACCAGACAAGTCCGGGGAGTGGAGAAACTGGTTTCTCAAAGTCAGAGGACAAGCTGATTCCTCTAGCCAGGTGTCATCAAAGTTGACTGGCAATTACCTGTCAAGTGGCCATTCTTTGGCAACAAAGTGGGCCAGGAACAGATAGATCTGCATTTTAGCAAACAACAATATAGAAACTCTTTCACTACAAGACTTCATATCTCCATTCTCACATCTGGAATGAACTTTATCTAGAAGTAACCATGAGGAAAAAGGGTGACTGGACTAAAAAAGTGAGGGGCAAAATCACCCCCACTTTTTTTCTCTCTCTCAATACGACCAAAGAAGACAAAAGAGCCAGTCCTTTGATTTTTAGGAAGAGATCCTGACCTGAGAATTTGGTCATTCATGTTGCTGGGACCATGTAGTAAGGATTTTACCTTGAACCAAGTTTAGCTTGTTAAAACTTATCTACCACAAAACATTTTATCTATGTTATCTATCTCTTGTAACCATTTCTGACTTCAGTACCTTAGTTTTAAGTGAGTAAAAGTATATCCCTTTATAGTTAAATAAACTTGTTTTATTTTTAATCTAAATGAAGCCAGTGTTTTGTTTGAACAGAACTGTTTAGTAACTCAAGTTAAAGTAGCAAAATATTGAATATTGACCCTGTATGGGGGCAGTGGGCCTTCAATATCTGAACTGTCCAGAACAGGGATGGACAATGCAGAACACATATTTTGTTTTTGTTTTTAAAATTTGGGACTAGGAATAATGCAGTAAGCAAGGCTGGTGGAAGCCATAACATGCCTGGAGTGTTGCTGACAGGCTGCTAGGGTCAGAGTTGACACTCAGGATGTGACTTGCATACTATTAGGCTATTTGTGAGAGGCCCAGACTGGGAGCTACACAGCAAAGCATTGCGAGGCACCCAGGGTTGTGGGGCAGGCAGTGACACAACCCCTCATTGCTCTGGATTGTACCCTAGTACTTCACAAGGGGAAACAGCCATTTAAGAACTATAAATTGAACTCTGGTTTGTGTGGGGGGCAGAGGCAAGGAGTGTTCTATGAGTTGTGTACTATTCAGAAGTTGTTGGTTTGTGTGAAAGGTCATGTGGACCCAGGACTGGGTCCAAAAGGTCATAGTGAAGGAGACAAAGTCAGGGCGACTGGTCTTTAAACTGAGTGTTGTACAAGTGGCAGCAACTTCTAGTCTCTAGCAGAATGTTAGGCCTGATTCTGCTTCCTTTAAAGTTAAAGGTAATTTTTGTCCCTGAATTACTTGGGAGCAGGACTGGGCCTTTGGAAAGTAGCAATTCACTTTAAACAGGATGTGCTGGGGTGGTGGGGTTTTTGGTGTAGCCTCAGTTATTTGGTTATAGTAGCAAAAAGCAAACTCTGCCCTATTTATGGTTTTTGGTTTTAGAGTCATAGCCCAAAACCACTGTGGTGCGCTCTATTGCATTGACTTTGTAATAATCATGGTTCTCACAACATTTTCTTCTCTATAACAACTGGAACTTTTGGCTTCCCCTCCTTTCTGGCCTCAAAGTTGAGCACAATTCCCAGAGCAGTGATATCAACCTGCGGCTTGTGGGCCGCTTTTGGCCCAGTCAGCATGTAGCTGAGGCCCATGTGACATTCTCAGGGCCATACAGGTAGTATATATATTGTGTGGATGTGGCCCATATAACACACACAGAGCTGCATATTCAACCCCCAGTGGTAAATAGGTTGGGAACTGCTGTCCCATAGTCTTTGATTTGAGGTGTTGGGGCCTCTGACCCTTCTCCCATTGTCTTCAGTAAGAGAAGGATAAGGCTCTTGGTCATGTTCCTTTGTCCCACCAGTGGTTAAACTAAATATGGAAAAACTGAGGGGAAAAAATCTTACAGATTTCTTTCCTTCTATGGCCATTATATATAATATGAGAGGAAGGAAATATATTGCTGTGTGATAACATATTCTAGGCAAAGCCCTATTTGTCCAGCTTCTATGATAGACATTATAAGCATCACTTTTATTCCTTCGTTTAGCTGCAGTTTGCGGAGGGCCAGAACAAGGCCTATGCAGCACTAGAAGCTTATTTTGAGGAAATAAGAAGGGCTGAATTGGATCAGGCATCGTGTGCTAGCCCTCTGCACAGGGATGCATTCCACCTTTTAAGAGGAGGGGGAAAAGTTTCAAGTGCAGAAGTCTATGAGAGAAGTGTGTGTATGGAGTTAGTCAGAATATAAATAACAAGAAGCTACGAGTTAGAGCTTGAGATAGAGTTGTTGGGTTTTTTTGTTTGTTTTTTTTAAAGCAGAGACTGACAATCCAAGATTGTAATGAATCAAAACAAGACAGAATACACTTTGGAATCAGTAAGCATCTCTCCACATTTATAAAGGGACATTTTTGCCAGTTTAAAGGAAAGTCAGTGATTTGATTTTATTTGACTAATTGACCATATAATTCAGATAACTTTTGTAGGCTTCATTAGGATTTAAATTTAAGCACCAACCTCAATATCTTAATCTTCACTTGAATATGAGCCCCAGTTCTATTACATAAAAAGAAACATGGTATGTCTATAAAACACATTGAATTTCATTTGAAGTAGTTCTTCAGTGGTTAGGTTATTCATTAGTTAAGGTTAAAGTACTTTGTACAACACTGATTCATGGTTATGAGCAGAGGCATGTTTCAGGTGGAAGGCAATTAATAACATTTTTACCATTTAAGCAGTGCATACACTTTACAGAAAAATCAAAACCCCTTTATCCACATTGATCATAAAGAGGTATGAACTACGTGATATACAAACAAGTATAGGAATCCCTTTATGTATTGCTGAAGTGCTGCTATCTTTTGTACACAATTAAGTACCTCTGTGATTCTATGGGACTTGACGTGACTATAACATCTATTGAAACTACAGTAGACATTCAAGGAGGCAAACTGGCAAAAATTCCCCAGGGCCTTTTTTATCATCAGGTGGCCAAGTAGTCATTTTCATATATCCTCCAAAAGAACATATCTGTAACAGCAAGGTCTCCAGGTGCTGTCTAATGAATCACCTCGGCCACTTCTTGCAGAATCTCATTTTTCTTAACAGTTTCCCTTTCAAGTGCTTTCCAAGTTCAAAGAGTTGGCAGTAATATGACTTCAGGCTTGCCACTGTATTTGTCCACATACATCCAGTAGTGATGTGTTTGGAAGTTTTTTTTTGAGCTATATACCATGTACCTGAGAACCAAGTCTGTATCACAGTGTAGAACATATTTTCCTAAAGGTTCTTTTTCAGGCTGTCTGCATAAAGAAGCTGTCTTCTTATTCAGAGGTTAATTTTCAGTACATTGTTATTTTCCTGAAAGCATGAGAATTACGGCAGGGATGGGATTTTGCTGTTCAGTTACAATAATTATATTGTCTCATAATGACTATAAAGACCTTCAGATCATAAATTCTTTAGCCAACTCTAAAATTGTAATAGAGGGCAAGACAGATGCATGCATGAACATAGCACTGCCAGCTGGTAGATGGCTGGTTGAATTATGAATGCTACTCTACCTCGATATTGGAATAAACAAGTAGTAATTGCTTTCTTTTCAGTAGTATTCCTTTCGGATTTGAAGTGGCTTTTCTTGTTTAATGCTTTGGGGGTGAGAATCATCTTTGGTTGTTGCCAAATGCTATGAAAAAACAATCCCTAAAGAAGTTTAGGTAAAAGCAGGATGATTATTTTCTGAGGTCTAGCCTCACTATAGTGGAATAGGGGAGGCATGATAATGGCTGCTGGTGGATTGTGTAAAAGAGTGTTTCCTCAGTGTTTCAGGAAACATTTTTTTTGTTGGGGCCAGCTGCTATAACTCAATTAATTAAAGGTGTGACTGGCAGAGAGCAGCACTTGCAGGTAATAATGAAATTTTACAAGCCAAGAATTTATGAGAGAGAATCCCGAATTTGATTGATTTTTAAAAGAATTCTTACAAGAAGAACAATTTAAATGAAGGATTGAAGACTGAAGCTGAATCAATGGAAGTTGTTTTTTCTGAAAAATTGATGTATTAAAAAGCATGTTGAAAAACAAATATGACTACTGGGTATTAAGGATGGAACTGTACAGGTTCCATATATGTTTGTTCTTTCTGTTGTGAGCAATTTTGAATGTGAACTTGTATTACCCTATCTTTAATCTACTTGTTTTAGTGGAGAAGGGATTCAGTATCATATGTTCACCTACTGGTCCTAACATAGATAGAAATTCAATTGGATCCAAAGATTAAATGGTAAGTGTAGGACTTTAATTGTGGCCTTTTTATCCAGCACAGTAGAAGTATTGTAGTTGTAAACATAATTAGACAGAAAAAGGTCTTCCTTCTTGAACAAAGAGTAGATATAGTCCTGGACTTTGTATGACTCACCCCAAGATGTTGAATAGTTGATGCTTGACGGAAAAGTTCTCCATCGAAGAGCAGTACTTTACCCCACAAGCTGCATGTTTTTCCGTGTTTAGTATTGTGGGTTGTTTTCATTACTATTATGTAAAAAAATCTTTCTGAATCCAAAATATTCTGGATTTTGATATGATGAATAGAAGAAGTTGACGAGGAACTATTTCAGGCTGGATTTGAGCTGTTTACCAGCAGAGGCACACTGGAAGAGGTCTTCAGAGAAGTCATGCTGTAGAAGAAATTCCCAGGAAAAATTTTAGCTGAGCAGCAAAATTCCTCTTGGTGTCTCTTTTGGAAAGCATGCCGCAGAATCAGCACTGAAGCCACAGCAAGTGGCATGGCATGCACCTCCAACTCCACGTTGGCTAGGTGGAACAGCAGAATAGAGAGAAGGGAAGGGCTGTAGCCCTACCCTAAGCTGCAGACACTAGCAATGAGCAGTATATATGCTCATCAGTGAAATATTGTCTGGGCTGTGTGGGGATACAACATAAGAGGCTCCTTGTGACCTTTACCCCATTGCTACTCTATATGTAACTGTCTCATTTAATTTAGAATTGATTTTGATTAGTGAATTGATTGTGTATCTTCAAATAATAAGGGGTGGCAGCTATGCACATTATTGTTGTCTACTATGATAATAGATAATGTATGCTATAAACTTCAGGGAACTTTCTGGAAACTACTCAGAAAAAGAGACTGAGAAAGCAGGGCAGGGCCTAATCCTAAACTGCACCACTGATGCATTAGAGCTTTGAGGAGTCGTGTCACCTCCCTGCCTCAGTTTCCCTGTTTTTCATGTGAGGATAATAATTCCTGTTTATCTACCACCTAGGAGTGTTGTATGGATTAATCAGCAAATGTCCATACACATCATATAGCATGTTCAATGTGTTTATTATTGATTTATATAGTATCACCCCCTCCTTCTGGTGTTGAATGTAATTTATCCTGGATATGTGAATTATTGCTTGATTTCATACAAATACAATTTTAAAAGCTGTAAAACTGAGACTGATTTGGCTCATAAATATGTGGGTTTAGATTTAAACTTGTTACTGGGGAGTTCTGCAAAGCTATCTAATTGTGTACTAACTTCTATTGACTAGGGCTCACTACTAGAATAAAAAATTCTTCACTGTGGCACAATTAACACCTAAATGAGAGACACTCTTCTTTAATAAACCTCTTTCCTCTCTTTATGCTCAAGATTTACCCACAGTATCCCATTTTTAGGGATAAGCAATTCCCTTTTAATCCAAGTTAAATGAATCTCAAATTCCATAAATGCTACAGGAAAAAACAAAAAGAAACAGGCAATTTAGCCCTATTTTGTATGTAAAGCCTCATACATTTACAATACTATATCGATTTTTTTATAACGACTTTGGCATCCTCCTAAGCAAAGTAACATTATTTAGGGAAAAACAGAACAGGAGCAGAAATAGCCTATATGACCTACATCAAAGTTGGCAGTCATCATCCGATGTTTCTCAGCATGCTATGAGTTTAGCTCAAAGCAAAGTAAGATTAACAAAACATAAAAACCTCAGCTGCCGCCAGTCCTTTTTCCCCATAGAAGGACATCCAGGTAAATAAATGGCTTTCTTGCTTTAGCTGGAAGTGTTCCTGTGTAAGCAAATAGAAAGGAAAGAAAGCGAAGTACTTTGTTTAAGGAAAGCTAAACATTTGACATTTTTAAGCACTGCTGCTATATCCGGTTTGGATGGTGCAGAGGATCTTGTGCTAGTCCTCCACACTAGAGCTCCCTGGATGATGACCATTCTGATTTGTGGCAATTTTCACAATTTTGAAATTTGTTTTTGTTCAACACTGGAATGAAAACGAAACCTTTGGAACGTTTTCCCAAAAACAGAATTGTGTCAAGGCAGCGGGTGTCTGACCTGATGGCTAGGGCACTTGGAAATCCAAGTTCAAGTCCCTGGTCTATCTGATTCATTGTAGAATTTTTCATCCCAGATGACTCCAAAGCAGGTGGGGGGAATTGCAACTGGGTCTCTCATTTACAAGGCCAGTACTCTAACCAGCCAGCTGTAGAATTTCACTTGCTCACTCTCTCTCGGAACTAATCAATCTTTTTACCAGTTTCCACAGATTTTTTTTATTGTTATGTCTCTAAAATGTTTTGGTTTTCACAAAACGGTGTGTTTTGCTGAAATTTCATTTAGGTGAAAATGTTCCAACCAGCTCCATTCTATTCTACAAGAGAATTTCAGTAATTTTGTCACAAAGGTCCCATAATCCAGATGCTCCTTAATCTAATCCATTGTATTTATACCAGTAGAGGTTATAAATTTCAGACTACCCATTCTTCAAATCAAGCTAGGATATTACTTATTCATAGCATAAGAGATGTGTTGTCAACATGTTAAAAAATAAAATGTGAATACGTTCTATAATGATTCTAAAAATCTAAAGTTGTGATTACCTATTTTTGCTTGGTCTATATTGGCAGCTATGTGGGGTACTGTGTTTAGAAAATGCAAAGTGATATTTAAGGCTGTTTAAACTGTGCTCATATTTGAATATCTACTTTCCTTCCATTTTTTATTTCCTTTCTTTAAATGCTTATGGTTAATTTTACCTCTAATACTCTTCATCAGAATATTAGCTGAAGGCTAGAATGTAGGAGCTTCAGTCCTTCTGCTATGTGGACTAAATACTCATTGATTTAAGGGCTTTGCTCATTTAAGACCTGATCTAAATTCACTGAAGTATGCCCTTTTAGCATCTTTATTGAGATAATCATGTGCTTGAGTCCCAGTGGGACTTAGGTGCTTGCTTAAAGTAAATGGAGTCTTTTGATTGGTTTGAATGAGTTTTGGATCAGACCTTTAGTCAGTTTCTCAGTAAAGGCTGAAGGATCAGACCTTTAGAGTTTGAGCCTGCCAGATGCTTATACTGTGGCCATGTTCCACAAAACCATTGGGCCCAAATTCAAGGACGGGTGTAAAGCATGTGAGTCACATTAAGTTATGCATGGTATAATTAAGTCCACCCCTCTGCAGGAAGCAATCAGGGTCTACAGCATGTGTTTAATATAATTACTCATGCACTTCACGTTAAGCATGTGCTCAAAAGCTCTGGAGGATCAAGCCCAGAGTGCTTGGCATCTTGCAGGATTGAGCACTTCGTTCCCAAGCTGACAATACACAATGCTAGTGTTAGGTGCACAAACACAAATAGATAACAGAAGATGAGCAAACTCAGAATAGTTCAGATAGATACAGTATTCGAAAATAGACATTTTAAAAAGATAAATACATACTTTTATATTTATTAAAGTAATTGATGCACCAAATTGTGCACATATGTGAACTGAGTAAATGTAGGATCTCAATTTTGTAACTGTAAATTCAGCTCACCTGCCCACTTCCATTTTTTTTTATTCTCAGTCAACATGTCACGTGTAACATTAGACCCTGATCCTACAAATACTTGCACATGCAAATACCTTTATAAATGTCAATAGTCCCATTTAAGCCAATTTGACCATTGGTGAGAATAAAGTCACCCGTATTTGCAGGATTGAACCTTAGATTGAAAGCTCTCCAGGAAAAAGATTGTGGCCCTGATTTTATTCTTGCTTGCACCAGTTTTACACAAGTGTTATTCCATCAACATCAGTGGTTACTTCTGATTTAAGTAAAAAAAGAATCCAGCTATGTCTACAATGTGCCACAGTGTGGACTATGAGGGTGTAAAGTGCAAAGCACACCAAAGTAGCATGTGCCATCTGTAGATGCTGCAAACAAGGTACCTACGTTAATGCAAACTAGTCCTCTTTCAGACAGGACTACATGAATGTGAACAAGATATCTTGTAGTTTGTACCAGCAGTGTCCACGCAAGGCAGTTAGCACACAGTGCTTTGATGTGTCTGCAGTTCACTTCCCTATCATCCTCACTATGGCGCAATATAAACAAGGCCTTTAGTTCTCCATCCATACTGTAAAATATCTAGCATTCTTTACAATTAGGTAACTTTCAACTTTTCATTTGTGAAATGCAATCTGAGGGTTTATAAATTGAAAGAGTAACGCTTTTTTAAAAATAAAAAAGCAAATGTGAAAAGTAGTGACAAGTGAGGTGTTAAAACCACTCAAGTGGTATTAAAATGGGAAGGCCAGTAATCTCATCTGATGAAAGTCCAGTAACGAAATATTTGTTTTTTAATAGTACTTGCCAGTGGATTTGGAGTCATACCCTATAAAAGCAACAATTTTAACTGCTGTTATACGTAAATGATAGAAATTCACCCATGACAGCATGTTGGCAAAAGTGGAAATTTGGCAGTATGACATCTTTTTGTTTTACATTAATATGTGTTTTTGTGATTAAAGATGATGATTCCTTACAAGGACATCTGGTCATTCGAGACGTCTTAAATTGTAGGATTTTGAATTAGAGTTCATAGGAGCTCATTGCCAACTTTCAGATGAGACATAAAACCAATCTTCTGAATGCTTGTATTCCTTAAAGAGCATCAGATGCTTTTTTGGAAGAGTAGTGCTGTAAAGCACCCGGTATGTTAGCTGAATTTCAGTTTGGAAAATTACAACACACTTTTATTTCAACAGACTGTCATGTTTTTTACCTCCTGTCCTAGGTACTTAAGCATGTTCCTAATTTAGCACTGATTTAGAGCTAAACACATGCTTTATTAGGGCCCAAATCTATTGTTCTATCCTGTTAAACAGTTGTCACTCTTTACCAGAGGTGGCAAATTAACTTTTGATATAAAATAAAACAACACTTTAGTGTAACATTGAGGCTATGATTTTAGATATTTAGTTCTGGAAAGTAAAAACTTATGGTTCTCTTAGTAATGTTAACTCAGTCGTATTGCACTTCCTCTCTGTATTATGGTACGCGTTTAATAACATAAATTGAAGACTTTGATCCATCAAACACTTAAGTACATGTACCAGCTTTACTCATCTCAGTAGTCCAACTGACTTCAAATTTGAGTTGTGTGCTCCCAAATTAAATAACTTCCGAGTGCAGATAAAGGGTGGGGTTCTTAAAAGCTCACAGTATTGTCCCAGTTCTGCTCCTACTGAAGTTTAGGGTAAAACTCTACTTAACTTCCAAGGGAGCACAGTTAGAATGCTGAACACTTCTCTTAGAATGCTGAACACAGTTAGAATGCTGAATATCTTACCATTACATGACTTGGACATGGTTTAACATTTTTTTTTTTTTTAAATTCACCCGTAGGCTGAGACAAAACCTTAAAATGTTTCAGGCTAAGAGGTGTATTTCAGGGAAAATTAGGATGAGCATGTGAAAGTGGGGATTGTAATGTAACGTACTATAGCAGGCACTACCAGGCCTATATTCCACCGCTATAACAGTTTGTCAAGCACTGTGATATCCTTCAGGATAAAAGGCACAGTATAAATGTAAGATCATTATCATTACGTTAGTAATAGGGATCCAATTAGGAAGGAATTGTTTTTCCTCCTTGTTGCACCTTGTAATTGAGTGTAACATCTTTGATAAGATTTGAATTAAATGCCATGCTAAATTCTGCAGGTTTTGTTATCATGAAACAAATAAGTATTTGTAACCCGTCCGTGCCCAGGATAGCCCACTGATAATGCCAGGGTCAGGGCAGGCTGTAAAAGGAGAGCGAATTCTCCCAGCACTGGTGGGTGACACTGCAGTCAGACTTCCCAACCAGCCACAAACAGTGCTTCTGATTCCCCCACTCTGGTTATCAAGAAGCCACTGTGCAAATACACACAGCCCCCTTTACTGCATTTCAGTCTCTGGCTCCCAAACTGACACTAGGTCCAGTAAAGAGACCAGTTGCTTTAACTCTATGCTCTTTACTAAAAGATTCCCTCTGATCCCAAAGGACCAGCCACAGTACCAGTTTACTATAAGTTTGGATCTTACCCAAAATACCACGCTGCCAGCCAATCCTTTAGTAACTAAAACTAAAGGTTTATTAGTAAAAGAAAAACAAACAATAAGAGAAGTGTTAAAGGCTTAAAGCAATCAGATACATACAGATGATTTAAAAGTCCATATACATCAGTTTCTAGAACAATTGTGGAGTTGCAGGCTCGTATAGTTCCTCTGGTATACATCCAGTACCTGGATGGGTCTAAGTCCTTCAGTTCAGTTGCAAAGTGTGTTAATCCAGAGGTGTGTCCGCAGCTGGGCAGGAACAAGGACACAAGGCAAAGACCAAGACGAAGACAAAATGGTTTCTGTGGTTTGATCTTATATATCCTCTGTTACTGGCCATGTGGCTTGTCGAACTTTACTGGAACCAAAATGAAGTCCATAGTCACATGGGCCAATCCTGGTAACTCTTCAGGTATGCCTTTAGTTTCTTCCCGGGCCTCTGGCTTCTGATAAGGCCTTGAATGGGCTATTAAGCAAGCTATTGTCCTGCCGCCTCTCTGTCTGGGGTGTGTCTTCCACAGCACAGTTTGAAATACAGGGATATCAAAGATCTCCATAACTTTCCTTACACATATTACACATGAACCCAAATATTATCATCTTATTCAGCATATCATAACCTTTCTAACAGTACCTGACATGGTATGTCTTACATGAATCACTATGATTTTGACATATTAAGGTCAAATAACACAAATGCCCCCCCCTCCTAAGGCAGCCCGCGTGACAGTATTATATATATATTTTTTCAAATAAACTGAAATAGACAATAATCCTGCCACCAAATCCCCATAGAAGTCAGAGGGGCTCTGCATAGACAGAGATCTACCTGTATCGATCCTATGTGTTCCATGCCATAGTCTGGATAGCTGACAGAGATTTAGTATTTCTGTAGTATATCTGCATTTTATTAAAGTTATTTGTTAAATGTCAAAATTTCACTCAAATGGACACATTGCAGAGCTTCTGACAGAAAATATGAATATGAAATAATTCTTTTTCTTATTCTTCACATTTAAATGGTATTTGAGTACATCTGATATCTACTGAAGATTAAGTGGAAGTTGGCCTGTGTATCCATGTGAGATCAGAGCTGAAAAACTGCTGTATGAGTAGAACAGAAATTATTAGTAGATGGACATTTAATAGCTATACAAGTGTATCCTAAAGAGCCTTACTAGATAGAATAGCTGCCTTGTAATTGCTGACTGCTGAGTAGCTGTAGGTTTACAATCATGAATGTTTATCAGAGCTTCCATTGACTCATGCTCATTGTGTTTATTGATTTGCCTAATTACTTTCTAAGAGAGAGGTGTAAACTTGTGATACCTAAACTACTCAGA
The DNA here is from genome assembly GCA_007922155.1 of Mesoclemmys tuberculata. Lineage (NCBI taxonomy): Eukaryota > Metazoa > Chordata > Testudines > Chelidae > Mesoclemmys > Mesoclemmys tuberculata. The sequence goes on from ML675601.1 coordinate 86,799,992, forward strand.
GCTGAAAATTTTGGAGCTTGTGTGAGACCTAAACAAATAACATGCATTTTAATGTACTCCACTGGCATGAATCACGCTAAGGGTGCAATGGTGGTTCGGGAGTGCATTCGTTATATCATGGGAATAAAGACTACAGTGGGAAGTTACTGTTCTGACTCATCCTGTGGCTTTCTAGAACCATGGACTTGCCCTATCTTGGATAAGAAAGAGCTCTTCTATGTGCTTTCCGCTGCTGAGGCTTGATGAAGCACCTACATTAGGCAGTAAAAAATGCTGCATAGTTGACAACCCACTCCCTACCTACATCGCAGGGGTTTTCTCTGCCCCTTTACATTTATTTGATTATTTTTCAAAAGTTTAACCATTGTGAATTGGGCACTGATCCATCACCTGTTGATGGCATAAGACTCTGAACCAATGGCAAGTTCAAATCCAAACAACTATGGAGATGACAGGCTTCTGTGGATGGCTCACAATATTTTGTTCCCTGTGGGTTTCATTTGCCTCTGGCTACTTCTGCTGTTGGTACCTCAAGGTAATTTCATTCTCCTTTGTTACTTTTGCATTAAAGTATTTTGCAGTGGTAGCCAGTAGTTTGCTCTGTCCCTTGTGCGATAATTAACTATTTAGTTTGGCATTTCTACTAAAACCATTTCCCAAGGCGTGTTAGCTGCCACAAGTAGATAGTTCTTAGAAACCATAGGAGACCTATTCTTTGAATTTGAACCTACATCTAAGACCGTCTATTAAAATGGATGGAGCTGCTCTTAGAACAAAGATACAGGCGCATTCCCATTCACCCTTTAATTACATCAAGACTTTTCCATGGAGTACTTCTGCATGCTTTCTTCCATCTATTTGTAAATTATTTTGTGGGCAGATCTCATTCTATAAATCCAGAAAAATCTGGAACTTTTCTCTAATTCAAAGGTACCTGGATAAGTCTGAGAGATCTTACTAAATAAAAGCCAGACGTGTATTTTTGGGGTTTCTCAGTGCAGTTTCCTTTTTATTTTTTTCAGTTCTCTGTACCAACAATATGTGATTCTGATTGGCATGTGGATGAGGAGTGATGAGGAAAGTTAGCCCCTCCTTTTAAAGGTTTGATTGGTGGAATCATGCAGGACTATCAAATAGTGCCTTAGTAATCATGCCTCCTAGAACACGCATTATCTCTGTAAGGCACTTGACTAGCCCCCAGCACTGTAGTAGCTGAGTGCTTTACAGTCAGCAATGTATTTGTTCTCACAAACACCCTATGAGGTAGAGAAGTATTAAGAATTCCTATTTTACATATGGGAAGCCGAGACTCAGATAGGCTGTCTTGCTCAAGGTCACATAGGAAGTCTGTGGTAGAGCTGGGAGTTGAATCTATGTCTTTCTAGGCTAGTGCCCTAACCACTGGACCATCCTTTCTTATGATGCTCTTTCTGAGATTTAGCAATTCTTGTGTTCAGCTTTTACAGAGATTAAAAGACTATATCCTATTTTTCTCTTAGTTAAGCGTCAACAGAGAGGAGTAGATTCACCTTTAGCCAGAGAAGTAGGATTGGGATGAGGCTGTAAGGTTACTTATCTAAATGAAGAAATAAGGGGTACTAGATATGAGGAATTTTGATCATGGGACAGCTGAAATCTCCACCGAGGGAACAGTTCCCAGAGAAAAGGCAATCTTGGCTGTTTTGCACTGCAAATGCATTCAACAAGTTTGAAACTTACAGTTAAATAGAAGATCACTGCCTGCTAAAGTTGAGTCTATAGCCAAATATCTTATTTTCATTACATTAAGGTCAAAATTTTTAAGAGGATACTCATTTTGGGTGTGTCTATTGAATCTGCAGGCATTTAGAGCTTCTGAAAATTTAACCCTCCTAATGTCTCCAAAGGTACATTTACGTTGGAAGTGTGATTGCAGCTTCTGCAGGCATTCCTGCACTCTCTTTACTATAGATAGCACAGCTAAAAATAGCAGTGAAAACACAGTGCATGGACAGGGGCTGTACAAGCCTGCCCTAGATAGGTCTTCATGTCCTAGCCTATGCTATGGTTTGGGCTGCACTGCTATTTTGAGCCATGCTAGTTAGATTAAAGATCTCTTGGGTGTGTCAACACGAACTGTAATTAAACCTCTGACTGCAGCATAGATGGACCCTATGGGAACCTAAAGTGTGTGACTTTTCAAAATCTAGCTGTAACCTATTAAGAAATGATTATAGTAGAGTGGGGGGCACCACAAGGAATATGATAGAGTTCACTTTGAGACATACCCTAGAAAAGACAGTGAAGTGCCACTATAATTGTTCTGGCTAACAACAAATCATTGCAGGAGTAAAGAATATGACTTGTGGTAGCTGTCCACTGTCTCTGGAGCTCAAGTATTGCCCTTGTAAAATCATTGTTTACCTCTGAAATCAAGAGTTTTTCACAATGCACCAACACATTTTGTATTAGCGTTAGGGTATGCAGAGGCCGGAAGTTCCAAAGAATGAATTTCACAATTTATGTATAGTTTATAGTCAGCACCGTGCTCAACCCTTGAGACAAAGGAAACACAGACATGTTCAGAATAACAATTGGGAAGTGGACAAACACGTTGGCATTATTGTCACAGCTCGGTGACGGTTCCGCAAACTATGCCTCTTAGTCATTGCAATGATTTTCAAACACAAATTGCTATAGACTGAATCTCTACGGTTAATGAAAATCACAAACTAAGACGTGTATGGAGAGGCGACTTGCCTTTCTGTAATGAAAGTGAGAGCCACCTTCTCCTTATAACGTTGTTGTAATAACTCTGAAACTGGGTTTGGCAGTAGTGCCTAAATGAGCTGGATGCCCAAATCCCAATGAAAGTCAGTGGCACACCTAACTCCTTTGTAGTCCCCTGAAAATCCCAGACTAAAACTAATATCTTATCAGTTTGTTCTCCAGCTTCAGCTCTGGCATACAAAGATTTTACAGTCCCGAGATAAAGGCATCAAGACATCTGGGAATGCAATGAACTTCCATTCCCTTGCTAGGCTTTCTGGCTCCACACAAGAAGCATTCACATGCTATATTGATAGATGCTATAGAAAACCATAATATAGGTAGAAAGAACAATTCCCCGGATCCCCAAAGGAAATGGTAATCCCTTTGCTTGCTGAGGGGGTAGACTGGTGCTAGCAGGAGAAATATGAGGAAACTGAGGTTCAGATTCCTTGAAAGGACAACTTCAAGTGCAAATGCAGAAGTTACTCCATTTCCAGTCCCTGAGAGCCAAACTGCAGGGTTTCATTTCCAAACTCTTTTGCAAATGAAAATTGGCATTCTTCACACAGACCGCTTTTTCAAGTCTTTTCCTGCTTTTACTGTCCATGATGAGGGTCGTTGATGAGTGATGTAAGATGGCTAATTCATATCAGTACCTTCTTTTACATACTGAATTTACTGATGCATAGCTTATCTCAGACAGGTATCATTATTTATTAATTTCTTAGCCACCAAGAGACATGCGGCATGTCCTACATATGGTAGAAATAATTCAGTAAAAGCAAAATCCCTCAAAAATCATTAGTTCTGATTCAGCAAAGCATGTAAATATGTGCTTAACTTTAAGTACATGAATAATCCCGGTCTATTCCACAAAATACATAAGCACATGCTGAACTACACAATATGAATACATAAGCAAAGCAATTCTTCAAGTGCTTTGCTGAACGGGAGCCTTAGAAAACCACAATATAAACATGTCTATTTGCAATTCAAGCTTTTGTTTTCTGGGGGTTGTTTTAAGGAAAAATTGGGGGAGGGGAAAGGAAGGTTGACAAGGCAAGTTCAGGAAATTATAGCCGCCTACCCCCCAAAAAAGGCATGAGCATTGTCTGATATCCCCAATAATCTTTACTTTTGCTATAATGCTGCAGATAACTGGAAGTGTACTTTGGTTTTGCTAACATTAGAATGTTCGCCATGCCAAAGCCAATCCTCTCAAGCATAACTTGATTACTTTATTTATTTTTAAGGTACTGTTTTGTTTTGTTTTTGTATTATACCTTGGTAAAGGGAGAAATATCTCAGGGGAATTTAAGATCTTCCTGAGAATTAAGTGGTCTGGTCATTTCTGTCACCACAATGGCTTTGTTGAGTGCCTGCTCTGTGCTAACCTTCTAGGGAAGCTAGTTTAGCTTAGCAGCTCATAAGGTCCTAGATAAAACACCCAGCTGTATCAAACATTCAAATATTTCCAAAGTCATGAGTATAATAATTTTTTAAATTACAGAATCCACGACTCCAGCCAGAGAGAAACAGAGCTGTTAATAACCCATGCACAACTTCAGATGGTACTGGAGAGTTCGTACTCAATGCAAGCCCAATTTTTGCTTGCCAGAAAAGTTGGAATACTTAGGATAAAACATTCATTTATAGAGAGAAGTGCCTACAGTAGGCAGATGTGGAGTGTGTTCTGATTTTGAACAATGGGAATTTATGAAATCATGTCAGATGTTAAACCTTTAAAGGAAAAAGTACCAGTGAAAGCAACCCTGGTGTCAGTGCAATCACCTTTTAGTCGTGTAGTCGTCAGCTGCATGTATATTGGCGCTCATTTGGATAAGGATAGAACACTGAGCTATGGGACCTCAAGCTATGTTTATCATACTGTAGTTATACCACTTCCGTTTGAGGCACGTTTAGTATAGCCTGAGCCTTCTCACAAGCTGCCATACTGTAAGTAGCCCAACCAAACCTAACAGTATGGCAAAATCCTACTTAATTTATGAAATAACACCAGCAGATATATGAAAGTACAAACCTGTGAATGCTGGTTTCTGAAATGGTATAACTAATGTCAGGTATTTAAGCTCTTTTTGGTATTTATTGAGTGTGTTTGTAGAGCAGCTGGGAATGTTGTTACAAACAGATGAGCGCCTCTGAAATGACTGATGTTGTGAAGAAGAAACATGGAAGCCTTTTAGCCAGAGGAGGCTGCTGCTATTGCACATGCTGATGTAATGAGCTCAATCCTGATTCCAGTGGAGTCAATGAGACAACCACCAATAGGAAAGGAGTTTGGTGTGACAATGACTAGCTGAAGGTACATGAGGAGAGTACAGATAATACTACAGGAATGTATACATATTTCAAAGGGAGCTATATTGCTTCGTTGGCAGGATTCAGGGATATTTACTCATTTATCTATATACAGAATGTAAATATAGCTGAAAAAATAACTGTAAATATGGGTCTAGGTCTTTCATTGATTTGCCCCTCGCCCACTCCCCTGGCCTTTTTATCTTCTCTTTTCTTGTCTACTGATTTCTGTGAATCTCCCTCTTGGCTAATGAACATAGTTGAAAAAGAAAAGGGGAAGTTGCTGGACTAGAAGTTTTCACCATCTCATAATTTTTGTCCCAGTCTACACTCTTCATTTGCCCAGCCTGGAACCAATGATCATTCCCATTCTCAGCATCAGTGACTTGACAGCACCTTCCACTAGTCTCAGTGATTTCTGGTGCCTGTCATGGCCTACTTTTTGCTGCTGTATTTTTAAGATATATTTTCCAACCATGGGTCAAATAGTCCTTACTCAGACAAGCATACATTGACTAAGTGGGAGTTTGCTTAAAAGTAAAGGCTGAGTAACAGCCAAAATATTTGGTCCTGTACTATATTAAAAATATACAGGTAACATTCTTGTCATGGAAACACTTTCTTTTCTCATTGTTTTGTTGTTTTTTTTTTTCTTATTGGTTTTTAATGTTAATTCAGTAAATTGGTCCTGCTGGACTATTCCCATGCATGTTGTTTGAAGGCTGGGCTGTTAGGCTGTAGGCTGTCTCCTGCAAACATGCTTTCCTTTCAGTTACATCTTTACAGAGCGAACCATATTCAGTTTAATAAAAGAGAAGGTATATACTTGAAAAACTTCATTAAAAGAGTTAAGGTTGAAAGATTGTTTTTTAGAGGAGTCCAGCTATCACCCAAGGATAACTTCTTTACAATTCTACAATTTGATTTAAAAAAACTCCCCCAAAACAAGAGTTTCTGGAAACAGTCAAGGGATCAAGTGAGATTTCCATTGCTTCAAGCAGCGCCTTAAACTGAAAATGGTACAGAATTTGGTTGCTTTCATGGTAAGTGGAGTATCTGACTGTGAGCATCCTTGATCTGCAGTGGCTTCTTGTGGGGGGTTTTGGATTCAACTTATAAAGTCTTCAGTGGTTTGACATCCCAAAGATTTACAATTCACTCCCACAATTTGTCTGAAATAGTCAGAAGCCAATGATCTACAGAACATGCTGCAGAGTGTATGTATTTTCTACAGGCATTTGAAAATGGTGGAGAATTGAAAGAGTGATGAATGGTTGAGAAGAGAGAATGATTTGAGACTTTAAGTTGTGTGTCTGGCTGATGATGGGTTATATTGCATTGGACCACTGCACTGTACTTAAATTTTAGTATTTTTAAATTGTCTCAAAAGACCTAGGAGTACGGATAGGTGTACGTTACAACACAGGTATAAATCCAAATAGATACATCCATAAATATAATCCTTCGTCACTCTCAGTCAACCCCTTGATTTGGACTGCTCATCAACCTTAATTTTGCCATTTGTTTAGCTCTGTCATGAAAATATGCTATTGATATATATTGTATATTTATATACTATTTGTGTTTAGCAAATATTTGAAACAGAATAGAGTCCCTGGTTCCATTAAATATGTCAGAGTTTAATATGTTGGCAGAAGTAAAAATTTGTTTCTGACTGATCTATTTGGTGCTATGTAATGTCTTGAGCATATCAAGCTTCAGTCTTATATCTGTTTAAGTGAAAACCTTATATCAGGTTTGTATGAATGTATGTAGATCTTGCAAGATTATGGTTAATTATATTGTGACACAACCGATAAGTATTTCCTGCAATGAGTAACGTTGTACTAGGGCAGTGCTAGAGAATATTGGAAATAGATGTTTATAATAAGATATGGGATTTGCGGTCTCCTGTGGCAGAACTTGACCTGGAGTATGCCTCGGACAGAGGGGTTCAATCCCTGTAGAGTGTGAACCATGTGTGATTCACAAACTGAACACCGGGAGTTGGCAGAAAACCAACCTCTTATTCTGAGCTGCACCTTTGAGAGGTGGTAGGAGCAGAGAAGCAGCCATGCCATCTGGCCAGAGGTAGCTCTGCTGCTCCCAACAGCTCTGTGAAAGGGAATGAAATGGACAGAGAGGGCTGGGACAGGGAGGAGGTGCCTAGGCAATGCACATGATACATACACGTTTTGGCATCCCCTGCAGTGTGTCCTCCCTCCCCAGTGTGTTCTCAGGGCAGGGGCCATCCCTATTTTCATCGTAAACGGAGCCAGGCACGTTGCTGACACTCAAAAACTAGCTGGATAACCTGGCTTGTGCCTGGGACCCTCAGTGAGCCACCTGAACAGAAATGCTAGTCAATACCAACCTAAAGAGCTTGACATTGATTGCAATGGGAAACTGGAATCTCAGGATTGTGATTTTAATAATACATAATAAAATGTAATTTTGACTGTTGCACTTACAACCCACCACCAGACATAAAAGCTAGATTATGACTCATGTCACAGTAACTATTATGGTTTAATCACTAGGGTGAATTACCAGAAAGCTTTTGCAGAGACTACAGTTTTGCTACAGCAGCAATATAATTATCCTTCTCTTTAGTATGTTCTTCTGAAATTACCAACTTTAATATATACACTATATAGTGGCTTCACATGCTATAAGATTGATCTCTTTTCCTGGCTATTGTGGGAGTCCTGGTATGGTTTTGTAATTAAGAAAAAACACACTGGGCTTTTGAGCTTTTGATTTTGAATTTGTCTTTAAATAAAAGCATGGTGTGTGAATGGGTATGTATTTAAATCTTTGAGTGTCTTCCTGAAGCCGCCTTTCTGAACTTCAAAAATATCCTAGATGGGAAAAGCGAACTTGACCCTGAAAGGCAGGGTGCACCTAAAACTGACAAAGAAGGATAAGCTAATTGAGGAGAGGCCATAACTTTATATGGAACCAGCAGTAATTAACTAAGAGCCTGAACCGATGTCCATTAAAGTCAATGAGTCTTTCCATTGGCTTCAGTAGGTATGGATCAAATTCTAGTGCAGCACAAGAAAACCAGTGAGAAGAAAAACATGCCACAGAAGGACATCTTGAGTAATTGAGTCTCATTAACCCTTACAACAAAACTAAAAATAAACCTCAGGGCTCTTAGGATGGTCCAGCATCTTTAGACCTATGAACCTGTCAGTTTTCTATTAAAAACTGTTTTCTGTTAAATTTTCTTTTAAATCAGCCTTTCAAGGGCTTTTCATGTACTTCTCATACACTGTTAATACACAATGAGCATTCATTATGCCAAAATTAATCTGGTAGACATTACACTTCAAATAATTGCTGCCTGCTTTAATTCCTGGTTTGTCCTTTTGTAAGCATTAATTACATATGTCAACAACAATCACTTTAGCGTAAGATAATTGCAGGTATGGAAAAAGGTTACTCTTAGCAAATATGTACTTGAAAGATAATGTCTTCATACCATTAGTTTTAGTTGATTCACAAGCTTCAAAATAGTTTGTAGTGGGGTCCCTTAGGCTTAAATACATTAATCAAATGGAATGTCCTCTTAATTTTGTGCCCCTAGCTAAAGGATTTTTGATTTTTGCAATAATTTCCATGCGAATATTTGTTAATGTTTAGGAAAAAAATACAGAAACTTTTTAGATGTTTAACACAATTTTTCTTCTACTATGTCTGAATATTACCCAATGGGTTTCATACATTGCATGAATTTTGTTGAATTCTATTACTTTTCCATTAGAGTAAATTCAATTTGTCTAATCTGCAACGATTTACAGAAGGATTTCCAATGTCAGGCAAATGGTTCAGAGGAGGTAAACTGCATCTTCAGCTTGTATTTTATGGGTTCTTGGCCTTGTTAGGTTTTCTTGTGAGTTTTCTGAGTCTTTTAAGATGAGCTTTTCTAGAGCATCCTGGATTGCAAATTTGGTTGTGGTTTGTTTGTTTGGTTTTTTAATTGATCCGTTAGGTTCATCTTAATGGAAATACCTATATCAGCATGACCCACACTTAAAAATCCTGACTCGCATAGCTGACTTGTGGCTGAAAATAAACAGTCTTCCCACTTCAGTTTCAAGAAAAAACAAAAAAGGATCAGTTCTCTGCACCAGACCCTTACATTGTTAATCTTCTCCTAGTGTTCAGCTCAGCCATTTGCACCCTGAAATACATAAGAATATGCAACTGCTATTTGGCAGTTTAAAAGAAATCTGCAAAGCAGTGTTGTGTCAGATCACTGAACTTCTTCAGTACAACGTACAATCAAATGTTGAGGTACATAATTGTGGGCATTTTTGAAGTTCTCTGAATTTTATGATACTAACTAAAATCCCAACTTTCTTTTCCTGCATATATTGGCATCAGTTTAAAGCACTGAATGCACTGGGGAGACAAGGTTTCTTCTTTGTTTTTTCCAAAGATCTGGTCAGAGACAATATCAATTATCATTTCAGTCTGATGTTGGATGTGAACTGATGTGTTAATTAGTCAATAAACTTAATTTTTGTGGACCTTATTTTTTTTGTCTAAGGCTGCCAGAGCATAAGCTTTTTCCTAGCTTGTTTGATTAAAAAATTAAGTATGCCCTGGGGAATAGAACCTACCTGCTTATTCACATCTGTCTGAAACCTGTCAGTGGTGTAGTTTGAGCATATGAAAAAGCCTGTATGAGCTACCTCTCAACTTTTTTATTTAAACTGTCGAAATACCCCAGTTCAACCTATAAAATACCAAAGAACAATATATCGATTTAAGGTAAAATGAATAGTGACAATTTTATAGAATTAATGTATGTCTGTTTATAACTTACAAATATATAAAATATCATATTAAGAGCTTCTTAGATTTCAAAGTTATGGGGGAATTCTTAAAGAAAAAAATTACTTTTATCTACCAAAAGCATCCACTGATGCAGTGCATTAATAAAACATCTAGTACTTTTTTAAAAGGTTGATAATTAGTTGTCAGCACTTAACTAATGGCAGCTGTAGAGAATATATTTTTATCTTGTATTTTATTCAGATAATATTAAGTTAGTGAGAAGCATAATTAGCATAACTAGGCCACGATGATTCATGCCATTATTGATTTTGTTGCGGCCAACTTTATACTTCCATGCCAGAATCATTTATTATTTTATGCCTGTTGGTATGAAGTACTTATATCAAATTCCTGTCTAAATGGTAACGTGTCTAAACTATAAAATGTTTAATCAGAAATGTTTATGGCCTGAGCATTTTCAGAAAGAGTATAATGAATGAAGCTTAGTTTTCTTGTTTTTGTTTTTATTTGTAAGTGTAAGGACAAGAACTGAAAATATGGCATGGTTGGCCAACATTCCAGTCCTGAATAAACTGTGTCTGGCAGCTATATTTTTTTCTGGATCTCGTTTTAAATGTGTAAGAGTACATTATGCAACTGGAAAATTATATTCTCTTATGTTTATTAATCCTAAATGTGATGCAGAATTTTTTGTTGGGATTGAAAGGGGCTTTAAGTAGAGATGTTTTCAAGGCTACATCTGTCATCAGCAGGACTTTAGTTGTCCAATGTAGTAATTCAGGGTAAGGTGGGCAGCTCCAAACACAGTCTTGTAATTGAGCCTAAGGTTCTACTGTGTCATGTGAATAACTAGATTTAATAAATGGGGGGATGATTTTTTTCAAAGCTCATAACACTTAGTTGTAGGTTAGATATTGCTAAAACAATGTTTGTGACCATTATTTGAATGCCAAATGTCTGCTGAGTTCACCCTCCCATGCTATTCATACAAATGAGATTTGGCTTATGTATGCTTTGGGAGATGGCTATTTGTATTAATACCATATTGAGCATGCACATTTGCATATATTTGTGTAAGCCAAAGTATTTGCCATTCATTCTTCACTATTCATCATTTGTTCTTTTTTTCAGAAAGTTAAAATAATCTAATCAGGGCACAAACATGCTATGTGACTAAAGTGACCAATCATACAGCACAAATACTGAATAGCAAATAGCTGAATTCAACATCCTCCAAAAAGCCCCTTGATTGAAATTTGTCCGCATTATTCACTGAATGCTGCTAATAACAAATATACATAGAAATTGGGACATGTTTAATGTTTTATTGACCGAATAAAAGGGTTACATTGTCAGTTAATGGGTTTTATTTGTAATGAATAATTTAAACAGTTTTATAGTTTAGATTGTAATGTCTGTGAGTTACGGACTCTTCCTCATGATGCAAGTCACATAGCAACTATTGATAATGAATAAATAATGGTAATAATAATAGTGTAAGAAAGGGGGTTCATAAACTTGAGAGGGACAGACAGATTTTTCACAAAATCAGCTTCTCTAGTGAAAGAAATATAGTGAGTGAAACACTTGTGCGATAGGAACTCCAGATAAGGTGAAAGGTTGACAGCATCACAAGGATGTCTGTAGTTGTGCCACAGCTTTGCATTGCAATCAAATTAAGAAAAAAGAAGAGCATTGGTAAATATTTAAATCCCACTTTATAATCAATAGTTGATCAGATTTATGAAAAAAAATTGGGTTTTGTGATAAAAGCTTGAAATTTGCCAGAGTCTTAGGTGTGACCTAATAAAGACTTTCAGTGGGCCCATCGCCAACTCATGCCATGTTAGCTGTGGCAGTCATTTTAAATTCTGAAGCATTTTTTATACTGATTGTTTATGGTATTAAACTGTCCTAGTGTGTTTTTTTATTATTTTTGTACATTTATATTCCTACTGTCTTAAATGTGCAAAAAGCTAAGATAATGAATTGTGATAGTTTGAGATTATACAAAAAAAAAAAAAGATTAAGAAATGACGTGTCCTGTAGCGTGTCACCAGACACTGGATGTTCTCAGTGTTAAACCAACGGCTCCATCTTCCACATTGATTATGGCATTATTTTGCTCTTGTGCTTGTTCAAGTGCACTTGCACAGAGAATACACTATGTCTTGGGAACTGTGAGATTCCCCTTCAGGAACTCTGTCTGGATGCATTGTGTGAAGGCTTTCCATTTATTGGAGCTGAATGGGCACCCAATGAGAATAATTAATATGATCTAATGCAAAGAACCAGGGTTACATCCTTCAAGGAATGCAATGTAGAGAGTAAACTTTGCCTGGCAGATTGATAGCACATAGATCAATATAAGTAGCTCCAGATGAAGCTGGAGTCTTCTAGTTTTCACGTGTTGCACCATTTTTCATACCTTTGGGAGCCTCTTCTTCCCTGAGACCTTACATATATTCTGTGTATGCATTTTGGAATAAGATGTACTGACTGTAGCAGTGGGCATGCCTAGTACGTGTGACATTTGAGATATTTTCAGGAAGAAATCAGCTGTTCTTGGGCCTCTTGGACCTGAACAAGGGCTTCTGTCCATCCATTATCTTCTACCCAATCTCCAATCAACTTTAGAATTGTCAATTCTAGATGAAGACCACCCAGCATAATGACAGTCTGTGCTTTCCATATCTAGCAGGCCAGGCCCACTGTATCTGTTTGGTTATGGTCAGAAAGCGCTGTTCCACAGCGGTTGCTTGCACTTGACATAGGTTTAGGTGGCGTACAGCATTCCTTGTTACACCATGGATGTGACAAATAATTGCCACAGACTTGGAGTCATCTGGAAAGACAGGAAGAAGCACAGTGGTATCTGGGGCAAAGTCTGGCATTGGCAGTTTGCTGGCTTGTAAGCTGCCCAGGAAATGTCATGATCTCCACTGAAAGTATTTAGACTTGCTTCTTGGATTACTTGTTCAAGCCACCTGCATATGTTTTGCAGGACTTGAGTAATTAGTTGGCTGTAAGTCTTTATTTCAACATTTGGAGGCATGGGAGCATTGGTTTACTTCAAGATCAACAAGAGGACAATTTTGTAAGACTCAGGAAGTGATATAGTTTTCTTCAATGAATGTGTAGTCTCACAGACCAAAGTGGGAATTCTATAGACAACTCCCCCCACTTGAGTGCTGGGATGCAGAAAATGTCATTTATTCCAGTTCCGTGGAGGGAGTCTGTTGCTATGGTGGATCTTGGATAGTGGCCTGTTATCTGTGGCCTCAGGAATGAACACATCACCATGCAGCTTTGGAGGATAGACTAGGTTCTCATCCCTGAAGTGTTGGCATGCATTGTTTGTCTTACTGGTAGAGATGACCAGCACACTGTCACAGGTGATGGACAAACGAAGCGTAAAGATAACTATTGTTGTCAGTTGTTTGCTGTGTGTGTGCTGTCCCAGTTCTGCACAGATAGCCGATACAGCAAATCACCACTGAATTACCCAATATGAAGAGAGATCTGTTTCAGTAACAAAGGCATCAGGCCAGGTTTATTGCTGGCGAAGCACGGTAAAAAGAGCCCCATATGTGCTGCAAGTTAACTTAAGACATGTATGCCCATGACAATGGACCAGCTCAGTAAATGGTGGGACTTTCCGTTCCTTACTTGGCCAGACAAAGATGCTTCCTCTGAGACCCTCTTTTATACACTGATACAAGCAAGTTGTGTATTGCCCTCCTAACGTGTCGTTGCCACCTTCTGATGTGGTAATATACTACATTGCACAGGATGGTCCAATCAAAACATTTCTATCCTTTTGTCACAACATGTCTATCCATCACATTGTCAAAACATTTCTTTGGGCAGTGAGCTTGCACCATTCCTGGTGTCGGGATATTTTGGTATCCGCTTTCTGGAATGTGCTTGCTGAGTGTTCTTCAGGACTGTGTATTTTTTCAGTACTAGCTCTGTTGTTGCACGCAGGTTCACAAGCCTGCTAACTTTGCTTTATAGCGTCGGAGTTTGACTGTTGTTTAGCTCAGGCCTCATACCTGGCCTGGTATACTAGGCCTCATGTCTCAGGCTCTTTCTTTCTGCTACAACTATTAGCTCCCTTTTTTATGTCGGCATGAAGTGTCAAAACAACAGAGAATGGGAAAAGTGATTCTCGAGTTTTGTTGTGGTACAAACTTTCCGTTCCTTTACAGTGACTGATATTACTGTTGTACTGAAAGAGTTGTGCCAAAGTAAGGATAGCTTAATGAGTGGAAACTTGTTTGGACTGAGTATTTATGTTTGGACCATCCAATACCATGGACATCCGTGCAATAGCGACAGTGCCAATGGGCACAATTTTTGCTTGCAGTGCAGTAAACTGTTTTCATTTGAAACATGTCCCTTCAGATAAATTTTACTCTTTGTAACAAAGAAGCTCTTCACCTATCCTAATCTTCCTCACAGGCTTTTTGGAGAGCTGTCCAATATCCTGGCTGAAGGCAAGGAGCACCTCATATCCTTCGTTGTGTGCTTGGAAATCTGAAATTTGTAAAAGGCTTTTAGTTGAGTGCTGTGAATGCATCTAGCCAGTGTCATCCTGACGTCTTCTAGTCTAGATATACAGGGCCTTGTGATGTCTGCTGGTTTAAAGACTGGAGCCACATCTTCATTCAGTCTTGTCTCTTCAGTTTATGCTATGAGTTCAGCAAAGGCAATCCCATGCGACATTGTACGTGTACTTTGCTCAGTTTTCTTCTCCCTGACTTTGTTGTAGAGAGACACCAAACATCTTGCATGATACTTTGCCCCTTGGGCCATTCAATCCCCTGCATTCAATTTTGCAAGCAAGTGCTTATTTTGCACCTAAAATGAATATTTGCAGACTCTATTATCCATGCTGATGATAGAAGCCTCATGGAGGTCTCCTGATGGTATATTCATTTCCCAAATAAAGCATGCTCCTTTTTCTTTATGCGGGTCACTTAAGCATGTGCATTATGTATTTCCCCTGCAATTCATTAGGGTGATCCACAGCATTTTGGTGGGGGGTGGGTTTTGGTTTTGTTCTCAATCCTTTTCAATTTGGACATGGAAATCTTGATGTAGCAAGATTTGTGCCAATGTCCATTGTGCTTGTTGAAAGTCTTTTTCAGTACCATCACCATAATATAATCTACATATGTCTATGGAAAAGGAAAGTGCATTCAGCTTATGTAAACATTTGCTACTTTCTGCTAGAGTTTGATAGCCAGATCCAACATGCTCTCTTTTTTATTCTATTTTGTTGTTGGACATACATTATTTGCTGATTATGACAGTCATGTTAAAATAGCTGCCACAGGCAACACGTCATCAGTTACTGATGCCCCCATATCTGAAAAGCTTTATTACGTCATTCCCTAAGAGAATGGCAAACTTCATGCTTTTATCACAAGCTTACAATTCTTCCCTCCCTCCCCTCCAAATTGGATCAGTTACAACTGAAGACACTAGGTAACAAAGACACCATTTCTCAGCCAGCTCTTTCAAGTAGATGCCTGAGACATCCAGCTATTTTGCAAAAAGCTGGCAGTTTACTAAGTTTTATATTTTTTTTAGTTGCCTCCAAGTTTTCATTTACCTTGTATAAAATATCCAGGATAAATAGGTGAGGTTCCAGATACCTTGATAATTAGTTTTAAAAGCCTCATTGTGGTGCTTCAGATGCCATTTATTCCCATCTTTTTCCTTTAATAATCTCTCCGTATAAAGATTACTCTAGTTTAGAACTGATGTCCTTTTGCTAATAAAAAACAGGTTTTACAGAAGTAAATAGGAACAGTGTATATACTATGCAGTAGTTAGCCAAGTAAATGTTCTGTGTGTGGGGGAGGTGTTACATAAATGGTTTGAAGATTGGGGCCTTTGATTGCAATTTCGTCTTTCAAAAATGTGTTTTATGTAAAATAAATTAAAAAAACCTGAAAAGTTTATTAGAAGAATAATTTAGATATTTATTGTTTCTTAAACCTAGATAACTATTTAACAGATTTCTATATAGCGTCAATTGGCTCTAATAAACCACATATAAATGCTCTTAATTGATCTATGAGTAACCTGGGGTCGAGGGGGGGCGGGGGAGCGCGATCACTTTTGTGTTGCAGCTTTGTACTACTGGTCAACAGTTCAAAATAGTGTTCCGCATCCCAGTGTGTACAGAACTCCAATTTCATTTTCTAAAACTCTGTCTAAAGTCTGAAGTTCCTGACACTTGCTCCAGCTCAGGCAAAGTGGTGTTGAAGTAAGCAGAGTCTGTCACAGATGAGGTCGGGTGATTTCAGAAATTTCTATCAGTTGCACAGCATCTAAAAGTAACCCATTAATTTGATTCTTACAACCTAGTTGACTTTCTCCAAATACTTAATTCTGTTAATCCCCCTGTTCTTCTCTATTGTTAGAAAATCACCCAGATATTAATCTTCATTAGCATTTGAGGGTCACTTTATTTTGTAAAAGTGAATTAATACTGCATTCTACTTTTAATTGTTTTATTTTGTAGTTAATATAGACATAAGGGTATTCAAGGGACAAGGTGGGTGAGAATCTTTTATTGGACCAAGTTCTTTTGGTGAGAGGGACAAGTCTGTCTCTCTCACCAAAAGAACTTGGTCCAGTAAAAGATATTACCTCATCCACCATGTCCCTCTAATATCCTAGGAGTAACATAGCTAAGCAACCCTGCACACAGACATAAGGGTAGTAATCTTATTTAGGGTTATGCCGGATATGAAAGTTTTATAATAAAGATGCCAAATATTGTATATTCAGATACATTTAAATTATTTTTACTTATTTATATTATGATAACATCAAAAATGTGCAAAGTATGTCCAAATATATTGGAAGACTAAGTCCCTTTTCCAAAAACATCACAATTTAAGATGAAATGGATAATTTATTCAGCCTTCGGAGTGAGGAAACCTACAGAAGATTATTCATCCATGTAGTTTTCATTATATCTTGGTGCATAATAGATTTTGTTATTCTTTTTGCCCATACGATACATGTCTAGAATAATACTGAGGTTGTTTTATAACTTTTCAGTACATTGAACGAAAGAAAAGTATGACAGCAGAAAGCATCTGATAAATTAAATTTGACATGTTTATCTATATAAAATGGATTCTGAACAGCTGGTAATTGTGAATATTTTAGCAGTCATTTTTGATGTGGAATATTGCTTCTGTACTCGACACTAATGAGATGTGAGTTGTACTTCATCAAATTGACAGTTACTTTTTTGATGAGCACATGATACATTTTTCAGAGCGCTCGTTAATGGATACACTTACCTGTGAAGACAAGAACAATTTCTTAGTTTCACTACCTAACAACAAGCTAGCATGGCTTTGCATCGAGAAACTGAACACAGAAATAAGAGGGTAAAAAAATCAAACAATCTGGAAAGACACATTCAACATTAACAATGAATAAAATCTTTGAAAAGATACATGGTCTAAGGGTATAAAAAACCCTCCAAAACAAATATTTGAAAAGCATATATGAACCTATTCAAAATAACTTAGGAAAAAAACCTTCAGTGTGCACCTTTGCTTAATGACTGGAACCTATTATAAAACTTATTTTTGGCACTACTGATTTGATAATTTTCTTGTCTTTTTTATTATTAAAAAATTAGGCCCTGATCATGAATACTAGTAACTGTGGCTCATGAGTACTCTCAATGAGCTCACAGACACTACTCACTGGTAGCTACATAAGTGATTGCAGGATTGGGCCTTTGAACGCAATTTCCCCTAACGATTTTTTTTTTCTGTTGTCCAAAGTTTCACCTCCAGTATAAATGTGATGTATAGGATATGAGGTGGTCTGGTTGCTCACAGGCCTTCAGGTGCCTGCACACATCTCAGTATGCTGGCTATAGCACTTGGGTTCTTTGAAATTAGGAACTGTAGTCACATGACTAGGAGAAGCATTTGACCACCAAGAAGTCTGCTTCCTGATCCTTCTGCAGAAATAGCAGACGAGTGAGATCCAGAATCAGTGAAGCCCTAGTGTGGATGTCTCTGTAGTAGTCAGGAAGCGCTACTCAAAGGATGGTGCATGAACTTCCCACCCAGTTGTCTGAAGCTAGAAAGGTTTCAGATGATTAGCATTAGGACTAGACAAAAAACAATAAGGCCATTTTGCAAAAACGTTTGGAGATACTGAAATTTAGGTTTTTTTCTGATACATAACCAAAATCAGAGGTTTTGGGGGTTTTTGAGGAAAAAAAGACCTAATTTCTTCTGATCCTCAGTAATGCAGATAAATAAGCACCATTCTCACCAGTCTATAGGATCTCTTATTTTTCTCACTTTAGCAAACAAATACATTGTTCACACATGATTAATAACTCTGTGTGAAAAGTAGCATTCTTTTTTTTTTGCCTAGAACAATAAAATGTAAGATTGTGAACCAATCAGTAGAAATTCTAAAATAAATACAGGGATAGTGCTTGGGTAATAAAAATGTTCAAGAATCCAACTGTAAGATGAACATGGTTCCTTCTTAGTCTCATGTTATAATGCAGGTGAGGTCTAGATACATGGATGAAAATATAATAGCACATATACCCAAACAGAGAGAGACTGCAATATTTGCTGTCTATCATAGAAGATAGTGGCAATAAGTGGAAAACATATATTTTCTGGCTTTTGATTTGTTTACTGAAAATCTAAAGCATTTTCCCCTTGCAAATCTTTATTTCCATCTTTTTGAAAAACTAGATTGCCTTAACTGGAGTGGAACATAATTTTCGTTGACTGTAGGAGGAGACTTGGCCTAGTTCTGCATAGCTGTGTAAGCAGGGGTGGATGATGTGCAGAGGTTAGGAACAGGGCCACTACATAAAACACAGAGGGACCTTTCAATATGTCTTCAATTAATCAACACATTTAGAGCCAAGGCAAGCCACAGTGCCACCACATAAGGGCCTGACTTAAGTCCATCGCTGTCTAAAATTGATTAACTCTTCAACTTTTACTAGTGTTGATATGTGCAAGTAATTTTTTCTCTATGGTGGCGTCTTCTAAAACTCATTCTAAGACAGAGGAGATCTCTGAATATCCATCCCAGTAAGGTTAATTAGACAAAAGATAAAGCTGTAAAGATTTAAATAGAGGAAGCAATACAAACTGGGACTATAAATATTTGATCATTCTTATAGCTGATTTAGAATAATCAGCAACAGCATTCCTAAAATAAGACTCAAAAGTCTTCCTTAAGTTAAAATAAGATTGGAAATTTGCTTATAAAATAGTTAAAGATCTGGCATTTTCATATCTCATTTCATAATAAAACAATCTTTCCATGTGGGAACCTGTGAAGTTGATGCTAATTAATAAATTAGAGACTATACCAAGGAAAGCTGTTAGGCTTGTTATAAATAGATATTCTGAAATTGAACCTATTAAAACAATTATGATGGACTTGAACTGGTTTCCCTGGAGCTTATGTAGACAGATCAGTAGGTTCAGATTTCTTTTTCTTTCTTTCTTGTAACTTAATTGGAATTGATAAACTAAATATATTACTGAACCATCATGCATCTGAGACAGGGTCAGACTAAAAAGGCATTCCTGTGCAATTGTTTTACTGATCACTTAGTGAATTCTTTTCTATATATTCACTATTAAATGGAAAATAGATTAACATCTATTTGTACTAATTATTTTCATAATTTAGAGTGAAATTCATAGTGGAACCAGTTCAGCAAGGAATGTAAGCACATTCATGACTTTAAGCCTTTGTTTAATCCCATTGACTTCAGTGGGATTTATACACATGTTTAAGGTTAAACACATACTTAAGTGCTTGCTGAACTGGCATCTTAGGGTTTTGGGGCTGTGGAAGGGATACTGTGCAGCAGAACATTAGTGATTCCATGATGCAGGTGGCAGTGGACAGTTGTGAAGTGGGCATGTAGGGGGAAATCCAAATCCATTAAGAGCTGAGGAAGTTGCTTGCCCGTTCACCACTGTAAGAGCAAGGCACAATTTGGCCTCTCGAGAATAACTGTGATGTGATGTTTTTACCCTCTTATGAAACCCATACAACATAGATTTATTAGTACATTTTAAATCATTTAAAAATTTTACTTTCCTGAAAAGTAGCTACTAGTAGTGCAGAGAATAGGTATGTGCTATCTCCAGTCCATGTCCAAATACGAGCCCACAACCCACCAGAAGTTTAGAGGCTAGAGCAACAAGGGTGACATCATGGTGGGCGTCCGCTATAGACCACCAAACCAGGTGGCTGAGATAGACAAAACTCTCTTCAGACAACTGACGGAAGTTTCCAGATCACAGGCCCTGGTTCTCATAGGGGAGTTCAGTTTCCCTGACATCCACTGGGAGAGCAAAACAGCAAAACAAAGACAGCCCTGGAAGTTTTTGGAGAGTGTTTGGGACAACTTCCTGAAGCAAGTTCTGGAGGAACCAAGGAGGGGCCGCACTCCTCTTGACCTACTTCTTACAAACAGGGAAAAACTGGTAGGAGAAGTAGAAGTGGATGGTGACCTGGACAGCAGTGACCATGAGATGGTAGAGTTCAGGATCCTGACAAAAGGAAGGAAGGAGAGCAGCGTATGGACCTTGGACTTCAGAAAAGCAGATTTTAACTCTCTCAGGGAACTGATGGGCAGGATCTCCTGGGAGGCTAATATGAGGGGGAAAAGTGTCCAAAAGAGTTGGCTGTATTTTTAAAGAAAACTTTTATTGAGGGCACAGAAGCAAACCATCCCGATGTGTAGAAAGAATAGCAAATATGGCAGGCGACCAGCTTGGCTTAGTAAAGAAATCTTTGGTGAGATTAAACACAAAAAGGAAGCTTACAAGAAGCGGAAGCATAGACAGATGACTAGGAAGGAGTATAAAAATACTGCTCGAGCAGGCTGGAGTGAAATCAGGAAGGCCAAAGAACAGTTGGAGTTGCACTTAGCAAGGGTTGTGAAGGGTTTCTACAAGTATGTTAGCAACAAGAAAGTGTGGGTCCCTTACAGAATCGGGGATGCAACCTAGACACAGATTATGTAGAAAAAGCTGAAGTATTTAATGCTTTTTTTTTTTTTTTTGGTCTCTGTCTTCACAGACAAGCTCAGACTACTGCACTGGGTAGCACAGAATGGGGAGGAAGTGAGCAGCCCTCAATGTTGAAAGAACAGATTCAGGACTATTTAGAAAGGCTGGACATACACAAGTCCTTGGGGCCAGATGCAATGCATCTGAGGGTGCTGAGGGAGTTTATTTATGGGATTGCAGAGCCATTGGCCATTATCTTTTGAAAACTCATGGTGATTGGGGGTGGTCCTTGTCCCAGATGACTAGAAAAAGGCAAATATAGTGCCCATCTTTCAAAACGGGGAAGAGGAGGAACTGGGGAACTACAGACCAGTCAGTCTCACCTCAGTTCCTGGAAAAATCATGAATCAGGTCCTCAAGAAATCCAGTTTGAAGCACTTGGAAGAGAGGAAGGTGATCAGAAAAAGTTGTCAGGGATTCACCAAGGGCAAGTTGTGGCTGACCAACCTGATTGACTTCTATGTTGTGATAATTGGATCTTTGGATGTGGGGAAAGCAGTAGATGTGATATACCTTCACTTTAGTTCCAGAGGAGTAGCCGTGTTAGTCTTTTCAGCAAACAGAACTTTTGTTGCTTCACTTCAGTAAAGCTTTTGATACGGTCTCCCACAGTATTCTTGCCAGCAAATTAAAGAAGTATGGTTTGGATGAATGAACTATAAGGTGGCTAGAAAGCTGGCTAGATCATCGGGCTCAGTGGGTAGTGATCAATGGTTCGATGTCTAATTGGCAACTGGTATCAAGCAGAGTCCTGGGGCTGGTTTTGTTCAACATATTCATGAATGACCTGGAAAATGGGGTGGATTGAACCCTCAGCAAGTTTACAGATGTCACTAAGCTAAGGAGAGTGTGTAGATACACTGGAGGGTAGGGAGAGGCTACAGAGTGACCTAGACAAATTGGAGGATTGGGCCAAAAGAAATCCGATGAGGTTCAACAAGGACAAGGGCACTTAGTACAGAAGAATCCCATGCAGTACTACGGACTGGAGACCGACTGGCTAGTCAGCAGTTTTGCGGAAAAGGACCTAGGGGTTACAGTGGACAAGAAGCTGGATGTGAGTAAACAGTGTGCCTTTGTTGCCAAGAAGGCTAATGATATTAGGCTGCATTAATAGGAACATTGCCAACAGATCAAGGGAAGTAATAATTCCCTTGTGTTCAGCACTGGTGAGACCACATTTGGAGTACTGTGTCCAGTTTTTGGCCCCCCACTACAGGAAGGATGTGGACAAGTTGGAGAGAGTCCAGCAGAGGGCAATGAAAATGAATCGGTGACTGGAGCACATGACTTATGAGGAGAGGCTGAGGGAGCTTGGTTTATTTAGTCTGCAGAGGAGAAGAGTGGGGGGGGGAATTTGATAGCAGCCTTCAACTACCTGAATGGGGGTCCAAAGAGGATGGAGCTAGGCTGTTTACAGTGATGGTAGATGACAGAACAAGGAGCAATGGTGTCAAGCTGCAGTGGGGAAGTCTAGGATGGATATTAGGAAAAACGTTTTTCACTAGGAGGGTGGTGAAGCACTGGAATGGGTTACCTAGGGAGGTGGTGGAATCTCCATCCTTAGAGGTTTTTAAGGCCTGGGTTAACAAAGCCCTGGTTGGGATTATTTAGTCAGAGTTGGTCCTGCTTTGAGCACGGGTTGGACTAGGTGACCTCCTGAGGTCCCTTCCAACCCTAATATTCTATGATAAATCATTACAGAAAAACTACATCACCTGCTCAGCTAATTCCCAGGAAGTGGATATTTTCAAAAGTAGCAGAGCCAGGGAAGTCTACTTTTCCATTACCCATCAACTGGAAGGTGCTGAAGGAGTGAAAATCTCTCCAACTGAACCTTCAAAATGAGGGACAAAAATGGGATTTGGAATGAATGGTTGAGAGAGGTCAGGAAAGTAGTTGTCCCCACCAAATGTGGGTCTTAGAATAAAGAATTTTGGGGTCCTGTGCACTATGGAAATTAGGCCTCCCCACGTCTTTAAACTGCCTCCGCCGCATACATAGCCCACCATACCCTACATATAACTGAGTAAGCTTCCACCAGCCTCTACTTTATCCAAACAGCCCCCTCACACACCCCAGCAACTCTGATGTACATCCTGCTCGCCACAGCCCTCAACACTTCAGCCCCACTGGCCATGACCCCCAACATCCTGGTGCCAAACTTCACTTCCCACCAATATCCCATGACATCCTGGACCCAAATATCCTCCAATCGCTGCCCCCAATATTCCCCACTCTCCTCATGCCCACTGACATCTGGCCCCCAGCCCCTCACCCATGTCTCCCAGGACCTTCCTGGCCACTCAGTAGCACTCCTTCCCAGCTCAGTGCTCTGCTCCTGTCCTGAGTTAGGATGGATCCTCCTCATCATGGCTGTCATGCTCTGCTCATGCTCATTGCCCACCCTTCACTCTCTCAGCTCTGTGCCATGCAGGGTCACAGCATTGGTCAGTTGTTTTTTGTTTTCTCGTGAACAGGTGCCACCCCTGAGCTGGGTCCCGTGCAAATGTACTGGATGCACATTTGTTTAATCCAAGCTGGATTCTAGAGCTAGGGTATACTCTGTTTCTGAGCCTAGTGTGTAGGGACCTTCAGCAGGATTCAGAATGTACACATATGCAGATCAAGAGGCATGTTTTCATATGTATGCCCAGGCCTGAAGATATTCCTGATTTGGAACCATTGGATTAATGAATTCCAATAATCTGCTACTAAATTTTATAATCCATTTGTCTACCCCAATGGTTTAAAATCATGAGTTTTACCCCCTAACAAATGATGATATTGGCTTAAAAATCATGATTAGAAGAAAACATTTTATCTATCTTCTGGTTTCTGAATCTTTAGGGTGCACCCGAGGTTTCAAGCTTTTCTCTGCATCCACAAAGGCTAAACATTTATTTAAAAAACAAGGTTCTTCTTTAATTTGCTGACCATATGACCTGGAGTTTTAAGAAAAACACCAAATTTTGTGAGAGTCCCAAAAAAACTGCAATAGTTATCAGCACTGCATAATGCAGGAATAGTTTTATAACACTGGCATTAGGCCTACGATACTTAAGTGTTTTGTTTTTGTCTTCATCATTCTTGTTAAATTTGCTACTGTGCTGTACCATCACATTTAGCTGCAACACAAACATGGAAGTAATGATGATAAACCCACTGATTTTCACTTCCATTAGCAACAGAAAAAATCGATTAATATTCTAAGAAAAGGTCAAAATTAGTAAGCGAAATATTTCCAAAGAGTGTAACACTGACTAGATATGAATTAAAACAAGACTGACACCATTGACTAAAACTAACTGATATGGCTCTTTTAAGAATGTCATCATCTTTGAGACCAAAAGTATGTTAAATTAATTTTATGTATACAGAAAAGATTTCTCCTGGTTCCTTGTATACAGTCATAGCATTTCATATTTAAGGGCTTTATCAGTACATGAATCTCTCTTTAAAACTAACCTCCTGTTAGGGCTATTGTGCTGTATGGATGGTATGGGTTCAGTTTCCCTACATGCATTGTTTATAACTATGTTCATTTCCTGTAATTAGATAGCTTTTTTACAAACATAAATCAGTGATGTTTGAAGCCATTTATGCGTATTGAAAGGTATATTTCAAAGTACATAAAAGACTAACATTCTTAATTCATTTAGTGCACGTCATAGACAATGTGAACTGTTTAGTAAAAGAAATGGTATCAGTCCTTAGAACACACTGTGTGAACCCAGTCCTGCCAGCATTTCTGTGTCTGTAGGTATTTGACATCTTGCAGAACCAAGCTCCACGTGAGCACATAATGTAATTCCCAACTATGTTACCTAACGTCCATCATTCAGTGTTAGAACACCCTTTTATCTTACCTCTTCCTTTGTTTCTTACAGTTTTAAAGAGAGAATCAAATCTCTGAGCAATACATAGAGAAATATGATAAACCAAACCATACCCTTTATTTTGTAGATCCTGTTGCAAATGTCAGAATTATATGTCTGTCGTCTTGATGTGGAGAAGTGAAAGTCGAATCCCAGAGTTTGACAGAAATAATAATTTCGGTTGTTTATATTTTATCAAGGAACCTCTTCATCTGGATATCTAGTCAAAGAAATCAACAATGACATTCCCATTCTACAACGTACTAAATCTGAAACTTACTGATCCATGAAAATGCAATGATTATACTGATAAATAAAGAAATAAAACAAAAAAGACTCTAACTTTAATAGAACCAATAATAATAATAATTATAAAGATAATATTAATTGTACTGACATAGAACCTATCAGGGGCATCAGTGCTTGACAAAACACAAGTTTTGCTCCTGCTTGTACTTCAATAGCTATAGGAAGGTCTGACTCAGAATCTGCCATGCCCTTCTTAGTAGGTGGCTTGCTCAAATCCTGCCATCATTCTGCTGATGTAGTCCCAAAAAACTATGCCAGAGTATTTTTCCTATATCTTTGCAGGGACAAATTTAGAAACCAGTTCAGTTATAGGTTTAATTGGCTATTTTTCAAATGGGGTCATGTGTTGGGAGGGTAGCTGGAACTGAAATTCAGTCACTTTATTTTCCCCATTTACCATTTTTATGGCAGATATTTAAAAATGAAAATTCGCTGTCATTTTTGCCTCAGTCCTGTTTCTTGAATTAATTCCTGCTTGTTTTCTCTATGGAAAAGTGGATTCTCCTCAGGGTTTTCCTACCAAATGGTCTATTGCTAGTGCACTGTACTACTATCCAAGAGACCCATTTGTGTGGCAAATGTAAAATGAAGGACTAGAAAAAGATTTCTTAGACACAGGAAAACTATCTACTTTAAAATTGCAATATTTTTACCACTCATTAGCCTAAAAAAACACCTGGGTCCCTATCCTCTTTATTGGTTAGCAGAGCCAGGATTATAATACTGTGAACATGTGAGCATGCAATTGTTTCAGACTTGATCTTTAATTATAGACTTCTCTTTTCTTCATCTGAGGAAGATGAGGTAGATGAGATATATGACTGTTTGCTGTTACAGGCTTCTAATTCTGTCTACTCACCACTACTTTTTATGCCTCCAAATTATTCATTTGTGAGTCTAGCTTGTGTAATTTTGAATCCATGCTAGTAATTGCTGCTTGAGTGTGAACAGGCTTTTTATTAAGGTCCTCCAGGAATAAGCATTGTAGTGTGAGTTAAACAAAAATTCTTGCAATGACAGATGAACTTTTGCCTTGCCATTCAGTGAGTAAAGATCTCGGCCTTGGAGCTTTTGGAGTATTGTCTCTTAACTGCAAAAATGTATGCTGATGCCATGTATTTTTCCTCTTTTTCCATATTAGAACTTCAAAATATCCAATCCTGACCTCATACAGTTCAAATAATGAAAATAATTAAAAAGAATGAGTGACAAAGCGGTCCAGTATATTTTGTTCCTTGGATAATACCAGCACCTCTTCTCACAGACCATTCAACACCTCCATCACCCTAACTTTTAAATGAAAAGTGGCTTTTCCCACACAGCAGAGTACAATATGTTAAGGCTTAGAAGTTTGGCAGGTGGTAAATTTCAAACAGGACAGGAATATTGCTGTTTCCCAAGTTGCCAGGCATGCTCCTGTTCCTGCCAATTTATGACCGTCTTAATGGGGATATTGTGCATTGTTACTAATGAGAAATTATTAAGGTCCTGATTCAGAGTTCATTGAAGTAAATGAAAAGACTCCCATAGTCTTTAATGTGCTTCAGGTTAGGTCTTAAAAGCTCAACCATAACATACTTTCATCATCTTCCATACAGTATATTGATGAGTGATGTGAATTGTGCACACAGCAGTCCACACTGAAGTGTCCTAGTTTTGTTTACACTAGCCTTCTTCCCTGCACGCACCTTCATCCACTTCAGGTTTCACCCACCTGATCTCTAGGTCTTTTTTTAGGGAAGGGATGGTATTTACTATGTTTCTGCAGTGCCTAGCACAATGCTGTGTCAACCAGATTAAAGCCTCTAGGTTCTCCTGCAATATAAATAATAATAATTAATAGTAACTGTGCTTCGAAAATTTCATTATCCCTTTTTGACCTGAGCAGCTAGTCAAAATTTGGGGCCGTGGGATGTTCCAGTTGGGAATAGAAATTGATCATGATTTGTTGTCCTCTTTGATATAATCTTGTGACCCAGGCTTTTCCAGGGTCAGACTTGGCTTTTCTGCTGCCTCTGAGACACTCTGTGTTACTCACACACACAATTACATTTAACAAAAGTCCCTCTGCCCACCAAGTCTATATAACTCCTGGGTGGGTTTGCATAACACATTTGTCTTTGATTAGGTTCTGATTAATTTATCCCTAAAGTTATGTTAATGGAAGGGTTCCTTCACACCCATCAACCTCACTGTGGTTTTAACTTGGCCAACAACAAGGTTTCACTCAGCTCACAACAAGATAAATGTAAATTTACTTATGGAAGAAGTGTTTGAAAAAAGTATAAATAAAATTGTAGGGCTATTTTGTAGATCCTCTTTCCAGAAGATTGAGTGAAAATAGAAAAAGATTTTGCATGGTTGTAGATAGCTAGGGGTTATTTGGGGAGAGAACTTTATTCCCTCTTCCCCCCCCCCCCCCCCCCCCCCCCCCCCCCCCCCAAAAATAGGGATTGCATTAGTAACTAAAGGAAATACTGAGTTTGGAACAGAGGCTCATTTATCTCACACTATGTAGAGTACATAAATGTATTATGGTGCAAAACTACTTCTGGAAATTATATTGAACAGCTGTTTTATTATTTTTAACTCAGCTTCCCCTCCCCAAGTAAAAATAGTTGTCTGTTCCCTGCTTTGTGATTGATATGGGTTTGTTTTGTTTTTTTTAACTGAAAACCTTGAGCTCCTCTATTTAAATAACTCTGTGAGCCACTCTTAGGGACACTCAGATTTAATACATTAGAGTAAATTCTCAAACTGAATTCTGGAGGACATAGGCATGCAGGAAATTAGAGATGATCTGTCATGGATATCTGAATAGAATTTTGTCATTAATAGTTTCAATCCTGCTTCTATTAAAATTAGGGTGAGCAGAAGCAGAGCCTGTGTTTTGTCAAGCACTTATGCCCCTGATGGGTTTTGTGTCAATACAATTAATATTATCGTCAACATTATTAGTAGTAGTATTCTAGTTAAGGAAGCCAAACGAGGCAGTAAATGATGAAGAGTGAGGTAGAAATTAGACACTTGTGTTCATGAATGCTATCTGACAGCCTTTTTACAGGAGGAACATTTTGGTACCAGATACCATGAGGGTGATGTCATGATTTGTATCCATGGATGTATGATTTGTATACATGGATGTATGTTGAACTATTCAAGTGCTGATTCATTAAAGCTGTGTCATCATAGCTTTTAACAGCTCACTTCTGGTGGCAGGAGAGTGAAGAGGGGTAACATAATAGGGTGGCAAACAGTTAATTGGTAAAACAGTGGTGTATATAAGGTAGCCATGGAGACTATGACAGACAAGTTTTAAGGCATGCTAAAGCAAATAAGAGAGAAGTTCAGGGCCAAGATATTGCCAAAATTCTGAACCACACAGGTAAACAGGGAGTCCGAGTTGAGAGGAGAAATAAGAGATGCCATGTTCAGTGAAACTTCTCTTCACAGGAAAAGCAGTTTTATCTTTGAAATATTTAAATGAAAGAAGGTGAGACAAAGCTATACATTTACTTGATCAGTTAAACCAGTAAGAGTAGATACAGGGCTCCTTACACATTTCTGAAAGATATTGACATATGAATGCTATTTGCCTAAAATGATTATGTTTAGGAGTATAGGTATCTGAGATTAAAATTAGAGATAAAGCACCAAATTAATACCTGGCATAAGCAAGGTCTTGCATAAAGGGATTATATCCTGGCCCCTATTGAAGTCAATGGGAGTTTTGCCGTTGATTTCAATAAAACCAAATTTCACCCAAATGTCCAATAGGAAAGGCAGTAGAAAAGAGTAGAGGGCAAAGGAATTAGCCTTGAGGAATTCTGAGTAGATGTTTAGCATAGCAAAACAATCACCAATGGTTAAAATAAGGGAGAGCATAAGCACATAATAGGAGGTTGAGAGATGTATGTGATGGGTTATTGGATGGTTGAGAAGTGATAGAGGTATTGTAAAACTTTGTTGAGTAGGGAGGGCAAGGATGAAGACAATGCTTTGTGTTCCCATGTGTTCACAATACTTTGTGTTTCTAGGAAGGAAAGAGCTTGGAAAGACGACAAGGGATGACAGGGAATTGAAAGGAATTTTGGTGATCCTAGAGGCAAAGAAAGGTATTGAGAATAAGAAAACAAGGGTTGAGCTGAGGAAAGAAAAAAGTGAAGAAAAGGAGCTAAGCAGACCAGGGGAAAGGTTTGGGGTGTGAGAGTTCAGAAGGTAGAAAAAATGATTGTGAAAGGGAGTTGTACAAGAACTGAAGAATGAGGAAGACTAGGAGCAGATAATGTCAAAATGATGAAGAACAGATGAATCTGGGGAGAAGTGAGACCAGGAGAGTTACCTCTGTAATCAACATCAAGACATTTTGAGACACTTTGACTCATTTGGAGCATCTCATCGGAGTCAATGACCACCTGATATCCCTCCAACCCTCATCTTCTGTGATTCTATGACTTGCATTCAGGCAATCTGAGAGTCAGATAGATGGTGACTTCTTTGGGTCTGTGTTTGTTTTCATGTCTTGTACAATGCTATTGCTTAACAAATATATAATAATTAATAAAACAAAGTTTCTGTTCTTGAGGGTCTGAGACTTCAGAATAGAGGCACAGAATGAGAAGAGAACATATATTGGGGGGGTTACAAGTGTAAAGAGGAAATTGAACATAGTCTCTGGGGAACAAAGATGGCAGGTGTAAAACATAGTTGTTGGAGGTTAGAAAGCAACGGGATAAAAGTTAAAATTACACACACAACTGACCATGCTTTTCAAGATTCTGAGTGACTCAATTTTTGAGTACTTTAATGAAATACTTTAAAGGATTCTTAATTTAAAAAAGTGCTGAGCACATTTCAGGCTCTGTTAAGGTATCTCAAGTTGGGTACCCAAAAATTGAGATACTCAATATCACAAGTCATCTTTGACAATTTTGTCCTTTGTTTCTCCATGGAAACTACTAGAATTCAGGTAAATGAGATGTTAAAGGTGTTCCTGGCAATAAATGATATGACTTGTGCATCTATCATGATAGGACAGTTAGATACAAGAATGAAGGAAGAATTCCAAGTCTCAAAAGAAGACATTTGATAAAAATTTACTAGAATGTTGAGATGTGTGTTTTACATCATTTTGGATCAAATAATAGAAAAAGAATTCCTACAAAACCCCTTCAGAAGCCACAATAAATCATCCTGCCTGGTTACACATCACGTGTACTAGTTTCTTAAACTAGGAAAAACAATTTCAGTGTCCTGCATTCTTGGTCACAGGTCAATCATAAGGTGGACACTTTTCTGCAAGACAAGCAAGAAGGTGTTAGGCATGTTCCTTAAATAATAGGTTCTCCTATGAAACTGTCATGTAACAAAAGTGAAGAAATGGAGAAAATAATACATTGAAAAAGATGTACTAAAGTGCCACCATCATTGAACAGGTCTTAAATGATTGAGGGTGAAATGTGCATCTCATTGGAGTCAATGATATAGTGGAGTACTAAATGAGTTACACTGCTAGCTCATACTTTTTACTCAAAAGCAAAAGTTCTTTTCAAAATAATATGATTAAACTGGTTATAGTTTGTATTAACCAGATATACCGACATACCAATTCCGTGTCTCAGGTGTTTTTGTGGGAAACGTGCTCCTTGAGTGACAGCAAAAAGAACTGTAATGTGTTGGCAGTGCAGTTGAGGCACACAAGTTATGCAGGTTATGAGGGCAAGTGTGTGTTTCAGATATCTGTGTGACAGTTGCTCTAAAAGTGTTACGCTTTCTCTGTACATTTCATTGCTGTTTTTGCTGTCTTGTCCATGTTTGGTCAAAGGATAGGAAATATGTGCATGTTGTAAATACAAAGAGACTGATGAAGAATATCCTTAGGCTGTGTCCAGTCATTTCTTCCTCAACAGGGAATTAATGTACTCCAGCAGTCCTTTCGTTGCATGACAGCTTGGCAGTTAGGACATTAAATATTAGCTTTGATTTTTTGCTACAGGGACATTAGTTGAAAATAAGAGAACAATACCGTATAAAGAGTAAAAGTATATATTTGAAATCTGTTACCTGTAAACAAGCTAGTTATTTTAACTATGTAGGCTCTATGTAGGCTTTATCTTCCATTGCATTGGACACTAACAAACAGTTCCTGAGACCTCTAGTCAGTCCTTTGAGGAGTGTTGAGGAAATTCAGAGTCACAACACTCCCTCTTCCCTTCCCCCACTACCCACTTGCAAAAGTTCAATACCAGGCAAAATCTGGAATGAATTAGCTAATTAGCAATTCTGCAGTTGAACTTTGTAGTATTCAGAAGTTATTATGTATAGCTTTTTTGTGGGGTGTAAAGTCTCTAGTTTACACAGAACTTGATGGGATGTCAAGGCTATATTTTTTCAGTGCCCTTTCTCTTTAAGGTTTGGGACTCTGATGGAATGTTAAAAGAACACAGTCCTGGTGAGCAGAGTGTGGCCATATCCGAGTTTGGTGCTTCTGGAAGGTGCCTTGCCTGTTGGTTTCTGTAAGTAGTGTTTATGTTTCTTGCCAAAATGACAATGAAAAATTCCAGTCTGAAGCAGCATGCTGGTGTGGGAATGTATCTAATCCCATTTAATAAGTGCCCAGGTATCATGTTGGTAGGTGCATTATGCAGAGCTCTCATGTAGACTGCATAGAGAGCTTTTGTGTAGATGGGGGGTGAGGATAGGTGTAAGGTGGATCTTCCCGAAGATACAGTATTGCCAGGATTGGGTAGCCACTACTAGCTTTTCTGTGGCTTTGTTGCACTGCACTAGGATGGCTACAGCAGAATACGGGGCCCTCAGTAATGAAAAGCTGACCCTTAAAGCTGTCAATTCTCTTCCTTGTAGAAGCTCAGGCAATGTAATTGGGAATGCCTTGTCTGAGCCTCCCTCTCCCAATCTTCTCACTTTAAGAGAATATGGAAGCCCTGCATATTGGTGTCAGCCCCTTAGTTCTATCTCTCTAGTTCCTTTTTACCATCCCACACCCTATTCTTGGCTCTTCTAACGTGATTCAGTAAAGAAATAGTGCTGTGTGTCTATCATCATCTTTCCACTACTAAACCTAGTCAGCAAGGATACCTTTTGTTTCTCCTTTGAGTGAACAGAAATTAAAAAGTCTGCCTAAAGTGCCAGAGACAAGCTGACCTAGCATGTCAAATGTGAAACATTCTTGCCAACCCTTCTTGAAAATTTTCTTTGGGTTGCTTAACTTTGCTTAATTATGGTGGTAATTGAGGTGAGTTTAAATGAACTACATCACCCTATCAATTAGTAAACAAGAAAGTCAATTAAACCAATTAAAATTTATTGGAAATTGGCTGCTGCCATCTGGAAACTTCCACTGTCAGAATTTACAGCTGGAGCGACCTTTACATTTAGAGCTAGCAGGACTCTTTTGAGATTTCTATAAGAAATGTTCAACATAGAAAAATTAAGTATTTGCAAAGCTTGTTTAATAAATGCAACATCATAGATATTTAGAAACATTTACAATGTGTTTCCGTTTCAGTAGAGAAAACAGTATAACAGACCTTCAGCTTCTGATTATGGTATATATTGTATCAGGTATATGTAGTGAAATAAAAAACAAGAGTCCTGTAGCACTTTAAAGACTAACAAATTTAATTTCTGCAGGCATAAGCTTTCGTGGGCTGCAGCCCACTTTGTCAGATACAAGGAGTCGAAATGATTTCCATTCCTTGCTTGTGCTTGGAGAAATTAAATTTGTTAGCCTTTAAAGTGCTACAGGACTCTCATTGTTTTTGCTGTATACAGACTAACACGGCTACCCCTCTGGAAATTTTCACCATTGTAATGAAATCAAATACTCAGTTATTCTTATTTTAGTTTTATTTCTTATGTACAATATTCAGTCGCCTGATACAACAGGCTTCAGAATCACAGCAAGAATGGCCTTGCTCTATATAACTTTAAATGGTATAGTTCCTATTTATGTATGAGACTGCCTTTTTTCCCCCATGATGTTAGGAAAATTGAGACCGTCTGGGGTATTTAAGCAACCAGTCCCTGGATTTAAACATCAGTGTGCATATCCCATTCTGCATCTTGTGTAAATTTGTCATGGCTTCATTGACTTCATTAGAACTGTAATAATTTACATGGGCTGGGAATAGTTTGCTAAACAGATGAAGGCAGTACTCTCTCATTCGAAAGCCTTAGGCTCTGGAATTCTCTTGCTCAGCCCGCCTCCACCTGTTGTTGGGCTATGTTCGACCTCTAGACTTCATGCTCAAAGATGATACATTCAGACAACTTTTGCTTTTTCATTAAATTGTAAGTCACCTAGTAAGTGGTAAATCCCTGTTGAAGGCTATGAGCAGGCTGCAGTGTTGAGAAAGAGAGGGAATTTTAGATAGAAATGAGAAAAATGTCCAACGGGCAAACAGAGTATGTGTGTATGTGTGTGTTCATATCCTATTATTAACTGAAGTCTGTAGTGTTAACATCTACATGTAAACGCAAAGGAAACAAGTCCATATTCCTCTTGCAGTTTTGTTCTCACCTTTCCTGTGCATACATAAGTGATGGTAGGCAATAGTTTAGTCCAGTGCCACTGCATTAAAAATCTTAGCTGTGACTGTGGTTTGTATGTATTTGCACACTTAGCTGCTGCTGCCATTGATAGAGCTTGCTTTAGTCCATGCATCAGTCTCTCAGTTATTGTTAGAGTGCAAGTCTCTATAGTATCTATTCTCCAGGCCAGCTTTTCAACAAATCCTTCAATCCAATTGAACCCTTCTGATGAATACAGAGAAGTGTATTTTTGAAGTAGTAAGCACAGTGGATCAGGTCTATGGCTGAGTGAGGACCAAAGAGCATGGGTCCTGTGGGAAAGAGATGGAGGGGGTTTCAAAAAAGGGCATAACATTCACCTTTGCAATCTCTTGATACTGGGCCGGTACTGTGCAGCTCCAACCCTGGGTTAAAGAAGTCTCCACATCCAGATTCTGCTGATGGTGCCACACAAAGTGGTCCCACCACATCTAAGGACATGGCCCTGTGTATTCACAGATGTATTTTCTCCTCATAATATGTTTTCAATGCCATTATGTTGTTCTAGGACTGGTCACTGCTCTAACCTGGACTCTAGTAGTTTTGTTTCTGCTCTGCTGTTTGTTGTGAATTTATTACCATAGATTAGTATTGCTTAGACTAGTGAACCCCCTGCTTTTTTTTCATGGTTAAAAACTGTTACACAACTAAACACTTAAGGGCATTCTTCATTATCTGAGTTACTGTCATTAAACTTTTACAAAATACACTGACAAAATCCTGACCCGCGAGCTCAGCAGGTGGAGTGTCCTGCCTGAGTTCTACAGACACTCTGGGCTCCAGGCCTGAGGAACTCTGCATTGCTCCTGAGCTGCTTGATGACCATCCAGTCTGGATGGAATGTTCACAAAGTACAGTGGCAAGAGATGGGGCAGGGGTTACCTTCCTGATGTCCTTAAGTGGGGGTTTCACAAGCAGACAGAGATCAATCAAGGAAACACCGAGGGAGCCAAATGGTCCATTATCCTGCAGACACATCAGTTGGCTGAACAGGGATCCAGTGGGCCATCAGACACCACCACCACCATCAGCATCTTTAGAACAGTTGAGGGTAGACACAGCTGAGCATCTGAGATGTATCCTGTACCCCCTCCTCATCTCCTGGACCTACTTACACTAGGGAGGCAGAGGGGCTGGGGATCAGAGATCTTAACTTTGTCTCCTACCCCTTCCTGACATGCGCTTCACTATTTTTCTTTTTAGAGAAGGAGACTCCTTTCTGAGACCCCTGATTCCCAGCCCATCTGTCTCCCTAGGGTAGGTAGTTCCATGGGGACAATTACAGAGAAGGACTGCAGTAGCCCTTGCCGTGCTAGCCCAAGAGGAAGGATGGCCAGGATCTATAGAGGAAGGGCTACGTGAAAGTAGAGTTAATACATGGTGTAGCTGTGTTTAAAGCTGAGTATTTTTAGTGAGGTAGGAATCCAGAATACTCCTGCCTCATTTAGCGTAACGATTGGAGGAGATGCAGCTAATGAAGCTGGTGGACACACATTGAACAGTGAGGATAAAATATAAATATTGAATAGGTGCCTCACTCACTGCACACTTTTCAACTCATTCACTGAATGCCGGAGAGGTCGCAGGTGATCAATAAAAACAGTATCTGCTTAAAGGCTGAATTCATGCAGGGGTTAAGGTGTTGTTGTTAACATCAGCATTTCCACACTTTTGAATACTTTGCTTTGCAACCTTAACTTTATTCTCTTGTAAAATTTTGTATGCAAAATTATGTATTGGGGAGGAGAAGAGAGCTATTTTGGCTTTAGTTGGTGCACAACAGAACTTAATATTTCCATTATTTTTACTAATTTTCTCAAGAGCTGTTTTCTTCTGAGGTGAGGATTTTCCCTCGAGATAAGCGGTAGATAAGAGGTGCTTGAATTCACTTAAGAAGCTGTTGAAAACAAACTCTGCTACAAAATTTCCATAATCTAATGTGACTTTCTTGCAGGCATCTTCTGTGTCAGCATAAAAACTAGGCATTATATTAACCTTATATCCTTGTGACCCCAGTATACTGGACAGATGAAGTGGTAGTTGCCCTCTTTTGGAAAGATTTAAGCATAAATTTAAAAGTGCAATGTACTGAAGGGAAGTGTGAACATCCATTTATTCTGATTATAATAAAATAAAATATTCAACTGAAATGTGGATCAGAAGCTTATAAATTCTTAATGTAGTTAACTCTGCCTGGAGATTACCTCATTCCTCTTAGTCAGACACTGCAGAATTTATGTGAGTTTATAATCACAGTTGCGTTTCTGTTCACTTATGAATATAACCTAATTGCCATGTATGATATTCCTGCATTAGAGAACATGTATATAGTAATTTATATATGCATGTGTGACCTCCTCTCTCACACATTCACATAAATGTTTTGAAGTGACTTAGTTGTGTCTGTGCATTGCAATTCCTATGATCCTTGATCAGGGAGCTGCAGAGTATTGGATGGTGTGACAGACAGTAAGACCTGTCATGTGGATATTAATAGGGTGAACTAAGGGTCAGCCTTAAATTTGACAACTCACATTTAGTTCTTTGTGTCCTTGTGTATGTCCCTATATATCATCAGTCCAAACTTCTTAATGTGTTTTTTAATTACTTAGAGATTTCGTAGCAACACGTGAATTTTTATGATAGTGCATAGCAAGGCTTCATTTTGAGCACACTTACACTGGTAACTCCCCGGACTTAGCTGGGGTTGCTCCTGATTTGACCAGGTGTTTGGCATCAGAATTGGGTCCCTAGTTTTTATCTCCTGTGAACTTAAAACAATATGCTATACACTGTTACAAATTATAGTGTATTTCTTATCCACTTAGAGATTTTTTTAACATACTAGAGTGTTGACCTAACAGAGTGTAAAAGGGCCAAGTATTATTTTGTGTTCCGAGTAGAAGGTTTTCACAGTGACACATCAGTGTAATGACAAAGTTGGCTACACATTGGCTTTCTCTGTTCCAATAGCTAGTTCATGAAGTGCATGTATGAACTAGATTCATGTATTAAATAAAAGAAGCACTTCAGTGTTGCATTATTTCCTGCTAACTTTTGGAAACCAATGTCCGTGTATAGTGATAGAGACAGTGGGGACCCTAAAATACTATAGACTGTATGTAGTTGAATACACAGAGGTGTATTTTTATCTGATGAACTGCTCAACTTTGTTATAACTTGATGGTTCAATGTTTTCCTCTAGTTTTGCCTCTGGTTAAAAACAGAAGGCTGAAGTCTGAACCCAAGGTCCAGTCACGTAATGGTCTGTCCACATGCAGATCTTCCCCTCCATCCTGCTTGAAAAAAGGTGTCTTTGCAATGCCCCCCTTCCAGGTCATGTGGGGGAAGCTCCATGGGGAGGGAAGAGGCAAGGATGGGGTAGTCTTGGCAATCTCATATTGTGTCAAGGCAGGGGAAACAAACCATCCTTCACTAGTTCCACAGAGATTACTTAGAAAAGGTAACATGGCCCAGGGAAGAACCTTTTTCTGCAGAACCTTCTCCATAGTAGGTGTTCTGGGGGCAGTGGAAGTGAGAATGATTCTTTAATGACATAGTTCTTTGGAACTATGCTCTGGGAAATAGTGGGAAAGAGCCACCAGGGGCATGAACCAGTAATCCCTACCCCTCCACTGGAAGAAAAGCGAAGAAATTCCATAGGGGAGTCTTCCAATGTTTTTCTCGAGTAGCAACTCCCTTGCCATGATGGTTTTCTCTGGGGGGGGGTTGAGATATGGCAGTATTGACTACAAGTGTATATGAATTGAGAGAGAGGAAAGCAAGTTTAGAAGTGTAGAAGAATAGTAGTACTTTAGGGGACATGTGAGTTGTATTGTCTATATATATTGAAGCAGTTTTACTTTCTCTCTTTATTGTAATTGTTTGTCATATTATTCATCAGGTAACATGGGAAAATTTAACTGCTGGCATAAGTAGGTGCTGCCCTACTGATTTCTATGGCTCTGTGCCTGCTTAAGTCAGTGGTGATTTACACAGGCACAGAATTTTAGTGTCTAAAATCTTACTGAAATCTAAAGCATTTAGCCTTTATCTAACTGCTTTTTCTATGAAAGACAGGCAAACCTTGTTTCACTAGAAATATGCTAAAGTTTATTATAGTATTGTTCAATGAAAGGGCTGGTTAGGCTCTGCCAGTTGGTTTTCTTATTAGCCCGCTTGTAGTATTTGGTTATCATTACTGGTATGATTGATGTCTCTCTTCTGTATAATTTGCATTTATGTACAATTAATGCAAAACTTCCTAGGTTTACCCATAACTAAATTACACTGGCCAACTGATGACATAACTTGAGAGAAAAGCTAGGAGAACGATATGTAACGAGGATGCAGGAAAATGTGGTACTGTTACCACAATGCTTGATTGTGAGCATTGTGTTCAATGGATTGGCTGCACATGTTTTACAAAACAAGAGATGCTGTTGCTGCTGCTAGTTTTTTTATGTTAGGTGGTGTTTTAGAGTAACTTAGCAAATAACTTGTGCCAGGACAATATTATACTGTGTGAAGTACATTTCCTTCTTTTGCTCATTCTTTAATGTTTTAACTTCCATCCGTCCATCTCATGTATATCAATGTAGTGCCTTGACTTGTCAAAGCCTCAAGTTAGCTTAATTTGAGTGATGTTGTTCTCCTAGGGTGGCCAGATAGCCAGTATGAAAAATTGGTTTGGGGCTGAGGGGCAATAGGCATCTGTATAAGAAAAAGCCTCCAAAATTGGGACATCTGGTCACCCTACATAATACTCCTGAGTCACTATGTGCTGACAACATAGTGTCTTTCAAGCCACAACAAGAAAAAAATGCCATTCTTAGTGTGGTTTCCAGTAGGGGCACCCATAGTTGAACAAACTGTAATGGATACAATCCTGTAAATTCTTCCTTTGCATTTTCATTACTGCTTGCATTTCTGACAACTGGTGATCAGCGGCTTCTACCCTGTATTCATCCCCTTTTGGGTGTTTTATTACAAGTTTGATTTTTCTCACCACTTCCTTCTGTTTAGATGAAGAATGTTCAGATCAGAATAATCTTTTATTATAATAATATTGTATATTAATAGTAATAAGAAATATAATTATTTTTGCAACCATTTAGTTTCATATTTTACTACTCTATTAATTGTATTAGGTCATGTGTGCCAGCTGTATTTCAAACATGGGGCAAGTAGACAAAAATGATCCAGATTTTTGTTGCATAATATCTCAAACAGCGGTATACATAGACTCAATATATGCTCTGTATTGTTTCCTTAGGAATTGCTTCATTAATGTACACTACCCTCTGGTCTACACATCACTTTTTTAAATGGAAGAAGTTGCACTGTTTGCTTGATACAAATTAACAATAAATGATAGCAGAGAGACCAGAAGTGGATATAGAGTACTTAAAAAAACAACAACAAACTAAAAAAAAACCCCAAACAAACTTTTTTGTGAAATTAGTAGCATTAATTATTTATTGATACATCACTGACTAAACAGAAGCATTTTAAAAGGAAAAAAAAGAGGGGAAGACCCTTACTATATTAATTTTGTCACACTGAAATCATCTAAATATCTCCAATGAATGCTGTCAATATGAAATAAAGGTTACTATAACAAAATCCACACACTACTTGCAGATAACATTTTGTTAGTTAATAACATTAGCACAAAGTCAACAATATTTCCTCCTCATAACCAAGTTGTAGAGCCATTTTTAAACAACTGCAAAAATAAAAATAAAAATGCATGTAGAAATAGTGACTACGGGCCTGATCCAAAGCCCAGTGAAGTCAAAACGACCATTTCCATTGACCTCAATGGGCTTTGGATCAGGACTTGAAATGGTCATGCCACTGCTCTTCAGGATGTTAACCGATTCATGTTGTCAAAGCATCATCTGAAGGATTGAGGCTGGTATCATTTGTTTTGTGCAAAAAGCAAAATCAGTACTTCCATAAGGAAATATATAAATATATATATAGTCTTTAACATGGAATTATATAATGTCTGAATAGAGAGAGTCTTTAACATGGGATTTGTTGAGGAAAGGACAAAAGCTTTAATGCCCAGTGAAAAAAAACTCTGACAGAAGACTTAAAAATATTTTAAATTTCCTGATTCGCCAGGTCTGCTAAGACAAGACCCCTCCCTTCATCCCACCCAGTGCTTAATTTGTAACTAAAGAGGTTCTGGGGCTGAAGCAGTTATTTTACTTTCATAACCGATGTGGCAAGCCCAGAGATGCCATTGCTATGAACTGCAAGCCTACAGGTACCGGGGCTCAGCCTCGTAACTGGCACAAATTAAGCATTCCTCCCACTCCTCCTTCCCCTTCCCTCCCTCCCGCCCACAGCCTTCAGAATACCTCTGCTCTTCCATGCTACTTACATAGCTTTATCTCTGTCAGTATTGGGAATAAAAATCACAGTTAACTTCCACTATGAATAAAACAGTTAGGCATGCCAATGGGCAGCCTGTCCTGCAGCAGGATTTTGAAATATTAATTCATTATGTGTGTTAATAAAAACAAACAAAATTTATCAGAAGAATCTATTTCCAGATTTTCAGTTAATGGTAAACCAGGAATGTAATGTACTTTGGCATTATTTGCAAATTGCTCCGCTTTGTGACAGGAAGTCTTATCTTTAGTGATAGCAGCAGCTTAGGTAATTAAGCTATCTTCTGTGTCCGGAGTCCTGCGCCACTATGCTCCAATTTGTTTATATGTTCACCGATAAATTCTGTCTCTTTTGAACAAACTCAAGAATTTTGGAATTACACTTTGACTCAGTTGAATTAAAATGACTTAGCAAAGCCAGGATGATGTCATAGTGCTGGATTAAGGCAAAGACACTGTAGGCGTATGCCTAAAACATTTGTCAGCATCACAGCTTTCATTTCTCTTCGTGGTTGCAGTGAAAACTTGAAAACGTATGTCAGGTGTAACTGATAAAGGGACTCCTCCCTTTGTCTGCAGAGAGCATAAAGCAATAGTTCTTAGATGTGCGGAAACTACCCAGTCTCTCTTAATGGAGGAGTAACTCCAAAATCTTTGATCTAGGGGGCCTTGCCAACACCACCCCAACAGTGTGTGATGGGAGGAGAAGAGTGCAGTGGGCCTGGCCTACCCATCCAATCCATTTCTGCTACTGGGGGGAAGTACTGGAAAGCTGCTGTTATCCCTACTGCTCCTGAGGATGTGTGTGCGTGGGGGAGAGTTCTTGTTATTTCTGGAAGGTGGGTGGTAAGGATAAGGAAAACCTGCCCGTGAGTATTTGTAAAGGGAGGGGAGCACCCTAATGCTTCTACTCCAAGTGGAGAAAATTCTTGTTCTGTGCCTAGGGCCCTGATCACTTTAATTTAACCCTGTAAGCAATATGCCTTTAGAGCATTAAGGACCCTTGGTGTGGGGATGATGTAATAGATTGGTACTGCTTCCTAACATATCTGCCCAGTTAGTGGTGACTTTGAAGCTGGACAAGAAATGTGAACTATCCCAGTGCTGACTCATTGCTGTAGTTGACTTAAGCCACTTAATTTAAAGAAAATTAAATGGCCCTTCAGGATCTAGCTGGGGCTTAAACAGACAGGTCTGAGGAGGCAGGGCTTCGAGTCTGCAATAGACTATTCTGGTCACCAGGAACCCTTTATAGGACCAATCCTGGAAGAAGGTGTGAACGAAAGGTTTCTGGTAGAAGTGGGGTGAATGAGTGAAAATGGCCAGTGGCCTCTCTTGCGGTGGCTGCAAAAGGGAAGTGTGAAGGAAACGGTTAAAAAAGGGAAAAACTATTCTTGTTAATGCCATATAGGCTATTCATAAAAAGTGCTGATTCCATTGATGAATTTCTTTGTTCCTTTGCCTTCAAATTATCTCTAGGAAACCTTTTATAAGGAAGGAAAGGAACAAAGTAATAGCTTCTTTAAGCTTAATACCGTGTTTTTAATCCATAGTTTTTAAAAAATGGCACAGCCTGAGATGGATTGTAGTGTGTTCTTAATCCCAATCCCCCCACATATAAAGCGGAGAGAGCTCTCAATTCACCCTTTGACAACGAGGGAGGGAAAACTAATAATACTAATAATATTTATAGGTATGTGAGTGATGTGCTGACTAGACAATGTTAATATTATCTACGTACTCCACATACAAATATCTGCCAGTTATTTCTTTCTCTGTTCTTCTATGACATCCATTGATCTTAACTTTTCTTGATATACTGGGTATGGAAGAGGATGATGGAAGAAATCTTTGAAACAGTTTTTTTTCTTCCCTCAATAAAAGCATATTCTTCTTGGGAGAAAATAAGACTAGCTGAGCACATATTCTGGTGAGAGGGCAAATTTAAATGTCATTGGATTAAAAAAGAAAAAAATCTTATCCGGTATTTTCCTTTTTCTTACAAATAATCTCCAGCAATCCAAAGCGTATAATAGTTATATTTATTCCCACTGAGAAATTTTCAGTGATAGTCATCTCACTGCAAATGAGTGATGCAGTAGGCAGAACCACTTCCCCTTATAAGGAAACTACCTTATTAATATCAGTCACAAATATAAAATGTGTCTACAACAATAATGGCTCAACAAAAAGTTTTGACTGTTTTAACAAGTAAGTAGAAGCCAAAATCACTCACAAGAAGCTCTTTATTTAAAGGGCCTGATACAATGCCCAATTAAAATCAATGAAAGTCATTAAATTGACTTACGTGAGCAATGAATCAAGCTGAAAAGCACGTGTATATTAAGTATTTATACAGTAGACATCATTCCTTAACTTTTCATCAGAAAATATATCGTTTATATGTATAGTTTCCTGAATCTACTTTTAGACACACACTAGTGTTGACAGAACCAAATATTTAGCTAACTGATTAACTAATAGAACAGTTAAAAATCATCAGTGAATGAAAATACTAGAGGCTTAATTGCTTATGCTGGCATAAAATGTCTGTACATTCATAAAGCAGAGTATTATACGTGAGACAGAGTGTACAGTCCCAATCTTGTACTAGAGAGGATAACAATCCATAGAATCATTGAATATTAGAGGTGGAAGAGACCTCAGGAGGTCATCTAGTCCAACCCCCTCAGGGCAGGGCTAACCCCATCCATATTGCCTGAAGGCTAAGGAACTGTTCTAAAGATCTCCCAGCCTAGTGGGAGATTGAATTGGAGGGAGGATGCACAGATGGAGAAGAATGTGATGTGAAAATAGAACTCAGTTTTAAGTTTCCAAAGCCACTGTTAGAAGCAAGGCTAAAGGGATAAAATAACTATAATTTAGATTAAAGCCGTCTTCATAATCTTCTAGGCTGCTGTTGCTTAAAGATTCTTTGGTGGCCAGCCCCAAAATATACAGACTAGTATGTTAGGGTGTTTGGCTGAAGTCAGGTTTTCAGTTCCTAGGGTGGTTTTGCTCTCTGGTTTTGCTCCAGATCAGTAATACTCAGACTGAGGTCCACGAGCCTCAAGCAGCTCTTTAATGTGTTTCTTGTAGCTCTTTGCAGTACATGATATTAAGAAGTTCTGTGATTTAATTATTGTGTTATTGTGTTATCTACTAATCTACTGTGTTATTAACCAATTGTAGTTGATAAAATAATACTTGGTCAGTCATTTTGCTGTGAGAATAATATATATGTAATATATACATATTATATTATATATAAATATACAATATTTCCTCTGCCATACTGTTTAAATATGAATATATATTACTCTAGTAACTGAAACAATGAATTAACACTAGCGTGGTTCTTGTGATTGCTAATTTGGTTCCTGAACCACTGAGGTCTGAGTGTCACTGCTCCAGGTGATCTGTCTGTGGGCTATAGCAATTTT
This sequence comes from Mesoclemmys tuberculata, assembly GCA_007922155.1. Lineage (NCBI taxonomy): Eukaryota > Metazoa > Chordata > Testudines > Chelidae > Mesoclemmys > Mesoclemmys tuberculata. The sequence goes on from ML675601.1 coordinate 86,843,617, forward strand.
TAATAAAACTCAGTTTGAGCCTTCTGAATGCCAGTTTAGTGATGGCGTTCTGTCTATATAAGACCCCCGCCCTGGTGCAGATCCTAGCTGGTGTAATCAAGGTGCCACTGATCATAGCAGAGCTCTGAATTTACACCAGCTAAGGAATTGGCTCCTGAGGTTCCTGCTCTGAAGAACCTAGGCAGCAGTGACCATGCGACGGTCAAGTTTAGGATCCTGACAAAAGGAAGAAAGGAGAACAGCAGGATATGGACCATGGACTTCAGAAAAGCAGACTTCTACTCCATTAGGGAGCTGATGGGCTCATATGGGAGGCTAATATGAGGGGAAAAGGAATCCAAGAGAGCTGGCTGTATTTTAAAGAAACCTTATCGAGGGCACAGGAACAAACCATCCCAATGTGCAGAAAGAATTGCAAATATGGTAGGTGCCCAGTGTGGCTTAACAAAGAAGTCTTTGAGTTTAAACACAAAATAAGAAGCTTCCAAGAAGTGGAAGCTTGGTCAGATGACTAGGGAGGATTATAAAAATACTGCTCGAACATGCAGGAATGAAATCAGGAAGGCCAAAGCGCAATTGGAGTTGCGGCTAGCAAGGGATGTGAAGGGGAACAAGAAGGGTTTTTACAAGTTTGTTACCAAGAAGAGGAAGATTAGGGAAAGTGTGGGCCCCTTACAGAATGAGGGAGGCTACCTAGTGACAGAGGATGTGGATAAAGCTGAGGTGCTCAATGCCTTTTTTGCCTCTGTCTTCACAGACAAGGTCAGCTCCCAGACTATTGCACTGGGTGGTACAGAATGGGGAGGAGGTGAACATCCCCCAGTGCTGAAGGAACAGGTCCAGGACTATTTAGAAAGATTGGACATACACAAGTCCTTAGGGCCAGATGCAATGCGTCTGAGGATGCTGATGGAGTTAGCTGATGTGATTTCAGAGCCTTCGGCTAATATCTTTGAAAGCTCGTGGCTTTCACGAGGTCCCTGATGATTGGAAAAAGGCAAATATAGTGCCCATCTTCAAGAAAGGGAAGAAAGAGGATCCAGGGAACTACAGACTGGTCAGCCTCACTTCAATCCCTGGAAAAATCATGGAGCAGATCCTCAAGGAATCCATTTTAAGGCACTTGGAAGAGAGGGAAGGTGATCAGGAGCAGCCAACATGGATTCACCAAGGGCAAGTCGTGCCTGACCAACCTGATTGCTTTCTATGAAGAGGTGACTGGGTCTGTGGATGTGGGGAAAGCAGTGGACGTGATATACCTTGACTTTAGCAAAGCTTTTGATACGGTCTCCCATGGTATTCTTATCACCAAATTAAAGAGTTATGGGTTGGATGAATGGACTATAAAATGGATAGAGAACTGGCTAGATCATAGGGCTCAATAAATAGTGATCAATGGCTCCATGTCTAGCTGGCAGCCTGCCACAAGCAGAGTGCCCCAGGGGTCGGTTCTGGGGCTGGTTTTGTTCAACATCTTCATTAATGATCTGGAGGATGTGGTAGATTGCACCCTCAGCAAATTTGCAGATGACACTAAGCTAGGAGGAGTGGTAGATACCCTGGAAAGTAGGGATAGAATACAGAAGGACGTAAACAAATTGGAGGATTGGGCGAAAGTACATCTGATGAGGTTCAACAAGGACAATTGCAGAGTCCTCCACTTAGGATGGAAGAATCCCATGCACAGCTACAGACTGGGGACTGACAAGATAGGCAGCAGTTCTGTAGAAAAGGATCTGGGGGTTACAGTGAATAAGAAGCTGGATATGTGTCAGCAGTGTGCCCTGGTTGCCAAGAAGGCTAATAGCATATTGGGCTGCATTAGTAGGAGCATTGCCAGCAGATCACATTATTTCCCTCTATTTGGCATTGGTGAGGCCGCATTTGGGGTATTGTTTCCCACACTACAAAAAGGATGTGGAAAACTTGGAGAGAGTCCAGCAGAGGGCAACAAAAATGATTAGGGGGCTACGGCATAAGACTTCTGAGGAGAGGCTAAGGGAACTAGGCTTGTTTAGTCTGCAAAAGAGAAGAATGAGTGGGATTTGATAGCAGCCTTTAACTACCTGGAAGGAGATTCCAGGAAGGATGGAGATAGGATGTTCTCAGTGGTGTCAGATGAGGGAGCAACAGTCTCAAGTTGCAGTGGGGAAGGACTAGGTTGGACATTAAGAAAAGCTTTTCACTAGGAGGGTGGTGAAGCACTGGAATAGGTTACCTAGGGAGGTGGTGGAAACTCCATCTTTAGAGGTTTTTAAGATGCAGCTTGACAAAACCCTCACTGGGATTATTTAGCTGAGGTTAGTTCTGCTTTGAGCAGGGGGTTGGACTAGATGACCTCCTGCGGTCCCTTCCAACTCTAATATTCTATGATTACAGCTTCTGCTGAGTTGCTTTGTATTACAGCAAAAATGATGAGAGTCCTGTAGCACCTTAAAGACTAACAAATTTCTGTGGGGATAAGCTTTTGTGGCTGCAACCCACATCTGATGGCTACCCTCCTGGAATTTTTCAGCTCTGTGTTATGTTGCACTAAGGTTTCTTTTCCTCATGGTTTTTGGTTTTGTTTTGTTAATTCATGAGTTTCCCCCAGACTCCTCTGGATCTACTTTTGACAGAAGATAAGATATAATATAATTTGGCTTCTGCTTATTTGTTAGAACAGTGGAAACTTTTTCTTGAGCTATTACTGTTGTAGATGTTTTTTATATTTGTTATTGATTTTTAATAGGGTGCCACTGATTTTATTTTATTTTGAGTTCTGAGTGGATTGGTCTGAGTCCTACAGTTTGTACCAGACACGTATAATTATTTGATTTATTGTGCTGTAACGTATATATGTTATGTCTATGTGCATATGGTACATTATTTATGTATTGATTTATTTTGTATTACCATATTCATTAGGAGCCTTAGTCATGAATCAGGACCCCATTACGTGTGTATGTATATGTAGTTTTTGTGGCTCCTAAAATGAAATGGATAGAGGCCTTTCTAAAGAATGGATCGAACAGGAAATATTTATTTTATTTATCAGAAGAAGATGTAGTGATCATGAAAAGAAGGGAGACTTCACTGTTCAGTGAAAGGATTCCCTAATCCACAAATATTAGTCCAGTAGGAGAGGCTTTTGATATTTTAGGTACAGTTTTGAACAGCAGTTCAACATACTTTGGACAACATACTTTGCTTCAAGCTATGAAAGATTTTCGAAGTTACACTTGATTCTAAAGTAGATTCTCTTCAACATAGATTTGATCAAAGGTTGGGGGAGGGATTTGATACATTTGAAAGGAAATGAAAAATGTATCAAATGGATGTCATGCTGGTCAATCAGAGATTGCTACTGAACAGGCTTTGCCAGTGACTCTAAATAGAGACAGTGTGCTGCTACATAGCAAGATTCAGGGCTAGATAGTGGCTGGTTTTAGTGTGGGTATAAGGCAAAAGATGGAATAAGGGGTTTGTACCACTGTGCAAGGCCAGACAAAATAGAAATCCTAGCATTGAAGAAGGTAGGGATTGCTTCCTCCTAATGCCCTGTCAGCCCAAATTATCACCAAGGAAAAAAGGAGGATCCAGGGCTTTGGCCAATGTGCTGGTCAGACATACAGCAGGGAGCATACTGCACCATCGAAAAGGATGATGTAGCATATACACCCCCATTGCACAGTGAGAACCTGGGGAGGGGTGGGGAGGTGCCTTGTGTAAGCCTCCACACTAACCCCAGCATAGGTAAGTTGATAATGCACTTACTGTGTCGCCCTTAAAATTTCATAAATTCTCTACACAAATAGGAACTCCTGTGACTTATTTTAGAGAGAGAGAGAGAGAGATGTTTAAGGATAATCCGTCCTTGACACCAAATATGAAACACTGATAACAATGGATGGAGCATCTCCAGTAAAGCTGGACTTCCTAAGAAGGCCCCCATTCCATTTAAGCATGTGCGTGAGTTGGTTCATCTGAGTATTTTGGCTGAATTTAATAGTAGTACTTGCATGAGTAAAATTGAACACACAGAGGACCTGAAATATTTATTGTATATATTTTCTAGCCCCACACAAGAGAGTATAAAACTTCTCCAGTTTTTCCAGATAGAAAGGATCATTCTTATTTTCCCTGATTTAGCCCAGGGATGTATATTGGAGCAAATTTATTGCTCTGAAAAATTGACTTTACTTTCTTGGTGTAGGCATTGCAGCACTCTTCTGTTGCAGAGATGAGACTGTTTTGATGGTCAAAAATATATTTGGGATCCAAAAATAACATTAAATATAATAAGATTAATCGTTTTATAAATCAAAACAGGTTAAATATAAGGATTAAGTACTAACCATGCACAAGACTAAGGTGGTGATCTCTTTCCAAAATTCGATTACTCTTCAGTCTTGGAAAAAATCAATTGATTAATTTTTTCTCCCCTATTTTCTTCTGGGGGTATTATGAATGCCTTGACCGATTATGAACACAATTCTTCAACAATTGCTCATGTGAGATTTTTTATTTTACCAGTGAGTAACTCCAATGGTACTGCTAATATGAGAAAAGACACCTCATGTGACTGAGAAACTGATAACAAGCTGACACAGGCCCTGACCTTTTGAGGATATGTGTGATCTGGAAAAGGGAACCATTATTTATTCTGTGGGGAAGGAAAACTTACCTTTGTTTCTGTAACATAGCCTCCCAAGATAGAACATAGTTATAGAGTTGAAGCTTATCTAAAAAAATGAGGTAATCTCTTTGAGGGGACCCTAAAGATGTTCTCCGAGTACTTTCTCGTGTCCATTCTGTATCAGAGCATCGTCAGTTCTGGCACCTTCCAGAGGAAAGTCCTCCATGGCTTTGCCACAGCAGTCCCTTGCCCAGCGCTGGTCTCTGATTCCCTGGCACCACCTACAGGCAGAAGTGGGAAGAACTCCATCATGGTCTGAGAGATGAGTCCTCTTTGAAATCTGAGGGGGAATCCACAGGTACCCAGCTTATGCACTGGACTTCAGCATCAGCCTTGCAGATGGAGCCTCACCACCAGGCCATTGGCCAATGCAATGGCAATATTGGAATCCATGGAGGTTTCCATGGTACCAGGACCCTCCTCTCAGCGGTCATACTTGGTTGTGTCTGAGAGGCAAGCTACTGTGGTGTCCTGACTGGCACCAGAGTCAGAATCTGGCTTTGACCTTGAAGTGGTCCCAGTGGAGGTGATTCAGGCGGAGGAGGAAGAACCAGCCCCTCGTACTGTGCTAGCTTTTTCCTCATTTTCCCCGGATGCAGTGGTCGCAGGCCCTGCTAACCTGTTTCCACCAGATGACTTCAGGACCCATCAAGATCTCCCGAAACGGATTGCTACAAACTTGGGCCTGGATACCAAGGAACTAAAGGAGTCCACGCACAGCCTGATTGATATCCTGGTTGAAGAGGCCCCCTCCAGAGTGGTCCTACCAGTTCATGAGGCGGTGTTGAGATCAGTCGGCACTATGGCAGACCCCTTCTTCTCTGCCCCTGATCTCAAAAAAGGGCAGAAAAGAAATACTATGTACCGGTCTGTGATTATGGGTACATAATATTTGGATTTGAATACCCTACCCCCTTGCCTCACCCCCCCCCCAACACACACACACGGACTCTGGTAATGTCAATCACAAACACGGGACAGATAGGGGCATTCGAGTACCATCCCAAAGAATAAGGTGGGCAAGAGATTGGTTTATTCCATGGGCAGTCTACAGCTCCATATCTCTATCCAGCAGGAGATACAATTTTAACCTCTGGGACTCAGTGGTCAAGTGTAAGGAATCCCTGCTGCAGGAATCGAGACTGGAGTTCTTGGCCATCCTGGAGGAAAGCAAGTTGATGGCCAGGGCCTCCCTTCAGGCTGCTCTGAGTGCAGCCAACTCAGCGGCTACAACAATGGCGTCAATGTCATCATGAGGCACTGTTCGTGGCTCCAGTCATTGGGGCTTTCACACAAGGTGCAACAGCCGGCCCAGGACCTCCCCTTCTAGAGGTCCTTTCTATTCTCTAAATAGATGGCCACCAAGTTGCACAGCCTCAAAGACTCTAGGACCACACTTCACCCCCTAGGCCTGTATACGGCCTCCAGAAAACATTTCAAGATCCTGCAGCCTTCTAGATTTTGGGGCCACCTGGGCAGGAACCCTATAAGAGAAAAGGGAAGGGTTATAAATGCTGTCAGCTCTTACCTTCAAACCCAGCTTCCTAGTCAAGCTCAAACCGATACCCCGATGAGGCCAGGCAGGACTTTTGAAGGTGCACCTGAAGATGGCTTACCAGACTCAACTCAGGATTCCTCTTCTCCCCCGCCCCCTTTTGTTCTTGGACTACCTATCATCCTTCCACCCTGTGTGGCCCTGCATAACAGTGGACTGATGGGTACTCAGTACTGTAATAGTTGGGTGCCTAGCTCAGTTTGCATCCATCCCTGCCTTTTATCCCCCAACCACATTCATCTTCAGAGTTCTCATAAGCAAATTCTCATCCAGGAGGTGTAAGCCTTCCTAGGAGTGGGGGCTGTACTGGCAGTTCCTCAAGACTTGAGAGGGAAGGGGTTCTGCTTCTGATACTTCCTAATCCTGAAAGCCAAAGGGGGCCTATGGCCCATCCTGGACTTGCGTCGCCTCAACAAATATTTCAAGAAATTGAGGTTCTGCATGGTCTCTCTGGCCTCCATCATTCCCTCCCTGGATCCAGAAGACTGGTATGCCACCCTTGATTTAAAGGATGCTTATTTCCACATCTCCATTTTCCATGGACACAGGAAGTTCCTCAGCTTTGTAGTGGGCCAATGCCACTACCAATTCACCACACTTCTCTTCAAATTGTCAGCAGCCCCACAGGTTTTTATGAAGTTCATGGAGGTGGTTCCAGCTTACCTCAGACATTGAAGCATACAGGTCTACCTGTAACTTGACAATTGGCTGATCAAAAGCCACTTGCAGACTCAGGTTCAGCACAAATATAGTACAAGCCACCTTTCTGGTGCTGGGTCTGTCAATATACAAAGAGAAATCGGTATTGATCTTGGTGCAAAGAAGAGCAGAAAAACTGCTGTCAGGCCAGGGCCTATCTACTGGAGGTGAGGTTTCGAACTGTGTTGGATCTAATCACCCCAGTCACAGCTCACCCACTTATGACCTCTGAATGTGCCTCAGGCTACTAGAACATGTGGCAGCATGTACCTATATCGTACAGTACATGCAGCTATGCCTCAGACCCCTACCGATGTGGCTGGCATCAGTCTATTCCCTGTGCAAACACCACTTGAACTCAGTTCCCACGACTCTGTCACCAATCTTAGATTCTCTGACTTGGGGGCCAGACCTGCGTTCTGTGATGAAAAAGATACCATTGCAGCCCCGTATTTGACAGTGACCTTGGCATTGGACACATCAGATCTGGAGTGAGGAGCCCATCTTGGCAATGTCAGGGCCCAGGGTCTCTGGTCCTGTTGGGTTTAGTCAACCTGGAGTCCCCAGTCTGCCCCTGGCTTCTTTTCATCCACCAGGGACACCATTGATTTTGGGTTCATGCGGGCCGAGGACGAGGTGGGCAGAGGAGGGAATTGTTGTGGTTTGGGGCACTGTGGGGTTGGGGCATGTACACTAGGTAATTCGGGTAAATGGAAGGCCAGAGTGCCGATAAAGTTTTCCTGTGCTAGGCTCCTGCCTCCAGCCAGCCCCCCCTTCTTCTCCTCTTCGTTTGGGTTACTTTGGAATATTTTCTTGCTGCTGTAAGCTGATGGCTTGCCTGTAGAGGAAGCTACCCCAGTCTCTAAAGGTTTGTCCAGGAACAGCCATGTGGGCTGGGACATTAGGGGAGGAAATTTCAGATTGTTTGAAGGTTAGAATAGCAGTTTATCTGCTGAGGGAGAGTTTGTCTCCAAACTTCTGTCTAAGGGCAGACAGAGTGTGCCTCTCACGCCTTCCTCACCTTTTGCACCCTATGGTCCATTTTTCTTCAGCATGGTATTCCTTACAATTCCACCGGTCAGGCTACAGTGGAATGTGCAAACCGCACTTTAATAGCCCTGCTCTATAAACAAAAAAGGGGGATGGATTCTCCCCTTCCACTTACGGAAACCCAAGAGGAAGCAGGCAGCGGCAGTTATGACTTGGGGTGATGTGAAAGTGTTAACAACAAAGGCTCAGGGGACACTGCAGGTGCAGGGCCGGGAACAAACCCCTGAGAATTTGGTGGCTGCTGTTTTTGTCATCTTGACTGCCAACTTTGTAACCATTTTGTTATGCTGTCTGCTTTTTATCCCCCCTTCTGTGGTGGCCTCACCCTCCCTACAGGAGTGTGCGCAGTGTAATTTGTGGGTTCGTCTGGCGCAAATTGCCAATGTCTTTCACTTCTGCTTAGCCAATTACTTGAAAATTGGTTCCTTGCTTGGAAGCTGTTTGATCCCGGTATGTAAACAGCCGGCTGATGTTACCAGTGATACGGTGCTGTCCCAGTTTTTTAATTTAACCGTATCGTATTCCAGCAGCCCCTCTTGGGGAACGCCTACAAAGGTTCCCCCCACTGATGTGCTATTCTTGGCCCTTCTTATGTGGCAGCTGGTCCTAATGTAATCTGTGCTTGAATTGTTAATTGCTTTATTATTAAGGTTCCTTTAGGTTGTCGTGTATATCCTGGTGTATTTAATTGTATGGTTTTGTAACCTGTGGGTGCCTAATAGGTACCTGTTGCTGTGTCTAGTGTGTTCCCACTCTGATCGGATTGTTTTGCCCCCCCCCCCCGCCAAGCTGTGCTATTCGGCAAAACAAATTTGGCTGCTGTAAGTAAGCAGCTTTCGCAGTTTCTAATAAACAAAAAGGGGGAGATGTGGGGATCTACAATCCTTACGCGGCCCTGATGCCTGGGATGGGAAGTTACAGTGCTAGGCCCCAAGGACGTGAGAGTTAGATAAGGTTGCCTAGGCAGGTGGAAGCCGGCCAAGGACGGCGGACACCTCCCTTTCTTCTTTCTTAGCTCAGTGTCCAAGAGGTAAACAGAATAATAAATTAGGCAGCTGTGGGAAATGTTAAGCTATCCATGAGAATCAGCTTGTGCTTGTGCTGTGTGTATGCTTGTAACTTTTAACCAATAAGTAACTGCAAGAAGAGGATGTGAGCAGTGCATGAAGTATTATATAAGATGGCTTTTGCCCTGGAATAAACGACTTGGCTTGCAATCATATTGGTCGCTGTGCTTTGTTCGGCCCGCATGAACCCAAAATCAATGGTGTCCCTGGCTGATGAAAAGAAGCCGGGGGCAGACTGGGGATTCCAGGTTGACTAAACCCAACATGGTCCTAGGAAGAACTCTCCCTGCATATAAACATCAGGTAAGTCAGAGTGATATGCTTGGCCTGAGAGGTGTTTCTCCACCAGCTCTCAGAATAAGGTTGTGCAGCTCTTGATGGACAACATGGCCTCAATGTTTTACATCAACAAGCAAAGGGGAGCTTGATTCTCAACCCTGTCAAGAAACCCTCTGATTGTGGGACTTCTGTGTGAAGCATGCCATTCACCTCACCAGGAGACCGGAATGTGTTGACAGATCACCTCAGCAGATCCTTTTCCTCTTGCCACAGGTGATCTCTTTACCCAGAAATAACCAGCATTATCTTCCATAAATGGACCGGTTATCTCCCCAGGTGGACCTGTTTTCACTACCAGGCAGAAAAGGAAATGCCATCAGTTCTGTTTGATGCGTGTGCTCAGCAAGGGCTCTCTGTTTGATGCCTTCCTGCTCTCTTTGGTAGATGGCCTGCTGTATGCCTTCCCATTGATCCGCTTGGTTCACAAGGTACTTTTAAAGATCAATAGGAACAAGGACAAGGTTATCATGGTAGCCCCAGCATGTCCAGGCCAACATTGGAATGTCTGAAATTCGCAGTGGCACCTCCAATAGTACTCCTTCCCCATCTGGACTTGATTTTGCAAGACTATGGCTGGTTGCTTCACCCAAACCTCTCCTCCCTACACTTGACAGCACTGCATGGCTGAACCTGGATGGGCAGGCCTGCTCAATTCAGGTCCAACGAGTCTTGTTAGGTTGCAGAAAACCTTCCACCAGGGCTACCTACTTGGCTAAGTGGAAACCATTCTCTTGTTGTGCCTTTGAATGGAATCTTTCTCCAGCTTGGTCTTCCCGTCAGTAAATCTTAGACTATCTGTTCCACCTGAAACATCAAGGTCTGGCTCTATCATCGGTCAAAGTTCACTTGGCAGCCATCTCAGCCTTCCATCTTCCAGTATAGGGCAAGTCAGGGTTCTCCCACAAGATGATGTACAAGTTCCTCAAAGGCTTGGAAAGACTCTACCCACAGGTTCATGACCCAGTTCACTCATGGGACTTAAACCTGGTTCTGTCAGAGCTCATGGGGCCCCCTTCGAGCCATTGGCATCATGCTCATTACTGCTCCTCTCTTGGAAGGTCGCCTTACTTGTGGCAATCACTTTGGTCAGAAGGAACTTTGAGATCAAAACCCTGACATCAGAACTCCCTTATAGTGTGTTCTTCAAGGTCAAGGTCCAACTGCGCCCCCACCTGGCCTTCCTACCAAAGATGGTGTCACAGTTCCATAACAACCAGGACACATTTCTGCCAGTCTTCTTTCCAAAGCCTCACAGCACTGATGATAAGCACTGGGATACACACATTGGACGTTAGGCGGGCCCTGGCCTTTTATATCAAAAGGACTAAGTTTTTCCACAAGTCTACACAACTTTTTGTAGCAGTAGTGGAGAGAGTGAAAGGACTACCAGCGTCATCACAAAGAATCTTGTCTTGGATAACCATCTGCATCCAGGCTTGGTAGAGCAGATGAAGGTTCTGCCTCCGGCCTTCATGACTGCTCATTCCATGAGAGCACAGGTTTTGTTACCCTCACGCAGGTACCAATCAATTTGCAGAGCCACAATATTGCTGTCCGTTCATACTTTTTGTGTTCCACTACTCCATCACCCAACAGGCTCATGACAATGACAGTTTTGAGAGAGCAGTGTTGCAATCAGCATGTCCATTATTTCTGAACCCACTTCTGGGGGTACTGCTTGTGAGTCACCTAACCTGGAATGGACATGAGCAAGCACTTGAAGAAGAAAAAAAAACGATTATTAAACTTTTGTAACTGTTGTTCTTTGAGGTGTGTTGCTCATGTCCATTCCATGACCCACCCTCCTATACCTCTGTTGGAGTAACTGGCAAGAAGGAACTGAGAGGATGGGGGAGCGGTTGCGTCCCTTATGCTGGTGCATATGTGCATGACCACAGAGGGCACTAGAGCCGGCCTTATGGATACCACTAAGGGGAATATCTCCGGCAACTGTGCACATGCTGTACATATACTTAACATGGAATGGACATGAGCAACACATCTTGAAGAACAGTTAAGAATGGTTAGTAACTGTATCTTTTTTTTTTTTTTTCTCAACATCCCCTCCCAGAGGCTGTCCTACAGAAGGGAACAGTCAGGCTCTATATTATGGCAGTAATGAGCACAAAATAATCATCTTCCTTGAGCAGGGCTTTTCTTTAAGTACATATAGATAACTGCTCTCACATTACTGTGTCTTTACCCAAAGCAATTCATGAAAAATAAATCCCTATGGATCCCTTTCCTCCCTGGGAAAACAATCTCAGCATTCAATAAATTAAAATAATGGATAGAAAATAGAACAATTTCAAACAGAAGGATTAGAGAGGCTCCTTTCTATCCTGAGCATTCATCACAGCCTGCAACTTCAGCAGGAGTTCATGTTTAGTCTCTCCTCATTCTAACTCTAGCTTTCATTAACTGCATAAGGACATATGATATCCAATAGTGATACACTCAATTGAAACTTAAAAACAACAAGAACAGAAAACCAAAAGCCTGGAGATGCTAGTGTCCTGCCCTATTTTGCCACTTTAAGAGATTTTTGTTTCTTTTTAAAAAAAATTATCGGGTTTCTCAGAATTATATTGCAATGAATAAGCAATAGGGCTTCAGATTTCTGTTTTTTCTACCGTAGAATCTGAGGCTATGTCTTCACTGACAGTGACAAATTTGTTGCCGTCAGATTGACTTCTCTGGATCAACTGAGTGGTCAGTCAATCCACAAATCGATGTATTAAGACCACCTTCTCAAGTGGCGTAGCGCTGCGTCGACTGGAACTCGGTTCTCGTTGGCACAAGTGCAGTGAAGACGGCGCGCAGAACAGAAGCTGAGAAGTCGATGGGAATTACACAAGTTTTTATGTAGCTTGCGTAATTCCGGTTGACTGCCGCCGAATCTCCGAGGGACTGGACAGGGACTGAGAGATTTGGAGACTGAGTACCATGGTTGGGGCATGTCTACAAATCATCAGGACAATGGGGAAACAGTATGGTCCCTCCCTAGTTATTAAGAACACAAAGTAGGACTCTGACATACTGTTCTTCTTTGTCTTCTCAGCTGGTAGTTCTTCCTGCTGTGCCTGAGGTGGGTGAGAAAGTAGAGCCAAGCCTTCACTGTTCCTAAAGCTCTACAATGGCTACGAGTCTGAGATATGACTATTTGCCATTGCCATTTACATTGATGACTCCTGAGCCACCCGCTGCAAGGTGGATTGATTTAAATCACCATTTTGATCATGATTTAAATTGGCAAGCAGGAAACCTTTGTTTAAAAAATTGATTTTAACCTTGTTTTGTATTTTTACTTTTTAGTAACCTTCCTAGAGACAAATTCATTGTCATTAATTGGTAGCCATTAAAACATGTTTATCTGCAAGAAAAAATAGCCTTTTCACTAAACTGTGTTCACAACTAATTTTGAGTCTCAACGAATCATTCTTATGGCAAACTGTACCTTTTTGCTGGGATACATGTTCCCCCAATGTATACATTAATCTTGTTTACTAAATTCTGTCATTAAACACTTCCTCTCCAAAAAATAAAATAAAAACTGGTTAATGAAAAGTGATGGTCCTTACCAAGGCCAACTTGTAATTTTGGAGTTTCTCATTCAGGAAGTTCTTTTGTTTTGACAGACCAGAAAATCATACAGATGAAACTATCTAATTTCTTAAGCGTCTTCCCAAATGCTTATTTGACTTACCTCAATTTAGCAGAAAAATGTACATAAGACTTTACATGTGCAATTTCAGATTTAGTGTTAACAATTTCAGGTTTCATGTTAACAAAGTTAGGCCTGTGGGGCTAGTGGTCAGAATCAGATTTATCATAAAAAGCTTTTAATTATGGAGGGCCAAGTATTGACTTTTGTCTTTTTCCCACATGGCTGTTGACTCTATGGACTTCATAGTTTTGACCACAGGTCAACATCACTTTTAATTTAATCTATTTCATTACAATAAGAATGTGAAAACAATTCAGTTGACAATCATTTGAATCTGTTCAGGTTTCATCTACTTTTTGTAGATTGATTTCAGTGAAATGTTTGAACAGGGTTAGTCAGTCACCACGTATGTGTTATGGTACTCTAATCTTTTAACTCTCTTGCAGAACCATTTATAACAAGTAACTGAAAGTTTTGACTGAAGGAGAATGTGTATTAAGATAAAATATTTTTTCTCATAACTCAAAAACTTATCTAAATGATTTCTCCCTTCTTTGTAAATTTTATCTACAGCATTATCTCTCTACTATGATACAGGAAGGAAGAATTTATCTTTTGTCATGTCTCCTTTGACACTGTGTTTCATCTGATACCTATAGTGATTATATCTGATGTAAGAAAATAAAATGAGAGGAATTCAGAGAAGCCTATAATGATGATGTCTCTGTAGTTTTTTCCTCCAATTAAGAGAAGAAAAGAAAAGAAATTGTAGCTTTTCAAAAGGAGAAAGAGATATTCCACAATAAAGTTAGCCTGTTAAAATAATTCATGCTGAGTGAGTAGAATATGCCAACCAAATCTGAAGCATTCATGCCAGCGACATAGCCTTTTAGAGCTCTGCAGAAAGATGAGTTACAAGAAAGCTAATGTAATTCCATTGGTCTTTCCACTTTGAGCCAAAATGCTTGATTAGTGTCTGAGGAACATGAACAGAGAATGAAGTCAGTATCCTGGGATTCTGGTATAAAACTAATTTTATGGTTTTGTACAACAAAAATAGAGAGGGATGTGAGCGTCTGGTTCATTACATTTTAGGTAGACATCCAAAAGTTGGGGAAAGTTTTATTCTGAACATTGAAACCTTTGGAGGCTACTTGTCTCTCAGTATTTGAATAATGTGTTCTCCCTCACTCTAACAGAATCTTCTTCTTGACAAGCTCCAACTGTCACCTTTTTGTTCTGTCACTTCTTTATCCTGATGTTCTCAGCTAGCAAGAGAGAGGTGTGCTCATGGCATCTTGCAACGTGAGGGAGGAAGTGGTGATAGTTGCAGGTTAAAAGGGTAGATTATCCTAACCATTACTTAGTGGGACAACGGTCTTTTCTTGCTTCATTCATGTAGATGAAGAAAGATGTGGGCTGCTATTTACTATGCCTGAAACAGTTAATCTATACCTAAACTAAAGACATTTACTTCTAATGGATATTTTATGCAGGGTGGCATATTGAGAGGTTGGTCGTGAACCATTATAATTCTTTTCATTCTAACCTCTTGTTTTTACTCAGCCATTACTGTCTTACATTTCTATCTTTGGGGCTGAAACAGTTAATCTCTGGCTGAAATTGAACTTTTTTTGAAAGCTTGGGTAAACACTGCTGAGCTGTTCTTAGAGAGCAAGGAGAGTGTGGAAAATGACACATCCTTAATTAGTAGAAATTGTTTTTTTTGCTGAAATATCTTGGTGGAAAAAGTCTTTTGTGAGAGAGACTGTTTGACCTTGACCTGAAGGAAAGTTACTTTGATTTGAGGTTTTGAAAATCAGCTACTGAACATGCTCTGTTGATATCAGATGTGTATATTTTGGTAAGCTTCTGAAATGCACAGTAAAGATAAATTGGTAGTCAGCCATCTAGTCACTCTGCCGCTGTAGAACTTGTAAGACTCTTACCAACTTTGCGATGTCTGCAGGAGAAAACCTCACACTGATTTTCTTTGGAAGATCTACATCTGGGCTTCTCCGGCTGATAAGCTCCCATTGTACAAAAGAGATTAGCTCTTTTCTTCCAGCCTCTGGGAGGAGCTTCAAAGGAAGTATCAGTCTGGCACATCTTGGACACACAGTTTTCCATATGATTTTAGATATATGTATATAGCATCTTATAATATTCAGCACTACTCCATGTATAACAGACATTCTGGATGAAATCCAAGTTCCAGTGAAGTCAGTGAGAGTTTTGCCACTGACTCCAATGGGAGCAGGATCAAAACAGGGTCGAGTTCCTCAGCTGAAATATTTGTGGATTGAAAAATGCAGATTCAGGTCGACCTAAACTTTTTGCTGACTTGTTTGTATGTCGGCCAACTATTGGAAAATAATAAAAATCCAAAATCTTGAAACAGTTCATTTCCACATTTTCAGAACAAAACCTTTCAATTTTTTGATTCACAAGGCAACTTAGATGCCATCCACAAAATGAAGGCTGTGGAGGAGGTGGTCCACTTTTACCCTATGGCCCTAGGCCTTGTTTGAGTTCTATATTTGGGGTGGGCAGGGGCCCAGTACTCAAAGGGTGTATCTTTCCACTCCTCTCCCAACCATGGCCCTTCAGCGCTGTGGCCTGAGGGCAGGTGTCACTTCTCCGCACCAAAGGCAGAGCATCCCATTGTTGCCCCGCACCCCTTCCCTTGCAGAGACAAGGGAAAAAGCCCTGACCTCACTCCCAAAATTGATCCAGAACTCGATGTCCCTTTCCCCCTTTACCATAAGCAAAGTCCCCATGGCCCCTGTCCCCTAGAGGTGGGGGGATTGCTAATATCCCTTGGTGTTTCCTGTCATCACTGGCAAGCATGGTAGATTCCTCTCGACCCTGAGACTGCCACAGTGCCATCTCAGACTGGTTCTCCTGCAGCAGGCGGGAGAGCTCCCCTTCCAGCTGCAGAGAGATGTGGGGGGGAGGGAAGCAGAGAAAGGAGACAGAACTTGTTACCTTAGTCAGAGCAGGGGTTCAGCCCCAGAGAACCCCAGGCTGGCCCCGGGACAGACAGGTGAGGGGGGTGACACTGAGAGCAGTTTGGTCCAAAATGGAGGACACTGATGATAGATGGCTGTTTGGGAGATGAAATGGGATGGGTGGGCTGTGGCATATGAAGAGTTAAGGATTTCAGAAGGAGTGAGGCAGCCATGCAGTGGGAGGAGTTTAGTGTGTGGGTTGGGGGAACCACAAGTTTGCAGGAAATGGGTATGGGGAACCCTGGGTTTGGCAGGGGAGAACCCAGTCAGCAAAATGGCTGAGTGAGCCCATCTTCTGGGGACAGGCTGAGGATGCTCCTACTAGCAGCTTCATGTGCCACCCTGACGAGGGATGGGTAGTTGGGGAGGGCACCGCGCACAGCCTGCAATGCAGAAGTCAGTGCTCAGGGGAGAGGGGTTATTCCAACCCCCCCACTGCAAAACATCACTCCTACAGCTGCCAGCAACTGAGATGGAGGGACAGCTGAGGGCACAAGGGGGTCCATGATAATCCGCACTGCAAAATAGCAACTCCCCTGTCACCTTCAAGCCAGATGCAGAGGAAGGGAGAAGGAAACCTTCCATCTGCACCTTTGCTTGTCCTGCAAACCCAGCTTCCGCACCCAATAATTCCCTTTTCCTGGTCCTCTCCCAAAACTTTCCACTACACATGATCTCCACATATGCTGTCAAGCAGGGCAAGTGGATGAGGCTGTGTGCCCAGCTGCATTGAAGAGCCAGGAGGGGAGTGTAAAGATGCAGTTTGGGTGGGGGGCAGTGCCCCGGCATGCCCCCCAGTCTCCACCCCTGCCTGTAGCCCAATTAGGGCAATCATTTAGGATGTATGACCAGGCTCAAAGGAGCACTAGGTGTAGTAGGTATATCTCTTTCTCTCCCATTTTGTACAAATAATTAATCATTGGGCAGGGAATGGAACATGGGGTCCCTCTCCCCCCCACCATGTGAGTACCCTGCCCAGTGGACTATAGAGGCATGCTCACTCTCTGGCCCAAGGAACAGCTGGAACAGGGACTTAGTCACAGAGTTTAAAAGTCTAAGGGTCTGTCTACACTGCACATTGAGCCCGAGTCTGTGGGACCCAGGCTTATGGACTCAATGTTTCCAAGACCATGCTTGAGTGTCTGCATTCCTTTGTAAACCTGGGCTTACAGCTGCTGGACCTGGGTCTGACAGCCATGCTAACATGTCCATACTGCACTACACAGACCTTAGGGTGACCAGAAGTCCTGATTTTATAGAGACAGTCCTGATATTCAGGACCTTCTCTTATATAGGTGCCTATTACTCCCCATCCCTGTCCTGATTTTTCACTCTTGCTGTCTGGTCACCGTAACAGACTTTCTGACTTGGATGTGCAGCTTGACATGCATCCACAATGCAAAATGATCCACCCCCCTATTAGGGTCCTAAGACTCGGGTTCTGTGTGTTTGCTGAGCTAAGTCAAACTGATTTGTACGTGGATGGAAAGGGGGCTTGGACGCCAACCTAAGTCAGAGCCTGGGCTTAGTGCCTCTGCTCCAGACTTGTACCTAGGTCTCTAATATCCCACTGAATGCCCTGACCACTAGAGTACTGGGTATAAGAAGAACGTGGTGGTGCCCCCTCTTCCTCCTGCATTTGTCTCTCTAATCTAGCTATTCATTTCCAAATTTCTTTTGCTTTTTAAAAAAATACATCTAATATGTTTTGGGTCAGGTTGAAGAAACTGTTTTGTTTGCCCTAAAGTGAGAATTTTTTGGTTTCTGTAAACCAACATTTTGGGATGGCCAGTGAACTGAAAAAAATCAGCTATTCACTCAGCTCTAGCCAGAATTTCACTCATTGAGTCCATATAGGTGAAAAGTGCATAGTAAACCAAACAAAGCATATTATGGCCTGAGTAGCACAGATTAATAGTGAAATAGCTGAAAACTTAAGTACCTGTCTATGTTAGCTTTGTAGTTAACCATCTCATTCCCATAATGTATCTCAGATTAGAAAAGAGACAAGTTGTTGATTGTTAGGGGTAGGCAAAGATGATTTATTGAGGTAACTAAAGTGAGACCATCCCACTTGTTCTCCCTGACTCTTGCCACCTGTTTTACCTAAGTCATAGCTTGTACTATGTGGACATGGAATGGAGGCTGCTAGCTACACATCAATCCCCTGTATTGCACCTAACAAAGATTGTGCCAGTGGCTGTCAAGAAAACGATATTATAGGTTTCTGATGCACTTTTTTCTCCCCACCTCCTGCCTCTTTCTTTCCCCACAGGAAAAGAGGTGGGTGTGAGTAAAGTGAGAAAGATGGAGAGGGGTGGGGAAAAATGTAAAATAAATTAATTTAAATCAGTTCTCTTTAACAGAAAAAAAAATCAGCTTTTTAACCAACATCTTGAACGAAAATTTTCAACCAGCTCTGATTCTTTATCACGCAGGCAGGCAGGCAGGCAGAAATATGTCTGAGCGTACATTTGTTTTATAGCAAAGATTTTCAAAAGTGAGTAATAACTTTCCAGTTCTCAAGTTTAGGATACCTACGTGAAGAATACTGATTTTCAGAGGAATGGTGATCAGCACTTCTTTGAACTCCCATTGTTCTGAGTGAGCGGCTGGGTGCTGAGTACTTTTGAAAATCTGGCCTTGCAGTGTTGATTCAAAGTTCCTTGAACTCAAAGGAAAAACTCCATTTGATGTCAATGGGCTTTGGATCAAGTACTAAGCGAATTTAAGAGATGTTTCCTATCACAGTTGTTAGTCTGTGGCATACGTTAACCATCAAAGGCAGCAATAGAACCAGCCATCATGAACACACTTTAAGGAGTTAAAAGAGCAATTAGAAGCAGGAAAAATCATCTCAAAGTATAAGCACTAGACAAAGATGGGCCGCATGCTCTCCTTCTGGTCCAAAATATAACCAAATAATATGACTGGTGAAATCAAAGGCTTTATTACAAATAATTGGGCTCCTACATTCTTTTTATTCTTCTTAGGAGATTAGTTTCTCATTTGTAATAATGTCATGCAGTGCACAAAATAACAGCTTCATTATCTAATTTTTTTCTTTCTTAAATTAGCAATAAATTGGTATCAATAGCAAGTAAGTATTAAGGAAACAGGAGATGGAGGTGAAGAGCTTCAGAGACTGAAAATATCTTTCAAAGCTCTATTTGCAAGATTCAAAGGGTTCTCTGCTATTTCATAATTTAGCACTTCAAAAGAAGTTTTCAATTTGCAAAACTCCATATGTAATATATACCGCTGCAAAGAGTAAATGCATTAATTAGGCAGATCACTCCGAGATGGATTGAATTATCAGCATTTGCAAGTTAAATTCAATATCTCTGTGAACAAATTTGAAGAATGATTCAGAATTTGCATAGTTTTTGTTCCCATAGTGAATAACTAAAAGCTGGGGTAAAATTAACCTAAATAAAATTTTATGTATTTATCAAGTAAATTTCTTCCATTCTTTCATTTTTTACTTCAAAATCTGTGGGCATTTACTGGATTCTAGGTTCAAATAACCACTAAAATATGAACAGAGCAAAGTTATAGTTAATGAGTCAAAACCAGGACTACTAACTATACAATGTTTAATGTTCATGTATAAACAACTATACAATGTTTAATGTTCATATATATATATATATATATCATATGATTCTGAAACAGAAAATATGTAGACAATTTAATATTAAAATCAATAACCACATTTGCAGTGTTTTGTAGGTAAGAGATAATGAACACAGGACAAAACAAGAGGAAATTTTTTTGGTATTTACCATCTCCTATCGTGACAGCCTAGTGTTTTGTTTATATTTGCAATATATTTTATTTCTAGGCATTTATCTTTTTCCTTTAAATAGAGTGTTAGTCATGCCTTATTTATTTTGCATTTTCCTGGTATTTAAGAGATTGGTCGAGTTGTAATTTTCTTGAACGTTTGTTGTATTATCTGAAGTCTGTTGGATTTGGTTACAGGGTAGATTATACTGGGGATCTCTTATTTTATTTATTTATTATTTTTTTATTTTATAATTGCAGATTGTGTGGATTGGGGCATGGGACTCAGGACTCCTGGATTCTAACACCTAATCTGCCATATTACCATGCAGGAAATGACTTAGACGTCTGAGCCTCAGTTTACCCATCTGTAAAATGGATGGGATAATGCCTGCCTTCACAGGCTATTATGAAACTTTATTCATTGATTGTAAATTCCTTTTAGGGTCTTTGAGGAAATAAGCAGTGTGTATAAATCAGGACCCAATGGAATCCCCAATAAGTGCATTTTTATCAAATTTGAAAATGGGGTCATTTTTTTATCTGGTACATTGGCTCATCCTTCAAGGTATTGGGATTTACCTTCCCTAAAGGAACCTCAAATGGCTTTTATCAGAATTTGGATAGGATTTCCGTATTCTTGCTTTCTTGCCATTTTGTTGGCTTTTAAAATTTTAAGTCTGTGCCAGCACCCTAGGGTCTAGTTTCTCTTGTTTTCCTGTGCTGCCATTAAATGGATGTTCAACTGCAATCAGTAGCGCCAGAGGTGGAGCAAGGTTTTGCAGCCAGGGCATGGGATGATGAGTCACTGGTGGTGAGCTGGAGAGTGGCCCCACTCTACACTCATCTGTCAGTGGCAGCTCCTGTCCAGTGGGGCTAGGCCCTTCTCCCCACTCATAAGGTTGCAGCATCATTGAGGTTTGGCTCATCCTTTGGCTTGGCCAAATTTGAGTGAGTGGTGATGCAACATGGGACTCAGGGGCACAGCACTATGTGACCCTGTGTGCCATGTTGAATGCCTGGAGCTGGAAGTCAGTCCCAGTCACACAAGATAGGAGCTACTGATGCTGGACGAGTGTGGGGCAGGCTTACTCTCTAGCCTCATGTGAAAATTCAAGTTGTACACCTCCTTTTGTCAACTGCAGAATATGCCTGAAAAGGCACCATCCTTACATCTAAAGGCTAATGGAGGGGCAGTTGCTATTAACTTTGCCACTAAGTAGCTGGTACCAAGTATGTCTCCAATGGTGCAAGCATGTGTGAACAAAATTGTTCTCCATTAAGCTTCTCAAAGATTCGGGGGCCAGATACATGGATGAAGAAGAAAGGATTATTTGGCATAAGGATTGTAAGACTGGGCCCTTGTATTCTTGTTGTGGTTCTTCAGAAGAGAGATTAGTGGGTGCAGGGCAGGTGAATTGTTCCTGGATATTAATGCTACCTATGTGGGATATGTTTATCAGTATGGTTTTATTATTGTTTTAATTATATAAGATGCTAAAGAAACTTTTTTCTTCCTACATTGGTGACTTGATGAAAAGTCTGTTTGAAATGCCATTTTCTTGAGGTTTTTTTTTTTTTTTTTTTAATTATTAGCACCAAGTTAAGAATGGCAGTTTATTATGGCCAAAGTTAGCCAATATCCTCAAAAGGACATTTCAATGGTTATTTCCTCCACCTTCGCTAAGAAGAGGAAGTTTGACTACCATGCAGCCTTTAACTTTGCACATACAATAAAAGCAACACTACTAAGGAGCAGAAAATGGGAAGTACAATCAGCAAAATTATTCCAGCAGGGTTTATAGACAATTGTACTTAGTTATTCAGTGAAAGAAGGGACTCCTGCTTTGCAAATAGCTTGTTAGTGAAAGAGTTGAAAATTTCATCAGCATGCAACCACTTACGAAGAGACAAAGTAGAGCGTAATCAAGAAAGTGCTGGCATTCGTGATTTTCATCCCTTGCAACTTGATTTTTCCCTTTAGTTTCCCAATAGGAAAGTAGGAAGAGACATGAATGTGGGTGTACAGTATCATTAGTCTGTATGTATTCATTTCACTCTAGCCTTTGTCCATTTATTTTAATCTTAACTATCATAAAATGCCCTTTAGTAAATTCATGCAATGAATCCTTTCAAGGAATTTTCAGTCCATGACTTTTAGTTCTTGGCTATTCAGGGACAGAAAACACCTGGTCCTTGATATGTCCTGCAGGGTGGAGGAGCTATGAGAGGGAGAGAAAGAGAGAGGTGGAGAGACTGCAAAGAGCCTCTTCCTGTCCATTGTGGAACTGTGCGGTTCCTGTGTTCAGGGAAGCACAGGGACTGATCCCACTTTACTTTATTGGGGATGCCAGCATCACAAAAAGGTCAGGAAAGAGCAAGAGAAGTTAAGGCCTTATCCCTACTACCTTCTTCACTGACCTGCAAAGTAGTGCCACATGAAGAAAGGAGAGTTGCACCCTTTAAAAGGGTGTGTCAGTGAATGTGCTCCAACTAAGTACCAGGCACATCTAAGAGGCAGAATGTCTCCTTGACCTTTCTTAAGCAGTGCAGCTCAGTGCTAACTACAGCATAATGCTGTGCGGTTATTTCTGTCTTTTTATCCTTTTTTTGAGGGACATGATAAAACTTATCAGATGTCTGTTAGCTAAAAGCTGATATGAAAGATTGAATCCTCAAGGAGGCTCCCTGGTGGAGACCTCAGCACCCTCTCTTTCCCCTATATTTGGGAAGTGATAGCTCTTCATCTGGGCACATTGATTTACTCAATGGGGGCCACCCATCTTCCTTATTGGACTTTGTTGGCTGATAGTTGTAGTCCTTTGGCTACTAGGTGTCTGGTTCTTTGTACGAGGGGGTGGGAGCAACCAAGGGGATTATTATCTCACTATAGTCCAATGTGCAAAACTATGGCAGACTTGCCAAATACAGAACCAGTGATCATAAACTAGAGTTGCAAACTGGGGGCCACAAAACATAGTCCCAAACCCAGAGATGTTGTCTAAATCTTTCCTTTGTTACATTGTTACACAAACACTTTTTCTACTCCATCATCTGAAAGGGAGTGTGAGAGAGAGACTTTTTCAAATTATCAATCCTTACAATGCAGGGGCCTGTCAGACCCATGAATTCCTCGAACCTTTTAAAAAAGCTGACACTATCTTCCTGGAGCTGAGCATCGCCATAATAAAAAAACAAAACAAAAAAATGATCCTTTGGTTTACAACCCCAATATGTAATTCCACTGAGATTACCTCATAGTTAAAACTAATGTTGAATGCTGTGATTTCACTGTGGAGGCTTGATACACCAGTTCATCAATGGTTCTACTTGGGGTCACTTTAAAATAGTTCCCTACCAAAGCCCTTATAACAAGTACAATGCAAAAGAATGCTATCACCTTGTGCAGTCTGGTGGGCATTCCCATATTCAGAGAGCTCAAGTTATTTCCTCTCTATGTATAATACGCTGCAGGAACTAAAGCAGGCAAAAAGAGCAGATTTAGGAAAAGCCTGTTTCGGTTTTTTATTTCTCTTTAAAACCATGAACAAATCGAGTGCTTATGAACTTGAATCTTACCTCTCAGGAGCAATAATTGCTGTGAAAGAAGTTTTCTAGCAGTGTTCTGACAATGACAAGTACAGAATTCTTGACCAGCAGGAGCAGCACCTTTGCTATTTTAGGCCTGGTTATTTCCTGAGTGCAGAGTAACAAATGTGTACAGTAGTTCTGTGATCTGCCTTTCCCTGAAGAGAGAAGCAAAATAAGACCAAACCTCAGCACTTAAATATTTTCTCAGGTGAACTAATCCTAAAGCTTTAAAAAAAGGATTAGGAATATTAGAATAACTATTTCCCTATTTGCAGTTTCCCTTCCTTACCCTAATTCCTCTACACCTGCACTGTGCAATTAATTTAGTCTGGAACTCTGTTCTATCCATTATAAGTTCTGATATTCATGTTGTAAGCTGTGAGCAAGTCTGGCAGCCTGCCTCTGGATTCATTCTGGAAAGCTGTACATTTCTGGGGCATCTCATTCAGAATGTCTTGTATACTTTTCTATGGAAATGTCCAGTGTCTGTCTAGTTATCTTAAGTACACCACTCTTCCCCCACAATTGTTTTATGAGTGCCTTACAATTTTTAGTGCATTTATCCATACAACATTCCTGTGAGGAAATGAAGTATAGATCTTCCTAATCTTATATTGGGATGAAAATAAGGCATGAAGAGAACAAATTAATTTTGCCCAAGGTAACACAGGAAGTCCTTGACAGAGCAGGAATTAATTCCGGTCTCCTGAGCCCAAGGCGAGTGCTCTATCCACTGGAATATGCTTCCTCTCTAATGTGTAAAATGGAATGTGTCAGATGATCATACTTCACTTAAACTTTTCATAGACTTTAAACAAGGTGTGGTACAAATCAGCACAAAGAGAGGCTTCTAAAGCTAACCATAACACTTTAAAAGGTTACAGAACATGTTTTCGTGTTAGTTTATTTTGTATTTGCCTCAGCAGTAAAGAGAAGTAGTCTAATATGTGTTAGAATTTGAAAAAAATAATCTCCTCTTCCTCACCCATATGACTATTTAATAGTGCTATATTTCTGTGGTTTCATTAGCACTGTCTGGGAGAATAGGAGTTTGTAACAGTATCTTGCACATCTGCAAAAGCAAGATTTATACTCTAATTATTCAACTAGAGGTGGATTTTAACTCAACAGCCCAAAGTATTTTGTGAGTGGAAGGTCTTAATTAACATTTTGTGTAGCAATTTTCCTTGTGTATGTGATTTGTAAGTGACGTAAAAAGGTATTTTGGTGAGATGGCTTCCGTTGGTTTAGGGTAATCAGATCATCCATAGACTGCTTCTATATATTGCATTAGCAATACCAATTCTAATGCTTTAAGTCAAAATTGAAAGGAACATTTTTCTGTTACTTAAATTTCCATAAGTAAGTACTTTTATTGTCTCAATTTCTAACTCCGTCCCCTTTCACTTTTCTGATATAAATACTTCAGAACTCTTTTCTTTCCATTTTGAATTGTAGGTCAGCTGATGACACATTGTTTTTGGCGTGCAAAATCTCTTCCATTGTCACGGGCAAAACAGCTCAGTAGAAAGCCTAGAGAAATCAACCACATAAATAACTGCTGTGCAGAGATGATTTGTTTGAAACACCAAAATACAGAGCCTCACTACTCTCAGTGGAATGGCTAGTTATGATATACAATAGTTAATTGTGTCTAATATTCCACTCTAAACCTCTGCAAGTTCTCATAGCTTTGCCAGACAGGTGCTAAACACTAGTCTGGATCTTAGTGTGTTTACTTGATTTCATATTTTATTTGAATTGAATTGCAGCTTAGTATAGCAATTTTAAGGATCAATACTTCTTCACAGAGTTGGGAAGAATAAAAATCAATTTGAGCACTTCAGATCCTTCATCAGGTATTACATCTTCAAATACAGCCCCTTTCCCTGCAATAATCTGTGTGATTCTGTTAGCAGCATCAGTCACTGACAAGAAGAAACTTGAACTGTTTCTTTTCCTGTTCATCAAGATCTTTCACTGTTACAGAGACTGATATTCCTTTTCATAGGGTTAGAAAAGATCCATAATAGCTTTTATACCATTATTTTTGAAACTCTAGACTTCATTAAAACCCTCTTCAGCTTTTTCTCTTCTAGCTTCCTTGCTGCTTATGAATTATTCAAGGCAGATTTCACTTGAGGTAAATAGTTTGATTTGAAGGTTTTTGTATCTGGATTTAGATGCAACAAGAAGTGTTAAACGCTCAGAATTTTAAGTGAATAGAATTGCAGAGGCTCAGCTAGTGAGATGGAAGACATTTGCTGTTAGTGCTCTGGGGCTGCCATTGAGATTTCAGCTCCGTGCTATTTGTCATTCTGAAGTAGGTAGGCATTATGATGCCTAGAGTATAAATCAGGCTTTACATGGTGTCGAGTCCTGAAGCACTTTGAACATTCTAATCCACTTCTGAGTTAACAGAACATTTTTGGTTTTACAAGCTTTAAAGTTTCCTTTTCCATTTAACCCTGTCATTGTATTATTAATCATTATTATTTTCCACATTTTTATGCACCTCATACCCAAATAAAATTCTCAATGCTTACTTCAAAGCTGTGGTGACATTGACTGAGATACAAGTCAATGATTCATTTCTACCTTTCACTGGAAATAGTTTCTGTACAAATAATTAGTTTTTTATTCTTTCTGTACTAAAAAAAAATCAGTAAAATCCAATCTTTTTCTACCATCTTGACCAGTTGGACAGGCAGTATTTGAATACGTTTAAGGGGGAATCCATTTTTTCCTATGTGTTTGCCCAGTTTGGATTTTATTTTTATCTCTTCCTTGTGATATTGCATACTAGAGGAAGTTGGATGTGGGAGAGCAGCAATTTCCACGTGACTGTCATTAGGGTTGTCCGGTGGTCCCGCAACCAATATTGGCTCAGTATAGCATAACAAACGCTTTTAAATTATTGCCTTCTAATAGTTGGACAGATATCCTAGCACCCTCACCAAGTAGAAAGGGTCAACCCTTTGTGTGTGTGTGTGAACTGCAGACTGCATCACTTTGTTGAATTCAACTGGTCTCTGTTCTTGCAATGCACCCATTGATTAAATGTTTCAACCTCCATAGGGTGTGTATAATGTTCTGCTAACATCCACTTCAACTTTATAGTACAATGGAGTTGAATTATAATATCCTGAAGTGTTGAGTTCTATTTAATTTTATTTTTTTTCTTGTCATTGACTATTTACATTAAACGAAAGTGCTAGGCATGCTAAAGACTTAATAAAGGAAACACTCAGTCCCTGCTCAAAGCGCTTACCATTTATTTCAGATGCACTGCAATGAGTGAAGATAACAAAGTGAGTATATGGGAGAAGGGGAAGAAAATGGGTTTCAATGTTAACTTTACATAGTTACTTATTTTTAATTATAACCTGAATCAATGTAACCTAATCAAATACAGGGCTGTGAACTGAGTAGTTTCTTGGAGGAGCTGTGGGGAAAGGAATCATCATTACCAAGACGTTCAACAGCTGCACCCCTGAGGCATTAATTTATCCCTCAGCAGTCTGAGTAGAGGATGGATCTGTGTAACAGTGGATAATCCAGCGAGTTTCCATTCTATTTGCTGCTATGCTCCATACTGTGGAGATTGTGCACCCTCTCTGTGTGATCTCTTTTCCTGCTAGCTCCCTTTTCCCTTCCCCCCCACAACAACACGCTTCCCCATCCTTTGTACAGCAGAACTGCATTCTTTCCATTGCCAGGGGAGCCACTTTGGTTGTGAAAGAGGAACTTGCTATGCCCTCTTTTGCACTTATGCTTCTGCTTTTTACTTTTCTCTATAGATTCATAGTTTTAAGACCAGACAAAATCATTACGATATTACAGTGTCCTTTTGTATAACATAGACCATATAATTTCACCTGTGATTTCTGTTTGAAGCTAAAATTTTGTAAAAAGACATCCTATCTTGACTTGAAATCTCCAATTGATAGAGAATTTACTATGTCCTTTAATCCTGACTGGTTAAACATTTATGGCACATATCAGTTTTGAACTTTGATAACTTAAACTTCCAGCCATTAGATTGTATTATGTCTTGTCTACTAGTTTAAAGAACCCTCTAGCATCAGATATCTCTTCCATCTTTAGATACTTTATGGACCACGATCATGTCACCTCTAAAGTTTCTCTTAAATTAAATAAAATTAATTATTTTAGTCTGTCATTGTAAGACATGTTTCTTAAACTATAGATCATTCCTACAGCACTTCTTTGATCCCTGTCCAATTTTTCAACAGCCTTTTTGAAGCGTGGAGACCTAAAGCAAACCAGTATTACTGGAGGGGTCTCCCTAATACAACATACAAAAGTAATATTACCAGCTTTCTGCAGCTTAATATTACCCTGTTTATATATCAAAGGATTATGTTAGCCCGTTTCTCCACACTATCACACTGGGAGATCATGTTCTGTGGTTATCGACAATGACTATTAAGTCATTTTCAGAGTCACTGTTTTCCAGGATACAGTATGAACTAGGTATTTTTTCCTAGATACATAATCTTGAGTTTAACTGTTTGAAGACACATGATTGTCTGCACCAGCACTAAGAGATCCAAATTGCTTTGTACTAGAGACCTGTCCTCATTTGTTGTTCACCATGCAACTAATCTTTATGTTCTTTACAAATAACTTCATATTTTCCTCCAAATCCAGTGATAAAAGTATTAAATAGCACTGGGCCAAACAGCAATCCCTGACTGATCCCACCAGAAACACACCACTGGTGGATAATTTCCCACTGAGAATTATGTTTTGAGATCTATTACTTATTAAATAGCTCAGCTGGCTATGTGCCATATGATCTTTGTATAGTGCTATTTTTTAAAATCAGAATGTCATTTGGTACTAAGCAAATGTATAGTATATCAATATTGTTACATTTATCATCCAAACTCATAACCTCATCAAAGAATGATATAATGTTCATTTGACAAGACTTGTTTTTTTCCGTGAAACCATGTTGAATGTTAATAATTAGATTTTCAGTTTTCGAAGCTGTTATCAGATAGCTGTAGGAGGAAGGTCAAGGAAGAAAGTTATAGAAAATAAAGGATAGTAAGAGGAAGAGAGATGCTGAAACTCATAAAATCAGACACAATGATAGAGGGAAAAATTAGAGGGAGAACAGAAAGTAAGAGCAAGGACTAGGTCCAAGAAAAGAGTGAGAAGTCTGAGCAGTGTTATAGGATTGTTTCAGCTACAATAAAACTGTAAAAACACTGTGGATGCCACAGGGCTGCTAAAGTTAGGAAAACTGTATTTAAAGTGAGCTCATCGAGTAACATACCTATCAAGTTAAATGCATTGGAAAATACTTTTTGAGATGCATGGAAATGACTTTATTACTGACGTCCTGTGTTGCTAAGGAAATTGACGTTTTATTTTTGGATTACTAGTTTGAAATAAAACAGATTAGTGGTGATCGAAAAGTGTCACTGTTCAGTGGTGCTCTCAATTCAGTTCTTGGAGGATATACGTCACAACACTCACATGCAACTACAACAGTTGTAACTATTTGGCTGACAGCAAAAAAGGCCAATATATGTGTGGTCATTCATGAAGGTTGAATTCCCCAAATTATCTTTCCACTGAGTGACATGGGCTCCCTGAATTATTGCAGAGACTTGTTGGAAGCTTATATTTACATCACCTGTGCTGTACTTGCTTAGCTAAGCAGAGGACTTTGTTCCTTAGGGCTGTTGATCTGGCATCCTTGAGCTCTGAATTTCAGAATGTGTTCAGTATTTTTTCCCAGGGTTCTATATTCTGTATTCTATAATATAACATAAATACTGAGCTACTTAGATTAACTGCATAGAAAGGGTTAAATGGATGTGTCTTGGGAGACACTAAAGCAGTTCTTGTCTTATAAGTGTCTCAAAGGCTCTTGTAAACTGAGTGTGTTTAATATACAAGGGAAATATGTCTTTTCTAAATGACAGCTCTAGAAAACTCAGCCTGGTTCTGAGACCCAAGCTGCCTGGTTTTCTTCTTAAACATCATAACCAGTTTTTGTGATTCTGTAGGAAAAATAAGGCTCTCAGTTACACCTGCAACCCCATTTTCTTCACATGATGCTCTCGGTGATAGCTATGTAACCTCAATTTTCTTTGCTGGGTTTTCACAGATACAGCAATGCATAGATCATTCTTCATACAATGCATAAGAAGGAATAGAACCCAAAAGAATCACTCTTTCTTACCTGTCTTGGATTTGCTGTGCTAACAGGAGTAAAAAGCAGCAAATGTTTATTTTGTCAGTGGCTATAGCTATGAATATACACAGGGAGCAGACCAGTTGAGTACATTTTAGCCATTTTTACCTGTTCACTTTTCAGATAAGTGCACTTTAAGTTATACTTTTTAGTGTGTATTATGGTAATTGAGCAATAATTGCCTTGGGTTTAGATATCTCTTAGCAGGTGGTGATTTGTTGGAGATATTTAGAGCAAATAAGCTCCATCTTAGTCATTATCACTACCGAAAACTGTGGAAAATATGAAAAAATAATCATGTAGTCGTAATATTTTTGATATCATAATTCTCTGCTGCCGTACTTGTTTCTGTTATTCACACACTTTGCACAAATGGAAATGACCGCACAAAGTGCAAAGCAGTAAAGAATCAGGCCCCCCATGTCTCTCTGCTTGTGTGCCCAGATTTGTTAGAATTAGCAGCTCCGTCTAAGAAGCTGTGGCAGCCAGAGAGATTTAAGTTGCAATGTGTTTTGATACACATGCTGTATTCCGTCCATGGCGCTATTTTTTTTTCCGGGAAGTTGTAGACTATAAATGTAGCAAAAGAGAAGCAGGTCTTGATTGTCAATGCTCTTTTATTTCTAGAAGTGATGCCCACAGATTCTCTTCTTTTTGCTGCTATGAAACAATGCCCTATTCAGGACTAACCATGTGTAAATGGGAAGCTGCCAGAGGGGTAGCTACAGCACTGCATTTTTGAGTGCTTAACATTCTGCAACCCCCCAGCATATTGCCGTTTGCTGAGCTCATGCTTGTTAAATGAGATCAGCTCGTCTTAACAACACAAAACTGGATTTAAGTGGCTTTGTTTGCTTAAAATCTTTGAAAACAGTTTCTGTGAAAATGCACAAATTGTAATGACTGTTTCCATTTTAAAATGCTGGTAAGATTTTGAATACAAGGATTAGTAGACTGCTCTTTTTCAGGAGACATTTAAAAAGGCTGAACAACAAATAATTTTGCGGAATAGTTTTGCAGCTGAACTGAGTTTGTCAGTATAATGTAAAATTTGTCTTGTGTAGGCTCTACACATACCATTGCAGGCTCCAAGCCTACAGTGAGAAATGTGGGCCAACCCCTCTTCTAAGCCTTCCCATGTCTCCCCCCAAGTCAACAGGGCTCATTGTGGGGCTTCCTATGTGGTTCTTAGTGCAGGATTCAGTTAGTGTAGTGGAGACAATGCTCCCTCAGTGCCAGCCTGTGAAAAGATGCATTGTAAACAGTCTGCTCTGCACCCTCCTGGGAAAGTACAGTGACTCCAGCTGCTCCCTCCTTCCCCTCACTCTTTCCTCCCTTCATAAACAACTAAAGACTCCTGGGGGCTATTCAGGTCCCTGTGCCAGAGGCCTCTGCTTATTGAATGGATAAAAGGGAGAGGACAGCACAAAAGGCCACATTCTTGAAGCTCATTCAGCTCCATGGACTATCTGAAAACAGTGGAGTAGGAATCTGGAGAACACCACAGAAAGTGTGGTGCTTAAAATGTCTGATTCAAGGATAACTCCATTTGTTACAGTGGGAGTTACATTAGTATACAACCTGTATAAATGGGATCCAAATCAGCCTCTTCCCTCTCATGACATTAATCCAAGCTAAGAACAGAATCCCTTTTTAACTCTGTGTATACTTCTCCCACAGATGTCAGTGGGAGTTGTGTGCATGGTACTCTTGCACGTTTGAATTTTCCCTATTATTCATATAACCTTTATCCTCTGCTTCCGAGGGTGTGGCCAGTAGTCCTCTCACATATTGTCACTGGAGTTAAATGTTAACTTTTCCATTTCCTTAAGTCTGCAGTTGTCACAAGTTTTATATTTCGTGCAATAATGATAGTTTCCTATATGAGAAAAACAGGACATAGTCTAATTTCCATTTGAAATGAGCTAATGGGAGCTGCCCTCCTTGCTTAAGGGCAAACACAGATCTCTCAGTACTCACGATCACTTCCCAGAACTCTCTCTAACTTCCCTGATAGAGAGTCCCAGTGCTTAATTCTGCTGCGTATGGATGGGGATCAGACTCTTTATTTATATTAGTTGCTTTTATGGTTTGTTTTTTTTAAAACCAGATCATTCCTCCTGAAAGTATTTCTCTGCCCAGCTGTTGCTCAGTCTGAACCCAATAACGTCTTTGCCCTAGCAAAGTTGACCTATCAAAGGCTTGCAAGTAACCTCACACAGGCAGATCCTTGTGCCATGCAGAATCTCTTGTAGGGTTGGAACCAAATTCTTCATTGTGATAAGAAATAGCGAAGACGTTTTTGCCCTGGGCTAGAGCTGTGTCAGGGAACCAGTTTTGGCTCTCTGATTCTCAGGGCCAGCATCAGCCTGGATGCCACTTAGAGCTGACAGCAGCTAAGTTCCAAGCTCTCCCACTGGCTTAGTGTCCTCCTTGGGCCATATGCCTTTGGAAAATTGGCAAGAGAACAGATCTTTGCCATGCACCTTCCCAACTTCTGACTCCCAAGAAGGTGAAGAGAAGGGGTAGTAAGAAAAGGGCCCAGATTCAGAAGGAAGCTTCCCTGTTCATTGTAATTCTCTACTGGTGGTCTGCAGCCACTTTTTGGCCTCACAAAAGAGTAAGAATCTGGCCCAATGTGCTTATTTACTCCTACATAGGACATGTTCTTTATCCCCTGTTGTTAGGTGTTAGCTGTGTGTGGTTTTTTTTTTAGTGTGCATGCTGTTTTAGCTCTGAGCAGATAGCCAATATAGGAGGCCCTGATTGAATTACTTAATAAAACTAGAGATTTGTTTTAGTAATGAAGGCACTAGGCCAGGTTTATTGCTGATGAAGCAGGGAAAAAAGCATCCTATACATGCTACAAGTATGCTTAATACATGTATTCTTGTGACAATGGATTGGCTTAGTTAATGATGAGACTTACCATTCCTTACTTGGCCTGACAAGATACTCCTCTTTTATACACACGTTGTATATTGCCTTATATTGTGGTTTTCTGCCATGTTGGATTACGACTTCTACAGAGGAGAGTTTGTTTACTTACTAGATTAACAGTCGAGGTCACCAGTGTCATCAGGTGTTGTCTGCATGTGTGTGGGTTTTTTTAGTGTGTGACACAATGGACTGGCTCAGTAAACGGCGGGACTTTCTGTTCCTCATTCAGCCAGACAAAAATGCTTCCTTTGAAACCCTCTTTTATACGCTGATACACACAAGTTTTATGTTGCCTTTCTGACATGTGGCAATCTGAGGTGGCAAGATACCACCCTTTACTTTGTAGCGAATGGTTTGAATAAAACATTTCTATTACATTGTTATTTGGACTTTAGAGGGAGCAATATATCCTTGTTATCTTTAAGGAATGCACTTGTACCATTCCTGGTATTAGGATGTCCTGGTGTGTGCTTGTGTGTTTTGTGCCTAACATTTCTTTAGGAATGTCTATTTTTGAAATAGTAGCTCAGTTCTTGTGATTTTGATTTCTGATAACTTTGCTGCATAATAACAGGGCTTACCTGCTGCCTCAGCTCAGGCCTCAGGCCCTGGCCTGTCATACAACAACTTGTGTCTTAGGTTCTCACTTTCTACTGCATCCCTGTGATTCTCTGTCCCCATACAAAGGACTAAGTCTTGCTTGAAGAGTCAGGATGACTATCACTACACCTTTTTATTGGACACAGCTTGCTTCCTCCACTTTGTGTGGGCAGGGGGCTGAGTTAAGCATTGCCTACTTCCTGTTCCTTTTGGGACACTGTGAACAGTTCTTACATTCCCATGAGCACAGAGGTAGCTTGGCTTTTATGCAAAAGAGGTGGGAGGAATAAGGGCTAGGGAGGCTGCTTCTATGTCCTTCACCTGGGGTTGGTGTGCCAGAGGCACAATTAAGCTTAGTACACGTGATTGTTACAAAGTATGCAAACATGAAGTGGGTGTACTATTTCATACCTCTAGCAGTATTTGTTTATTGTTCTGTTTGTTTATTTACTGCTCTGCTGGAAGAAATTTGCCACCATTTAATGTGAATCTGGAACAATGTCATGTCAGGTGTAAAGGCTGCAGCCTTGGAGAAATCATTATCAGGCTCAGCCTTGCTACATGACAAGAAAGTTTCTAAAATTCTTCTGATGTCTGAGACCTAAGCTTTCTCTTGGGGGTTAGCTGTAATGCAGTTTTATGGACTGTCAGTATGAAGAGAATATTTACATATTTTTATCGTACCCAACAGCTAGTAATTGGGTTTTTTATCATTTGTGTTTTCTGTCTCGTCGAATTATAATGTATCATGTTGTTCATAAGAAACTGCAGCATTGTCATGTTAACAAATAGACATCAGTGTTACCGCAAAGTGACTTATTTACTTGCTTGTAGTTTGGGGTGTTTTTTCCTTAGAACTATGAAATTAATGAATGAAGATCAAACCACATACTTTAGTAAAAGGTGGTGTTTTATTTTTTTCAAATGCAAGTCAGATTTGCCTTTTAAAATTATCATGTAGGATACATTGATATGGATTTGTGTGTGCACGCGCACGAAAGTGAATGCATGCATATATTCACTTATGGGGCAGGAGCCATATTTTATTTCTGTCTGTACAACACCTAGTACAATGGGATCCTGGTCTATGACTAGGGTTGCTAGGCTCTACAATGATACAAATATTAGTGTAGGAATATGCTGGATAAAGTATATCCATATCAGCGTGATATGCATGTCTCGTTGGCATGAGTCTGCTGGCCATATTATTTATGGGTGGTTTGGGATCACCTGCATCGCTTACTCAAAGCTTCACAAATTCTGATAAAGTCTTTATGGAACACCAGCTACTTGGAGTCAATAGATACTGACCCCTACCGTGTGACAGGGGAATTAACTTTTGTAACCCTGACCCATACGGCTAGGGTCAGATAATAAGTTTCTCTCTTACCAGTACTCCTTTCTCACACATCTTTGTTACATTCTGTACTACTCTGCACCATCACGTAGCTTGTGTATGTCACATTTTTCAGGAAAAATTTAGAATGTTCTTATTTTTCATATCCTTCCTATGAAAGGAGGTTCCCTTAGCTTTTATGAGTCCATCCGTACATGCCACACATAGAATGAAAAATTCTAACTTATAAATCTTAAACATTACCTAAAAATAACTTTTCTGTGTATATAAGTACCGCTAGTTGCTGATCTGATATCTTAGGATCTTCCAAAGGATAGAAACACTTGCTCTGTGTCCCGCTGGGAATTTAGAAATCCTCTTTCCGGTAGTATAAATTTTCCCTTGTCCTCTTGCTTTGCGAGGTATCAGACCTTAAAACTGTCGTTCATCCAGAATAAAATGTAAAGAGAAGCATAAGTGGTGGGTTGTGTTTTGGCAGAGGAGAGGGGGAATGCCATATTTATAGGAAACAAGTAAAAGATTTGTGAGCGCTGGCTTAGAATATGGAATCTCATCTAGTTCTGTTGCAGTTGGTAGAACATTTACATTACAGTTAGGTCTTCCGTTTCTCTCATCCGAAGACATTCAGCCTCTTCCTGAATTGCCAGTACCACTTCTGCAGGACCTGAATTATTTTTCATTATAGGTCTTCTGCCCCAGTATTGATAAGTTCTACCTCTGCTTAGTTTGAGATCTAATGAGCTCACAGCCCACGATTATGTGGCTACCGGCTATTTTCTCTAGTACCTCATCATTTCCCAGTCTGCTTTTAAAGCTTGCTACATAACTTCTCATTTTAGGTAATACTGTGCATTTGAACCATCAGACCATAAGCTTTTATTAAAATAGAAAATCTTAGACTCCTACTGTGACTGTCTTGGAACTGTCAATATGGGTTTTTATGCTCCTTTGTGCAGCATTTCCTAACTCTTTTCCATGGCATGATTCAGTTTATTACAGATATCTGTTTAAAAATTCATTAAAGACTCTCAGCATTACAAAAAGAGAAGTATATAGGAAACTTTTATACTGACATTTTCCCTGGTCTCTCTCTTTTTTTGTTTCTCCTTTGCTTATTGAAGGGGAGAATAAAGGGCTCTTGAAGTAGCACTAGCCAATTATACATTTTCACTGATCAATTTCGTTTTGATACATTATCAAATGTGTCTCTGACTGGCAGACAGAGACCAGAGACTGGCTTCCTCTTTCCCCTTTTGAAGTTAAAACAGAGTAATTCTGGAAACGGAGTATTGAGCAATTTGAATCTCATCCAGTGAGATAAAATATTGAGCACAAAATTTATCTTGACAATTTGTACAGCTGCTATTAATTTAAATATTTGCCCATCAAAATCAAAGTACGTATTCTTAGCAAAAAATATTTATTCAGTAAATACATAGTGACCTTCTAGATTGAGCGTATTCATGAAAAAACAAATGCAAAGGATTAAAATTAGCCAAAACTTGGAAGATATTTTAATCTGCATGGCTTTTTCTCCTTTCTTCAATGTTCTAGTGCGAGGAAAAAAAACTTGCAGCCATGTGCATTCATAATGCTAACAGTAAAGATATTTTAAATGACTCTACTAATAGTTTTAAACAAGCTCTCTCTTTTTTCTTCATATAGTTGTTACAGTTCTCTTTTTAATCATGAAACTTCTTATTGATGTTCAATATAAAGTAAAACTAATTATTTTTTCTTTGGAAATATGTATAAATTACAAGGCCAGAAGAGACCGTTGTGATAATTTAATCTGATATCCTATATAACATAGGCCATAGAAAATACCCAAATAATTCCTAGAGCATATCATTTAGAAAAACATCCCTAATTAGCCTCACTTAAAACATTTACACCTTATTTCTAGTCTGAATTTATCCAACTTCAACTTTCAGCCATTGGATCATGTTATATTTTTCTCTGCTTAAAGATTAAAGAGCCTATTATTAAATATTTATTCCCCCCATAGGTACTTATAGACTATAATCAAGTCACCCCTATAACCTTTTTGTTAAACTAAATAGATTGAGCTCCATAAATCTGTCGCTATCAGGCAAGTTTTCTAATCCTTTAATCATTCTTGTGGCTCTTCTCTGAATCCTCTTCAGTTTATCAATATCCTTTCTGAATTGTGGGTACCAGAACTGGACCACAGTATTCCAGCTGCAGTGGCATTAGTGTCAAATACAGAGATAAAGTAACCACTCAACTCCTATTTAAGATTCCCATGTTTGTGCATCCAAGGATCGTATTAGCACTTTTGGCCACAGTTTGGTACTGGGGGCTCATTTTCAGTTGATTATCCATCACAATTCCCAAATCTTTTTCAGAGTCACTGCTTCCCAGGATAGAGTCCCCCATCCTGTGAGTAGGGCCTGCATACTATGTTCCTAGATCTATATGCTTATGTTTAGTCATATTAAAAAATCACATTGTTTGCTTGTACCCAGCCTACCAAGGGATCTATATCACTCTGTGTCAGTGTCCTGTCCTCGTCATCATTTACCACTCCCTCAATTTTTTATCTTTTGCAAACTTTATCACTGATGATTTGGTTTTCTTACAGGACATGGATAAAAATGTTTAATAGCTTAAGGCCAAGAACTTGTCACTGCAAGGATAGAAATGCACTTGTTTTTTAATGAGTCCCCATTTACAATCATATTTTGAGACCTCTGCTACCCAATTTTAATACATTTAATCTGTCCTATATTAATTTTATCTCTCTCTAGTTTTTTAATCAAATGTCATGTGGTACCAAGTCAAACACCTTACAAAGTCTAAGTATATTATGTCAACACTATTACCCAAGTCAACCAATTTCATAATCTCACCAAAAGAGAAATCAAGTTAGTTTGATAGGACCCATTTGCCATAAACTCATGTTGATTGGCATTACTTATATTATCCTCCTTTAATTCTTTATTAATTGAATCCCATATCAACTGCTCCATTATCTTGTCTGGGAGCAATGTCAGACTGGCAGGCCATAATTTTCCTTGTAATCCCCTGTGCTCTTTTACATATTGGTACAAATATTAGCTTTCTTCTAGTCATCTCAAACCTCCCCAGTGTTCCAAGACTTATTGAAAATCAACATTAATTGCCCAGCAAGCTCCACAGCCAGGTCTTTTAAAACATTTGAAATCAAATTATCCAGACCTGCTGATTTAAAAATGTCTAACTTAAGTAGCTGCTGTTTAACATCCTCCAGAGTTACTAGTGGAATGGAAACAGTGTTATTCTATTAGATGACTACACAATCTGATTTTTTTCCCCTCCAAACACAGAATCACAAGATTTTGATTTTCTGTGTTGTTAATAATTCTGCCATTTCCATCTAGTAAAGGACTACTACCATTATTAGGATAATTTTTGTTCCTAGTATACTTGGATACTTAAACATCTTCTTATTGTCTTTAAGTCTACTGGTCATAGATTTCTCCTTGTGTTTCTTTGCTTCCCGAATCAGATTATCAGACTAATATTCGTTATTATCAATTTCCCTATTCTTACAGTTGTGTGTGTATGTGTATTTGTATATATATGAATAAATGTGTGTGTATATATATTGTTGGAATTATTAATAATTGAAATTGTTGATATGAGAAATCACCAAAGACCAATTTAACCATAAATTCCTTTATTAAACCCAAAGGCCAAATGATACTTTATGCAGTTGTTCTAAACATGCCTAAGAAGCCTAACTAATAAGCAGTTTACTACCCCCAAACAGTAACAAAACATTTATAAGCATTTGATCAAGATACTTGCAAACGGGCTAAATCCAGGAGTGTTTAAACCCCTATTGATCGGCTCTCGAATGGTCAGGCAGGTGTTAACAACGAACGCCTTAAGAGTTTGCTTTTTATATCCTTAACAAACAAGTGATGCCATTGCCAGTCACTGACTTCAGCTCAAAACCACCTGGAGACGGTCCACCCTTTTTTTCTAGTCTTAATCTAGGTAAGATTTACAACCTCCTTTCTTCCAAGGCCTTTCCTCCCCTCCTGTGCGCTGGCCAACCGCTTTCTCATTGCTCCTGGGTTCACGTAGGCTTTAATGTGTGTTGGATTATTTTAAGACAGGTTCTCTTTCTTTGATTTAAAACCATCTGCAGTCACCTCTATAGGTCAGAGGCCTTCTTTTTAGAAACTTCCTTATCTCAATAGTTATTCTTTGAATCAGACATCTTCCCTGCTTAATTCATTTTGGCCTTATAACTCATTCATTTCAAGGCCTTCCTCATGCTTGCTAGTCAGGGTCTTTCTTTACAGAACATGTTTCTTTAACCAATAAGCTAACTTTAAGTCTTTAATCTCATATGTATCCTACATATAAATATAATTTAAAAAAAAATTTGTATAGCTTTCTTCATTTCCCTTCTAAACCAGCTTTTTTTTTTAATTAATCAATATAGCCTTCTTCCTTGATTGTGGCTTTTTTGTGCATCATGCAAAGTATTCTTAAGCAATTATCGGTCACATTTTTTCCTTGATTAAATTCTTCCTTCCAGTTGAGTTGGCTCATAATATTTTTCTAGCTTTGTGAAATTCACTCTTTTAAAGCATTGTATCACTGATCTCGACTTTATTCTGTTTGTACTTTATAAATATAATCATGCATCTTCTTTCTCAACAGAGCCCTTGTTAAGTCCCTTTATGGTGTTCTATTAACTATTAACTATTAACCTATTAACTTATGTCACATGTACTTTGAATTTTTGTGTAATTTTTACCAAATATTTTGTGAAACCTGCTTTTTATTCAAATATCATAATTGTGATATTTGTCCTTTAGGAATTCATTATAAGGTCCAGAAAAACTGGTATGGATTGCACTCTACTTGTTAATATTGATCTGTATTACTGCTCCTTGACAAATGGATAGATAAATTTTTCGTAAAATGTTATTCTCTTGCCTGACTTGCAAGGACTGTACTACTGCAGCTAACTAAGATTTTTCCTTTCTCTCAAGAATTAAATAACTGCAATCTTGGAAGAGAATATCTTGTTCTGTCTGTATTGACAACCGTGAACAAGAGCATACATAATAGTTCATGACTATCATGTCTATACAGCCATGGAATTGACTGAGTATTCACAAAGTACTACTGAGCCAAGAAAGCTGGGATGAACAAAAACTATATCCAGTCATTCACTTTCCTTCTACTTTTCCTTTCAGAACTATACTGTAGTCTATAAGGCAAGTTCCACTATGTATTATAGACTCATAGACTCATAGGTCAGAAGGGACCAATATGATCATCTAGTCTGACCTCCCGCACAAGGCAGGCCACAAAACCCTACCCATACACATTTATAACAACCCCGAACCCATGACCGAGTTGTTGAAATCCTCAAAAATGAGATCTGAAGACCTCAAGCTGCAGGGAATCCACCAGCAAGCGACCCATGCCCCATGCTGCAGAGGAAGGCGAAAAACCTCCGTGGCCCCTGCCAATCCGCCCCGGAGGAAAATTCCTTCCCGACCCCAAATATGGCGATCAGCTAAACCCTGAGCATGTGGGCAAGACTCACCAGCCAGCACCCAAAAAAGATTTCTCTGCAGTAACTCAGTTCCCATCCCATCCAGCATTCCCACAGACCATTGAGCAGACTTATCTGCCAATAATCCAAAATCAATTGCTCAAATTAAACTATCCCATCATAATGGTTAAGTTACCCAGGACCCCTCTCACAGTATTACTTGGTGGTTGTAGCGAGGGCACAGGGGCAGGGCTGATAGATTGTCATGGGTGAAACCAATTTAAAAACACATTGGTTGGGGTTTTTATTTTAATAAGGTAATACTGCAAACATGAAACTTCACAGGAGATCTCTGAAACAGGCAACAGCTGTATTCATATAGCCATTTTATAGGATAAACTGGTGTAGAGAAGGGTAGTTGTCTTCCTGCAGCTCACTGATTATCAGAGCCTAAAACAGAACCTGCCCATCCCAACCCCTGCTCACCTGCCTATCCACTGGTTTTGGTCTGTTGATATTGGCACTCACTTCAGTTCAGGGGATGTGCCTGCCTTCTGTTCACATTTGCAACCTGGGAGGCATATAAAACCCTACGCTGCTCCTGGGATCCCAGAATAGCAGCAGTAAGCAAAAGGGGAGAGGTGTGTGTGTGTGTTTGTAGGAAATTGTTTCCTTTCACATGGTAACATTGCTTTGTAACGTCCAGACTGTAATGTACTCTCAATAGAGGTACCCTAAAAGACCATAGGCAACTGCCCACTTGTATAGTGATATTTCACTACACTACTGTTCTCTAGAGTGCACTATCTTCCAGTTAATTTCTGGGTAGAAAACAAAATATTTGAGTGTAATATATAACGCTCTATGTGGCTTGGGTCCTGGCTACATTAATCACCCTTTTTCATGGTAGTGCAGAAATTGATGTCAGATGGGAAATGGAATTAATAATCCCTAGATTTATACATCATGGGGCTGGTTGTGGGGCAATCCCATTGGAAGGCCCTTGACACTGGAATTTATTTTTCCCAGGGGTACAAGAGGATTTTTTTTATGTATTTATAGGCATATTAGTGTTCATCATTGTAATACTTGTTTCTCTTCAAAGCATGCTAATAGGCCTATTTGCCTGGACATTTGCTGAATGGGGCAAATAGAGAGGGAATTGTCTTTCTGATGCAGAGAGTTTCATTTTCCATGTTTGATGTCTGTGTTGATTTTAATAACATCTTACCTAATATACATGCAGTTGTGGTGCTGACGTGAATTTTATACTTTAGAAATACTAAAAAATCCCAACAGATGACAAAATCTGAATTAGGTACCTCTCATGTTTCATCTAGCAACTAAATAGCAATGAAAGATTTTCCACTGGTGCAAACTGCCATTTTGCTTTAAATATCCAGATTATCTCTAAAAATGTTGAAATTTTACCAGAATGAAATGGGCAAGAAAAAATAGTTTTGTGCGTTCCTTATGAAGTGCCTCAGGCTCACTATGGAAAAGTTTTTCAGCTTGTCCTTAATTTGACAAAAATGAGTAGTTTTTATTGACTTCTGTGCTCATGACCTCAAAGGTAAGGACTTGGATTCCAATTCAGCAAGTTGCCTATTGTCCTATAACCAGGGATGGCAGAAAAACAGACAACTTCACCGGGACCTCGCTGGGCTGATCTAATTTACCTTGGAAGGACCTATTTACTAAGGCAATGGATCCTACAGAAAACCTACAGATTAGCAAAAAGCTACATTTATTGGCAGAAATAACGATGCCTCATCCTGGATCAAATTCACAAATACAAAAATCTCAGGTTTTTATTCTGTAGTTTAAAACTATTTGGGAAGGAAAAACTGACAGTCTCTCACAACTCTAGTGATGGCTTTGTGCACTTGTATGTATGATTACTTGCTCATTTGTCACGTAAGGGGAAATCACTCTGGCTATATTTAAATTTTCTATCTGATCCATTGCCCTGTGTCAGAAAACATGGTCAGTAATTTTCAGTAGGAGGATACTGCATTCTTAAACTCCCCCTCCACTCTGTTTTCTTTTTATCTTTTTTCCTGTTGTTTCCCTTTTTCAGTCCTTCTTGCTATTGCAGAGATGTAATGGTGATGACAAAAGGGCTGGTATCTTTGAATGATGAGCAAGATACCTTAGTAAGGCTCATAGAATATTGTAGCTAAAAAGTTCTATATGGGTCTGATAGCAGAGCTTTGCCAGAAAGGAATTATTTACAGTAATGCACAATACTAATTAAAGTGCTGGAAATTTAGAGTTTCTGTACTGTGGCAAACTCCAGGATTTCAAAATCTGGTTTCATGACAAATTGGGATGAAAAGTCAAAATCTTGGAATTTTTTGTGAAATAAAATATATTGAAAATATTTAATTTCAGTAAAGTAAAAATGTTTCCTTTTGACTAATATTACTTTAATATAAAAATCAGAGCAAAACTTTTGATTATTTCCCATAAAGTTTTGATAAAATCAGTATGTTCCCACAATATTTAGATTTTGTTGAATCAGCATTTTCCAACAGAAAATTGTTCTCTCAAAAATTTTGACCAGCTCTAGTATTAACTGTGAGTGTTAAGGCCAAAATACAAATACAGAATAGCAAATCTATCAATCTCCACTGCTGCAAAAGATCTTTGCGTAACTGAACTGGTCATCCTTTATATGAGGAAGGAGATTGATGAAGGAAGGAGGCAGACCTGGATACTGGAGATCCTGCCTTCTGTGCAGATGAATGTGTCAGGCAAGAGCAATACAGAATAATAGAAATGTAGGGCTGGAAGGGACCTCAACCGGTCATCAAATCCAGCTCCTTGAGCTAAGGCAGGACCAAATGAACTTAGACCATTCTGACAGGTGTTTGTCCAACCTGTTCATAACCTGCAATGATGGGAACTCTACAACCTCCCTTAGAAGCCTGTTCCAGAACTTTCCTAATATCTAATCTTAATCTCCTTTGCTGAAGATTAAACCCAATACTTTTTGTCCTACCTTCAATGGACATGGAGAATAACTGACCACTGTCTTCTTTACAACAGCCCTTAAAATATTTGGAGACTTAGGTGTCCCCTCCCCATTGTCTTACGTTTCTCTTAATCCACCCTAGAATGATATTCACCTGCATATTCAACTGGATGGTCACACTGTTGGCTCATATTCAATTTGCAATCAAATATAACCCCCAGATCCTTTACAGCAGTATTACTTCCTAGCCAGTTATTCCCCCATTTTGTATTTGTGTATTTGATTTTTCTTCCTAAATTTAGTAATTTGCACTTATCTTTATAGAATTTCAACCTGAGCATGTCTGGTTGCATGTAGCTCCTCCTCCCACAGGGAGGGTACTCTACCCAATCTTCCTCCCAAGTCCCCATGCCACATATCTTCAGTTCCCAACCAGGCTCATCGGACTCAGCTGATGAATTTTTCAGGCATTTCATCTGATTATTTGTGCCTTCCCTTGTTTTGTCAGCAACCCAAACAGGAAAATACAACAGAATTAAAGCCTGACTCTTCAAACATTCACTTGAGTAAGTTGTCCCACTGAAGTCACTGGATTACTCACTGTTTGAAGGATAATGCTTGTGAATAATTGTGAATGTGACTGGTCTCAGGCCTGCTGCTCAGGAGGAAGATACTGGTAGTGCCATGTTGAGGAAACGAGGCAAAAGTGGAGATAATTAAAAAACCTTAGACTCAGCCTAGTGGCTATGTAAGCTCACCATAACGGGAGGTATAACAACTTCTTAAAAAAAAAAAGGCAGGAAGACAACTGGGCAGGGTGGGGCAGGGAGTGGGAACAGTGTGATTTAAATGTCAAGGTTCAAGACATTATTCTGAGAGATCTTTCAGAAAACACAAACAAAGCCTAAGTGAAGTCAATAAATAATTATAAATCGAATAATAAAACACCTAGATGAACATAAGAGGCAGATAAATCTTTGGGGCAAGGACCACGTATGCCCTTGTACAGTGCTTGGCACAATGGAGCACTTATCCTATTTGGGACCTCTGGGTGGGAGTGCAATTTAATTAATAAGTAATCTGAGTGGTTAATTAACACTAAAGAAGACTGTGTGGCATTTGAGAGGGACCCACAAACCTAGGTGAAGGGATAGACCTGTGGCAAATGCAAAAACTAGTGCAAGTGGAAAGAATTATTTGAACTAATTCTGCATATTAATATATTATAAATCAACTGTAACCATACACAAAAAAGATCTAGGCACTCTTGCTTATTTTTCAATGACAAACTCTACTGAATGCACTGTGATTGACCAAAAAAAGCAAATGAAATATTAAAAGGCATAAAAATTGGGTAGAAAATACTGAAATTAATATAATGATACTTATATACCCTCATGGCATAATCTCATTTATACTATCATGCTCAGGTTAGGTCATCCTATCTCTGAAAGATACGTTGTGGTGGAGTGGGGTGCAAGGGG
Organism: Mesoclemmys tuberculata; assembly: GCA_007922155.1. Taxonomy (NCBI): domain Eukaryota; kingdom Metazoa; phylum Chordata; order Testudines; family Chelidae; genus Mesoclemmys; species Mesoclemmys tuberculata. Next base: position 86,888,180 of record ML675601.1, read on the forward strand.
CCCAATCCCTGCACTGCAAGAATTTGTCCCAATCAAGAGATAAGAGACCAGACCACTATTTTTTGGTTAACCACTATTTATGTAACTTTTATTCAATTATATAGTTATAAAAAAGGGGAAATGAATTAAATGAAAAAATTCCTATTATTACAATTAAAAAAGCTTAAATTCTTATCAATCTTACATACACCTCAGTGCCAATCTCAGTAGGGTAAGGCTCATACAAGACAGAGAGAGCGCGAGCACAATCCATGGGTGAAAAGAATTATTCCAGCTTGATGCACACACTAATACATAAGCACAGCCCAGGACAGCACGAACACCTTGCTTCTCCCCCTTGCTCCACAGACACCATGGGTCACTGCCCGGTGAGGCTAGCCATGGGCTGTTTGTGGCTAGGAGTTACAAGGGTCAGCTAGGGTGCCTGGTGGGGAATACAAGTGGATTCCAGCTTGTTTTTAATCTGTGGGTTAGTAAACTTGGAGCAGTGATAATACATACACACACAATCCCCAAAAAACATTCCCCAATTTAAATCCCAAATTTAACCAGGTTATATTTACCACATGTGGATGCTATCTTCGGAGTGACAGACAACAAATCTGTTTCCTTGAGATAGAAGATAAAGTGAGAGAAAACAGCCCAGTGTTAAAACGACTGCACAGCCCACCAGTCTGGAGAGAACAGTCTGGTGTTAAAACGACTGCCACCGAACTTGCAGCCCACCGGTCTGGTGTCAACCAATTGCGTGCTTTTTAACAAACCGTGCACTTGACCCGGCCAGTGTTTAAATGGCCCAACTAAGTTTACAGTCCCCCATGGATGCAAGCAGCCATAAAAATCAGAGCCCACCACAACCAGTTGCAACGGTTGAACACCCCTTTGCCACCCCTTTGCAACCACCTTTTGATTAGCCAAGGTGTGTGGTCCTGCAATCCGGGGTGACCAGGTGAACAAAGAGAATCAGGAAAAGAAAAATCCAAAAGCAGAAAAAAGACCTGTAAAAAGAGAAAAAAACAACTGCAGACTCTCTTGGTGATCAGGCAAGGGGGTTTAACACTCTTCCTTCTGAAGAGTGGGGAGGTACCTGAAATTGGCCAGATGTCCAGGTAACACAAAAGGCTACTAACCTATTGTCTCTCAATGTGTCCAAACCAGAACCCCGGCTTTATGGCTGAGACCCCAGAAAACTAGCATATCGCCTGTTGGCATGGGAACTCACTGACCTTGGTCAGTAAAGTTTTCTCATGAGCTCTACAGCTGGTAGCTATAATTTATCTTATCACCTTCTCCAGGGCTGTTCAAACCAGTTTGGGGCACTGGTAGCGAGTTTCTTAGAAAACTGTTATTGCCTGCAGTTTTTGACTCTGGAAGATACCACCACCTAATTATTTATTTATTTATCTAATTTGAGGCTTAAGAAGCTATATTCTATCCCAGGCTGGAGTTTGGCCATAGGAAAAAGCAAGTGGAAAAATCCACTTCTAACAAGAAATAGCAGAAATGGAGTGGGTCCAGAGACAACCTACGGACATTACTAGAGCCATGGGAAGAGATGGAAAAGGCAGGGACTGTTGCTTTTTTTTTTTTCTTTTTTTCCAGAGAAGATAGATAGAAATGAGAGAGAGCTAGAAAATAACTAGCACAACAAAAATAAATCAAGTTGTCTTATTTACCATCTGTCATAATAAAAGAGAGATCCCCATTCATCTTTAATTGAAAGACAGTGAATTAAGGACTCATAAAAGGAATTACTGTTTTATATGGCACATAATTAAGTTGTGTAATTCTCTGTCACAAGAGTGCATTCAATCCAGGAGCTTTTTGAGGCTTTAAAATAAATAAATTAGTTAAAAAACATGAGGTGCTTTATAGAGATATTGAGAATATCCATAATTAGAATAGATAGACTTTTTTGAAAAGAGATGCTCAGGCTGTGAGCCAACCAGTCACTTGTGAGGATTAAGAAGGTTAGTTCACAATTGTCCACAGTAAGGCATTTTGCACCTGCCTTTGAAGCATCTGGGACCAGCCACTCTCAGATCCAGGATATTGGATTAGATTAACCCCTGGTCCAATCTAATATAGCAATTCCTCTAGGAGAACGTCTTCGCAGCCAGTGGCAGCCCATGGCAGCAAGCCTCTGAGCTTTAGCTGACAAATTTGGGTTCACATTACCAAGCTAAAAAGTTATGTAGACCCATTTTTAATTTGCAGCTCAGGCTCCCTAGACTTCAGAGCCCCAGCTCCACCCAAGCCTCAACGTCTACACAGTTGATTTTAGCACAAGCCTGCCACCCTGGGCTCAGAGGCTCACTGCTGCTGGCTATGTAGATATACCACATTAGGCTTTGTTAGAGCACTGAATTGTCTTACCTGAACTCAGTGTTGTTGCTTGTGTTGAGGCAGTGGGCATGAGGAGAAACAGCTCACATTGCTTCACCTTAAACTGTTTTTGTGAATTTTGATTACACCACTAATATTTTCACAGTGATTGACTGTTAGTAAGCTTGTCCTGATAACAAATCACTTGGTAGTTTTGTTGTTCTTTATTTTCAATGTAGCATTAGATCAGTTTTGTTTTCCCCACCTTTCCAAAGTCAGGAGACACTTTTCCATTGAAAAGTAGCAATTCTATTTTATTGTATTTGCCATTGTACAGCACAGTAGGGTTCTCATTTCCTTGCCTGGTCTTGTTTAAAATCTCTCTCATCTAAGCTACTGTTGCTGTAACTGATGATAATGGCATCAGAAGTAATTATTTTTAATGGTTGTCCCCCCACTATCTTTTTTACTGTGTGTATGTTTGTTTGTTTCTCTGGAACAACCTTTCCAAATCGGGAAAAAATCCATCCTCTGTTGCACATCATGGTAGAATCTCTCACTTTCTAGATAATCTTTCAAAAGGAGCTGAAAGATAACAGATTTATTTATTAAACTAATGTTTCTTGTCACCTAAAACAAACGCCTCTTCATTATTGCTTTTTTACTTTCCTTCTAGTACCATGCCATTATAGAACATCACTTAAATGTTTCATTTAAGGCTTCAAAAAACAAACAGATGAAAGTGTTGGTAACAGTGGTGCTGGAACAATTTGCATAGTGAGGGTGCTGAGAGCCACTGAACCAAACTGTCAATCCTGTATATGATGGAAACCTGTTCAAGCCAGCAAGTGTGGCAGTCCCCCTAGTTCCAGCACCTATGGTTGGTAAGTGTAAAATAAAGGATAGAGAAAGACTGTAAGGTATTTTCATGCGTGAATTCCCATCTTGTGCCATATTTACAAAATGAGAGAAAAAAGAAAATATGGGAGGAATAATGGTACAGTGATTTATGGTGGTGGTTGTCATAGGTACAAGGGATTTCTCATGTGTAAATCCCCACAGATAGACTTGTCTTCCCCATGAGTCAGCAAATAGTGTAAGCTAACTGTTCTGAGGGGGGGGGGGGTTGCACATCTGGTCCACTTGTTTATTAAACAATATTACAGAGCAAGGAAGCCAGCAGCTGTCGAGATTTTTTTCAACAAATCTGCCATATTGCTGGCTTTGAGTTTGTGCATAGTATTTTGGTGCCAAACTTCCATAAACATATTTAATGGCCTGTCAGTAGAGTTTTAGAATGCTAGATTTCATGGAAAAAGGAAAATAGAGGCTACAGAGTGTTACCACAGCTACAGCACCCAGCATTTTTAATAATCTACATTGAGCATTGCAGCTCTTAGTGACAGGCAGTATAGCCACATCAGCCTTCTCATAGGCAGTTTGTCATAATAATGATCAAAATATTCACTGCTTCTCCGACTGCGATAAATGATACATTTGTTTCTTGAGATATAGATGTTTAAGGGATAGGAAAGCTTTGAATAGGTAAGATGCCATAAAAATGGAAGTGCTTTATGTACCTAAACTCCTGTCCAGCTACAAGAGGTGCCTTAGTGGTGTGAATGGACTATCCAACAGCAACTGTAAAGATTTTGCACCTTATGATGGTTTGGGGGACGTGGACGGGAGGGAGGGGAACTCATTCATCAAAATAATACTTCAAAACGAAAACAAACGCTCAGTACCCAGAGCTGGGTATATATTGGGATCAGTTCTAAAGTGGGGGAGGGAACTCTTCTCAGTAGCTATCATTTCAGTCTGTCATCCATGTTATTTCATTTTTATGTAATTCCTTTTCACAGTCTCAATCACAAATGCTTGGCAATTCACAAAGTATAAAAACAGTGTCTGCTACAAAGCTGCTAACACAACACTTTAACTGCACAGTCCAACATCCACCTCATCAAACCATCACCCACCTCTTCCCATAATCCACAAAACAAAAATAGGCTTTGTAGCATGTCAGGGAAGGGTAAGAAACAAAAATTCTGGTGAACCAGGTGGGAAACAAGTTAGAAAGTCAAAGGAACTCCATGGAGACTGCCCTGCCAGGAGCATCTTCTCACTTTCAGTTGAGTTGATTCAGCTCTGACACTTCTGTTATCTCAACTATGACAACATCACACAAATTGAGAGCGAAATCTCTTAAGTAACTGGATACCAAAACAATTTAGGGCTTTGCAGATTAAAATGAACACTTCAAAGTCTATCTGAAATTTACTGGCAGCCAAGACAGAGCATGGAGCACTGGTGTGATGTGCTCTCTGCACAGAGTACTGTTTAATGAGCAAGAAGCCATATTATGCACTAGTTTCATTTTCGGAATGGTTTTGATGTGTAGCCCCATGTAGACTATTTTGCAGTAAACTAATCCCAAAATGGCAAAGACTGAAAAAGACCACATAACCAGGGCAATTTCCATATCACACAGGAAAAGTTGGAGGCTTCTTGCTAAGCATAAATGGAAAAATTCTGCTTAGCCACCGTTATGTGGTTATCCAGGAGCAACTTGGGATCTGAGGAAACATCCTGTGGATTCTATTTGCAAATGGAAGGTGCACTCCCTCATTTGATGGTGCTGATACAATTACTAGATCTTCCATTTCTTCTGTTTTCATCCTCATTTGTCCCCTCAATGAGACAGTTCATTTTTCCTGGTACCAGGATAACTCATTCTTGTCCAAGAAAGAATATTTTGAAACGGTGGGCTTGCCATGTGGCAATGTGCACTAACGGGGTGTGATTTCTATAGCTCACTCACATAGTGCCGTTTGAAACAGTACTATGCTAAAGCACACTAAGGTATTTTTAGTACACTTTGGTAAGGCCTACATGGACCAATTAGTGCACAACTTGTTCGTGTGGTTTAGAAATCAAGCACCTGCTGTGCAAGTTGCTGCACTAAGTAGACAAGTCCTATAACTGAGTTGAAGCAGCCCGTGTTAACTTGGCTCTCCACCACTGATTGATTGAGTTGAGGGTAAGACTTTGTGGATACCCCCTTCTTACTGATTTATCAGTGAGTCTGTCTTGTCCCTTATTTCTTTACTCCCTAGTATATTTGTAAAAGCCTTGTAACTTCTTCATTCCTTTTTTTCCCTGCCTTTTTTTTTCCACATTCAAGTCTTAAGTGACTAATATTCTTATGGATTCCTCCATCCTCTTCATTCCCGTTAAGGTACTTTTATCTTCAGACGTGTGAACAGTCCCCTGTGAAGCCACATTAGTATCTTTTTGTGACTTGCATTTTTCTTGTTCAGTTTGACTGTGTGCTGTTCTGCATTAATTATGGTGTCCCTTTTAGGATTCCACAGGAATTTAATATTTTCTCCTGTTTCACCACAATCACTAGGCTTTTAAATTCTCAAAATGTTTTGTTAAAAAAAAATTAATGCCCTCACATTGATGTTTTCTGTTAACTTTCATTCCTTAAAAAGTTGAATTTAACTACACTAAATAGGATTAAAAATTGAAAGCAATATCAGATCTCATACATCTGGGCATCTGATAACTGTTTGGGATTAGGGACATACTTCTCTAATAGGTGCATTATTGTAAAATTGTTCAATATGGAAGTTTTAATTGTCTTGAAGCACCTAATACTAGCCACTCTGGAGGAATAACTAGAGTTGATATACCATGGGTCAATCCACCATGACAATTTCTGTATTCCTCCATGAATCTACTTCTATTCTGTCTACATCATTACACACCATCGCACATCAGTGCAGTGCCAGTCCTTTCTTGTCTTCATTTGCACTTGGCACTAAAGGATAGCTCAGAATATCACCTGCTTCAAACTTGTCTTTAGTTTCCTAAACTTATTGGTGGGTGGCATCGTGCAGAGGCTAGATTCTGTTTCGCATAGCTTTCAAATGGAGGGAAAAATCAAGAAACATTAACACTGACAATAAGTGGGTATTTAATCATTCACTATAATGATGAGGCACACTGCAGCAGTCAGTACAATACTCATTATATGGTGTAATGAGTGATTTGTATTCATTAGTATATTCACAGATTCATATTGTAATCTCTCCATGAGTGGGGAAAAAGTTAGTGAACAAATGAAATAGTTTATTTTAGTTTTAAAAATTATTGCAAAAGCTATCCTGTTGGGGGTAGGGAGGGGAAAAAACCTGGTTTTTAAAAAGCCATGCTTTTATCTGTAAAGAATGTAAACCACATCAGCCTGAGATGTGAGCTGCAGTTGGTATTTATATATGCTAGATCAAAGGAATCCTTTACTGAGTAGTAGGGAGGGGAACAGTTATTGATAATAATGGCCTGCAGCAAAGATAATCATTATATATTATTCAGTTTTCATGATCAAACCTAGAAACTAGCTATCATGGGGAAAAAAGAAAATAACCTCAAATGCAATAGACAAATGAGAGGGAATTGAAACCAGTGTAGTGAATCTGCTGTGAGTTGGACTGAATGTGGTTTAGAGCTACCAGCTGCTACTAGCTGGGTGCAGTGGTATGTCTATGCTAGCTACAGAAAGACTCTGGAATACCATGCCAAGTATTTTCCCCCCTCAGGTTGAGGAGAAAGAAGGGAGGGTTTCCAGTGACCTTGTTACATTTTCAGGTCTCTTCTGAATAGACGAGAACAGATTCTATAAAGTTCAAATGTGCATATTAAGCCTACAACCATCTGCTGAAATTATGAACAGTGTGTTAGCTAAGTTTAGCGCACGGAAAGGAGGTTTGAAGGTCAGCTGTCCTTCCCCAGCAGTGGAGACCTGGGGGGAAGGGGACTTTCTTATTTATTTATTTGTTTGTTTGTTTTTCAGCCAAAGTTGAAAATAGCAATAAATGTATAGAGATCATTTAAATTGGATCAGTTTGTTTTTTCTTCAATATCCACTAAAGAAAATGAATGGATAGAATAGTCAGCCCTTTCACATACCCGGTTGCTTTAGAATACAGTGCTATCTTCTTGTCAGGTTCCTAAATTATGGTGCTCTGCAAGATAACAGAACAATTCATCAGCATGCATTTGTTTGTTATGAGTAGAAATGTTTCATTTGGTTGGTAATGGGATTTTGTCTTTAAATGTGATTTGGAAAATGTCTTTGAGGTAGCATTTCTCTTATTGCACAATGATATTCCTTAAATTCCTTTGGAGTGAGAGTGGCAATATAATCTAGATAGTATTCATCCTGTTTTATTTTGAATTCCTCTCCTTAGGCCATGTGATCAATCAGAAGTATTAGTGTGTGATTTTGTGGATACAAATGTATTTTACAAATACACTTTTCCATTGGCATGAGCCTTTTTGAAGGAGGGAGCAAATGTTGAAATTTGTGGCAGATATTTACACTGTATGTAGGTACACATTGCTCCACACTGATAAGTAGAGGCTGCAGAGAAGCTTCTATTCTATTGTTTCTTCTGTTGTCTCCCTCTGTGCTAACATCTGCTTGTTCTGGAAGAGCTCTCCTATTCATATGCACTACATCCATGACCTGCTCTGCCTACATTAACCAATTCAATGTGCACATTTTAATAGCATCTCTGTCAGGGCCAGCCTTAGGGAAAATGGCACCCTGGGTGAACTTTTTTTTGTCACCCTTTAAGTACGGCTCCCCGGGTAGTGGCTCAGCTGAGAGAATAGCAGCAAAGGGAGCTGTGGCAGTTCTGCAGGTGTCATGCTGCCGGGAGGGCGGAGAGGGGATGCATGTGAACACCTGGCTCCCACTCTGCAGCCCTCTTGATCCTCTCCCTCAAGTGGGCACAGGCCTTCTGCAGCCTCTTGACTACAGTGCCTCTCCAGCACAGTATGAAGACTTGCTTCATGCTGGTTCTCCATGCTGGAATATAGAAATGGCAGAGGAGGTAGCCAGTAGCACCATCTGTAGAAGCAGGCCATATTTTCTACTTTGTCTCTCTTTTAATACTCGGCAGCTGCAGCTAAAATCTAACTGCCTGCCAGCTACTAGACCTCAGTGGGCAATTTTTCATAGGAAAATTATATTATGAAAAATTTAAAAAATTCACAATATTTTTTGCTATCTGCTACTGCATGTTGGACCTGACGATCCTATTCCTGATCTCTGTACCACATGCATGTATTTTCTTAGACATACAGCTTGTTCAGATTACTTTTTAATTTCAAGGCTATTGTCTTATGTGAACCGCCATGCTGTTTTGCAAATAAAGTCTGTAGAATTGTGCTTCTTACAGTGCTTTCTAGGCCGGATCCTCCTCTTACTTCTCTGAAGTGCTGTGTAAACTTAATAGTTTTCTTTCCCACGTGGTTGAGAAAACTTTCTTACATTTGTTTCAGTTCATCGGAATTCTTGCCTCTCCAGGAAACTCTGTTGAATTGAGCCCAAAACACAGAATTTCTCATACATTCTACAAAGTTTCACATGTCATTAAGTCAAAAAGTCTCCTCTTAGTATCTCTGGGGGACAGAGTAATCCATGACACTTACCCCACATTTGCCCAAAAGTTCTGTGAATCTCTGCAAACTTTGCAGGACCCTGGCTGACTTTTGGAGCCATAAATAATCCCAAAGTTTTGGATTTCATTAGGCTTGTATGACTTGACATCTATACTTATCAATTCATGCATCCTGAGGTCTTATTCCAGGCTGTTGCTTTTTGACATTTTCAAACTTTTGTTTTCCTAGCAAACATTTTGTGTGGACAAAGAAAGGCTTCTTCCTCTAGAAGCTCTGCTTTGAAAGGATTGGAAGTTTTCTCTCTTCTCTAAAATAAATCATTGGACCCCCAAAGTTAGAGAGAATTCATCTGCTCATGGGTTATTTTTATTTTGTTTTTTAAAGCTTTGAGACAAATTTTTTTAAATTAACAACAAAAAACACCTTCCTAAGGCTCTGAGAGCCTAATTCTGATGTCACTTATATAGCTTTTACATTAATTTATCTGTGACTGTAGTGAAGCTACTTCTGATTTATCCTAGTGCAAGTGAGATCAGAATCCAGTTCCTTGCTAGAAATGTATATCCTGAAAAATGTTATTTGGCAGAATCTAAGTGAAAGGCTTCTAATAATTAAGGTTTCAGTTCTGCTCTGACTTGCTCTGGTTATTGTAGAATGTTCATTTCCACTTCAGCAAAGGTATTTGTGCTGAGTCTCAAGGGAAAGTGGTTCTTTCATACCATATCTTCACCATATTTTATCTTTTTAATATAAAAGAGGGTGAATAATGCTAGGGGGGAAAAAAAGAGCGAGGGGGGAAAAAACGCTGTGTGAATGTTCACCTAAATATCTTACTCAGTTTGCTTTGGCCATAATTGTGCTGCTTTTGTGTTCACTTCCCATTAACATTAAAGTGATCAAATATTTACCGAAAAAAATTCACAGTTGTGTGCATATTTGCTCCAGAAGTATTTGTGTGCTGCTCCAGCAAGAATACAGAACCATTACCGTATCTGACTGATCACAACTAAGCAACCTCACGTCAATTCTGAGTATCCAGAAGTAGTCCATCAAATACGTTACAAAATTTTAGGAAATTTGAAATCTGCTTCCACCTATGCCAGGATCAGATTTTTAGCAGTGACACTTTGAGTTAGCTTCCCAGACCTGAAGAAGAGCTCTGTGTAAGCTTGAAAGCATGTCTCTTTCACCAACAGAAGTTTGGTCCAATAAAAAATATTACCTCTCCCACCTTGTCTCTCTAATGATCAGAAAGATGCTAAACTAAATTGGATTTCAAATTATTCACTCAACTTTGCTTGAGTAACAAGCTTAGTCTCTCTTGATGTTCATGCATATTTTATACTAATGTTAATACAAATATAACTAGAGGTTAGGCAGTCTTATTTGGGGGAATAGACCTCCCCAAATTGAAGTCTTCTGATTGCATACTTTTGATATAAATAAACGGAATCTATAAGGGCCACACTATATCCCACTTTCTCACAGTGGTGACCAGTTACTCACCAAAGTCATTCCGTTGTAATCAATGAGACTTTACATACGAGCAAGTAAGTTCTGGGCCAGATCCCCAGCTGATATAAATTCATGGAACTCCATTTAAATTAATAAATTATGCTGATTTACATCAGCTGAGGATCTGGTCCTCTGTCTTTCTGGTGCCATCTGTTTTCAGATTAAAAGGAAGTTAACAGCAGAATGAGCTGAAATCCTGTGGTGGACAAAGTGTACACATACAGTATTTCTAAGTTTGGTGTTTCTAAGAACTTTTTATTGCACGTATTTCCACACCTAGAGCTGCGTGTTTCTTTCCACATCTGCTCAAAATCAGCAGTTATAAAGACAGATATAAAGGTCACTTTCTGCTCTGTGATACTCTTGAAATATGACAAAGTGGGTTGCAACCCATGAAAGCTTATGCCTGTAGAAATTAAATTTGTTAGTCTTTAAAATGCTACAGGACTCTCGTTGGTTTTTCTTGCAACCCTATTCACTTCAGTGGGATAGATGAGGGTGTAATTTGGTCCATTGTTTATGGCAGTGTAAGTCCTGGGTGTAACACAGATCTTATATTTGGAAAAAAATGGTTTGAATGGTCAATAAAGCCAAAGAAAAGGGGTTATTTTGGATTCTATTCAGTGCGCGTATATATTCTGTTGAGAGACGTGAAGAAAGCCCACATACATGTACATGACTCAAAGAATCATGACCAAATCCACAGAATCTGTACAATGAAATACACAAAATATATTTTTTTAGCATGTTCCTTTTTAGCAGTTCCTTTGGAAACAGGATGTATATGTAGGCTGGTCATGGGTTTCTCTTGTAGCCATGATGCTGAAATATATTTTGAAGAAAAGAGGTTTGATGACTGCCAGACATTTTTTTAACTAAGAAATATTGTAGTGATAAAAATAATATGTAAATATTTGAATTGGCCTTTATAACTGTTTCCTTTTATAATTATGATTACTACAGAAGGTTTCCTAATTAAACAATATTTTAATGATCAGATTCAGCTGCTGTAGTTGTTTGTATATTTCCTTTTCATTTACTCCAGCCACAGGCTATCAATTATGTTTCACCTCCTACTTGGAATATCCAATTTCTAGATGCAGTACCCACTAATATTAATCAAAGTACAGTTCAGTACAAAATTCAGAAACAAGCCAAATGAATCATGTACTGAAATAGGTGTTAATGGCAGATTGCACTTCATACATTAAAATAAAAAAAAAGTTAAATGGAATTTTTCCATTCATAGAGAAGTAGATAAATCCTCCAGTGAGAAGAAATAAAATAGTAATAAAACTATACCCATTAAACACATTTTATTTTGCAACTTTAAGATTGCTTCAACATAGTGTGTGTGTGCATGTGTTTGTTCAATAATACACACGGATGATGTAACATAAAATAAAGGTTTATGATGGCTGTATTCCTCACAAATGTTGAAGTAACAAATAAACTATGTGAGTCGATAAAACCTTTAACACTTGGCACCATCATGTGTTGTATAAATCTCACATTTTACACAACCCTATTTTAGGAATGTAGTATTTTGTAAAAATACACTGGTGCTATTGTTCATATTGATCTGTCTAGAAAGATGCCTCCGTAGTATAACTCAAAAAAATCATGCTTGCTTTTTTAAAATGATCAGTATGGAATTCTTATTTTTCTTCTGGTGTTTGAACCTTTAGGATTCATATTTTCAGGTGCGTTTTTTGCTCTGCAGTTATGGGGGCCAGAAACTTACATTTTTAAAGGGAAAAAATTGAGATAATGACGACTCCATCAGCTGAGACTAAGAATAATACCAAATATTTTGAGACCCACAATTGTGATTTTTTTATCATGAGTCTATCAGTTTTGGGGTGTGTTTTTTAATATGTCCTATGAACACATGATGAAATGTGCCAGTTGGTGAATTTTCCCTTATTCAAAATGACACCATTTCCTATTACTGTCAGTGAGGCTAAAGTCAGCAAGATGGCCATCATTTCTCTATTGCAGAGGTTCTCAACCCCCTGGGGAAGACACCAAATGTATTCAGGGGGCGCATGAGAAGCTTTAGGGGGAAATAAACTTTTTACCCACAGCAGTGAATAACTAGTAAAGCTGATCCCTCCAGACATATCAGGTTCTCAAATGGCACTGTGCATTTGACTCTAGATGGCGTTGTGCATTTTGACAGATTTCTGTTAAGCTTGCATGACATTATACAAAGTCGTTGCCATCTGTAAAAAATCCGTTTGCTATGATGCGGTGTGCACATTTAATTGTAAGCATCGACCACAGTCACAGTTTTGCTTTTGCTCTTCTTACAATTGATTGTTGGTTCTGTTTGAGTCTGTTTCTTACTGTATTTAACATTTAGGCCTGGTCTATATTTACGTTCCGGATTCGGCGGCAGTTGACAGGAGATACGCAAGTGACATAAATCACTTGCGTATCTCCCGTCGACTTCACTGCGTCTCCTCTGCATGCCGTCCACACTGCGCTGAGTCGAAGGGAACAGCGTTCTCTTTGAGGCAGCACTACGCCACTTACTGGGGTGGTTTTCGTGCGTCAATTGCTGGATCGACTGAGCGAATCTACACGGAGCGCTTAGTCGATCCTGAGGAATCGATCTGACGGCGGCGAATTTGCCGCTGTCAGTGTGGACCCAGCCATTGTGAGAGTTGCATGTTGATTTTTTAATTGGTATATGTACTTCTGTGGTGAAGTGAGGAGGTGCATAAACTATTACAGACCCAAAGAAGGGAAGTGTGATCAAATAACTTTGAGAACCTCTGCCTATCTGCCTGTAAAAGTGAGGATGTCTCTAATAAAATTGGCGGGCACCTCCCACTGGTTTCAGTGAAATTCAAGGCCTGCGCTACAGGCAAAATGACTGCCACTCTGTGGTTCAGGGGGCTGGACAGGGCACAGGGACTGTGAGGAGCAGCAGACATGCTGTGCAGGATGGATGGGAAGAGTGATGGGGAGCAGGAGTCAGATTTGAGGCGTGCAGGAGATTTTCATGCAGAGACGTGCAGACAGGAGGGAGACTGGGGAATGCAAGAGGCTGATGGGACAGTGTTGTGAGTGGGAGGTGGGGGATAAAATTGCAGTTTCCCTAGCCTGGGAGTAGGAAGTGGGTCGCCTCCAAGTAGCTGGGGGAAAGCAGTATTGCCAATTGTCACAGATTGATTGTGTGTCATGGGATTTTTGTGTCTGCAGGAAGAGGTGTTGTGATGATGCAAGAATCTCCTCTGATCCCATGGTCTTCAAGGCTAGACTCATGGGCAGAGTTCTGTGAGAACCTGAGAACTAAGGAAGCAGATCTGCATTGCCTTCATTCATGTAGGCCCAATAGCAGAGAGAGGGAGGCAAAGGAATGGGGAGTTGGGGAAGTGATGCCACTGGTCCCAGGCAGAGAAGTGCTGCTGAGTCAAGACAGTAATAGGAAATGAATGGCAGTTTCCCTATCTTCAAGGTGCGGCCAGGGTGACTGCAGTTTCCGTCTGCCCAGCCAAGGAGAGGCATGCATATTTATGTACTTTAAAGGTTGATTTTTTTTTTAACCTGAAAATCTCTCTCTCACACTGGCAGAAAAGTTGAGGATAGTTGGAAAAAAAAGTCAAGACTGTCTAAAAACTTATATTTAAAAAAAAGAATTCTCATGATTTTGTGGGGTTGGGTTCATGACTTTTCATTCCTCAAGGCTGACAATATTATAAACCCTTTTTGCAGCTTGAACTGTAGCTTTGAAAATTCTGTAATGTTAATTTTCAATATCTTTTTTCAATCTATTTTTTTATGTATCCCTATAGTAACTCATGCTCATTCCTGATTCTGTAACAGCAGCTATTGAAACACATGCAATTACTATATCCTTCAATCCCTTTGTAGGCTATACTCTCACTGATGTCATTGGGAATTTTGCCCCCAAAAGCACTGCAAGATCCAGCTAATTGAATTTAATACATCATCTTTCTTTGAGTTATTGAACCTAATACATCAACTTTCTGGAAGGTTAAGATGAAGCTACAATTAAAAAAAACCCCACATAGATTAACACTAGTTCTATAGTAACAACCATTTATTATGGCTTATGCAACCTTCAAACATAAGCAGCCCTTTAGATTTCAGACATCTGGACAGGGAGATGTAACATCCCCAGGGATTGTGAGAGGCGAAGTTGAATATGAACTTTTTTCCCCCTTTGGGCCAGGCAAAGTGACCTAAATACTTTTCAGCTTGTCAGCAGAGACTTGCAGTATGGTCTCCTGATGTGGAAGTAGCAGAGAGATGTTTGCTATATTTCTCTTTCATCCCAAACTGATGTATTTGGGAGCTATAAAGACATTTTATTCTTTATTGGTATTTTACAGTTACCTTGAACTTGTCTTTGACCTCAGCAACCTATTTCCCCATGAAGAATCAAAGGATGAGTTGTGGTATATTGATCTATTTAGATACATGTTTATATCTGAACAGCTGGTACAGGTGTGTCTGCTGGTTACAGGAAGGATCCCTGAATCCCCAAAATCCACTGCAGTTTGATTAATACATGAAAATCAACTGCAGTGTTGCTGTCCTTATGAATTTACAAATCATGAGTCAAGATATGTTTTATTTTACATTATAAATATGTTTTTATTATAAATATGGGGTTTTTTACATAATATATATCGAGTTCTGTTTCCTTTTCATTCTGGTTTCTGATCTTTCATGGTGCACTTTGGTCATGTTTTCAAGCTATCCTCTGCAACCAGGAGCACTATTTTTAATGAAAGCTGAGATTTCACAATTGCTTGTCTCCAGAAGCTGAGGCTTGAAGAAAAAAACCAAATACATCATCCAAATAGATCATCCAAATAAATCTCCAAATAGATAAGTATTTTCTGTTATATACCAGCTATAAGAAGAGATTGTTGTTCCTGCCAGGAAGACTATTGCTGTGTGTATCTTGTTTCTTGGTTATGATTATGCTTCGAGCAGGGCGTTGGACTAGATGACCTCCTGAGGTCTCTTCTAACTCTAATCTTCTATGATTCTATGATTATGGCACTTCTAGTATTGGCATTTCTGGGTCTAGTTTGCCTGTGCAAATGTTACTGCTGGGGATGCCACTGGCACAGTGAGAGGGAAGCAGTATGGAGAGACACTTCTCAATAGGGACAGAGAGTGTCATGAAGTTTGGATGAGAGACTTTAAATTTTCTCAAACCACCAAATTTAATATAGTTTAAATCACAGATCCCTTGGAAGTGGGTGAGGAGGTGCTTCCTGGGCGTACCCAGGATTATGAAGCACCTCGTTATCACCTGCTTTTAGCATGAGGAAGCCTTGTGCAACAGCCGCACTCCAACCCGTGAGCCCTCTGAACATTGGCATGGAGTGTCCAGCCATTGGTACAGTGTATCCCACTTTACTGGTTCCACCTCAGATCACCCTTCCGCTTAACACACAGCACTTTAGTTTCAGTATAAATGTATCTAAGAAGTTTATTTAACGCAGAGTAGAGATTCAAAGAGTAGTGAGTAGGAATACTGGAAACAAATGGTTGCATACAAAACAAAATCCTACCATGCGTTCTAGAATCGAGATTTAAGTCACAAGCTACTCTCATGTCTTGTAGAGTATTGTTTACCCCAAATCCTCTCAGTATTTTACTGCCAGACTGGCTGTGAGCCTCCTTTCATGAATATGCTGTCATCTTGCCTCCCAAGTAAAGGATTCAGTATGTTTCTTTGTCCCCCAAAATATACCAGAACAATCCTTTGTCTTTATTCATAATCAGGGCACCCCTTGCTGTTTGTTTATGCCTATTATTATTTTCTTTCTTTTTAGATTTTGATATTTTTAATTTTATCCCTGCTCTGTATGCAAATATGTATACATTGTGAGACCTAAAATACACAACTGGCTGGACAGGGAGATTTGTATCTGTTACCTCCTGCCTGGAAGGAAAATTTCTGAGGCAGGTCACCTCCTAGTGACCCGACTTAAGTCCAAAACCTTAAGAACATACTTTTCAGTATAGATACATAACTTCTTAAATATTTTGTGTACATACATTTGCGAAGATTATAGGTTCTCAGTAGAGGCTTCACATGTCGCCCTTCGCTGAACTATTAGACATATATCTGACCCAGGGGATGACTGTAAAACCCTCTGCCCATTGGCACCAATGGTTCCCTGGATTTAAGATCATTAATGAAAGGCAGCAATGAGAAGCATGACAAATATGTCACTAGTGTATCAAATGTTAGTCATGATCCATCATGACATTACTTAGACAGTGTAGGAGCATAAGACTTGCAGCATTTCTGTGGCTCAGAAGTTTTTTAAGACTATTCTTATGTTAGTCCTGACTTCTTCCTCTCTGTGTAGTAGGAAGCTTTGCATGAAATGCTGGCTCTAAAGAAGACAATGGAAACATTCTTATTGACTTCAATAGAGCCAAGATTTCACCTTTTATCATTAGTTTTAGATCGAAGAGGATTCTTACTTTTCAAACACGCATCTACAACCCAGCCTTCCCCAGTGAGTCAGAATTTAACTGGAATTCATTCTTGCTTTACAAAGTATATTGAAAAACAGCAATAATGTTACAATAATACCTTGAAGTCAGCATTTTCCTAGTGCAGTGAGTCCCAAGACACCACTGTAATATAAAAATTTTTATAAATATGTATTCAGTACTGAGGCACTTGTCAAAATTAGGCTAATTGTGTGTGTTTGCACTGCAGACTCTGCAAAATTCCCATGGCATGTTTATTTGCAGTGTTGTAGACATCTTGGACCCAGGTATTAGAGAGACAAAAAGGGTAACGTAATATCTGTTGTTGACCCAACCTCTGTTGGTGAAAAAAATGAGTTCTCAATATTACACATAGTTCATCTTCATATATGTTTAGTTGTATAGAGAACCTACAAAGAATCTTGTATACAAGATCTTATATACCTCAGGGATCTAAGTACTGCATTTCGATTTAAAAAAGGACTTGAAAATATGTCAATTTAAAAACAGAGAGAGCAAGCTACAGAAACCATCATGACATGACAATAGACGTTCTGAACTCAAAAGATAGTGAAGACCTATATTTCAAAGGACTGTTTTTGTGTGTGTTCACAATAAGTGCATGTACCTGTTTACATACATACATAACTTCTGTAGAGGACAAACTAGCTAACTGTACACATAACTATTTTATCAGTGCAAAGAGTGTCTGGGCAAATGAATTGCATGCAAACGTCAAAGCCGTTTGAAAATTTAGTAATCTCTCTAACACTGCTTTTAACTCAACATTTATTTTGAAAATACTGCTATAATTCAGGGTTAGATTCAGATAAATTCTCAAGTGGATAAAATAAAGTGTCTGTCATAAAGTGACATTATAGTGTAAGTGTTATGGGTCTGATCAACTGTAGCTTGGCACCTAGCATGGTAAATTTTACTGGTACAAAATGAGTATAAAATGTTACCAAACAAGATAATGGTAATGTCTTCTGCCCACTACATGAATATATTATTACATAAGGTACAAGGCAGTGGAGAAATCAGTCATCTAATGTGGTAGTTCAAAGTTAACATACAGAGATGCTTACAATTTTGCATAGTTGTCATCTGTAAATTGAACTATAGGTAGAAGTTCTACAAGTCAAATTGGTCTTTCTTGCCTTAGCACTTAACTGAGAGGTTTCTTATGATTTATGTGTGTGCCTGAATCTATTTCTAATGCAAATATTACTGGAGTAAGTAGCAGGAGTTGATGTATTTTAACACTGGCCTAAAAGGGGGCATGCCATAATATTGGGCTTGTGTGCAAAAGGTATAGAGTCTTTAGAATCTTAGCATATAATATATTGTATTCCAGTGTTAGAGATTCAAAAGCATTCTAAGGTAGCCGTAATTGGATTTCTTGGTATTTCTTTTTGAGACTAGGCTGCTTACATCGTTCAAAAGCAAATCATAGCAGAAAAGAATGGGTGAAGAAATCTGTTGTAACATGCTGTTTGTGCTTACAAAATAAGCATCATAGAGAGAAAAATGATCAGCAGTAGTGTTCAGCTGCTGCAATATCACAGATCTAGTTTTCATCTTTGTACCTCTGCCAAGACTCATAGAAATATACAATAGTACAGTGTGACGACAGAAATGCATTTTTTCTCCCTTCTGAGGTGGTTATGTTAAAATGGCACTGATTTTTTTAGAAAATTTGAGAAAATCAGGTTCATTTTCTTTGCTGTTTACATACGCTATGGATACATGTTTAATCTTTATCCTTTAATAAGCAAGATTCAAATCTAGTGTATACAGAAACAGCTCTCTTGACTTCAGGAGAATCCCCTGTTATACCAGGTCTGAGTGTGGTCCCATGGTCACAGATTATAAGAAGTCCTTCATTTATTTCTAAGGGGCAAATTCTCTGCTCAAATATTGGCAAAGGATGCCAGATGCATGAGTGCACCTGAGGACATAGATTGGCTTTATGTGTTTGTCATTGCAATTATAAATTTAAAAAGCGAGGAAGGCATTCTGCTTTCAATTACACTGGTGTAACTAAGAGAAGTGTAACTCTCAGAAAGACTTTAGGACTACAGCTGCTTTTAGCAGGCAGCCACATGTGATTTTTTTTTAAGTACATTTATGTTACTTTCATTGTCTGTTTCGTTACGCTTTAGGATTAACTAGACATGACATGTACCAGTAACAGACCTTGGGCTAGCTTTAGAAAATGACTAATGGCAAATACTTTTCACAAAAGGATTTTTGGAAAACATGTTTGGAAATGGTATTTGAAAAACAAAACAAAAAAAATAAGCAAAATGAATATTTTTGCAATAATTTTAGTTTTTTGGGTTTTTTTTAATTAAGACAATTGGTTCTTATTTACCTGCATTGTTCCAGGGTATGTTCAAAGGAATGTGGCTCTTTCCTCCACTTCCTTTTGCTGTTATGTAGGGTCTTCCTGAGTCTACGTCTATGCATAGGTATAGGGAAAGCAAGGCTCTGTCTCCATCAGTGCTCCAGCCACCCACTGCTGGGGAATGGGTGATGTTATGGCTTCATTTCTTCTCCTTCTTTTTTGTCTCCAACATATGCCAGCAAGCAGATGTTGCATCTTGCACAGGACTGACAGTGTATTTTCTTAGCAGAAAAAGGGAGCTCAGCAGCAAATGTGTTTCACAGAGTGTCTGTGCGCTCTTCATGCTGCTCCCAGGGCAGTGGAACTACAGATTGGCCATGCTCGAAGTATTTAATTTGAAGTGGGTAAAAATGAAAATGGGTGAACCTCAAGATGTCTGGAGATTCAGTGGGTTAGATGCAAATGTGACAAGAGGAGAACTTTGGGAATAGATGGCTCAAGCTTTCTCATGAAACTTCAGCACTTCTACTTCCAGAACAAAGAAGTGCAGTGGTGTGTGAAAATGAAACCTAAGGAGAGGATGTAGTGTTCAAACTTATGAGTTTTGGAAAAAAAGGTCAATTGAAAGTTTGGGCAGAGGTTATAGCTATTTTAAATCAGAGTATACATAAGCCCAAATTTAGGAAAACCCAACATTTCTTTACATGTATGCCGTTTATGCTTGCCTGCTACACATGATCTGGGCCATTAGTTTCCATGACTGTGGGAGATATTCATAGAGTATGTTGCTGTGCAATGTGCAGCACATAGAGAAGATGCTCATTACAGCAAGGTGGGAGATTGGTGAAGCTGCATAATGGAGGTAGGGCTCTGTTGGGATATTTACCTTTTTGATTAGTTTTTGGCTGGTGTAGAGATACTGTGTTTGGGGTTAAGTAAAATGAGGGAGTCTGTGTAAGTGTGTGTTAGAGATTGTAAAGGGGTATCAGAATTACAGGGCTAAGTGCACCTCCTGGCTCTGTGGTATGTCTACACAGCTCACAGAAGCAAGACTCCCAGTCCAAACTGAAAGACTTGGGCTAATGAGGCTCATGCTACCATTCTAAATATGGCTGTGTAGACAGTCTGGCTCAGATTCAAGCCTCTGGAGAGGGGTGAGACTCAGAATCTGAGCTCTAGCCTAACCTGCAACGTCAAGGCACTCTTTACACAGCTATTTTTAGAGCGTTAGTGCAAGCCACACTGCACCAAGTCTGTCAGCCTGGGCTCGGAGGCTCGCTGCTGCAGGCTGTGTGGACATGCCCTCTGAGAACTCTCCCTCTGGGCCTCGGGTTGTCATCTCTTTCTTGCATTGAAGCATCCCACTCTGAGATCAGGTGCTGGATGACAGCAGGGCCTGATTTAGGGGCAGGCAACCTAAGCAACCACCTAGTTTACCGGGCTGTGGAGGCGCTGTGCTCAGGGGGCCATTTTTGGTGTTAGTGACAAAAGGGAAAACGGACTGTTTGAAGTAAAATGTTTCAGGTCTACACGTATCATCTTATGACAGGGATATATCATGCGTGCATACCGTGTATCGAAGTTGTGAATGGGCTACAAATGCAATAAAAAATAAGGTATTCAAAAGTTGAACAAATGAGAGAGGGGTGCTGAAGACGCTTCTCAGCTGAGGCGCCATTTAGTCTAGGGCTGGCCTTGGGTGGCAGTGACCTCTGTTTCCACTGTGATCACCTCAGATCCTGCAGTTCTATTCCCTCTGGAGCAATGACAGAGTGACCAAACTATTATTTATTTAGAACAAAAGCCTGTCAGAGGAAACATTTCTTAAAAGCAATAAAGAATATTTCATTCATATCTAGTTCTGGTCTAAAGCTTACCATTCCTTGGATTTGGAAGGCCCAGTTTCTTTAGACTCCTCCATAGGGCCTCTCTGTGCCAGGATGTCTGCCTGGCCAGCTGCTCACAGCTGCCTCTGAGAGGCTTTTTAACTTTTCAGTCTTCTTTTGATCTCTAGTTCACATCCTGGCAAAACAAGGTTTACAGCATGTTGGAGACAAGTATAACCCTCTTCAACACTCTTCAAGGCTACCCAAGGTGCCTGAGGTGAATCACTACCACCTGCTCATAGTGTGAGAGCGCCTTGTCTGTGCCTATTGGGATAAATCCTCCCAACTCTGCAGGCTGCCAGCACAACTACTGTGCTCTGAGCTCCACAAGCCCGCTCTCTCTCTTTGCAGGATAGCAATTTTATACAATTGTTACACTCACATTCCCAGACCCTTCTCTTCTGGACACCCGCAGTGTACACCTCTGCGGAAGCAGTGCACCCCAGGTTACCGGCTTCACCTCCGTCTTCATCTGTGCAGCACAAAGCTCTTAGATGTGTCTGTAACACAACCAAATTGAAGTTTATTTAACACAGCATGAGTTAGAGTCACATAAAAGCAAGTAAAAGGATTTGGAAACATCAGGTTACAGGTCAAAGAAAAATATACGACCCATTCTATAGTCTACACTTACGAGCAAGTTACTTTCCTAACTAAGAAGAGATTTCTCACTGGTCAGTCATATAGGGCATGTTCAGTCCAGAGGGCTGGAATCCACTTTTTACAAGACACTCCTGCTGGCAGAATGTTGCTTCTGTAATGGATAATATTTGTGCCATCTTTTCTGTTCTTATACAGTCCCAGACATTTTATCTCTGTTAATGCTCAAATCTGCATTTGACTCTGACTGCACACACACGGATGGGCTGAATCAATTGTTCTCAGTGTTGTTTGAGTCAGCTCTGAGACCCACCCAGTCTCTGGTGGCGTGTTTCACCTCCACCAGTTTTGAAAACTACTATTTCACGTGCTACATAATTCTAAAAATGTTTCCCGGACAAACATCCTGCAATAACTGTGATAACCAGTTAGTTTTTAGCATTTGATGTAGACCACACATGACACTCCCACCTTTGGTGAAATGTCCAGAAGATGGTTGGACACAGATATATTATATCTGCCAGGGCATGTCTGTGTCACAAGTTACAGGATCTTTGAGGCTTACAGTGGGTCCAAATTGCCTTGTGTGTACCTAGATAGCAGTTATTATATGGAAAGCCATGGTGTTGTCTTCCTGTACAGTTTACCATTGAATTCAAGCATCGTATATGTCTATTAGACATTTAATAAGCCCCAATATGTGTTAAATCAATATATTCACACAGGAAAGTCTAATAATCCATATAAAATAACTTCCCCTCATGTACCTGGCCATATATGTTGTCATACCATTATTACATCTCAGTATTCATAGATAAGTATATAAAAATCCATATAGCACTCAAAACCTTATTACATATCAGCAGCACCTCTGTCACACCTGCACTAAGTACTTGTGTTGTTGATGTACAATACATCAAAATAAATTACAAGAAGCATGAAAAATCATTGAAGGGGAAGGGAGTGTACATACTCTGATACCATGCCAAGAAACCTATGGTAAAAGTCATTATTCAGATGCTATGGAGGATGAGCCTAATATCATAGACAGGAAGCCTGGTAAAGTATATTGAGGACAGATCTGGGAGTTAGGAATCTCAGTGGGAATGAGGAACTGTTTGATTTGATGTTCATATTTGTACTACCAATTTTTGGATTAAGCACCTTCTCTAAAATAGAAAGTGCAAGTTGGAGGAGGAAACAGTTAAGCATCATTACATCAAAAGAAAATGGTACAGATCAACAGAAGTAAAGTAGCATATCTGAAAGCTTTCTTAAGCAGAAGTAATTTCAGATCAAATTGGAAACACACAATTGGATCCCCGTCATATATTTGGAAAAAAAATTGCTCAGGGGTGTAGTGTGTGTCAGGAATTTTCTGACAAAACAGGACAAAACAGAAAATGCCAATTTGTTGAAATAGAATTGGTTTCAGAAATATATTGGTTTCAGAAAACTTCCAATAAAACATAGGCAGGGTTCTATCTGAATCCTTCGTGATTTCCTGCCAGCTCACCTGACAGGCTGCTGTGAAGCCTGAAAGCCCTAGGAGCCTCAGAGCATGGACTCTGGACCAATTCCCTTCCATGGGACGCTTCGAAATTTCTTTTTTCCCCAAAATGGAACAATTTGTTTCCAGAAATTTGGGATTCTTCTTTGAGTGCTTGCTCATGTCCATTGCATTGTAGGTGTGTGCGCACCTCCATGCATGGTTACCGGAACTGTTTTCCCTTTTTCCCCAGTACCCATAGGGCCAGCTCCGGCACCCCCTGGAGCCACCTGCACATGCCGCGATATATGAGGCGCTGCCAGCCCTATGTCCCGTCAGTTCCTTCTTTCCATCTGTGATGGTTGCCGGGACTGCTACGACTTGCATTGCAAGTGTTCTCAATCCCTTTTGTTCTCCTTAATAGTTTGTTGTTTGTTTTAGTTAGGTAGATTAGAATTTAAGTGTTGTTAGTAGTAGTAGTTAGTCGCTTAGAATAGTCCTGGCTGGGACTTTGCTGGGAGTGGGGCATGCCCCATTCCCCGGGCTTCAAACCTTGTGCCTCCTATAGGAAGGCCTTTTAGCTGAGTGACACCCATGATAGTCACCTGAAGTGCCTGGGGAAGCTCATCATGATGACAAATGCAAGATCTGTAAGACTTTCAGACCTCAAACCCAAAAGGACAGGGAGATCTTGAAAGCCTTACTAATGGAGGAAGCACTCAGACCGGCCTACAAACCATCCTGTTCTACCTTGGTACCGAGCGTGGCATCAGTGCAGAGCATGCCGTTGGCACTGGCCCCACCTCAGCACTGGACTTTTTCCTCTCCGTCAAGGAAGAAGCAGCGAAAACAGTGTGCAGAGCGAGGCCGCTCCCCTGCACTGTCCAAGAAAGCGGGGTTGAGCATGGAGCTGCACCACGGTCAGACAGTGGAGACTTGCTCACCACCCTTGGAGCCTATGTCTCTAACCACAGAGCCACTGCCAACTCCTGGGAGTGGGAGGGCATCTCTCCACCTGCTGGCACCATCGACACCAGAGGCGTTTCGTGCGTCGCAGACCTTGTTGGCCTTGCTTATTCCACCTCTGCCCAGAGAGAAGGTGCTGGTGTCACAGGGGAAGACCGCATTGTGACTCTCTGGTTGGCTTTAGGCAATCCCCAGAGCTTGGGGGAAGATCTTCAACAGCCCCATTGCCCTGAATGGAAGGGTCGACATGGCGCCGTTCCCTGAGAAGTCGTTCTGGGTCCTGGTTGCTGGAGTACCCTGCATCAGTAGGGCACGGAGCAAGGTCTCTCTCTTGCCACTGGTCACGATCCCTGGCACCGGGCAAATCTTGTTCTAGGAGGCAGCGCCTGTCTGGGTTGACTGCAACAGGCCCGTTCCCCAGAAGGAAGTCGACACCGCTCCTTCCCTGACACTGAGGAGTTCTCCCACACCGGCGTGGCACAGAACCCAGTTGCCGGAGGCAGACTCGGCACTGAGGGGGAAGTGGCGCCATAAGTCATGGGTGCCCAGGCACCTCTCTGGGCGCTCCAGTTCACAGTCAGAGCACGATTCCCCGTGTCGGCACCGGTTGCAGCACTGGCACCAAGGCTCATTGTCATCACAATTGACGACACTGAGAGGTTATTCTTCAGAGCACCGGAGCATCTATAGATCGGGTCATCGCTCTCCCCCCACTCAGCACCATACAGCAGGAGCCTCCGATACAGCCCCACCGTGGTCATCTGACAGTGAATCGGTGTCCTTTCAAGAGGATGGCCACCGGGAGAGTTGTTGCCACCAGCAAAAGATGCCAGAGTACCCCTCTGCTTAGGTAGACCTGGGATGGCCTCGGGGCAGTAGCCACCCCAATGGTCGTATTGGGGACCTTGTGGGTTTCCGGTGGGGCCAGGTCCACAGTGGTTCAGGTTGTCTGGGGTGCAGTCCACACCACTGGTGCTGGAGAAGGGTCATCATTCGGCTGCCAACAATGATTCAGACCCACCAGGAAAGGACCTCTGTTGGGGCCCTTTGTCGGCAGAAAGGCCACCACCCACCATGCCCCTCCAGTCCTCTTCCTCATCCCCAGATGAGATGGTCACCCAGGGTCCATCGGCACCCCTGGGTGATTTCAGTGTGCATCAAGAGCTTCTCAAGAGGGTGGCTTCCAACTTGGGGTTGGAGGCAGATGGGTTGAAGGAGGTATCAGTCTCTTTGATGTCCTGGCATCGGCTGCTCAAACCTGGGTTGCCCTCCCTGTGTATGAGGGGGTAGTAAAGATAGTGAAGGCCCTGTGGCAGACCCCTTCATCAGTGGGCCCCAACCTTTAAGGGAGCCAAGAAGAAATATTATGTCTTGGCCAAAGGATTTGAGTACCTTTTGACCCCCATCTCCAGGTACGTTGGTGGTAGATGTTGTCAACCAGTGGGATAGGCAGTGACAGCCCGGTTCCACGTCCAAAAATAAAGACAACAAGAAATTGGACCTGTTCAGGAGAAAGGTTTATTCAATGGGAAGCCTGCAGTTTCATATTGCCAATCAGCAGGCTGTCTTGGGCAGGTAAAATTTCAGTCTCTGGGATTCTCTAAAGTGCTATGCGGACACTTTGCCCTAGGACCAGGCACTGGACTTTAGCACCATCCTGGAGGAGAGTATTCTGGTGGCCAGAGAAGCACTACAGGCATCTTTGGACGCAGCAGACTTGGTGGGCAGAGCCATGGCCTCTCCCATCTGCATGTGCAGGTTCTCTATCCCAGGAGGTCCAACAATCCATGCAGGACCTCCCATTCAATGGGTCAGCCTTGTCTTCGGACTAGACATGTGCAAAGTTGCATGGTCTGAAAGACTCGAAGGCCACGCTCTGCTCCTTGGGTCTTTATACGCCCTGGCCTCGAGGTGTGAGTTCCATCCTCAGGGCCAGCAGCAGCAGATACCAACCAGACCGGTTCACACCCTAAAGGCAGAGAGACAGAAATAGGGCGTTTAGGAGACGTTGACTAATCCCAGAGTCCTCCTCAGCTTTCCAGCAAGGGTCATCTACATGATCTGGTAATCAAATCTGGTTATTTTGAAGATGTGCCCGAGGGCAGCATTCCAGCCTGTTCCCTGGATCCTCCCGGCCCTTCTTGAACTGCCTAGCTCCCTTCCTATCTGAATGGGCTAATGTCACTTCAGATTGCTGGGTCCTTGGCATAGTTTCGGCAGGCTATGCCCTCCAGTTTGCTTCTATCCCTCCCAACAACCCTTCCTCCCTGTCTCTCTTCAGGGACCCCTCATGAACAACTCCACATGCAAGAGGTAGAGACCCTTCTCAGCCTGGGGGCCATAGAAGGGGCTCCACTGTACATGAGAGGAAAAGGGCTTTACTTGAGTTACTTTCTCACCCCAAAGCGAAAGGGGGTCTAAGGCCTATTCTAGACCTGCATCGTCTCAACAAATATCTCAAGAGACTGAAATTTCACATAGTCTTCCTTGCTTCCATCATTCCCTCCCTGGATCCAGGAGACTGGTATGCCACCCTCGACCTAAAGGACACATACTTCCACACTTCTATTTTCCCCAGCCACAGATGTTTCCTCCGTTTTGTGGTGACTGGTTCCCACTACCAGTTTGCAGTGCTGTCCTTTGGCCTTTCCTTGGCCCCAGGGTGTTTACAAAATGTATGGTGGTAGTGATGGCGTACCTGAGGCAAAAGGGGGTCCAAATTTTCCCCTATCTGGATGACTGGCTAATCAGGGGCAGGTCCAGGGCCCAGGTCCAGAACAGTGTAAATTTGACATGCGCCACCTGCTGCCAGCTGGGCCTGCTGATAAATGAGCAGAAGTACACATTAACTCTGGTGCAGTGGATATAGCTCATCGGGGCAGTCCTGGATGCTTCCCAAGCCAGAGCTTTCCTGCCCTAGCCTCACTTCGAGGCAATGTCCACCATCATCGCTCGCCTGCCCCTCTGCCCGACTACAACAGCCAGGTACTGTCTGTAACTGTTAGGCCACATGACGGCCTGCACTTACATGGTGAGGCTAAGACCCAGACCACTTCAGTCGTGGCTCGCCTCAGTTTATGCCCGAAGTAGACATTTCCTGGACTGGGTTGTTACAATCCCCCCCAAATCCTGGCCACATTAAACTGGTGGTGGAGCTCCCAAATAGTGTTGAGAGATGTGCTGTTCGAGGAGCTGGTCCCCTCGGTCACTCTGGTATTGGACGGCTAGGACTTATGGTGGGGGACCAAAGCAGTGCCAACCTTGGCACACAAGGGTCTGCTCCTGGAAGGAGAGGTGCATGCACATCAACGTGAAAGACTTACAGGCTATTCGCCTAGCCCATGGAGTGTTCCTCTGCTTTATTGCGGGCAAGGTGTTGCAGGTACTGACAGACAATACAGTGGCCATGTATTGCATCAACAGGCAGGGAGACCCTATTCCTTATCCCTTTGCAAGGAAGCTATTTGTCTGTGAGACCTGGTGGTAAGGCATAGTTTTCACATAATAGCCTTTTACCTCCCTGGAGCGAGGAATGATGATGAGGACTCAGCAGGTCATTCTTACCATGTCACGACTGGTGCTTCACCCAGATGTGATCTCTGTGATTGTCCAATTGTGGGGCTCTCCCCAGGTGGACCTGTTTGTGTTAGCATGGAACAGGAAATGGCCGCAGTTCTGCTCCCTCTGTGGTCTGGAGGCCAGGTCACTCTCCGATGCTTTCCTGCTGCAGTGGTCGGGGAGTTCCATGTACATGTTTCTGCCCATTCCCTTCTTCACAAAGTCTTGCTGAAAATCAAGAGGGACAAGGCGGACGTTATCTTAATTGCACAGGCCTAGCATTGGTTCAGCATGCTGCTGGCCCTGTTGTCGTCTCATGTCCCCCCCCCCACTCTCTCTCTCTCTTTGTCTCTCTCTCTTTCTCTCTGGAACTATCAAGATGGCATGATCTCCTATCCCAGGACCACGGTCGCTTGCTACACCTGGACCTGGACTCCCTACACCTCACAGCATGGAGGCTCAATGGCTGAGTGCAGACAAATGAGCCTGTTTGGCTCAAGTCCAGGAAACCTTCCACACGGGTCACGTATCGGACAAAACAGAAGTGATTTACCTGTTGGGCAGAGTGCCAGGGAATTTCTCCTGGGTTGTCACTGATAGAGGCGATCCTGGAGTACTTGTTGCAGTTAAAACTCCAGGGACTATCTGTGACCTCCCTGACCGTCCACCTAGCAGCTATATTGGTGTCCACCAACTTTTGGAAGGGAGATCAGTTTTCTCCTACCCAATGACAATTAGGTTTCTGAAAGGGGTGGAGAGGTCCTATACGCACATCCTTGTCCCAGTGCCTCCCTGGAATTTCAACCTGGTCCTCTCATGGCTCATGGGGCCCCCCTTCGAGCCCATGGCCGCGTGCCCTTTACTGCTGCTGTCATGGAAGGTGGCCTTCCTGGTGGCCATTACCTCAGCGAGGAGGGTCTCCGAGATTAGGGCACTGACCTCAGAGCCTCCTTATACTGTATTCTATAAAGAAAAAGTTCAGTTGCAGCCACACCTGGTCTTCCTGGTTTTCCAATTTCATTATAACGAAGAAATTTTTTCTCCCCATGTTTTTTCTGAAACCGCATGGTTCAGAGGAGGAGAGGAAGTGGGACTCTGCTAGATGTTAGACGGGTGTTAGCATTCTACATTGAGTGCATGAGACCATTCCGGAGATCTACACAACTCTTTGTCGTGGTGGCTGATTGGATAAAAGGCTTATCTGTTTCTGCCCAGCACATCTCATCGTGGATAACTTCCTGCATCAAGTTCTGCTACAAGTAGGTAAGGTGCCACTTCCAGGGATAATTACAGCCCACTCAAGCAGAGCTCAAGCTTTGTCCACAGCCTTCTTAGCAAGAGTGCCTGTGCAAGACATCTGCAGGACTGTCACCTGGTCATCTGTACACACATTCACATCCCACTATGCCATCATCCCACAGGTGTGGGACGATGCAAACTTCAGCAGAGCGGTGCTGCAAGCAGCTCATCTTAACTCTGGCCCACCTCCAGGGTATTGCTTGTGAGTCACCTACAATGAATGGACATGAGCAAGCACTCAAAGAAGAAAAGACAGTTACTTACCTTGTAACTGTTCTTCGAGATGTGTTGCTCATGTCCATTCCATAACCCACCGCTGTCCCTGCTGCCAGAATTAGCAGCAAAAAGGAATTGAGGGGGCGTAGGCCCAGCAGCGCCTCATATAACCACGGCATGTGTGCAGGAGCTGACCCGACGGGTACTGCTAAAGGGAAAAAAGATCCAGCAACCATGCATGGAGGCATGCACACACCTACAACAGAATGGACATGAGCAACACATCTGGAAGAACAACAGTTACAAGGTAAGTAACCTTTTTCCCAAGGAACAGAATTTCTAACTTTCAACCAGCTCCATTCAAAGGCACATACAGTGACTGTACTGCATGCTAGCACAGATGTTACAGCTCACCAGACTAATTAATCACAGCAGTTGATAACCAATAATGGTGGCCCAATGTGGAAGATTTATGGCAACTAATCATGTCATGCATAATTGTCCAAGAAACCTGAGTACAGAAGATGCTTTGTTTATGTATCATCAGGTATGGTCCCCACAAAGACATGTGCAATGATTAATGCCTTGAAGCAGGTAGAAATGTCCCCCTCAAAATACTCTGTGCAGAAGCTCTCCCTGGCTTGGGTGTAGAGCTGATGTAATAGCTGTAGAATATCTTGGTTCCCAGCATTCAGCATGGGGATTATGGGAGGTGTGTCCAGAGTGTATGCACTGAAATAGTTCTGTGCTTCCCAGAATTAGCAGGGAGTCATGCGCAATAAAGTATGTAAATTAGAGTAGCAGAGAAACTGCTCTAACATGCACCTGGGGCCAGGCTAGCCTTTGCTTGGCCCTAGTATGTGGTCTTGTCTTACACTGCCCATAAATCTCCATTGAAATCAGGTAATGGGTTTACATGTTTAATATTATGGAGTATTTGCCAAACAATTTTGTACTAGAGAAGACTGGCAGAACCTTAAAGTCTCTTAAAAACCTACTTCTGTCATGCTGCCTATTAGTGAATCCTATTTATGTATATAAAGTCACTATTTCACCCCTCCTCCTTCTCTGACCTGTATTTGTCCATCTTTGTGGGTTTAGAATGTGAACTCCTTGAGATAGGTTCCTTCTTAGATATCTAGAAAGCGCCTAGTGCATCATAGAAGCTACCACCAAAAAAAAAGGTCTGACTATTGCAGGGAGAAAGAAACAAATTGCATAGCAGCTTCAGAACGTGACAGCCACAAGCATTTGACATGGAAAACAGAATCATGAATGGAAAAGCATGCTGAATAAATGATTGATGGGTTCTGTGTTAAACAGACCAAAATATAAAAATACACGGGTAGAAATGGATCAAATATAAAGCCTTAATCATGGAAAATATCAGACACCAAATGTGAAAACATGCAGCCATTAAGTGGTATAATGAACTGATTAAGTGTGAAAAGATATAGAAATAACCAACTGCCAAGGATGAGAAGTATATGGCTGAGGTAAATTAAAGGTAACCCTCTTCCTCCAGTTACACAAGGCCCAGTCTGACAAGACTTATTTCCATGAGTATGAGTAACCCTAACGTGAATAGTCTTATTGGTACTGCTTACAAGAGAAATGGCTGCAAGACTAGAATCTCTAGAAGGTGGGTTTTTGTTTTTGTTTGTTTCATCAGGAGATTCAAGAGATTAAAGTAGAAAAGCTTTATCCCCAAGCCTTGTGTGTGCTTCCTAAGAACCAACAAGTTTTAATTCCCCTTATCCCAACAGAAGGAAAATGCAGTGGTAAGGGGTGAAGGAAAAGGAAAAAAGGGAGTTCCATATTCCTTAAAAGAACATACTACATAGTGACCATTTGACATCAGGGATAAATGCTGTAAATCTTCCATGGGAGAGTTATCTAAAGATGATATTGCAGTTATGAATAAAGGCTTGTCTTTTTTTAGACACCTAGAAATCCAGCAAAATGTCCTGTAAAGTGGGTTGTTACATGTGTAATCAAAAACTTAATTTGAAGCTTCTCTTTGCAAATAATCTGGACACTAAGAACCCAGTTGTTAATACAGATGTAGTCAATGTGGATAATGAATATAAAAGAATATCATGTTTAGAAATAAATCCACCTTTAATCCACCAATTACTACCTCTATCTTGTTAATATTTCTTTCATATGGTTGAGTGGGATTTGGATGTTGTTTGGAAAATACAAACATCAAAAGACGTGCTAGATTTAAAAATCAAACTCTCAATGCCCCCTAAAGAAGTGCATGGTATTTATCACAATGAATCCAAATATTATTCTAAATGAAGGTGGCACTTACAGTACTAGTACTGCATAAGGTTAAGTATACAGCCAAAGGTATAATTTACTAATGCAACCTCTTATAGACAACTGAAGTGTCATCTCATTAATTAGCTGAAAATTCCATATTGGTACCTCTGTTGAATGATGCTAAAGAAAATGATTGGAATTTAAAGTGAGACAGTGTTCGGTCACTAATGAGAATCCATTTAAACCAACTATTAAATCTGCTTTGTAAAATCCATAAAATGTGATCAATCAATCAGGAAGATAACTAGTATTCAGAATCAGATCTTCTTCAGACTCTCTACATATTTTTATAGTTTATTGTCTTATATTATCTCTTGAGACTATAATCAGTATCAGAGCCCCATTGTGCTAGGTGCAGTATAAACACAGAATGACACAATCTTCTGCTAAAGACTTTATAGTCTAAAGCCCTGATATTGCAGGTTGTGCTGCACAGATAATTGAGCCTTTGTGGAGTAACTTACATGGTGTAAGTGGCATTGCAACAAGAGAGAGGAGGGGACAGGGAGGATGATGAATATGAAAATAAGAACTCTTGAAATATAGACCCAACTATATGCATGTGAGGGAAGATCCTCTCATGGATCAGTAACTGGTTAAAAGATAGGAAATAAAGGGTAGGAGTAAATGGTCAGAGGTGAGAGGTAAATAGTGGTGTCCCCCTGGAACCAGTACTGGGACCAGTGCTGTTCACCATATTCATAAATGATCTGGAAAAAAGGTAGACAGTGAGGTGGCAAAGTTTGCAGATGATACAAAATTACTCAAGATAGTTAAGGCCAAAGCAGACTGTGAAGAGTGATAAGGATTCCCACAAAACTGTGTAACTGGGCAACAAAATGGTAGATGAAATTCAATGTTGATAAATGCAAAGCAATGTGTATTGGAAAATATAATCCCAACTACACATAAAAAAAATGATGGGGTCTGAATTAGTTCTTACCACTTAAGAAAGAGATCTTGGAGTCATTGCGGATAGTTCTCTGCAAATATCTGCTCAATGTGTAGTGGCAGTCAAAAAAGCTTACAATGTTAGGAACCATTAGGAAAGCGATAGATAATAAAACAGAAAATATCTTGATGCCACTATATAAATCTACGGTTTGCCCACACCCTGATACTGGTCACCACATCTCAAAAAAGATAGGTTAGAATTGGAAAAGGATAACAAAAATGATTAAGGGTGTAGAAGAGCTTCCATAGCTGCAGAGATTAAAAAGACACTGTTCAGCTAAAAAAAAAAAAAAAGACAACTAAGATAGTGATAGAATAGGATGTGATAGAAATCTATAAAATCATGAGTGGTGTGTAAGAAGTGAATAGGGATGTTGTTTACTCATTCATATAATACAAGAACTAGGGGTCACCTCATGAAATTGATAGGAAGCAGATTTCAAACAAACAAAAGGAAGTAATTCTTCATCCAACACACTGTCAGCCTGTGGAACTCATTGCCAGGGGATGTTGTGAAGGCCAAAAATGTAACTGGGTTCAAAAAAGAATTAGATAAGTTCATAGAGGATAAGTTTAGCAGTGGCTATAAGCCTCTGACTCTCAGATGCTGGGCTTGTATGACAGGGGATGGATTACTTGATAATTGTTCTGTTCTGTTCATTCTTTCTGAAGAATCTGGTATTGGCCACTGTCAGAAGAAAGGGTACTGGGTTAGATGGACCTTTGGTCTGACCAAGTATGGCTATTCTTATGTTCACAGCTAGATAGTTTGGGGTCTCTTTTCTTTCAAGTGTAACCTACAAATATAATGCATAATATCTACTTAAATGAAGGGACCATCAGTAGACCCTGAGAAGTGATGAGACAATATTGTCTCAAATTTGGACTCTGTTCTTTACATTAATTGTCAATGGTTAGTACACTAATATGCCTAGAGAAAGAACACTATTAGCAGTTGAATATTATCTGAGAAACAGGAATGTGAATCTTAGTCTATCCTACATTTTCCATTTTAAAATAATTAGCCCTGGCATTTCAGTCAGTGTTATTTGGTCAGCCATGCAAGCTAATTTGGTGCTAAATTATGTTAATCTGTTTCTGAGACAGTGGGACAAATTATGTTTCAAATTCTGGCCCTTGCTCTTCCAGAAAGCCAGGAAAATAATCTATGTGCTGGAAAGTCTTTGCTCCACAGGAAGAATGGTTTAACAGACCTGTGTGCTTGCATTTTTTCCTGTCCTTGTCTCCCCCTACTGTCTTCCAACTCCCTTGCAAATTTCTTTCCTAACAGCATGCAATCAGTTTAACATTCCATGGCACCCGTTCATGCAATTTCACACTTCCTTCATTCTTTCCATAATGTACTAGTGAATGTTCCCACACTATGGGGTTATGCTATATTTTTTAGGCTTCTTTTCAGGCCTAAATCTTTGTACCATTGTTGTGCAGTGTCATAATACTGCAAGGTACTTCTTTATCTCAGTAGCTTGGCATTAGGTCAACTCCTTATCCTTAAAAAAAAAAAAAAGAGAGAGAGAGAAAAGAAAAGGGGGGGGGGCGGGTTGCTTAAACCTGTCCATGAAGATAAACATCCAGGACTCCGTTTGCAGCCACTGAGAACAAGATCAGATTTTTCCCAACTAGTTAAAGATGAAAAATAGATGGTATTACCTCACCTACCTTATCATTCAGCGCTTTTGACATTATAATGACTGATTTATTTATTATGAAATGAGAGCATAAATTTTTTACTCTGGGTCATGACATTGCTTCCTCATGTGAGGAATTCTGTTTCTGTCGATAGCCCTCGTGATCCATACAGGTGATCTTTTTTCCGCCCTGAAGCATAAGATTGGATTACTTTTGTATTTCATCACATATGTACAAAGGTATTCATGGTATCCGGCTCTTTAAAAATATATGTAGTTTGTTGAACTCCATGATAAAAATAAAAAAGATAGAACAGAATGAAGAGTACTGTGCTCATCAGAATCAGAAGTCGCAGCAATCTTTAAGAAAAACGGTAGTTGAAAATAAACTAGCTTTTCTCACAAGCCTGTATTAAAATAGACCAGAATGGTGACTTGTGAAACCAATAATCCAAAGGCTGGAAGCCAAGTTTTCAAACGACTGCAGCACCCATTGTTCCCTACTGTTTTCAGTAGCAACTGTTGAATGCTCTTTAGAAGAATCTGACCCTGGGTTTTCATCCGAGTTGCACCTAAGCAGCAAACATTTTCAATTTTGCACATCACTAACAGCTCAGTGTTAACAATGTAACTCCTCTATATCTAAAGACCACAGTGAACAGGGATCCTAGAAATCAATTTGCCACAAAAAAAGGGGAATTTGCGTTTTTACAGAGAAACTTTAGGTTTCACATTTTGTGAAAAAAGCAGAAACATATACAGTAGAACGCCATTTATCTGAGCCTCCATTATTCAGCTCTCCATGTTAAACAAACCGGGACTGACAGCTCCTGTCAACCCCCAGTAGGGGAGCTCCTTATTGTGGCCAGGGAAACTGAAGTTCAGTGTTTCACATTAATTGTGGAAAAATGGATTTTTATGGGAGGGGAGTTGTATTGGAGAATTTCATCTTTTTTTTTTTTTTTTTATTGTGGAAAACTAGGATCCCTGGTGGTGAAGTACAGCAGGCACTCAGTTTCATAGTGTATATAATATCAAAAGTGCTATAGAAAACAATAACTGTCTATCACGTACAGCATATGTTAATGGCCAGAAATACAATAAAACTAACAAAAGGGCTTCATAATTTGATTATGCTGCAGTTTACATGTACACCAAAAGAAGACTGCTAAGAAGATGTCTGCTTAAATGCGCCCATGAGATCTGGGGAAACTTTGACAGGGGAAATCACAAGTGTGCAGTCCAGTGAAGAATTAAACTACTGGGAGTAATAATATGGGCTGTTGCACTCAATATAGCAGTAATGCCCTCCGAGAAGGATAGGAAATAATTCAGTTCCTCTAGGCTGCACGGAAGCTAAATACGGTATGACAAGAAATAGTAGCAGTACTCATTATGTCTGATTGCTAATTACCCCTTTGAATGATTCGGTTATGCCTGCTACTAGATAATTAGTTTAGTAATTTATGGCTGCAGCACAAACTAGTATTTTAATTTTCACTGCACAATTTTCACAACACCTACAGTTCAGATAATACCTTCCCTTTTTTATTCAATTTTAAATTGCTTTTTTGATAGCCTTTGGAAAAAATCAGCAATTCTTTTAATTTTCTATCATAGCTTTAATGTTAAATTATGCACTTTTATGGAATTTTATTCAAACTCAAACATACAAAGGTAGCAAACGTCTTTATGTTCCACTTTTACTATGGTTACATTACAGAATTGAGACCTGATCCTGCAAACCTTTGTTCATGTGAGTAATTTTACACCAGTGAGTATTCACATTGCCTTGGTCACTTGCCTAAAATTAGTCATGTATGTGTTTCCAGATTGGACCATTGTGGCAAATTAATAGTTTGTTTTTTGGATTGTTTGTATGATTGCACAGATGTTTCTCTGCACGCACTGATACTGCAATTCCATACATAGAGACTGATCCTGCTCACATGCAGGAGTCTGTAACAGTGAGCACAATGTCGTGGGAGTGTTGAGATCCTTTTGGAAGGTGCTGATCAGTGGCATTGAGCACATCTTAGGATCAGGTGTTGTATTGGCTGGAAAATCAGCTACCAGGCTTGCGAGAGCAAAGCATGAGATAATTTTACAAGTTAACCAGACATGTAGATCTGGTCATTTGAGAGCCAATTTCTGTAAAAAGTTGCAGCCTGGTAGTTTGAGCCATCTGAACAATGCACAGCATTGCCAATTTGGTATGATATTCTGAATTCATGGTGGGTGAACCTCAGAGGATTTTAATATTTGGTTCTGTTTGTGTAAATATGAAAAGGTGAGTGTTTATTGAATCATATCCAAACTAGCTAAGTCTCCTGAATTTATAAAATGGGGCTGGAAATTTTACCTAGAAAAAGTTTCCTTGTAGTATTTTAGCTTCTCTATCACTAGGCCCAGCTTGAACTAGGAGATGCAGAGGCCCACAAATAATGGAAACCACATTCAAACATTTTTGAATCTGCATTTTGGATCAGTGCAGGGCACAGTTTGAGTCCTGGGTGAAACTTTGGGTCATTTCTTCTTGCAACCAATTTTTTTTTACCAATCCTTACTCTACATTAGTTAAAGAGTCAGATGTTAAAAAATTAAAGTTAAATGCTCTTTTCTTCCAAGTCTGGACCACCTTAATTTGGTAAATATTGACAATTTTTCTTTAAATCAGCCTTTTGACCCCAAGAGAAACTTCATTGGGGTCTTCCCTGATTTCTGGAAGCCATTATTGTCATGTATTGTTTTAAATATATGGTGCTGTAAACCTTCCATCTCAACTTTATTTTATTTTATTACTTTTTTTACTTTTATATCATTTTTAATATGCATGATCTTCCATCCAGTTACTAACAGATCTTTTTCACATCTGATATTTGTTCCCTTTTAAAAGACCTGCATTTTTGTTTGGTCAACTTTTTATCCTTTGTGTTCAGATTCCAAAAATGGCAACTGTTCATTATACAATCTATTTCAACCTGACAGAAGTTTGTCTTCCATTGAAAATATTTTTCCATATTTTATTTTTCCGTATGACTAATGTTGGAGAAACTGTCCTTTTTCCAAAATGATCTATTATTATAAATGTTATGGGGATATAGAGTTTTGGCTCTGCCACTTCCTGTTCCTTTGGGTCACTATGTACTTCCAGGGAAGAGAGAAGGGAGATGTCTTGGTGTTTTATTGAGAACGGGGAATGGAATCCTAGCAGGCTGTTGTGTGGACGTGCAGTATGGAAGAGAGAGGACATATATAATGAATGGCAGCACTCTTACTAATATGGAGTCAGTACTGGAGGCTTCTTTTCACTAAACGAATATGGGCAGCACTTAAGTGCTTTACACAATGGAGATTGGTGCAATATAAGAGCACAGGATGTATTGGGAAATTTAATTAACTAATGTTTGTAAAGTGGCTGAAGATCATTGGATGGAAAACACTATGTAGGCACACAGAACTATCATGAGAGCTATTCTTTCAGGTAGATAGTCTTACAATCTATAGAATAGCTTGAAGTAGTCTGTGTAACTAAACTATTGTAACCCTTCTGCACTGTGAAGTCGACAGCAGCAAGGTTCAGTAGCTGGGGGGAGTCCTTATCATTAGAAAACAGAATTGGCTTGGGCCCCCCCACAGAAGTCTGGGGAAACTAAACACCATTGCTGGGTGCCTCAAACAGACAATACATCTCCACATGCAGGCACTACATGTGTGTATAACAAAAGAACACTTTTAATAAAAGGGAGAAGGAACTCAGCATTAAATTGGGAAAACATTGTAACAATAACTCAAAAGTATGCAAACCATAAGTAAACATCCACTCCAGAGTACCTTGGCCCTCAGTTTCCAACCTTGATCTATGAAAATCTGATGGACGAATGTCCATTTATTATGACAGCGCCTTTTCCCTCTGCTGCATCCCACACACAGGTGGTGTCAGCCAAGAACCGGCATTCAGAGATGCATTCACCTCCCACCTCTGACGAATGGGGCAAGCAATGCCTTTTCTGGGGCTCACGACTGTTGATCGCTGTTGTTATCTGTGCTGATGGCTGCCACCCTCTAATTGTGATCCCGTGTTCTGAGGCTCCACTATTTAGCCCAGTTCTTAATGATTTCAGCTAAGGGATTTTGAGTAGTGGGTGTCACGCTGGCTGGATTGGTGGGGGCAGGGGGACATTTAGTGAGTTATTTGACATCAGTATGTCAGAATCATAGAAATCCATGTGAGCTAGGCCGTGTCAGGTACTGTTAGAAAGGCTACAATGTGCTGAGGAAGATGATAATGTTTGTGTTCATGTGTTCTATGTGTGAGGGAAGTTATGGATATGTTTGATATATCAGTATTTCAAGTTGGGCTGTTTCTAGGCCACTCCTCAGACAGGATGGCTGCAGAACAATAGTCTGCTTAATGGCCCATTAAGACATTCCCAGGTGTAGGGGACCCTGGGGGAGTAGCCAGAGATATACCTGATGAGTCACCAGGTCTAAGCCATGAGACTCTGGACTCTATTTTGGTTCCGGTAAAATTCCATAAGCAGCGTGGCAAGGGCCAGAGGACATAAAAGGAGAGGCCCTGGAATCCATTTTGTCTTCAGTCTGTCTTCAGCTGTTCAGTTTTCAGCCAACTATCTACCTCTGGATCAATCCATCTACATCTGAACTGAAGCTGTGAAACAAAGGACTGAGACCTATCCAGGTATTGGATGTATACCAGAGGGACCATACAAGCCTGTAAACTCCACAATTCTTCTAGAAACCTGATGTATATGGACTTTTAAATCATTTGTCTGTATCTGATTGCTTTACTCCTTTAATACTTTTCTTATTGTTTGTTTTTGTTTTTCTTTTTATAATAAACCTTTAGTTTTAGTTACTTAAAGGATTGGCTGGCAGCATGGTATTTTGGGTAAGATCCAAACTTATATTGATCTGGTACTGTGGCTGATCCTTTGGGATCGGAGGGAACCCTTTTAGTAAAGAGCATAGAGTTTAAATAACTGGTCTCTTTGCTGGACCTAGTGGCTGGTTGGGAGCCAGACACTGAAATGCAGTAAAGGGGGCTGTGTGTATTTGTATTTTGGCTTCTTGATAACTAGTGTGGGGAATCAGAAGCACTGTTTGTGGCTGGTTGGGAAGTCTGACTTTAGAGTCACCCACCAGTGCTGGGAGAATCTGCTCTCCTTTTACAGCCTGCCCTGACCTGGGCATTTTCAGGTGTTTACCCTGGGCACGAACGGGTCACTGTGGGGAACCTCACTGTTGATGCATCCTCAGTGTTGTCTTTCAGTGCAACACAACTACCTGCACTGGGTGTAAGGTTCAAACCTCTAAACCTGCTTATCAGTGACTTCACCTCTAATGGTCACTGATCAAAAACATGGACTCTTAATTGAGTCTGATCAGCTCGGTCTTTAAACACTGGGGGAAAAGGAAGGAGTCATAGGGTATCTAGAACTCTGTTAATGGAATCCACACCAACAGGAAGGAACATGTGTCCCTAATGGGGACTGGGATTTGGTATCAGTGTCCTCTACTTAGAATTAAGGTTACAGTTAGGGTGACTCCCTCAATCAGGTCATACTAAGTATAGTTCTGCTGTCCTTTAGTCATCCAGTAAAGACGACAACGTTTAATTACCCCTGTGTTCAAGACTAAAGTGAATTTTCACCCAAAACTGCCAAAGATGATCACTTTGGCAAAGGAGGTCTGTCTGCTGGTCTCCTAGGTAAAGTAGGCATGTCGATATAAATATGGTCTGCTCCTGAAGTTGTGTCCCTCAGTTCATTACTAGATAGCAGGTGAGAGCTCATTTGGATTGTAGTTTACACCATTATGCCTGAATTATTGCTTTAAAAAAAAAAAAAAGAAAGAGCCCAAGCTATTTAAGTGACGCTGTCTCCCTATTTGTCTATCCTCCCAGCTACCCAGTTTTGTGTCAGCATAAAAGAAAAAAAACCACAAAAAACAAACAAACAAAAAAATTGCACCGAACTATTAGTGTTTCACCTATGCACCTCACCTTCCTTTGGTGAGTGACGGTAAATTCCTGCACCTTATATGGGGAAACAGCTTGTATGTTTCCCCATATATCAGGGAGATCAGTGATCCTTGACTCCGGCCCCAGCATTGGAGCCGTCTTTTAGGGCCAGATTCTCACTCACTTTGAGGGAACCCTTGCTCCTTTAAATCCTATTTATTTAAGCTTAGGGCTTTTACTGAGAAAGTCAGGTTGGCCTTGCTATGAATAAAGTTGACAACATTAGGGCCTGTTAGCAAAATTAGCTGATCCTTGAGGTAGTTCTCAGAGAACTTGGACAAAAATAAAAATTAAATACAAAATAAGTGCTTTGTTTATCTTCTGCACTCATTATCCCCCCCCCCACACACACACAGGTACATTTGCCCAAATGAAAACTTTCCTAGCTGGATTTACCAATACGTTTTTCAGGTATATGAAAATATGGGATGTTCTTCAGTCCTGTTTGTTTCAACACGTACCTGTCCCTTTATGCCTGTATGAGAAATGACCTTCGCTTCAGTCTCCCATTTCTCAATTTACCTGCATCCTGTGATGGAAGGGAGTAAGTGGGAATGCTACATTCCTTGTTTAAATAAAAAGGGGAGGGGAGTGGATGGGAAACCTAACTTTTGTTTTGCATAGCTGAACTTTTCACCCCCGGTTTCTCCACTGCCTGTGTCCCAAAGAGACCTGCTATACAGCTTCTCAGCTTTTCTTAGTGCAATTGTTGAATCAGTGGGAAGAATGTGAGAGACACAAATTCATCCCACATCATTTTGAGCTTCCTCCTCTCCTGTTTTCCTTTTTGTGTGAGTCTTTCCTTTTTTCTTTCTCCTACAATGCCCAGGTCACTCATCACTGCACTATAGTTGGGCCTTATCAGGCTGACGGTTCTGAAAGAAACTGTGAAAACAGGTGGGGTATTGTGGATTGCAAGAAGCACTGATAAGAGACAAAACACTTTCAGATCTTGAGTAACTTATGTAAATGAACAAGTAGTCATGAGTCTG
This sequence comes from Mesoclemmys tuberculata, assembly GCA_007922155.1. NCBI lineage: Eukaryota > Metazoa > Chordata > Testudines > Chelidae > Mesoclemmys > Mesoclemmys tuberculata. The sequence continues at coordinate 86,929,322 of ML675601.1, forward strand.
TAGGAAGGTGGCACTCTCTTGTGCTCATGTTTACCATCTATCATCCTAAAAAACCAATTAAAAGCCTCAGACGCTGTAAGCATGAAATAATTTTTCCTTAAAAATATATTGTTTAATTTTTTGGCTAGCTCCTACAGAGATTAGCATTTCAGATTTTGTATTCCAAAGAAAAAAGAGGACTGCACTGAATGTTAGCTTATGACAAGCCTCTTTGCAGAAGTAATTATGTAATTTTCTTGTTCAGGGATAGCAACAGAGATGCTTGGAATATCAAAGTAAGAATAAGAGCTCTCCAAATCTTTGCATTACCATTCCTACCACATTGACGCTGCTGCTTACAAATCAGTTGGGACTAGCAGGCAAATATTTAGATTATCGAAATTAGTTTTTCCTTATGGGCAACAGTGCAGATTGTTCGGAGGTGCTGTATTACTGTGAAAAATATTTGGTATTATGAGTTTATCAAGCTTGTTTTGTTTTCACTGCAATCCAATAACATAATGTCCATGGTCTGTGCTTGCAGCAAGCTGTACTGTCCTCTCACCCAATATTTACCAGCCTTGGATCAATGTTCTAAAGGGCAAACCTGACAGTGTTATTTCTGTGAACATCACACTTGTGTTTATTACAGAATGAAACTATGCCCTTTATAGCCAACAGCCTTGCTTGAAATATGTGTTCTCTGACCCATTTAATAAATGTTTCCCTACAGGTTGGATGCAGTGACTCTTCCTTTACTATATACACACGCAAAAACACACTGGTCCCCATTAGGCAGCATATCTAAGCCTCAACTTGACCTTTCCAACTTTGTTCCGAGTGACAGCTTTGCGTATTTTTTACCTGCTAACTGGATCCCTGGCAGAGATTTAAACTTCTGAATCTGTAACCACCCAGCTGTCCATTCCTTCCCTCCCCCCCTTAATTTATTGAGTTTCTCTACAAGCAACGAATTCTGTAGAAGAATAAACATATACACAAGTGGCTCAGATTCTCTCCTATATTTGGGCTGCTCTGCACAATGCTGTCAGAGCAAAACTAACCCCAAAGCCAATGTATCCAGTCACAGAAGGATCACCCCACAGTAGGGGATTTTCCAGTGACCCAGAGATTTCACAGCAGCATGCTTGCCAGCCACCCCCCCCCCACCTGGTACATGTGGTATAGAGATACGGTCTGGGAAAAGTGTGTATGGCTGAGATTTCCGTAGGTTCTTGCAGTCCTCAGCTGCTGTATCAACCACTTTGGGAGCCACTGGCATTCAGTGAGATTTAGCAGCCCTCAGGATTCTTTAAATTGTACTGAGGGACCAGACTGGTGCACAGCCGGCCCCAAAGAAGGGAATGTTGAAGTGTATTTGAAGCTGCATTTGTGGTCGTTGGCTGATCTGGCCAGTACATTTTCAGTATACCCTGCTGAATGGTAAAAATACTGATTCAGCCAGTATAAAATGTCCATTGTTTGTGGACATTCACAAATTCTTGGCGAGTCATCTGAAAGTGTTGCCTGTGGTGGTAAACATTTTTGCTCTCCGGGATCTCTCTGTAACTGAATAGTCTGTGTTCTCCTATGATAAATCTTGAATGTCACATTTACAGGGCACGAGATTTTGTATCTCAAAAATTTGTATCAGAAGTTCATTTGTTTTCTTCTGATTACAAGCGGCTAGGTCATCCAGCCAGGGAACTGAAATGATAACATGTTACAAAGAGCAATGACAGCACTTTGTAATCAAGCTGTAAGCTAACAATTGTTAGACTATTTAAAAAAAAAAAAAGAATAATTAGCAAAAAAAGTCTCTTCATCAGTAATTCAAGAACATTAAAAGGGCTAAAATTTTCATATAAATTACTTTTAAATTCTAACAGTTACCCAGATTTGTAGTAGAACTTTATCTATTAATAGTTTTGATTACTAGATTAATAAAAATCTAACATGTCCATATTTTTCCTGAGAGGAACACCGATAGTCACCATACTGCATCTTTAAGCAGGGAGAGAGGGTACAGGTATAGTAGGGAAGCGAAGAGGGGAGAGAGGTTCAGAAGCGGTTGCAAAAGAGGGAGTGGCTCAGTGTGATGATGCTGACTTATCGCCAGGGACTGGAAGGGCTAGGGAATTGAAAAGGGGCAAGCTCAGAGGATGAAGCCTCATTTCCCTGGACCAGGCAGAGCAGCACCCACCCTCCCTCCCCTATGGGTGGCAAAATGCTAGATTTGGTTAGGACTTGCTGTGGGCATTGTGCTAGCTGCTTCTTTCTGGAGGGGCTGGAAAGAAATTTTGCCTTCACCATCAGATTGGCCTGGGTAGAGTGTGTGTGTGGCTGGGGGTTCAGCTCCTCCACTGTGGGTTCAAGGGAGGCTTCGTTATGGTGAGGATGAAGCGAGTTAGGCTATGATGTCACAACTCATTATGTAAGTGTGGGCAGATGTCCACTGCAGGTACTCCATAGGGAAGGACTACAGTGACCATGTAAATAGCTTGGTAAAGGACTTAAAAAGGAGTTGTTTGTTAAAGGAGTGGAGGTTTGGGGCTCTTATGACTGGTGTGGCAGGGAGCCAACCCCCCCATCTTATAGCCCAGTGATGTAACCCATCTTAACCCTCATTCAGGGGTGGGAGGAATGATAAAGTCCTAGCAATGGGTTGGCTGCGGAACTTGGATGGAAAAAGGAGGAGATGGTGGAAGCCCCCTCAGTCGATATTGAATGTCCATGGAGTTACCTGCACTGTACACTTTTATTTGCCCAGTAGTCCCAGTCATCTAATAATAAATTTGCACCCTGACGAAAACCATATCGAGTGTCTCCTGTCCTTCTTTCTTTATAGCTGCACAATATATTTTTTTCTCTTTTGTAAATGTAAGCTTTTGATCCCTGTCACTTTTATGAACCTTCTCATGGCCAGAAAGTGAAATTTATTTCATTTCCCTAGTTATCTGTTCCCTAATATGCACACACTTGAGAACTGCATATGAGTATTGGACTGTGGCATTATGTTTTTTACGGAACCACCACCATCCCCAGCCAAAAAAAAAAGACATTGAAGCATTTGTTTTGGAAAAATCAAACATGAATTCTAAAAGGACACAGGGATGCCTGCATGTGACATACACGTTTCACTAATGAAATGGCAGGAACCAGAGTGCAGAGAAATGGAGAACACATAGATTTAAAAAATCACTTTATTGTGTCTGTTGTTGCTTTATTTACAGTAGGAGATGGAATAAGACATTTTATTTATTAAGGAAGCTAAGTCTGGTGAATAGTCTTGATTTTTAGACTGGGTCCTTTGCCAGCTGGGAAAAGGAAAAGCCAGATAAATCTTGAAAGGGTTAATATAGATTGTCCCATTATACTAGCTTGTCTATATTGAATAAATATACTGAAAATGTTTTAAATTGTTATCTTGTGGAAATACTTTGCCCATACTTGATTACTCTTAATGGTGATGCAAAGACTGGTATCTAGAGCTAGGAACTTGCTAATCTGTCATTATCTAATCACCATAATAGCTAAATGCTGTGTGAGACTCCAAAACCAGAAAATAGACTGTTTTCCAGTCCTTAATGATACATCTTTGAAGCAGACAATTTAAGATGTATATGTGGCAGGGTAAATATGCCGCAGACGGTAAATGTTTAATAGGTCCTGGTTGGTCACATGGCTGCTCAAGCAGAGTATAAAAGGAAGGGGAGGCTGGGCCAAAGGGAAAAGGTATGTTCTCTTCTTTCTGTCTGATTTAAAGCTGGAAATCATCTGGGGAATGTTGCCTTGCTTTTGTTTTGGGATTGTTTTATAGATAATGCACAAAGTCAGAGAAAAGAGCTTTTAAAGGAGTAATGCTTAGAGCTCTATTTCCCTTTCTTAGGTCATATGACTGCCTACCAGTAAGTAACATGAGCTACAGCCCCTTTTAATGGCCTTGCTTAGTATATCTAGAGCATCTCAACCCTGATCACTAAAAGCAGCAAGCCAATTGTTGGACTAGAAAAAGATCAGGGCCGGAGGAGAAAGAAGATAGGAAATAAAGTTAAAAAAAATGGGTGTAAGAGAAAATGGAAATGTGTCCTGTTTAATTCCAAAGACATGGACCCTTCAGCATCAAAACCCCATCTAAAAAGACCCTTTCTTACATCACTTCAGTGCTGAATTAATGCATGTTTCCCTCTTGTTCCAAGAAATAATTCTCTGCGAGGCCTGACAGACAGAACCTTTGTTCTACAATATGCTGAAAATAGGTGGAAAACGACTTCAGAACAAAAAGGGTTCTGAGTTGCAAAGGATTGCTGTATTCACCAGTGATGATAGACTTTTCCATCCCTTTACGCTATCCTCTTCAGTTCTTATTATTCCCAGTGACCTCAGAATCATGCAGATTCAGTTGAGTGTGTGTGTCAGAGCAACGCAATAACAACAAAGAAATCTGAGAAATTAATTGATGCTTTTGTTAGAGCCAAAACACAATATGCTTTCTGCATATTATGTAACCTCTGAACAGTTACAACAGGGCTACTTTTAAGAATGATCCAAAGATTTGATTCACGAAGCACAACTCTTAAGGGCATTTGTTTTTCAGTGTCAATTATGCTAGAATACAAAATGAAATTATAATTCTTTTTACACCATGAGTATTTCAAACCCGCTTTTGTTTGCCTTACATTATTCTTCATTATATTCCACTTGTCACGCTATCTGTACAATATTCATTTAATTTAGATCAGTGAATACAAGTTATTTATGATGTCAAATAAAATCTCTTAGTAAGTCAGTCTGTCAGCAGACCAGCCTTTTGGAAAAATGAAAGGTGTAGCGGGGAGATGATTTTCCATTTGTCTTTATTATGTCTTTACTGCACACAGTTTATGGCCAGTGATAGTTTGTGTGTGTGTATGTGAGAAAGAGACAGACAGACAGAGAAGCTCCTGTGAAGTGACATTTTGTGAAAGGAGCTTTGCTAGAAAAAGTAGAACCAACAATTTATTTGAAATAAAAAGCAGAACTATTTTAAATTAGTAGGAATTATTTACTAGATAAGTGAGTTCAACTAGAAGCACATTTTGATGTGACACTAGATGTTGTGGATTAATTAGCACTGTTTACCCTTATTCTACATAACTCGGGTAAAGGAGCAAAAGTGAGGGGGTGGGGGGAAGTGAGGAAGATCACAAAAGCAGTGTAAGAGAGAAGGAACAGCTCCACAGGATGTAATTTTACCCCATCGCAGAAGCTGTGGGCAAAAACTACAGAGTTAAGGATCATCAGGTTTGGGGGAGGGTGCCAGGCCAGATGCAGTGAAGGCAGAGCTCAGCATGGTCCCCTCCAAACTTAACATCTGACAAGACCACAATTCATTGTGACTTGCTTGTCTGATCAGTCCTTGGCCTCTCGGCTGAGACTCCTACAAGGGTGTTCATTAATACAAATTCTGATGTGGACATCTGTCGACTGGGCATTGGACTGAGACCACAAATTCATTTCACATACAGTATGTCTCTTAACACCCTTCAGATTGCAATGACTTTCAGGGCTACAAATTTGGGCCAGATTCCAGTTAACAATGTGGAGGAGACAGGTAACATGTCATTGACAATCTCCAGGAATTTTTGTTTTTAACCCTAAGTCTTCCTGTTCACAACTTGGAAAAAAAATGGAATTGCATTAGCAGAAAATGTAACAATTTCAAGTCTCCATGTCTTCTGCTATCCTGTTCAAAGGTTCATTCTAAACCCAGTGACTCATTTGCCAAATGCCTATGTGCAGGAATGCGTGGCTTTGCTTGTGTAGATGTAATTTCTTTTGTGTATATTTTACTGATGAAGCATACAAAAGGGGTAATGTTTTTAATTTTTGCAAATAAGTTCCTGGAGCAAAGATAAAAAGATTACTTTTTTCTTTCAAAATAATCATGTAGTGTGCTTATGCTGAATTAGTGATATGGAGAAATCTGAAAAAGGAAGGCAAAGCTGTGTTATAGCAAGAAAGCTATACTTTAGGTTGGACATGGATTACTGGATATTAATTGTCAGCTCCCAAGCCAATAGTAATGGTATACATTTTAGATGCAAACTGTAAAGGTATCTCTTCCATCTAATTCTCAAGTTTTTAAGGGCACTTACTGTACATTAAATAGATTGTCTAAACACTAAAGCAAGTTTTAATTGATCTCTATCAGTATTATTTCCAGTGTTTGGCAGTGCCCACTGATGTTAAGCCTACAACACGGATAATGATAGAATGCTTGTTCTCACCTTATCATAACTTTCCCAAAATGTTCATGTTTTGGGCAGGATTTTTTTGGTGCTTATTTACTGCTTAAAGGTTAACTTATTAGAAAAGGTAGAACAAAATTCCACCAGTCATGAAGGAATTCATCAGAGTTGGTGTAATGGTGAAATTGCCAGTTAATAAAATTATAGTAATCTCGTCAACTCCCATGATCTCACTGAACTCGCAACGTTTGGTGTGTTTCATAAAACCCTGGCTACTGGAATCATGTGAAGACATGAGGGTCTGAGCTGTCATCTTTTTTTTAAAAAAGACTGTTTCTTGTCTTCATAATTGCAGAGAGAAGCTTGAAAATGTGATCTGAGTGCCCTCAAAAGGTTAAAAAACTAGAGTAAATAACCAAAATTATGTTTTGAATCTCATGATTTTTAATCCAAACTCATGCTTTCTGCGTGTTTTGATTCGTGATTTTGGAATTCTTGTCCCTGATAATACTGTTCAAGCCATATTGCTTTTATGGCTGAAGTGTGAAGCTTGGCATAAAGCTTTCTCATTAAAGACTAGTGTCTTTGCTGGGCTTGAAAAATACTGTGTAACCCGTCCGTGCCCAGGGTAACCCACTGATAATGCCAGGGTCAAGGCAGGCTGCAAAAGGAGAACAAATTCTTCCAGCACTGGTGGGTGACACTGCAGTCAGACTTCCCAACCAGCCACAAACAGTGCTTCTGATTCCCCCACACTGGTTATCAAGAAGCCACTGTGCAAATACACACAGCCCCCTTCACTGCATTTCAGTCTCTGGCTCCCAAACTGACACTAGGTCCAGTAAAGAGACCAGTTGTTTAAACTCTATGCTCTTTACTAAAAGATTCCCTCTGATCTCAAAGGATCAGCCACAGTACCAGTTCACTATAAGTTTGGATCTTACCCAAAATACCACGCTGCCAGCCAATCCTTTATTAACTAAAACTAAAGGTTTATTAATAAAAGAAAAACAAACAATAAGAGAAGTGTTAAAGGCTTAAAGCAATCAGATACATACAGATGATTTAAAAGTCCATATACATCAGGTTTCTAGAAGAATTGTGGAGTTGTATATTTCCTCTGGTATACATCCAGTACCTGGATGGGTCTAAGTCCTTCAGTTCAGTTGCATAGTGTGTTAATCCAGAGGTGTGTCCGCAGCTGGACAGGAACGAACACAAGACCAAGACAAAATGGTTTATGTGGTTTGATCTTATATACCCTCTGTTGCTGGCCGTGTGGCTTGTGGAACTTTACAGGAACCAAAATGGAGTCCATAGTCACATGGGCCAATCCGGGTAACTCTTCAGGTATGCCTTTAGTTTCTTCCTGGGCCTCTGGCCTCTGTAAAGGTCTTGATGGGCCATTAAGCGGGCTATTGTCCTGTGGCCTCTCTGTCTGGGGTGTGTCTTTTACAGCACAGTTTGATATGTAGGTATATTACAGATTTCCATAACTTCCCTCTCACATATCACACATGAACACAAATATGATCTGTTTGCTCAGCACATTATAACCTTTCTAACAGTACCTGACATGGTATGTCTTACATGAATTATTATGATTTTGACATATTAATGCCAAATAACACAAATGCCCCCCCTCCTAATGCAGTCCGCATGACATACTGCTTTTGACGGAACAAGGATAACACTTTGAAAACTGCTTTTTGAAGACAGGCAGTAGAAAATGTTTCAAGTCTACATGTGTGCTTAGACACATGCACTATGCAGGATGAGCTAGTTGTGTGACTAGCTAGTTCGCCCTGTTTGGAGCATTCCAGAGATCCAGGGTCACTACTGTTGCCCATGGATTGTAGCTAGTCATCACAGCCTTGGTGCGTAGGCACCTGACGATGACCTGCATTGGGACTGGGGATTCTTCTCCCCTCCCAGCCTCTGCTCTGGTCTCCTGCACAGGGCTGTTTTACTTGAGCTTTGAGTGCAGTTGTGTGTTCTTTAATTTGACTCTTTAAATAGTTGAGTCTTTTGTAATGTGACTCTTTTTTAAATCTGCACAAGACCTAAATTGTTCTCATTGTAACCTGACTCTTTTTGTGGTATGCCTCTAAAGCAGTGATACTCAGACCCCAGTGGTTCAGGAGTCAATTAGAGATCACCGTTACCCAAAAGAGCCAAAGTAGTGTGAATTCATTGTTTCAGTTACTATTTTTGTGTGTGTGTGTGTGTGTGTGTGTGTGTGTGTGTGTGTGTGTATTTATATTATTTTCACAGCAAAATGGCCATATCATTTTTTGATCAACTACAGTTGGCTAATAACATAACATAATAAATTTAAATTGGTTAATAATTAAATCACACTGTGTTTTAATATCGTGTGCTGCAATGAGCCACAGGAGCCGCATTGAAGAGCCACTTGCCACTCATGAGTCTCAGTCTGAGTTTCAGTGGTGAAAAGGAAAATAAGAGGTAAAGTGTATCAAAGGCTAACTGCAGTTCTCTAATGTTCGTGCTAGTGGCTCAAAGTCATTGGTGATGGGTAACAAAAAAAAGCTTAAGAAGAAAACAGTGTTACCTTGTCGTCATACCTTTTTATTTTATTCCCCTCTATTTTCCTGTCTTCATTTCTTTTCTTATTTAACATTTTGTAACTTAGCCAAATGGTCCAAGGGGACGATCCAAACAAAGCCTATTGAAATCAATGGAAAGTTTTTCAGTCAAATCTTGTGTATCTATTTCCAGAGATTCGATAGAGAGATATAGCTAGATAGAGTCCAAGTATACATGTCATAAAATGCTTTATACCCCTCTCTTATTTTGAAATGTTTTGTTCTAATAACTTCCTGCACACACATTATTCTGAAACAGTTAAAGAAAGCGTGTGCCCATTTTACTCACCTCAATAATCTGAAAGTTAAAAAGAACAGTTGTGCCCCTTAGTACAAGAAGATCATGAAATATGCTATCTTTGAAAATAGATTTGAATGCCAATTACTATAATAAAATTTACTTTCAAATGCATTTCATGGTCTATTCCTACCTCATACATTCTTTTTGTATTTTGGACTTTTAAATCCAGCCTTCTTTTTTCTTAGTCTGGCCCTCATCAGAAGCTCAAATTCAAACACTTGAAAATTTCAGGGAACTGGACTGGTTTTCAGTGTTTGGAACTGGAGCACATAAAAAAGGGGTTTATTATCTTCTGCTCTGATTTGGATGCCCAGAATTTCATGGGAACAGCTGATTGCATAAACCACGTGCCATTTGGGGTTCTCATGAGATTTCCATGCCATTGATATTCAAAACTAACTCTAATACAGCCTCATACTCAAACCCTAAATGCTATACTTTTTCTACTTTAATCTGTTCACTGGGTCACAGACCTCAGATCCTCTAGCTTCTGCTAAAAATCCAATGATTCCCCCAGAGAATTCAATAACAATGAAGCCAGTAGGGTTCTGTACAAATGTAATAGGATTTGTGATTGAGAATCTGAATCTCCATCCTTAATTCATAAATTATATTTTATAACAGATGAGTTGGGATGAAGTAAATCTACTTTAGAAAAGAAATACCTCCAGAGAGGAGATATGAAAGGAGACTTTCCTCAAAAGTAGTGATTCAGGAAAGCTTTTTTACTGAGGAAGATTTGTAAGTATGTTCTTAAGTCCTGTTTACTTCAGTGGAATTTACGCATGTATTTAGAGTTAAGTATTTTCTTGAACAGAGATAAATGCAAGAGCTTTTCTTAATTGAACCCTCTATTTTTGTAGTACCTCAGACAATCCTGCTTCTTTCAGGAGAGAAAAGTTAATTGTGGAAGATCTCATAGTTATTGGAGCTGCCCGGGGCTGGAGTATACCAGATCCTAAGGTGCAAGTAACATGCCCAGTGTACCACAACTCAGAGGCAAGCACTGGTGCTTCAGCTAATTCTGGTGGGTCCCCATAACCTCTCAGACACATGGGTAAATGAAAGGATACTTCACTTGGACAGGCAGGAAAGGGAAAGGTTGTCAATATCCGAGGTGCAGGGGCTCAACCAATTACATTTCAAAGTGAACAACCACCGTTCTTTTTTGGATCACTGAGGCAGTCCAGTTGGGGGTCAGGACTCTTCAGGCCTAGTGCCTGGGGTGTCCTCTCTAGTCCCTTCTCAATTAAAGTAAGTAGGAGGCCAGGCCAGGATCACTTAGTAATATGTCCCTCACTGGGGCTCCTCTGCACTGGCTGCTGTTGCTCTCCCATAAATCTCGGACAGATCCGCACACACCTGTAATGTTCGGCAGTCATAGCCTGTTCCACATGCAGCTCTTTGTACAGTGTGGGGGGTTCCTCTCTGCCTCTCACTTCTCTGCAGCTCCTGGCTTGCCACACAGCAGCTGCTTCCCTAAAAAAGCCCAGCCACTTCTGCTTCATGGCTCTTTCTCTGCCTGACCCCTGGCCTGGGGAAAGGGAAGTGCAGAGGAAGGAGACTGATGCTAATTGCAATGCCCTGCTTAACACATGCATCACAATCGTGTCTTTTACTAAGTGAAATTAAAAACAATAATAAAAACAACATTGACAAATGTTTTGCAAACACTGCTGCAAATATTTCTATTGACTGTCTAGCTGTCATGCCTATGAAAGCCGCTTAACAGTTAAGTTGCTGGTGTGCTGATCCCACTGCATATCACATTGACCAATACTGTTTCATTGTTTCCCCCATCTGTCAGTATCCATCTTTTGTCTTCTTCTGAAATTGTAAGCTGCTTGGGACAGGGTCCATCTTTTTGTTCTGTTTTTGTACAGCTCCTAGCACAGGTGCTTCTGCTTCATGCACGGGGCTCCTAGATACTACAGTAATAACAATAAATAATAATAATAGAGTAAAAGCTTATTAAAACATGTCGTTTTCAATACATGGTTTTTAGAGACTCTGGTAAGCTCTTCAATAGAGAGACTTGCCAGGAGATTATTGTCAGTTTCTCCTTTCCCTTTTGTGGCTGGAGTTAAAAAATTCCAAATGTTCATTGTTGACAATGACCCTAGATATTGTGAGGAAATACAATAGAGCAGCAGGACAGAGGGCTGTGCTCTAATGTCAGAGCCAAATAAGCATAGAACTGAAAGGACGTGTCACTGAAAGCTGCAGTCACATTTCCGTTCACTTCTTTTCTCCTGCACGTAATGTTCTGAAACAGTTAAAATGAGATGAATAGTTTCGAAGTATAGCAATGACTTTTATTCAGTTGTTCTTGGATTAGTTATTCTTTCTATCTATAATATAGCTGTCAAAAGTGAATAATGATGACCCCTTTGTGCCCCTCAGATGTACACATGATGACTCTCTATGGGAATATGAGGTACCCATGAGAGGAGAAATGGGTGGCAGTAGGAGAGCTATACATGAACCAGGGAGTCTGATCTGCCACCTCATTGCCTTGTCAACACTCTTTACCCCTCTTTGAGTGGTATCAAGGGGCAGCAGTAGACAGAGGCTTCCCGGGCAGCATAGCTCCAATGGAGTGCCCTGGCTCAGTGTGTTTGGTATATGAATGTGCATAATTTATTCCAAAAGCCAGGTACTGGATTTTGTGTGCGAATTTCTGAGTTAGCTGACAGATGTGTAAAAATCACATGTAGGTAGACAGCCCTTTATTGACATTTGGATCTCAGTAGGCTTTGGCACTTTAAAAAAAATCTGGCTACTACATGTAAATTACCATTCTGTCTTATTGTGGGATCATCTCTTCCTCTTTGTCTAATTGCAGCAATAATGACTGGCAGAATTGGAATGGTTGCCTATCCCATGTCATAATCTTGAAAGGAGGAGAAATCAGGGCCTCCTCTATCAAGGGCATATGCCTATGGAATACTCTTCCTGTGAATACATGCCAAGGTGTATTCTGGTCATCAACAGGGGCAAGTTGCAAGACTTTGCTATGTGTTACTGGGCAGGTATGTGGGCATTTTGTGAAACAGTGGATTGTGTTCTGGGGACATGGTCAGCGCTTCATTATCCCACTTACCCAGGAGAAATGGAGAATTTGAACAGATGGGTGAATCACAGACCTGCTTGTCTCTTATTGGCACAGAACAGTGCCTTCCTTCCTCCACGGGCTGCTGGAGGAGCAGAAGGCCATAGAGGAGCAAAGGCATTAGGAGGAGTGAATGCTTGGGAGAAACCAGATGCTGGCATGAGCAGAAGCTGAAGGTTCTGGGAGAAGAAAGGGCTATGGATGAATGGGGACGTAGGCAGGTGCAGCTTATTTTGCTGGAGAAGGTTGGGACAGATGAGAAGGGGCATGTGAGTGGTTAGTATTCCTACGTCCCTCCTGAAGAGCAAGCAGGCTGTGAGTAACTGTAGTGGAGTGTGTATCTGGAGATGAGCAGGGTGCCTGTAGCACAGAAATCAGGGTAGATCAAGTAGACTGAGAAAATAGAATCTGAGAACACTATGAAAAGGGGGGGGGGAAGGGAATATGGAAAGTAGAGAGTAGAGAAGACATGGAGGAAGGGAAAGAAGTGAAAAATTGAAATAGAGTATGTTTTTGCCTTGGAGGACAATGAGTTAGTAACAGCTACATAGGCTATTGTTTAATTTGCTTGTTTTTTAAGATTACGTATGCATATATTGATTTAGTTTATCAGTACATTTGTAAATTTTCATCCATTACCTACATATTATCACTTTTTCTGCGGTACAATAACCCCTTTCTATTTAAAAGCTTCCTGCGGATTGATGTGCAGCACACTCTTGCAAAAGTTTTAAACCTTGCTGGATTATGCTGTAACTTCTGATCAAATTGAAAGCAAAGCCCTTGGAAGAAAGGGCAGAGGTATTGGCTGTATGGTTATTTCCTGTCAGCAAACGGAAACAAGAATGATATGAAATTAAAATAATAACATGGTTCAGATTTCTGTGGCAACATCAAATGTTTGATGTTTTACTGCTATTATAGCCTGCCTGCCTGATGTGAGGTGCATTAGTGGTGAATGTTGCTTATTTTTTTCCCAGTGACTCTTCAAATTATCATTTTCTTTGGTCTCTTATGGCATGCAAGATGTATTCCAACCTATTACAGTTCTCACCAATCAACTCACCTTTGGCTTGTGTTCAATAGCCTGCTTCTCCAAGTCTGAAAGTTATTTCACATTCTTTTTCTTTGCTTCTAATTCAACTTTCATTGTGTATAATTGCAGGGTAGAGAGATGATTACATTCCAAAGAATTACAATCAAACTTGGCTTGTTAGTGTGTAAAGCTCTGGTTGTTAATCACAATCATTTAAGCAGTAGCTAACCCTCACTAAAACACAGATGGCATGTTGTTATCATTTAGAGTTACCCATTTCAGACACTGTTGACGTATTCCAAAGAGGACTTTGCTGTTATGTGTTTCAGTACTGCTTCTCTTCTTTAACACTGAATAATATCTGTTGGGTCTGATAGCCTCTTAGACACTTAGGATAAACATATGAATATAGTACAGCTGTAGTATCTCATTCAGATAGAAATGCATATTTTTACTAGAAATTAAATGTCTAACCGAACAGCCCAGACAAAAAAGAAGTAATTTACAGAAGAACAATCAAGAACACTTCCTGTTTACATTGATTACAATCACTAAAAAAGTATGTTAAAATATGTGCATATTTGACTCTAGAAAGCCTTTTTCAAGCTTGATTGGTAATGAGAGTTTGAAAAGGTCCCATGTCCTCATGCTGAGATACGGGACCTTTGAGAATGCTAAGGTCTGGTGATTTTCAGTATGCCATAAAACAAGTAGCTGCCTGTTGTCTTTTTCAATGTTACTGACCTAAATAAAATCCAGCTACTGTACATCAAACACCAGAACAAATCATAGCATCAGTGTCAAGCCCTTAAGCAAGGATGTTTAATAAGAATGATGATATACATGATACAGCACTACAATACACTTCAGAACATCCTGAATTGCTCAAAAACATTACTGTGGCAAGGATATAAACTGCGTAAATGCAGAAAGGATGGATTGTTACATTTCATTTCGAATCCTGGTTGTGTCACTGATTCACTATATGGCCGTGGACAGGATACTTAGTCTGCCTTCCACAACTTTCCCATCTATAAAATGGAGATAAAAATGCTTGCTTGCCTCACAAGATGTGAGAATGAATTAGTGTTCTGAAAAATGTAACACAGCTCTCAAATTAAGAGAGTGGTGTTAATTAAGGACCAAATTTTGCCTGGCATTTCAAGAGGATTTGGAGGAGGATGTAAGAATCTGGCACTTCTGCAGTCTCTGTGCTTCCCAAAGCACAAAGGCTGCTCCCTCCAGACTCCTTGAAGGGTGCCTGGAATCCTACTGTGGCAGAGAAGGGGTAGCCAAGGCAGGACTGTCTCAAGGAGGCAGTATTCTGTACCCCATAACAGTGAAATGCCTTCTAATGCTTCCCCTCGGTGAATGCACTTCTACACTGCTCCCAATGACAGGCTAAGCCTCAAAGCTACAATTGAACCTCACATTGGTAGAGCACTGGTGGATACAAAATTTTTATCCTTATCTGATCAGTGATCCACAAATATGGTCCACAGATGCAGATATCTGCGGACATAAAGCAGATATCCACAGATTTGCAGGGCTCCACAAATTGATACCATCATCACAAGTCGATCTGGGAAAGGTGTAGCTAGTGTTAGGCACAAAAGCCTTTCTAACCATGTATGAGAAGGCATTTTCTTCCTCTCACTGTAATCTGTTGATTTAACTCATCACGTTTTCCTTTGTCTGGGAAGAGCAGCAATTTTCTCCCTCTGAATTAAACATCTTTAAATCTATCACTTTACCACTAGCAAGTAGCAAAGGCACATATAACATGCTTAGTCCTCACTCTCAGGGAATTAAAGTTCTGGGCAATTTTCTGATGTTTTAACAATATGGGTTTGTACCACCAAACTCTTGGAAATTGAGTTTATGCAAACGGCAGCAAGTATAATTTGAAATGTTCAAATGCAAATTAAATTAATTTGTTGCTTTCATTAATCGACCTCCTTTAGATTAATTTTCAAATTTTACGTTTGTTTAATCTTAATACCTTCTGATTTATTCATGAAATGTTGCTCTCCTGTGCTTTAAAATGGCCCCTGTCTATTCCAGAATTTTCAATAAGACATTCTCCATCCTACATTTTTAATAAGGTTTTTTATATATGTATTTTTTTAAACAAATATCATGTCTTTTGGGTGTTCATTAACTGAATATTGCAAACCATGTCTCTTTAGGGAAATCTCATCAATGTAAAGTTCCAGAGGAGGTCACCAAATGTCATTCCAATAAAAATGAAATTTGCTGCAGTGCTTCATTTGCAAGCAATGTTTGTTTGTCTTCTCTGGCATTTATTACAGTGATCAAGCAGCTGAAATAATCTGCATATTATGCAAACTAGTCTGTTCTCCAGGAAACTTTGTGGGCTTTTTAAAAATATATTAAGCAAAAAAGATTAATGCAAAGACTGATGTCAGGCAGAATGAAATGGAATTGGATCTTGTCACAAAAAATTCTTGTTGCTGTCATTACAGGTGACTAACCTATTTCAGGCAATTAAATGTTCTGATACATCAAGGGGTGTATTGGTGAGATATGCTTTATTGTGAGTGACTTAAGCAAAATGAAGGATGGCTTTACTTGCTTTTTGGCTAATTGGATTATTGTCCACTCTACCAGTGTAACCACAAGGTTCAGTAATAGAGCTGGAGCCAGAAAAAATTCTGGTTGGTAGTGAAATGAGCTTTTAGCTAAAGAGAATATGAATAGGGAAATTTTAGCTCAGGTGGGAACAGAATGTTAACAGTATATGCAGCTTTCCTATCTCAATAGTGTCATGCTTGTGACTGTAAAAGATCATGTTGTTTGCAGCAAATTGTCAAAATCCTTGTGCTTCCATAATATATATAAAGAAAGCCTTTTCCATCTTGATACTTACTTGATCTTGATAGGTATTTTGGGGTTGATTTTTTTTGGGGGGGGGGAGAATAGATTATATTACTTGATAAAATGGTGTTTTAATTTGTTACAAACTGTAGTTTTCTTTGGCAAATAAGTAAAATATTGCTACCAAATTACATTTTGGTATGTGAATGTTTAGCTAGTGCAAGGCATTGAAGATAATATTCCAAAGCCAGCCTCCCTTTTTTAGTGTGGAATCACCCACATGTACTTGCAATTATGCACTCAAACATGTGGAAGCCTGATAGAAAGTTTACATATGTGGTGTTTGAACAGTTACATTATAGCAATCTTCACGTTCAGCAGACTGTTACAATTACAGATATTTTTATTTAGTAGCAAAAGGCATTATTCATGACTATAAATTCATCATAGCCTGCGAAAGAAAAGTGCCCTTGCTCTCAGAAAACTTTAAAAGCACTGGAAATTGAATCACTAGGAACACTGATTCAGAGGAGATATTTATTTTTCAGATTATATACAAGTCTATTTTGAAATGAGGAACTATATAGGGGACATGTTATAGTAATAACATAGGGACTGATGCAAACCATTATTCGTATGAGGAGTCATAGTCATTTCAGGTTAATAGGATTATTTCTAAAAATAAGGAGGGTTTGCAGGATTGGGCCATTATTTTTGGAAGGCTTTATGAAATATGATAATAGCTAGTTAGATGGCTAGTAAGGACTGTATCTCATTAAAAAACAAAGCACACACCGGTAATTGTGCTTCGAAAATAACTAACTGTAAATGCACCATCCTGTTGTAACCTGACCCTCATGTACCCACCTCCATTCTCTTCAGTAGTTAGTGTTATTTTACCTTCAAATTGGATTGTAAGTTGTTTAGGGCAGGGTTTGTCCTTAGATTTGTACAGCAATTAACACAACAGGATATCTATCCTTATTTGTGGCACTCCCTGCTGCTGTAATACACAAAACAGTAAGTCTCCATAGAGGTTAGAGAAATCTCATGAGTAAAAGTCTTGAGGAGAGAGTGAACTCTTAATGGGGGTTGAGGATGTTTTAAGGATAGTAGATAACACAAGTGCAAGTTTATTTTCCTACCCAATAAAACGGAATGGTCACAAACTGTGCAGATAATAATTTCGCTTACGTGGTACACGATTAGGGTAAAAGGTGGCCGACGGTCCTTTGTGACTATTGAGGATGTCGTGGGCATGGTCTCAAGAGTTTTCCAACTAATATAGATGTTTCCACTTCATTACTTTCAATGGAATGGAGTCTTATCTGCCTGCATCAATGAATGAACCCTCCAGAAGACATGCTATTGGTTATTTTTCTAATGATGATATAATTAGAAAGCAGATATATTTCTTAGTGAGGATCGCCTGCAGCCACAACCCACGAGCCTCTCAGTTTGACTGTGTTCTAAACCAGGATTATTGAGGTGTGGAGAGAGAAACTGGGCAACATTAGAGAAGATGTCAAGATGATAATGATCATCTGAATTTTCGCTATATACTATCTTACTGCAATTGTTGGATCAATGTAAGTTTTCAGATACAGTGTTTCAACTATGTTTTCTGATGGTTCATGAAATATACAGGTCAGAGACTGGGGCACCAAGCTGAAATATAGTTAGTTAGTATCCCTAGCCTCAGGAATAATGCCTTGAATTGCTTTTTAGGAACAGGAAGGGTTTTTTGTTCTAATATTTTGTTTGTTTTGTTGTAATAATAAAGCTATCTTTGAAATTTCATTGGCACAGAAACAATATCATGAAAATGTCTATTTAATCAAAACAACATTTTCCTATGGAAAAGTGTTCTGATGACCATTTTCCAACCAGCTCTCTTCCAAATTCCCTCAGCATAGGGTAGCATAGAAGCTCTGTTGTACTGTGTATTGGTTTTGTACTGCTGTCCATTACCATGTGCCCATGAACACATTCCATGTGCCATAGATTGGATCTTTTAAAATAGATTAGTCCCTGTTCCACTTGAATCTCTAGCTTCTCACCCATTTGTGGTTATTGAAAGCTGTGTATGGGTTAGGGTCTCTTTGTGGATTAAGGAGAACATTTGATGCCATGAATGACATCCTGGTCATAGTAGAAAAGCTTTCAAACAGAGGTTCAATGAAATCACTTCCACTATGTCACAATATATTGTGATATATCACATCAAAAAACAAGTGGTGTCAGCACTGAGCATAGTGATGAAGTTTAGACTATGTTCCAGAGTTGTTATATGTAACAACTTCTGTGGGAATCAGAATCCTGTAATGATACTCAGTGAAATCTGTTTTAAGCAACCATTCAGGAAATTAATACATGTGGGCTGCTTGACAGAAGTAGCCTTCTAATAAAAAAGGGGCAGAAACTGCACATGTGAAATTGACAACTCTTTTCAGAGCTGTGTGTCAATTAGATATCTTGTATAGCTCTCTCAGTTCACTATCAAGTACAACTCTGATCCAGGGTGAAGTCTTTTATTTTTCTACAAATTGACTACTAGTAGGTCCAAAAAGTAACTTGAATAAATATAGCAGTTTCACCATAGAATCTATTTGTGGTTTCCAGTTACCTGTGGTAACATGACATAATTAGAGCTGGGTAAATTATTTTAAGTGAATACATTATTTCAGCCCATGGATTGCTTCTGAACTGTTCACTGTTACTGTTGCTTCAGGTGTTGATTATTTGTAATTCACTATGGGCTCTGTGTATTGGTCCCCTGAGTTACATTGTCACAGATTCACAAGACGTGCTACACCTCCGACCTGTATGCAGTCTCTCCGGGAGTGTACCCTTTTTAACGATAGGCCATGGGCCTCGACTTTGCTCAAGGTGAAGCCTTGTGACTCCGCTACTCAGAGACTAGGTCCCTGGCCTCCACACCTGTTTCTAAGTGTGGTTATTTCGGCAGGTCCAAATGACTTTGGACCCCTGTTGGAAATGTACCCTTCTGGGAGCTATCCAACCAGCAGATGTTTTCAGTGGCACAGGACAGACTTTTCAAAACAAGACATCATTTATTACTCAGTTGAAATACAGTGTTAAGGGATATTGGGTTAAAAGAGTAAAGCAAGGCCTAAACACATCTCTCATTTAATGTACCAGCTCTTCTTGGTTAATTGGTCAGGTCCTTCTTTGCCCTGGCCTGGAAGATAGATTGCATACTTCCAGCAAATCCAGCTTTGCCCAGCTGTCCCGGCTGGAATTACCCCATCTATTCAGTAACAAGAGTCTTATCCTTCTTTTCTATCTCCTTAGTACTTTGTCTCAATACTTAGTCACACAGTTTTGATGTGTACTGCCCAGGTAGAGAGGAGTTTTGGTCAGACAGGGAATTGCCCATGCACATCCAACAGGTTTCCTTGGCAGGCAATTATTTAAATGCTAATGGTCTGGTCATTGATCTCGAAGGTAAGTCCCTTCACATGTTATAATCCATTAATATCAACCCAGATGGATCTAGGTGACCAACATCCTTTCAGTTCATCGCTTATATCCTTATTTTTCGCAATGAGATCAATCCCTTTGTACCAAGTAGTATGAAGTGAGTGGGGAAACTAAGTCACATGCACTTTTCATAAAATACAGACATTTCCCATGTTCTCCACATACATTATTTTTGCTCCTGAGTAGATGACTCCCAAACAAATACATGGGTTTTAGGATGGCTGCTGTGCATTTCCAGCACAGATACTCATCCTATTTTACATTAACATATATTCATGAAACTCTCTCTTTCCATGATCGACTGCCAAACAAAACTTGCTCTCATAAATTTCATGGAAAGCAAATAAGCGGAGTAGTGGATGCTTATGTTTGTTATAAAAACAAATGTTTGCAAGTTAATTTTGGTAGACTTCATTAATCACTGGACAAAATTTATTCCTTTGAACTTTCTTTTTGTGGTGTATATATCCATCTCTCTCTAATTTCCATATTTTATACCATACCCTTCACCATGCTATCAGAGCATCTTATATGTGAGCATCTGATATTATTGAGTTTTTATTCTTCATCCTGCCCTCCCTCCACTTCGCCCTGTTGCTTGGATTTTAAAATAATCTATGGTCACATTATGTTGCCCTTATTCATGTTAATTAGTGTCATATCCCACAAGCAGTCCCCTTGAAATAAGCACAATTACTTGTGAAGCAAGGCACAGTTCAATGTGAATAAGGATGGTGGAACTGAACCCATAATGCTTGTGGGAAAGCTAAGCTAAATCAAGTGAATGAGTGGCATTTTGGAACCAGTGGGGTTAGTGATTGTCATATATCACCACCTGGTAATAGTCATTTAAGGAAATTTCCACTCCAAACAAAGCTGACTGAAAAACTTTACCAAAACAAAACTTTTGAGTCATCGAATTTTGTTTTCTACCCAGCTCCTGTTCAAATCAGCAACTCTATTACGGAGTGATTGTGCGATTTATTTTCAATTCTTTATGAAAACTTGGTGCAAGAATAGTGAGGATCCATTGTAATGAGTGAGAATAATCTCCACAAGCACCTCTTTCTGTATTACGTGTGTATGTTTGTTGATTAATAATTTTAATACATTAATTTAAAAGCGAGTTATTTTTGTCTGGCCAGTCCCAGTATTTTATCCATATAAAGAATGAAAAATATTTTACTCTCCATCCCCTTTGGAATATGAGTTTAGGATAGATGAAATGGAAAAAAAACTCTATAGTGATGATAGGGAACAACGTATCTTTTGATGCTTGAGAATGCCTGGGTAGTTTTTATTTTATCATCAAGCTAAATAAATATGAGCTTTGCATAATTTAAAATACAAAGGCACAGAATTATAGGAACAATAAGTGGAAGTTCTTCAAATGCCCACACTAGAAACCCAGGTCCATAATAAGTAGTGCCCTGCGGTGCCCACGTGGTGTTCTCTTCTAAAACTAACATTGTATTTTATTAATTGTAACAGCATACAGAATAAGCTTCCAGGCAAGAGAGAAGTGGAACTGAGTAATTTAAAAAAGGTCAGGTTTTATAAGTAACAAATGAGAAATACATTAAGAGAACAAAACATGTTTGTGCCTGCATTACAAATGGGATGCTAATTTTGGATCTGAGTTTGCAACTCTTAATCATGTTGATCAGCACCTTCTGAAGTCAACTATAATTAATCACTTGCGTAAGTGTTGCAAGGCCTGAGTAAGGGTTGCAAAAGTAGGCCTCAAATGCCATATCTTATTTTCCATTTTGCTAAAACTTAAAAATGCGAACAAAAATGGGATCTGAACTCTGAAAAGAATTACCCTAATCCTCATTTTAGAAAACAGCCTTTCAAAGAAGCCATTCTCTGGCCTAAGCCCAAGTATCTGGGCAAAACACCAAAGCAATCAGTCAGTACCCCACCTAAACGTTGCTTTTTAAAAAATTCTACTATGAAGTGGCGTGCTTCTTCATAGCATTTTGAAATTAAGGTGCACAAAAGACTATGGGCCTGATTCTGATTCCATCTCTTTGACTGAGTAGCAGCTTGCTTCACAAGTAGTCGTTTTGATGGCAGTGGGGCTACTTTTAGCTTTATGTTGAACAGTTCCTTTCTCTATCAGAATTTGGCCCTCCCCCCTTGTGTATTTGCAGACACATTTTAGCTTGGTACATTCTTTTTTATTTGGTTTTTGCTCTGTGTTTCTAATTTGTGCTGTTTAAAACAAACTTGTATGGGTGTTGGTGAAATGCATTATTGCCTCAATGACTGTAATTGAGTACTGCTGGCAATTCTACCAATAGGGTGGCCTACAGCAACACTGCTCAGAGAAGAATAAAATCCTGAATTAAATAAATATAATTGTACCCCAATTCTATACACTGTTCTAAACTGTTACTGAACTGTCATGGCTCAAAACTGTAACTCTCATGTGATAGATCCATGAGAGAGTATCTTTTGTAGTGTTTTAGATTCTAGAACACATGTTCTAGACCAGGGGTCTCAAACTCGCGGCCCGCGGGCCAACTGCGGCCCTCGGGACAATAGTTTGCGGCCCCCACCTCAATATCAAAGTTTAATGTTAGTGCGGCCCGAGTTTGATACGAATGGCACTTTTCAGTGTTGTGTGCGGAGCTGAATGAACCTACCAATCACGGTGGGGTGTATTGCTCTCGGAGGCGGGACATCAGCCGGGCTTATTGCGAACTTGCGCCATTACCCCGGGCTCAGAAGCGGAGGCGGCCGCGGAAATTGCTGCTCAGCGGGACAGAAAAAAAAGCGGAAAAGATGCATTGGCTAAACACTGAAACAGTGACACCAAGTGGAATTATATATTACACAGCCCCAAACATGTCTTTTTCAAAGCCTGCAGTGAAGAGAAAGGTTGGTGATGAGCACAGACAATTTCAGGAAAAGTGGGAAGTGCAATATTTCTTTGTTGAGCACAGGGGCATCCCGACGTGTCTTATTTGCACAGAGAAAGTTGCGGTGCACAAAGAATACAATTTGAAACGTCATTACACAACTAGACATGCTGAGGAGTATGCAAAATACCAGGGAGATGAGAGAGCAAACCAGGTTGCTAATCTTAAAACATATCTACTGAGGCAACAAGATTTCTTTAAGAAAGCAACCAAAGAGAATGATGCAGCAGTCGAAGCTAGCTACGTGGTTAGTGAGATGATTGCTAAAGCAGGAAAGCCATTCAAAGAAGGTGAATTTGTAAAAAAGTGCATATTACAAGCTGCAAGTATTGTCTGTCCAGAAAAGAAAGGTCAGTTTAGCAACATCAGCCTTTCTGCCAACACCGTAGCAGAGCGCATTTCTGACCTGTCAAGTGACATTTATGATCAACTGTGTGAGAAAGCAAAATGTTTCAGTGTATACTCAGTCGCTCTTGATGAGACCACAGACATCACCGACACTGCCCAGCTCGCAATCTATGTTCGTGGTGTTGATGACAATTTTGAAGTCATAGAGGAGTTGCTCACACAGTGATTGCAATGCATGGCCAGACCACCGCTCAGGAGATATTTCACCAGCTGTGTGATGCCATTGAGAATGCCAGTTTGCCTTGGAGGAGGTTTGTTGGAATAACAACTGATGGAGCGCCATCAATGACAGGGAGGAAAAATGGACTGGTGGCACTTGTTCAAAAAAAACTGGAAGAGGAAGGTGTGGAGGAGGCCATTGCTCTGCACTGCATTATCCATCAGCAGGCCCTTTGCAGCAAATGCCTGAAGTTTGACAATGTGATGTCTTTCGTTGTGAAATGCATCAACCAAATCAGATCCAGGGGCTTAAAGCATAGAAGGTTTCGTGCTTTTTTAGAGGAAATGGAGTCAGAATATGGGGATGTGCTCTACTTCACCGAGGTACGTTGGCTAGCAGGGGAAACATATTGAAGAGATTTTTGGAGTTGAGAGTGGATGTGAAAGCCTTCATGGAGAAAGATGGGGTTGCTGTTCCTGTGCTAAGTGATCCAAAATGGCTCATGGACTTAGCTTTTCTTGTTGATATCACACATGAGCTTAATGTACTGAACAAGAAGTTACAAGGCCAGGGGCAACTTGTCAGTGCTGCCTATGACAACGTGAGAGCATTCTCTACAAAACATATGTTATGGAAAGCCCAGCTTTCTCAGACAAACCTTTGCCATTTCCCAGCATGCAAGGCACTCATGGATGCAGGCACACCATTCAGTGGTGAGGAGTATGTGGATGTCATTTTGAAGCTACAGGAGGAATTTGATCACAGATTTGCAGACTTCAAGACGCACAGAGCCACATTTCAAATTTTTGCGGACCCCTTCTCCTTTGATGTGCAAGATGGCCCTCCTGTGCTTCAAATGGAGCTCATTGACCTGCAGTGCAACTCTGAACTCAAAGCCAAGTTCAGGGAGGTGAGTGGAAAAGCAGACAAGCTCAGGCAATTTTTGAGAGAATTGCCCCCCAGCTTCCCTGAGCTTTCCCGAATGTTCAAGCGGACCATGTGTCTTTTTGGGAGCACATACTTGTGCGAAAAGCTCTTCTCTACCTTGAACTTCAATAAGTCCAAGTACAGGTCCAGACTTACTGATGAGCATCTTCAAGCCCTACTGAGGGTCTCAACTGTTTCCTCCCTTAAGCCAAATGTGGCTCGGCTATGCAAGAGTAAGCGCTACCAGATCTCTAGCAGCAAGAAGTAGGCTGAAGAAGCCATGTTCAAAACAGTTTATGTTCAATGTTCCATTCATGTTCAGAGAGTTAAATGTTAAAGAACTGTTAATACAGAAATTTGAATCTGAATAATAATAATTACATTTCTCTAGTCAGCAACTATATGTGGTTTCTTCAGTCTTCTATATCTGCTGTATTATTATTATTAACATTTTCATTTTCATTTTATTTATTTATTACTGATTGATTTATTTTTTTCTTATGGATTTGTTAATTTATTTTTATTTTTTAACACAAAATAAGATGAAAAAATAAAGACATTTGATAACATTGGACTGTTTTTGTAAGAGCTTTTCTTGTGGAAAACCTAATGCGGCCCAGCCTCACCCAGACTCTACCTCCAGCGGCCCCCGGGTAAATTGAGTTTGAGACCCCTGTTCTAGACTGAGGGCTCCCCGGTAAAAGCAGCAGAACTCTAGGTAGCAGGTATTCCAGTTATGTTAGGGAGTGTGCACAACAATCTCTTCACAAAATTCCACTCATTTTTAGGGGGTAATGGGTTTTAGAAATCTTTTTTTATGAAGTCCACTGTATATCCACTGAAGGAATAGAACTTCAGGAAGAGTGAAAACTTCTTCACCAATATGACTAAACTTTGATCTGGAAGGTTTATTCTCCATGAATCAATCAATACTTAACCTTGCCTAAAACTGCCAAGCTTTGGTATGTTGGGTTTTGTAATGTGGTAACTTATTCATTAGGAAATTAAATGAGATCTGCAGTTCCTCTTACATAAGCTGCTAAACACATTTGGTCCCTTCTGACCTAGACCAGGTTGGATCCATTTATCTAAAAAATGGTTTTCAACATGTGATCCAGAGACTAGGATTTCCAAAGGGGTTGTCACCTCCATCTGAACTTTTTTAGGTGTCTGCAAATGAAAATAGTTGAAAATCACTGTTCTAAAGGTAAAAAACTTAGTACTCCGTTAGAAGTTTCATGATTGTTCTCTCTACTTTGCATTATTGTTGTATGAAAGGTACTAATGAAATGCATATTATTAATTATTGACATGTAAGTACTCAGTATTCATCTTTTAATAGAAAAAGTGAAATTGTTCTTTGTGGGCTTTGTCCTAGAGATTCCATAGAGCCAGCTGCTGTAATTGCACTAACACAGTGACAAGGCAGATTGAATTGAGTATTGAAAAAATCAGTGTTACCAACTCTTAGAATTTTATTGCACATCTCACAGTCCTTTTTTTAAAATCCCCACCTTCTACAGTCATGTGATTATGTAACAATCTACATTTTCACATTTTTAAAATAATAAAACTAAGTATCTGTTTGTCTTGGTTATGAAGAAAAGCTTGAAACATGAACACTAAGGAGTCAAAATCCAGAAAGCGAATACAAATCTATTATTTTTAAAGTCTCATGATTTTTTGAAGGCATATTCAAGATTTCTGAGCTCTTGCTGTTCACAGCACTGCGCTCTTTTGTCTGAATGAGGACTGAAGGACTATTCCTGCCTCACTGAAATTAGTGGCAATACTTCATTTGACTTCTATGGTGCATAATCAGTTGCTTGCTGCAGTGGATATTGGTTAGGTTCTGTTCATTTATTGATACAAACCTATTTTAAACAGTTAGCTCCTTGGGCTTTAATCTCTATGCACACCATTCCATTGTGTTGCAGAGAAACTGCACAAAAGGAAATTATGTCCATTCCACTGTTCCATGTGAGCTGAATGTTTTCACAGGTGAAAAATGCAGGGCAGAAGACAAGGGAGCTTTTTCTTGTCAACAGGGCTGATTCAAGGCTTCTCTATATAAATTCTTAATTCATAGCAAGCTGGGGTGTAAGCCTTCTGGGCACTAAATTTCCAGGTGGACCCAGCTGCCGTACATTAAAATTTTGCTAGTGCACTTTGATCTATTCGTATTTAAATACTCCAATGTGACCACAAGCAACCTTAATTCTGGTATTTGAAGAACTTGATTTTCCAACCTGAATAATGTTCTTTTAACATAGGTTTTCTTGTATGTAATATGTATATAGACTGTTAAGATTTCCCTGTATACATTTAAAATAAGCTGCACTTTTTTTTAAAAAAGGCAAAAAACCTTGTTCCTGTAACAGAGGGAGCTTCAAATATTAAACTCCAAATGTGAAGTTTCATATTCTTCCCTCTGACTCTTGAGATCAGAATTATTCCTCTCCATAAAGATTTTTTTCCTGTATACTATTTCTTTACTGTGCTCTTTCATTGTTCGAATACTTTACACATAGTCATTTTTTTCTTTACAAAGTTAGATTCTTAGTGTTTCAAAGCTTGTACTCAGTGTATTGTGTTTTTACAATAACTTGCATGAGGTGCAGAGTTATTACTGCTGGCATTGATAACATGGCAACCAGTGGAGTTGCTGGTCGACCTACTGAGTTTTGTACAGCTTTCATAGGCAGCAGTTCAAGTTTAATGAGCGCCTTAATGGCACCAATCTGCTAGTTAGTAAAAACAACCATTGTCCTGCAGTACATTTCTGTAGATGTTGCTCCCCTTCTTGGCTTTCATTGGCTGCTGGAATGATAGTTAACTGAAGAGTTAAGTGTATATAATTATGGAGGACACTGATATTAGAAACTATCAGGGTAATATTTAAGAAGGAAAGCTAGAAAAAGATGCCATCATCTATTGCAAATGTGGGGAGAAGAGTCAGAATAAATGACTCACTTAAAAATTGAAATGTTTCTCTTAAAAATATCACTTCTTAGAATCTTCTAGAGGCTAGTATTTAAAATATGGTCTCTACATGTCCTCGTTCACTCTTTTACTTTTAGACTCTTAGAATCAAGTATCCTGGATTCCTTTCAGGCCCCAAACTCTCAGAGAAATCATTAGGAGTTTGGGGTGTGAAAGGAATGCAAGATCAGGATCTCAAAGAGCAAATTTATCTTTCAAGATGCTCACAGCTGATCTTGACTGATATTTCATTCTTCCAAAAATGTGAAGAACTCCCACTGAATAAAATGGAAGTACATTGCATGGAAGGAGCTAGAGAATGAAGATGTCAGTGGTGAAATCTGATAGGAGAATTTTGCTGCTTCTTCCTTCTAAAGTCCCTTTAAATATACTTTCCTTTATCTGGCTATACCAAAAGAAGGACAGGAGACACTTGATACGGTTTTCATCAGGCTGCAATGTTGTTATTAGATATTTGGAACTACCTAGTAGATGTAAGTCTATAGTGCAGATAACCCCATGCTCATTTAATAACTAACGGGGGGTGGAGCTTCTGCTAGTCCCCCCTTTTATATCTAGGTCCCCCAGCCAAATCAGCTGCTGCAACTTTGCCATCTACACCCCACGCCCCACAGAAGGGTTAAGATGGGCTATAAGAAAGGGGGGGTTGGCTCCCTGCTATAGCAGTCATAGAAACCCCGAACCCATCCTCCCATTCATTTCCTTTAATCAACACCTCCTTTTTAGTCCTTTATCAAGCCATTTATCTGTTCACAGTGTACATTCCCTGTGGAATGAGTTGTGACATATGGCCTACATAATGAGTTGTGACATATAGCCTATCTCCCTTCATGCCCTGCATGAACAAAGCCCTCCTTAAACCCATGGTAGGGAAGGCAACCCCCCCACCCCACCATCTAATCCAATCTGGGGTGAGCAGAAAATTCTGTGCCCCCCCACACACACAGCAGGTCCTGACAAAATAGGAGAGGAGGTGGATGGGTGCTGCCTCACCTACTCCATGGAAAAGGGCTTCTCCTACCTGGGCTTGCCCTTTTTCAGCCTTTCCTCCCTCCTGGTCTTGAGATTAGTCAGCATGCTGACCCATTCCGCCCTTTTGCAGCAGCTTCTGACCACCCCCCCCCTCCATAAAATACTGTTTCCTTTCCCTCAGCCAGGCAGACAACATCCCTCCTGCATAAAGGTGAGGTGAGGACATTTGACTCATCTTCACCATCATTTTCCATATTTTTAATGGGCTGTGCTTCACTGTATTATCATTCTAATGCTACTGTAAGTTGCAAGCAAACATTCAGTGAACGCACTAGCAGGAAGATTGACTTATAAATAATTAAACTTAGGCTATGTCTACTCTACAGTAGCTACACCGGCATAGCTGCACCAATACAGCTGCACTGCTGTGGTGCTTCTAGTAAAGATGTTCTAATCCGATGGATGAGAGCTCTCCTGTCATTTTAATAACTCCTGCCTCCGTGAGGGGAAGTAGCTGTGTCAGTGGGAGAAGATCTAGCTCTGACATAGTGCTGTCCACACCGGTGCTTAGGTTGGTATAAATTATGTCGCTTCGGATTATGCATACCCCTGAGTGACAGAAGTTTTATACCAAAGTAATTTGTAGTGTAGACATAGTTTTAGAACTCAGCCTTAGGTTCAAATTATAGAAATAAAATACACACACATTTTCTTCCTTCTCTGGTAAGATATGATTTTTTTTCCCTTCTCACTCCCATTGCAGTTGTTGAATTGTTTGCTGTAGTGAATACCATCAAAAGAAAAAAAAAATCATAAATAAGATTTTATAAAAATGAGATCAGAAGCAGTAGATACAATTCATTACATTATTGCAGTATGAAGCTGCTGCCACATGTACTCAGACTTTCTAATGGGTTTTCACAAACAGCCATCTGTAAACTTCCACTTGGTATGGATCCTGCAGTCTAACCGCTTATTGTGAAATACTGTATAATATCACAATGTCTGAAAATACCCACAGTACATATTGTGCAGCTAAAAACTATATAAATGGCAGGGAGGCTAGAATTGACATTTCTATAAAATAGTTTATTTGTTGAACCAGGCATAAGAGGCAAGAATAAAATGGAATAAGGTGGGTTACATTGTGGTGCATCTTTAAAGTAATATCATACATCCCACCCCACATCCCCACCTGCTTTTTGTTTTTTGTTTTTTTAAAAACTTGCAGAGCTTTAGTTAAGCATATATTAAAGTATATTAAGAAAAGCAAAATGAACAAGAAATATTGTGGATTATTAATTTAAAAGTGGAATGAAAGAAAAACAAAATATAGTAAAAGTGTTGCAATAGGAAAACCTAATGGAACAATGGCCATTGCTCCATAATTAGAGCGGCCACCATGCTCTATTGCAAGTCTCATTTTTAGATATCCCGTGGCTCTATTGCTAGTATAACTGTTGAGCTGAAAATTGCCATATTTATCTCAGACAATTTTTTCCTGCAATATTTGAAGAAAATTCACTGAATTAATTTTCAAGGAGTTTTGTGTTGAAGGCCCTGGATAGGGACGCAGGAGATCCCAGGTCAGTTCCTGGCTCTGCCACTGGCTTCATGTATGATCTTGAGCAAGTCACATAATCCTTCAGCTCTCCATGGTTAGGGTAAATGGTCCTCAAAGGGGTGTTGAGGGCAAATTCAGTATTGTTTGTGAAGCATCTGTGTACTTGAGGAGGGCCTTGAACACATCTCAGGGGGTTGGACTAGATGACCTCCTGAGGTCCCTTCCAACTCTAATATTCTATGGTTCTGTGATTCTTTGACTTTAATGGGTGTGGTGGGTGCACAGCACTTCTTGGGATCAGCCACTTGAAATGTAGTTACAATTCATTTAAAAGTTACCCAGATTTGAAATCTGTCACAATGCCTAATGTTTCTTTGGTTTGTTCTGTTGAAAAACAGCTTGTTACATTCCCTTTAAAACTTGCCATATAGTTAAATCACCTTTAAAAATGTGCATAAACTATATTTGAAATTAGAATGTAATTGAACAAGCTGTTAACAGTTGTTCTATGATCATTACAATTTGAGAGTGAGAGAGGATGCCAGGTTTTTAGGATCCTGTGTTGAGGCACAGAGCTCTTCTGCTGATTTGCCCTGTAGCTGGAATGGGGGCATTAGTTTCATCAGAAAAAAACTGGCGAGGAAAAGGCTGAGTGGCTTTTTGATGTGACAGGTAGAAGGAGACACCCTGGGAATAAGCCATTTTTGGACAGAGGTTGGAAGTGGAATTATGGAGAACTACTTGAGAGTACAGTCCTGCCTCAGGCCTTTGGTAAGTGTCTCAAAGTGTAGGTTAAAGGCAAATCCCCATTCAAGATGGGTATTTGGGAGGAGGATAGTGAGTGGTTGGGCCTGTGATGGATGGTGGTCCTTTGTAAGAGGCTGAAGTTCCTATTTAAAATGTTTATGATACAGAGTGGGTGTGTATGTGTGGGAATTTTTATGGACTATAAACCAGAGCTATAAAGGCATGTTGGAGCAGAGTTATGTTTGGTTTTTGGAATGTGATATTTTACACACATACATGTTTTAAATAGATTGTATGTTCATGTACCATCCCATAATAGTTCATTTCTATCCTTTTACATTTTTAGTTATGTATATCAGGAAAATTATAATTAAGATACCTCTCAATTTAGGGTTAACTAGCCACCATTACATTTGGAAAATAAGGATATGTATTAACAACGATCAACAGTTGTGATAACCCAACTCAGCTATAGGTCAAAAGTCAAGAATTCATCAGTGAAAGATGTACAATGATGGTACATAAATTCAAGGAATAATTTTTGGCATCAGCACATCTGGAATTAATACAAAATACTTCTTAGGAATACCTGCAGTGTGTTTCTGGCTTGCACAAAAATTCAAGGGTAAAAAGATAACTCTGTAATGTAATCTAATAACCCTAATGTAATGTAATAAATGCACATTTAAAAAGACTCCCTTTGAGTTCTATAAAATGTTTCATAAACTTTGGTTAAATGGACCCTGGATTTTTCATAGTAACTCTCATCTTGCATTATATACATTGTTACATGCATCAGCCTGATTTTATCATGCTAGTTGAGCTGTTAACCTCAAACATAAAATTAAAACTTAAACAGATACAGCATTCAACAGGTCCACTGTGTTAAACTTGTCTAGAATCAATGAAGATATAATTTCTCTCCAAAATGGGTTTGAGGCATTGACTTAGATGAAAGAAGAGAACAATTCTAAGAAATTTAAGAATCAAATGAAAACCATTCCATTAGAAATTGCCAAAGCACATGTTCTGGAAAGTCAGTGTTGGACTGACCATGCTTAAGTGAGAAGGTGTTTGAGCTGGCAGAAAAACAACACAATACGAAAGAAAGGTTTGGAGACCAAAGAATTCAGGAGAACATAAGGAATTGAGCAGGCAGATTTAAAGGCACACTAGATGAGACGAGCAAATATATAGTGACAAAATGTATGGGACTTGAGAATTATAGATTAATAACATAAAAGGTATGTTCACAGTGGTCAGATTTCTTACCAAAAGGTTTTCCCCGCATTCAAACATAATAAAATATTGTGATAGCAAAGTCCTCACTAAGAGATTAATGTGTCAATCTGTATGCCTCAACAGAGGCATACATGATACAGGGAAGGAAAAAAAAAACAAGCAAGCATGAGGCAGAGTCATCAATTCTGGAGAGACCGTGGTGTATGTTGTTATGGAAATGAAGCCGTGGAAAGCAGGAGGGGTATATAAGCTGCAGAATTGTCAGAAGGATTTGGCAAATGCCATACGGACTGTCTATGGAAAATTTGTAATGATATATAGGTGACTAGAAGTTGGCCAGAGGATGAAGGGAATTTTTCTGTCCTTACCAAAGAAGGAAGACGTGAGTGTAGTAATCATCATGCCATCTGCCAGATATTGCATGTGAGCAAAGTTCTGCTCTGCATAATCCAGGATCACATGAAATGAAGGCTGGAAGCAGAACTGCTAATGCAAAATGCTAATTTTAGAGAGGATTGAGGCAGACAAGACCAAATCGCAAATGTCTGTCATGCCATTAACAAATGCAGAGAGTACAATCGCCCCCTGATCACGTGCGCCATTGACGACTCAGAAGCATTTGATATCATCTGACATGACTGTCTTTGGAGGATACTGACAGATGTGGAGATTCCAAAGCAGCTCATTGAACTCATTGCAAGTTTCTACAAAGAGACCACAGTTTAAACAGCAGTAGGTGAATGGTTGAATGGTTTTCCATTGGTGTGAGACCAGTGTGTATTTCGTTCCCAAGCCTCTTTAACATTTTCACAGAATTTAATATGAGACAAACCTTGGAAGATTTTTTGACAAAGTGGAAGAAGGTGGAATTTCCATGGGTCGACACCTCTTAACTGACCTCAGATATGCTGATGATATGATGCTCTTTGCTACAGCCAACAACACAATGCAACAAATGTTGGAGTCTGTTTAAACAGAGAGGAACGTAGGTTATTCTTGAATGCGACAAAAACAAAATGTGTGTACATTGGCACAACTAACACAAACTGGCTGAAAGTGGCCGTTACCATTAATGGGCAAGCTGAAGAGGCAGTGGATGAATTAAATTATCTAAGATCATATATCCAGTCAAAGAGATTGTTCTAAAGAAATCAGAACACAATTATGGCTGGCTCATTCAGCTTTGACCTCCCTTAAGAAAATGTGGAAAAGAGTGGCATCTTAATGTACAAAAATGTGACTGGTGAAAAGCCTGATTTTTTTTTACCCCACAGTGATTTATGGATGTGAATCACTGGAAGTGAATGTTCCTGACAAGAAGAAAACTGAAGCTTTTGAAATGTGGTGCTGATGAAGGATCTTGTATATCTCCTGGATGTAAAAAAAATAGAGGAATGCTTGTGTTAGAATACTATTGGAGAGAAGCAGACCCTGAGGTTGGAAAATGACATATGCAAACTTATGTCCTTTGGTCACAGGTGTAGAGATGGAAATAACCTGGAGGAAGTTATTATGGAAGAAATAGTGGAGGCTCATTATAGTGGGGGATGAGCAGCAAGGACGTGTATGGGTTGCATGCAGCAGATCACTGGAACTTTAGTGGTGGGTCATGAAGGCTTCAGAAATTTCTCTCCCACCCCCACCCCAGTAACAAAATGAGTGAAATCAGTTTTTTTCCCCAAAAATCATTTTATAGTTTGTCTGGACTTTCTAATTAATATAGATTACTACTCTGTGGGTGTGTTTGCACGTATTTCAGGTTGAAAATTCAATCTGATATTATACAGAAGCCAGAACATTTCCTGAATTTTGCATCTTGGGTCTGGTTCTTTTAAGAGCACAGTAAAGGTCTGCAACCCCCACCTTCCTCCTCCTCCCCCTCCCCCCCGGATTAAAGAATTTTTTTTCATTCTCTTTTTCTTGAAGCATTTAAGGAAAATAAGAGTGATTCCCACTTGCAATTTTTAATGCTATATTTTATTCCAAATAATTTCCCAATAATCACTGAACAGATTAATGTGTAAATACTTCTTCCTTAGGAATAATATGACAAAGCTTATTTAACTTTCTTTATTAGAAAGCTTTGGTAGGCAGATGTCACTGTATTAAAATTAAATGTATTTTAGAATATATTTTAATGCAAGAAGCACATTGATCCTGCTTGTTTCTGACTTATTTTTATCTCACTTTCCTTCATTTTTGTCATATCCTCCCACCCTCAATTTTACAGAAAGAAATCTAGGTGACTTTGCTATACACCCATTCTCCTTGCTTCAGTCATTTCTCCAGTAAATTATTAAATATTTTTATTAAACTTAACTTAAAGTAGTTCTGCCTGAATTTCCTTTTCCATTTCCTTTAATTTCATGACTCCTTAATTTCAAAACTATGGGTATGTCTACACACATGGGATTGATTGTGAACGGGCTGCGGACACACACTCAGTCGATCCGAGGAGTGCTCTCCGATCGATGCCATTAATCCACCTCCCTGAAAGAAGTAAGGCTGTGTCAACTGGAGGGTATCTCCCATTAACGCAGCACAGTGGAGACACCGTGGTATGGCAAAATAATTAAGTCGGCGGAAGATACACAAGCTATATTATGTAACTTGGGTATCTCCCATCAACTGCCAGTGACATAGCATGCCATGTGATCTAATACTAAAACCTCTTGTTTTGTAGTCTATGCCTCTTCACTCCTGTCTTATTACTGAAGTGGTGTTGCCCTTAGAGGCAAATGCTAACATTTAAAACAATGTTTATATTTTTTATTTTAAAATTGTATCTATACTATGCTCTAGGTGCATAAATAATATGAAAACACATACAAAAATTACACATGGCACTAATAACAATATAATATCCCTCCACAAAAGTAGAATTTACAGCAAGACCTATATGCCAACAGAGTTATTTTATATTAACTGATGCAATACCATGCTTTGAGATGAACACCTTTTTAATTAGTCCAATTATATTTTAGTCTTGAGGTTCCCTGTTGCAATCATCATCCTTTGAAACAAGGACTAGATAAATCCTGTCTGAATCTGTCAGTGCCCCACTTCTTACTAAGCCACAGCAGTCATTGTTGAGGATTATCTAGCACTCTCTAATTACCTGTGGCTGAGTGCACTTTATCTGCAGCTCTCTGCTCTTGTTGGCCGAGGAGACGAGAGTAAGTGGTGGGGTAGGAAACCAGGACTAGAAATATAGTTTCTGAACTACATCATTTACTCTAAGTGCCTTTTGCATCATACCAAAATGAGAACATATTTTCCAGCAGATTATTGCAAAGGGTAAGACAATATTCCATGATCATGCTGAGAAATTTGCATTATTGTATCCCCTGTAAAGAATAAAGTAAACCTTATTTCACTGCCCCATATGTCCAGCCCAAGGAAAATCTTACCTGGAGTGAATTGAACACCTTTGGTGATATTAATACATCAGCATTGTTACATTAGATATACATTAGTTATATTCTTGTTATAGGACTTCACTTGTTGGGGTAACTATCAGCATTGTCTGTGAGACTGAACTGTGCAGGAACACTGCTAAATGTTTATGCTTTGGAAAGCAATTGTTCTTTTGGACAAGGTTATTTCAATTTCCTGTTTTAGCTATTGTAACTAGACTGCCTGTATTACTCACAACTCTGTGCAGATTAATTGCATCCCTATATACTCACATCCACCAGCCCAAATTTATATGTTGCACACATGACGATTTATTGGTGAAGCAGTAATAGCCAAAAGGAGAACAAGATTTTTTTTATGCTCTAAGACATTTTTACTCTTCAGATTCTCACTCTGCTTTCAGTATCAGTCACAGCATTTCACAGTTCTGTTTCTGAGGTACTGCTGCAAAGTAGCAGAAAGAAGTGAGGGAAGAACGAATTGGTGCTGGGCTGGAGCCTTTTGGTATAATGATTCTGTCTTGCACACACAGCACGGCACTCCCCATAAGTAGATAGGTTTCCTAAGTTTCCTAAGAGGAGCATCCAGTGAAGAACTCCTCAGCACTTTAAAATGTGTATTGTGCTTAAAGTATTTTCTACATGTTCAAAAGGAATGAAGACACATCAAGGAGTAAACTCTCCTTTTTATAGATTCTAAGGCAAGAAGGAACCACTGTGATCAGTTAACCTGTCCTCCTACATATCTTTGGGAGACCTTACTGCATTAAGTTTAAATATCTTTGGGCCACATTGTATTAAATGAATGGTTTATATGTTGTTATGGATCAGGATTGCATGTAATGTCTTGAGTGAAGAGATGTGACTGATGTGAGACCTGTGTGTTGAAAGGACTGTATTGAAGGGTGTGCCAGACAAGAATTGACCTTTGGAACAAAAAGTGTTAAGTCGGTTTTCTGGGGAATATCTAGGGAGGCACGAATGCAAATTCCCCACCTCTGCATATGAAAAAATCCAGCCTTTTGAAGCTATACTATGGGGAGAGGGCCATTGCCTGTGGCTCATCTTTTCAATGAGGCCAAATCTAAGACCCAAGCTGTGCAAAGGAAAGAGTGAACTGTTCATGGTGGTTCTGTTTGTGAATCTGAGACATTTATGATAACTGGGATAACCCAGTGGTGGATTTTGAAGGACTGACACCTCCCAAAGCTCGAGATTGCAACTGTGGTGACCCTTGTTAATCCTTGTAACGTGTTGGTTCTTATATTGTTCTGACTACATTTTCTGTAATGCTTTCACCTTACAAACACAGGTGCCTGCTTCTAAAGAGCTCTGTGGTAACTTGTGAGTGCTGATAACCGCTGGAGAGAAAGCAAAGTGAGAACGCTGACCGTTTAGATGGTCTTGCAGACGCTGGCCATTTCAAGTAGGCAGGGAATTGTCCAGTCTTTTAAACCCCTAGACAGGAAGGAACGAGATGCAGGTCTCCACCCAAGAGAAGTGACGGCTAAGGAGCCAGGAGCCTAAAGTGGATACCCTTGAGGGACCATGATGGAGAATACAAGTGCAGTTGGCCTGAATTTGACAGTTCCAATGGTCAATTACTCCCACTATTAAAAATTTACACCTTTTATAGTAGGCATATCTTTTTTTTAAAAAAAAAATCCCATCTCTGCTAGCACCACTGTAGCTGCTCCAGTAGTATCAAGGATGGGAGGGAGCTCTTAGACACACCACTCCTCAACAACAGTATTACAGAGACAGAACGCATTCCTACTGCTGTGGCAACATTGAGAGCATTAGGGTAATGGCAGTGTGAAAATTTCATTTTGTCTTTAACACACTTCTGTGCTCCGTGTTTGAGCCGCTGCCATTTGTACTTTCAGTTTTCTTGGGATGAAATTTGCCCCTCTACAGAACGGGACAGCAGGAGACCTAGCACCATTTTAAGTCCTCAAAATAGGAGTGAATTTCAGCCTGAGCTCCTACTGAATAGTGCTAAAACTAGAAGAAATGTGATACTAATGGTCACTTTCTTGGGTTACCCTGTCCTATTTTTCACAAGGACATGGTACTTTGTACTTTGAAACTAGCTTATAAAAATAGAAAGCAATCAAAGTATCTTTTTGATACAGATATGCAGATAATTTGAGAAGCAGCCACTTCCATAAATTGAAACCCAGATAATTTAAAAGATCTAATTTATAAAATTCATAAGTGGGTGCATTTCAATTTCTTAGAGCTCTAGCATTCTAGTTTCTTACTGCATGACATCTGGTAAACTTTCCTGATAATCAAGAGTTGAATAACTTACAAGAACATCTGCAATCAGCATGTAATCAAATTCAGTGGAAACATTCAGATATGCTTCATGTAGTTCCCGGGGAAAAAATATTTTAAGTGCTGCCACTTAATGATACAGATATTGGCATTCTTAAGCTACAACTCTGCTTCTTTGTTAGTCTTAGAACTCAAATCATTGCAACAATGCTTTCTCTTAACATAAATTAGTCATATCTTGCCCACGTTACACAAGAGTCTTGTTGAAATCAGTGGTATTACTGACATAAGTAAGGCAAGTAGAAGGTGCTCTTTCTATAAGGAATATAGAGGATACAATTTTCAGAACGAATGAAATTCTTTAAATGGAAAGGAAACTGATTGTTTTTCAGAGGGGAGATTTAACAAGAATGTAATCACATTAGAGCAGTAACTAGTGGTACTGGTGGAAATCGAATATTGCATGTTGCATGCAGTGTGACTGGGTAACTGATACTTCCATGTTAAAAAGGCAATATTGATCCTTGCTGAGTATGTTCAAAAGTCTTGAAATAATTAGTTTTGTCGGATAATTAATTTTTGTTGACAAGGCCAAGTTGAGAGCATACAACATCACACATGTATTATAATTAGTTGAGATGATATGATGATATGAAATTAAAATAATCAGTTCAGACTGCCATGAGATGGGCTGAGCAAATAATGCACTTTTCATGAATGTTTATGCAGACTTGTAAAGGAATTAGCTTCGGCCTTTGTGAAACTTCTAGATAGGGTGACCAGGTGTCCTGATTTTATAGAGACAGTCCCAATAGTCAGGGTTTTGTGTTATATAGGTGCCTATTACCCCTCATCCCCTCCCAATTTTTCACACTTGCTATCTGGTCACCCTATCCCTGAACTAGAGCCTGATTGAATCGTATGAAGTGATGAGTCATTCCTGTGCTAGCCTCCAGTCAATCCACAAACCAGGCACTAATCTG
This sequence comes from Mesoclemmys tuberculata, assembly GCA_007922155.1. NCBI lineage: Eukaryota > Metazoa > Chordata > Testudines > Chelidae > Mesoclemmys > Mesoclemmys tuberculata. The sequence continues at coordinate 86,967,560 of ML675601.1, forward strand.
ATGACTCTCAGGGCATATATGTAAACCTGTGACACATTGCACCCCACATAGACTCTTAGGGTGTGATTTGTGAATTCATGTTCACCCTTATAATGTAATTGTGTATTGCTTAATGCAAAGTGTGTCATGTAAGATGTTTTTGGAATGCTCGTGACATACTGAACATTATTATTGTGGTAGCATGTTTCTTGCAATGTCATATGTATGGTTGTGAAGCTCTGCTATGTAATATTCTCAAATCTGTGTCTCACATGGCTTGAATAGATCCAGGCAAACACTAAAGGCAAGGAAAGTAATTTAGGCCTCACAAAGGCATGCATAAAACAAACCTAGCTCTGACAGGAACAATAAGCTGGCCTAAGCATCTGGTAAGGTGATGTTCATTTGACTCAAGTGGAGGAAACCATGCTGGACATTGCCGATCACTTGACCTTAGGGGTGACAAGGAAACATGTTAAAGGTGGAGACATTTTGGTCTCTGGAGCTCTCTCTTGCAATCCATCTACAAGACAACATCAAGACAGACTGCCCACATGGGGGGAGCATGGTTGGGGGCCAACACCCAACCAGCCGGTGGTGAGAACCATTTAAGACTGTAAGGCTACTGAAAGTGTTAAGCTTAGTTTAGAATGCTATTTGCTTTTATTTCTTTCTGATCAAATTTGACCTTATATTCTTCTGTCTTATAATACTTACATTTATTAAGTACATAAAAATATTAATTGTTTTATCTAAAGCAGTGCATGTGGTTTCAGTATGTGTAGAGACTTAGTTTAGAGTGACAGAGCTGGTGCATGTCAATTTCTTTGACTAACTAATGAACTTGCAGAGTTAAGTGGGCAGCACTGAACTCCGTAAAATGGTAGTTCCCAGGGTTGCATCTGGGACCAGGGATAATGGCTGGGGGTCACACCACTGCATAATCCCATTAGTGGCTGGCCAGAAGCACTCATTCACTAGATCAGGGACCTCTTGCTTGCAGGATACTGTGCACAGGAGCAGAGATTCACACAGTGAGGGAAGTGCAAGATGGACCCAGGAGTTGGGGGTTGGGCTGACACAGTGATATACTAGTCCAGATTGCAGAGGGGGAACATCACAAAGCCTCACAGGAAAACTGGCAGCTCAGTCTGTTTGGAACTCTCCACTTCCTGAGGTGGTGACAGGCTCCACAGACCTCAGCCTGATCGAGCCCACCTCCTGCTCCTGGTGTAACCAGCTCTGACTCCAGCTTTGTTCGCAGTCCTGTTCCAGTTGTGCCCTTGCTCCATCCTGGCTCCTACCTGTACTCTTGCTTTGTTCCAAACCCACTTTTGACTCCAGATTCCAAATCTGACTTCTGATTCAAGTTTCTGGCCTGCTCCCACCATAGCACTAGGCCAGACCCTCCATGTCTCTTTTCTGACACCCTTTTATGTTCGCTGTCTGTGAGGACCAACTTTTAGCATAAATGTTTCTGGAAAGTAAACTTCAAAGATACCTCAAGGAACAGACACAGAAAACAAATTTTAAAGCATTTGCACACTTATCCAGTGAAGGAACAAATAGTAACATGTGACATACAACTCAGATCAATGATCCATCTAGCCCCGTATCCTGTCTTCCAACAATGGCTGCTGCCACATACTTCAAAGGGAATGAACAGAATGGGGCAATTATCAAGTGATCCCATCCCCTGTCGTCCACTCCCAGCATCTGGCAGTCAGAGGTTTAACACGGGGTTGTATCTGTGACCAATCTGGCTTACAGCCATTGATGGATCTATCCTCCATGAATTTATTTAATTCTTTTTTGAACCCAGTTAATTGTTAATCCTGTAATTGTCAGGATCATCTCTGGAGCCTTTTCTAAAAATTGGCATCACATTAGCTATCCTCCAGTCATCTGATACAGAGGCTGATTTAAGTGATATCTTACATACCACTGCAATTTCATATTTGAGTTCCTTCAGAACTCTTGGGTGAATACCATCTGATCCTGGTGACTTATTACTGTTTAATTTGTCAGTTTGTTCCAAAAACTCATCTATTGACACCTCACTAGGTACAATTAAGCAAGCTCTTAAACAGTGAATATTGAAAATCAAATGCAGCTTTTCATGATAGAGTTGTGTTGGCAAAAATTCTCAAATGCTCACTAAATAGTTTCAAATAATAAATTTGAGGAAGCCATAGTCTGCTGCTGTTTAATTCACAAACAGAAAAGGATGCTGAATGGAATTTTTGAAAGGGCTTACCTAATAGTTGTCCTATTGAAATCAATGTGAGTCTTATTATGGACAGTGAGAGGAGAGTTAGGATAATAGTGGACCCTTTCAGATATCCCACCCACTAAATCAGAGCTTAAATATTATGGTAATGGGTGTTATAGAAAACATAAAATAACAATTATTGGGAAATTCATTACAAATTATTTGCTATCAGTTTCTACTGGACTATAATTAGACATTTTATGTCCTTTCACTGTGATGTACAGGATTCAGAATAATCAATGAAGCGAATGATATAAAAATAAAATTCATTGGGGGTTTTCTTTACTATCAAAATTATCAGATCTGCTGCAGCACAAGAAGATTAGATGAATAAGTGTCTTCTAAATGCAAAAACCTATGAGGGCCACAGTGCCTTTTTAAAATATCTAATAAATAAGGTTAGTTTTAGAAACCTTGCGCGGTACATGTAAATTGTGCAGGTTTTTAATGTTTTGTTTTCTGTTGCTGCTTGTAAAATCTTGCAGACAGACCATTATTTCTGGGTGTATTTTTTTCCCTTCAAAATAAATCAAAATCCACTTTGTACATTAGAATTGCAGTGGAAACGCTTTTTTTAAAAGATTGCTATTCAGTGGAGGGGGATGGAATATAGCACAAGCTACAGCAGTATTACAGGTTCAACTTACTTTCCAAGCTTTAAAAATATAATATAATATAAGGGCCCAATCCTGTTCCCACTGATGCAAATGGGGATGGGGAAAGAAAAAACCTCCAACGGTGAAATCCTAATGCCATTTATTTAAGTGGTGCCAGGACTTTACCCCAATTAACTTCAATGGGAGCAGGATCAGACCTAAATAAAATAAACCAAATTGTGCCAACAGGTTTTTAACAGAATTCCCTATTGACTTTAATGACGAGCTCTGCTTAAGAATCGATGTCATTATTTATTATGCTTAGTGTGGTAGTGCCTACAGAGCAAGAATGGTACCGTTATGTACAGACACAGAGTAATAGATAATCCATGCCCCAAAGAGTTTACCGTCTAAATAGTCAAGACAGACACTGGGTAGGGGAAAACATACAAGCAGAGTGAACAGTGGGATGACAGCAAAACATGTGGCATGTTAGTGCCACAGCTCTTTTTGTGTGTGTGGGCATGTGCGTGGGGAGGGTGTTGTGTTTTGTTAGAAGAGGATTAATTACACAGACAAAAGAGAGAGGAGATATGGAAGGGACACCCTTTTGTGTTCAAAACAGAGTAGTGGAGAAGAGGGAGGGGATGAAGATCAGGTGGCTAAGGTAACGATGGTGAGAAAGCAGTTCTGAGGGGCTTGGCGAGACAGCCATTTAGCACAGGGGAGAAAATGACTAGTATGTTACAGCCCGGTAACATTAGCAGGAGTTACAAATGAAGGACCAAATACTGCTTCGTCTTAGGCCATGACTATTCTAGGAGCATGTTACCGGTATAGGAATACTGTTATGCTATACAGACAAAGTAGTCCTAGTGTGGACACAGCTATATGGGCAAAGCTGCACTTTGTACTGATATAGTAAAACCACGCCCCACAAGCAAAACTGTAAAGTGCAATTGTGCCCATATAGCTGCATGTACACTAGACACTTATCCCAGTGCAGCTTGGTTGGTCAGAATCACACCTCTTCACTTCACACCCCTGACCAACATAGCTCTGCTGGCAGAAGTCTTCAGTGTAGACCTGGCCTTACTTAGCTGAACTGATCTTTTTCACTTCAATGGGCCTACTTGTCTGTGTAATATGAGTGGAATTTTGTCCTCGGAGACAACTGTGCTCTTAGATGCCTAGACCCACTTCTAATGGAATTAATATCCACTTTGAACCACATCCATTAATTCCAATACAGACATTCCCCCCATTTTAATAGATGTTTTGCCTTCATTAGAACTGCATGATCAGAATATTCTTCAGGAAAAAATGTGCATCTCTTTCAAATATAGAATGTAAGATGCTGCCTCTTTCTACTTTTTGTCTGGCATATGCTATCTGAATTAAATATGGATTCAGACAAAAAAACCCGAATTCAAACTGACAACACTGTTTTAATAAAATCTGTATGAAAGGTTTTTATTAATGTTTAAAAGTAATGCTGCTGTGTTTATTAACTTGGATATTCTACTATAACTGAATAGCCTTAGGAAAGTCAGTTTCTAGCTACTTTGATGCTGCCAAGTACCTGAAATGATCACAAAGCATATAATTATAGAAGTGACTTCAGTCATTATGGTGTGGCATGCGAGATGCACCAAATAGTTGGGAAAATCTATGTGAAATTCCAGCTTCATTGAACCTCATGATAGAGTTTTCATAAAGGCATACCCTTAAATTAAAAATCACACCTGTATTGAAAAAAAATGTACCTGCTCTACGTAGGTGTAATGGCTAAGATTATGGAGACTGAAGGAAATTTGTACAAAATAAATCATCTTTGTCATTTTGCTTGCTTTTTGCATCTGGCAACAGCACTTTGTCTATGGTTAGTTTTCACTATTTTCTTCTCTGTCTATATAGCAGTTTTTACTTTTTGCTTGTGTGGGTCTCACAAGGCAACACGGGTGAGAAACAATTTTTAAAAAGTAGGAAAATGATTTTAAAACCATACATATTTCAAGGGGTTTAGGTAATGTGTAACATGTGAAACTGCTTTTAACAGCTTGTTTGAAGTTAATCTAGTTATCTTGGGTCATTATGTGGCCTCTATTACTGTAAGTTCTGAATCTCTCACATTATTTAACGTATTTATCCTCTCAACATCCCTGTGAGGTAGAGAAGTGCTATTATCTCCATTTTACAGGTGGGAGATTGGGAGACTAAGGCCCAGATTTGTAAAGGTATTTAGGTTCCTAATGATGCAGATAAATGCCTAGAGGAATTTTCAAAAGCACCTAACTCTTTTTGAAATCAATGGGAGTTAGGCACATAAATATCTACTGGGATTTTCAAAAGTGCCTGAATCTTTAAACCCCAAAATACCTTTTAAAATCTGTTACTAAAATCACACAGGAAATCTGGGGGGGTGGAGGGATATGAAGTCAGGCCTTCTGAAGTTCATGCTAGAACCCTACCACTAGATCTTTCTTCGTCTCTAACGGGATTTCAGCTTGATGAAATCTATATAGCTCTTTTAAATTCCCATCAGATCCATCATCCAGCTTACATTTCTTGCTGCCTTTTTTTCCCTGTCACCAGCAGGCTTCGTGTTATATTTGTCGGTGATAATGGTTATCTTGTGTGACCAAGCAGCAAATTCTCTAAGGATGGGTAAGAGAGGCCCAGTGAAATGTGCAGTTTGCAATAGCTTCTGTGGGTGAACAATTGCAGATGACTACTGTATATAATTATTGGTGAGGAAATGCCATTCAAAGAAACTTGTGGTGAAGAATTTACTTATTCCTTCAGCAGCAGTTGAATTGGGTTGTAGTCTCAAACACAAGATACTGAATAGAGCAGGAGCTAAATTTTGCAATTGGTACTTTTTTCCCTCCCCTCTTGCTCTGAGGTGGAAATAAGTTATTACAGCTCTCAAAAGGGTGTCCCTTGCTTTCCTCTTCATATCTGACTGTCTACTCGGACCAGTTAGTAGGGGGTGGAGCCAAGATTCTGTCCGTTTGTGACCATTCCCACTCAGTTGCTTACAAAAAATGTGTCCAAAGTGTGAAGGACTGCAGTCCACACCAGACTTGTACTCGGTATGTTCACAGTATACATAAAGTAAGGGAAAACAAATACCGTTGCTGGAAAGTTACAACATAACAATCCTTTGTTTTTCTTAGAATCCAGAATGTTAACACACGAGAACCCCAAAACACAGAGAGAGAAAACAGTCTGCTCCTATGGCAGAGAAGCACAGCTCACCCAACCTTGCTTTAAGCTCTCTCCAGACTGGTGAGACAACCCAGAGCATATGGTTTCCCTCAGAGCCCCCTAGCCTACAAGCACCACCAGAAAATCCCTCGCATTTAAAATGATAGCTTGTCATTTTTAACCTGTTTCCAATACACCACAGATCCAAGATCAAGGTAGGTTTAATGAGGAGATGATGGAGAAGGCCTTACTCCTCAGCTCAGTGGAGTAAAATGACACAATCCAGCATCTAGTAACTATTCCAAAATCATGCAGTAAATAGGTGGTAGAACTGGGATTAGGACTCAGAAGTGCTTGGCTCCCAACACTGCCTTTCACCTTTTAGACTATATCTTGTGTCAAGAAGTTCTTAGCCCAAGGGATTGAGGGAACTGAGGATAGTTCCAAATATGTAAGGGGAAAACAAAATACTGGAGAGAAAATAGGTCCAAGGGAAAGAGGGTAAACACGGAGAGGGATGACATTACTGTTGATTCTAAACTGTCTGTGACACTGAAATACTTTTAAGTATCTGTATAGTATTCAACATGAGTAATAAAGTAAAAACTTAGGACAATGAATCTATGAGGAAGACTTTGTAAATACAGCTATAGATACAAACCATGTAAAATACTTGAGACATTTGTACATACGTAAATCATGGGATATGGGGCTTATGTGCAGGTTAATATATTAAAGGCGCTAATGACAATTATTTTTGAGAAGTTGTGAAGATTTAAGGATAAGAGTGGATAAGAGGAAAGTAAATATAGCACTAAGTATAAGGGACTGGGTGCAGGCAGTCTGACCTAGCGGTCACAGCTAGCCTGCTGTCCATGTCAGGGACACGAGTTGATGAGCAGAGATCTGAGGAATCACTACAGCCAGTTCAATAAGCAAGAGTTGGAGTCAAAACCAAGCTGGGATCAGAGACCAGAAAACAGAGGTAGAACTAGGCTGGAAGCAGAAAGCAGGGGTCAGGGTCAGGCTGGGATCAAAGACCAAAGATCAGGAGATGAGGTGAAGTTGGAAGTCATATGAATCATGAACATCAAGTGGCAAGACCGAATTCCTAACACTGAAGTATTAGCAAAAGTTGAAATGCCCAGTGTAGAAGCAATAGTTACTTCCTCACAGTTGAGGTGATCAGGATATGTCACCTGTATGCCAGAACAGCAGCTTCCAAAAATCTTCTTTTTATGTGAACTAAAGAAAGGTAATCAAGCTAGGGATGGTCAGAAGCTATGCTACAAAGACGTCCTTAAGAGACATCTCAAGACAGTGGACATTGATGTGGACGTGTGGAAGTCACTGGCAGAGAACTGTGTACAGTGGAGAAATGTTGTATCTGAGGCCGTTGAAAAGGTAGAAGAGAAACAATTAGCAAACAATCAGCATCAACATCAGCTAAGACACAATATGGTTTGAAACCAACAGAGAGACATCTCCTGCCCCCAATGTGGCCAATGTTTCTGTTCAAGAGCTGGACTTGCATCTCATCAGCGTGCTGGAAAGTGCTAGTTCCTTTCTACAGTCGTCATTGTTTGCAATGGACAGCTGAAGAAGAAAATCAATGTTGTTGCCCCGACAACTTCCTGGGGCACCCTCTAAGATTAAATACGGTGCTTTTCCAATCAGAGGGCTGCAGGGCACTGTTATTCTGGGTCCCTTGGGTGGTATTTCCTGCAGCATCTATTCTTCACAGTGCTCCCTGGCTATGGCTCTGCAAGGCTTTTTGGTAGCACTTTGGGAACATCAGCTGTCCCAGGCTTAGCAAACCTAGGTTCTAGTCTCTGCATCCTTACACTTAGACTCAAAAAGGAACCCTGGCTATTTATTATCCATCAACCTACTAGACCCAGAGCATTTTGTTTACAGGCAAGTAGTTAATTTTCAAAATAGCCTTGTTAGATAGGTGATAGTATTTACTCCCACTTTACAGATGGAGAGGTTGAGGCGAAGGCCATACAATAAGTCAATGCCAGAGTTAGGTTTGGAATGCAGAAGCTGCTAATGTCCTGCTTGGCACTATGGACCATGGTGACTCTCAAATCTAACTTCAGTTCCTAGTAAAATAACATAGTAAATATTAAGGACCAAAGTCTGCTCCAATTATAGCTACTGGAAATTTTGCCTTTGACTTCAGTGGGATGAAATTGGTCTCATTAAACTCTCTGTAATGAGCGAATAGATAACTGAGCCATGAACAGTTAAAAAACCAAAACAGGTTCTTATAAGAAATAAACTTTGCCATGCAAATTGTGATTTCCATGAAGCATTTGATGCAATGTCTTAGAAAACGTTAGTTGAAGAATGCATTCAAATTGGCTTGAGTATAAGCATTGTCACATAGAGTGACAACTAGCTGTAGGACATGATAAACAAAAGCAATGAGGAATGACAAGCTATTGAGCTGTGGGAGTGTTATCAGGTGGGGTGACACAGGAATCCTCATTAGATCTGTTTTTATTTAGTTTCTTTAATTATTTGAAGAATTCAAATTTGCATGTGATGCTAAACTTAGGGTTGCAAACATCTCTGAGATCAGAGAAAACATGTAAAAGTTCTTAGAAAGTTAGAAATATGAAAACGGAAGTGGTATGACAACAAAAAAGCTGATGTCATATTAGATGCAATTTCCAGAAGCATTAAGTCACTAAAAAGGGAGAGAGGTAGTAGGTCTTCTGTTTATACTTCCTGGTTTCACTGCTCCTACTGCTGGGAACTGGAAATTCAGTTTTAAGCACCTTAATAGCAAAGATTTTCTCAAATTGGAGGAAATCATGAGAAGTGCACAAAAGTGATAATGAAGATAGAAGGAATAATTGATGAGGAAGGATTAAAATAGCAAACTAGGTATCATCTTACTAAATGATAACTAAGAGGAGACCGTATAACTGGCTACAAATTTGATGGATGTAAACCTCCAAAAAGGTTAAGTTCTCTGTTCCAAACTAGAGATAGTTCCAAAATAAATGGGGAGAGAAGGAGAAAATCACTATTTTTTGTTCTTAAGATTTTTTTTCTTTGAATTTTTTCAAGCAGTTCTATCTCCATCAGCTAATCTTAGGACAGAATAATTTGATAATCGGAACACTCATTGGTTCGACATATCCAGAGATACAGTGCTACCTAATAGGACCCTTCCAAGCAACTCCTGAGAGCTAATTAATCCTTTCCTGGGTGCCTCCTATGCCTACTGATGAGATCTATTAGAATGTGAAATTGTTTTCCAAGTGAATTTCTATTTTTTGAGACGTTTTAAACTAGACTGGATGAAGCACTATCAAATGTGTTGTAGAGACCAACTCTGCATTGACAAAAATATGGACTGAGGGCCAAACCTATAAGTTGCTAAGTGCTTTCAAATTCCAAGGCACTCAGGTACCCTGGGAAGATATGTTGCACCTCACAGCGTTGGATAACTAGGTGACCTGATAGATCTCTTCTCGCTCTAATTTCTCTGACTATTTAATTAAGGATGTTGTATGGTTTTATGTTGTGACCAACAAGCCCCAGTGGTCAGGTTTTCATTGTTCTAGGTACTGCACAAATTCCTAGGAAGAGATGATTCCTCCATTGGAAGTGTTTACAGTCTAAATAAACAAGAGCACCAAAGGGTGGGGGGAAGAAGTATAGTGTACCAGGAAAGGTTTCAGGACTGTGGTTGGCAAGTGTCACATTAGTCATTTGGTTTTCATAGTTTGTTGGTTTTCATATTGTAGGGGTGTTGGGTGTGATGAAGGTAGGAAAAGAGGAACTAATAGAGAAATGGAACAGGAAAGGAAGTAACGGATGGTGAAGAGAAAGGGGTTGAAAGAAGTGGGAGAGGAGTATGGAGGACAGAGGGTGAAAGTTTGGCATTGGAGGGACTATGAGAAAAGGACAGAGCCAGAACTAGACATAAGCAGACTAAGCAATTGCTTATGGTCCCAAGCAGCTCCAGGGGGCCCCTATTTACTTATTATTATGTGTTGGGGGAGTGAATATTTCTGCTTAGGGCCTCCAATGGGAGATCAGCACCTCTGGAAAAGAGGGTGGGAGGAGATGGAACAAACAACCAGTCACCAGGGAAGAGAATGAATGTCTGACTCCAAATTGGGGAAAAAACAGTGGTGACCTTACTGGTTCAAATAGATAGCTGGTGGCTGCCCCTACATAAGTGCCTGTCTTTCTCCCCAGTCCTATTTGCTTCTTTTTGTGTGTTGTGTGGCTGGGGAAAGAGAAGCGTGCTAATATCTGAGTCCAGGAATATGTCAAGCATGGGTCTACTTCCTTCTATCCTACTGGCCCTTTGCATACCACTGTTCCTGCTTGCTATACTCTCTGGCCCTTCGGGGTTGACTCCACATCCAAGAAAGTTTTTTCTTTGTCCTCTTTCATTTTTTGCATCATTTACATTATTTTAAAATAAATTTATTTACAGATATAACCTAGAATATTTTTCTGTTCACTATGGCAAAGCAGCCTTTATTACATAAAACCAGGATTTATTAGGATAGATGTTTTTATTCACCTTATCCAGAAAATGATAAACTGTTCATCTCTTTGAGAAGAGCAGCAGCAGCAGCAGACAAGGAAGTGCAATCTACTAAGTCTTTTATACTGCTTCATTTTCTTTCAGGCTTGGCAAGAGCTGACATATTTTGTAGTGGTATGATTCTCAGAACTGTCAGCAGGAAGGGAGCATTGTCGAAGGAACAGACACAATGTGTCAAACCCTCCTTAAAAATAATTGAAAGAAAAAGCTGTAAAAGCAAAACAAACAACCTGTTCTTAAAGGGCCTGGTCCAAAGATCATTGAACTCATTGGGAGGCTTCTCACGGATTTTAATAAGCATTATATCTGGCCCAAAATGTTTTGACTCTAAAGGCATGTCTACACAGCAAGGAAAAACTTACAGCTGGCCTGTAGCAGCCGACTTGGGCTTGTGGGGCTCAGACTGCAAGGCTGTTCCGCTGCTGTGTAGGCATCCAGGCTTGGGCTGCAGCCTGGACTCTAGGACCCTGTGATGAGGGAGGGTCGCAGAGCTCAGGCTCCAGTTTGAGGATATCTCTACACTTTGGGCTCCACGATGATCAATCCCAGATGGCCTCTCTGAAGAACACCAGTCATCTACCTCCCTGAAAGGACTAAGGTCGCATTGACAAGAGGATGTCTCTCATTGACACAGCACCGTGAAGATGCCGTGATACGTAAACGTAAGTATGTCAACGGGAGATACACAAGCTACATTATGTAGCTTGCATATCTCTCGTCAATCGCCAACAACTGGAAGTCTACACAGCCATGAAATAGCCACACAGATCAACTCTGAGAGCCTGAATTAACTGGCATGGACCTGCTGAAGGTTTTTCTCTTTTGTGTAGACATATCCTTAGTGATTTAACAACAGTTACCTGTTCCTAAGTAACTGATTACTCTTTGTGTAGCATAGATATAACTTATTTTAAATGAACTTAAACCAAGAAGCATGGATTTCCCAAGCCAAATATGGTAGGTTTCTTTTATTTTGTCCAAACAAATCTAAAATTGTTACTTTCAGCAAGTGTATAAAAGTTTATAGTACTTTATCATTGACTGACTTTAGCTGACATAAAACTATTTTAATGACTCAAGTGAATTAACATGAACAATGAAGTCGGCTCATAAAATATTACTGCCATGGCATGGTAATCCATGATATAGGACATTTTAGCCTAATGAAGGACATTTTAAATACTTAGTTTTCATTTTGAATCACTAAGAAATGTGTTATGTCAACGTTGTCATTATTGGTACTGCTTAAATGCACATCTTTAGACATTTAGAGAGGAGGGAATTCATGTAAGATAAAAACTAATAAATATTTTGATAATTTTTTTTTGCTTTTCAGTGATAACATTTATGGACTCGTAACCCTTGTGACAATGAACAGGTGCTATGAATCAATCTCCACAGTATTCTTATCAGCAAGTTGAAGTATGGGTTCAATGAATGAACTATAAAATGGATAGAAAGCTGGCTATCGGGCTCAATGGCTATCGGGCTATTGGGCTCAATGTGTAGCAATCAACAGCTTGATGTCTAGTTGGCAGCTGTTAACAAGTGGAGTGCCCCAGGGTCAGTTCTGGGGCTGGTTTTGTTCAACATCTTCATTAATGATCTGGAACTTGGGGTGGATTGCACCCTCAGCAAGTTTGCAGATGACATTAAGCTGGGAGGAGTGGTATATACTTTGCAGGGTAGAGATAGGATACAGAGTGACCTAGAAAAATTGTAGGATTGGGCCAAAATAAATCTGATGAAATTCAAAAAGGGCAAGTGCAGAGTCCTGGATGTAGGATGGAAGAATCCCATGCAAATGCTGCAGACTGGGGACTGATGAGCTAGTCAGCAGTTCTGCAGAAAATGACCTGGGTGTTACGGTGGACAAGAAGCTGGATATGAGTCAATAGTGTGCCCTTGTTGCCAAGAAGGCTAATGGCACACTGGGCTGCATTAGTAGGAGCATTGTCAGCAGAGCGAGGGAAGTGATTATTCCCCTCTATTCGGCAATTGTGAGGCCCCATTTGGAGTACTGTGTCCAGTTTTGGGTCCCCCACTACAGAAAGGATGTGGACAAATTGGAGAGTAATGAGAAGGGCAACAAAAATGATTAGGGGGCTGGAGCACGTGACTTATGAGGAGAGACTGAGAGAACTTAGCTTGTTTAGTCTGTAAAAGAGAAGAATGAGAGGGGATTTGAAAGAAGCCTTTATTTATCTGAAAGGGGGTTCCAGGGAGGATGGAACTAGGCTGTTCTCAGTGTAGTGGATAACAGAAATAGGAGCAATGGTCTCAATTTGCAGAGGGGGAGGTCTAGGTTGGCTATTAGGAAAAACCTTTTCACTGGGAGGTTGGTGAAGCACTGGAATGGTTACCTGGGGAGGTGGTAGAATTTCTATCCTTAGAGGTTTTAAAGGTTCAGTTTGACAAAGCCCTGGCTGAGATGACTTAGTTGGGGTTGGTTCTGCTTTGAGCAGGGGTTTGGACTAGATGACTTCTGAGTTCCCTTCCAACCCTAATTTTCTATGATTCTATGATGACAAAACATTGGTCAACTATTAGAAAAAATGCTAACATGGCAGGATTTATGGGACTATGAATTTCAATCTTGAAAGCAGAATAGATTCTGGAGAATAGTCAAATAAAGATGATGATGTCTGGACCTAATACTAGTTATTTCTTTTTGGAAATCAACCACGTGTGGGGAAGTGCTACATTTTGCCCATTTAAGGATGGATAGGACAAGAGTTCACAAAAATGTCTAGTTTCCATGCTATGGAAACTCACACAAATCCTAAAAAAGTAAATTTTTTGTGATAGCATTTTCCACTGTTTAGTAACCAGAGTTTTAATGAAATTGGTCACTAGTGATCAACCAGTAATTATGTAGATCTTTGTTCAGGTCACTTTGTTCCTGTGGTTTTTGTGCATTGAATCAGTCATGAAATGTCATGTCTGAAATATCCGATTCCTTGAACCAAATAGGAAAGAGATGCTCGGAAAACTCATGAACACCATGGACCACGTTTCCTGTTAGAAGCCTGTTGGGATAGTCAGTTTTGCTAAGGTTACATCCACACTTATAACTCTACAGCAACACGGTTGCAGCACTGCATTTGTAGTACATCAGTGTAGACATTCACTACAGTGACTGGAGGGGTTCTTCCATTGCCATAGTTAATCCACCTCCCCAAGTGGCAGTAGCTAGAACAGAATTCTTCCATTAACTTAATAGTGTCTATACCAGTTTTTCACACCTATATGTACACCAATTTTGCAGACCCCTGAAATATATAGCTATACTGATGTAAGTGTTCAGCGTAAACCAACCCTGTGAAGCTAAAAATCACTCTCCTTTTATCACTCTCGCTAATGTCATCTCTCTCTTTTATGCCATGCCTCACTTCATTTTAGGACATGGGCCTTCAAAGACTTACTTGCAAGCTTAACTTTACAGGACTGGAACCATATATGGTAATTTCTGTGGGACAAGGACAGAGAATAAAACCCTGATCCCACTAAAGCTAATGGCAAACTTCCACTTCAGTGGAGTCAGGATTTCACCCAATGAAATTCATAGCTGCTTGGCCTGTATAAATAATAGTATATATTATTCAAACATACTGTTCTAAAAATAGTAACTTACGTCTTTGAGCTTGTTAACTATGTATTTTAGGCACATCAGATGCAATGGATTTACCCAGATTTTAAAAATCAGCCTCTTCTCCACTTACCTATCAATACCTGTCTTAAAGGTTTTATGTTGTACATACACAGTTTGGTGTCATCAACACATAAACCTACTACAGAGCATTTCCTGCTTCCTTGCTATTAGGTATTTAACTCAGGGATTTGGTAAGTGAAGGGGAACTTATTTTCAACTGCTTTCTTCTATAATATAATCACAGTTATATATGGAAGTGTTGTTTTTTTAAATTAATTTGCAATTTTTAAAGTTTTTTAACTCATTTTCAAAAACTTTTCAGTTTATATCTAAATTTGAGACTTTTACTGCTTCCTTCCTGAATTTTTCCAATAAGCGTCATTTTGTTCCCATTGAAGTGGGAGTTTTGCCTGCAACTTATAACAACCAGGCCCCACACATTCTGCTTACAAAGAAAAGAAGTCAAAGATATAACAAGCCAGAGGGTGGAAGCTGGTGGAAATGTGTGTTAAAAATATTAAAGACGACATGAAAAAATTGTTGTGAAACAGAAACTTCCTTTCTTATAAAAAAGGGTATCAAGGGTATGATACAGCTTCAATGGAAATCTTTCCACAGACTTCCAATGAAGTTTGATTGAGCCCTTAATTAGGTGTAACTGGATTGTTACTGAATGGTGTCAGTGGCCTACTCTGCATAGCATAGCATAGTGAATCATGGCAACTCTGGCTTCAGAAGACAGATGTGTTTGTTTTATTTTTTATCAACATTTTGTAGAAATCTAAAAGCTCTGGCAGAGCCCCACACAGGCTTTTACATCAGACAGCAATTACACAAAAACAAAGCTGAAGTCAACTGCTATCACAGTCTTTCAAATGTAACACCATCCATAGATTGTAGTGGTTGCCTGTAAAGACCATACTCAAGTAGAGTGTAATGCCATCATAGTAAAAAAGCATGACACTATTGATTACTTCCCTGGAGTTAAACCAGAGATAATTGTCAAAATATGTATTTTAACTGTCTGACTGGGTCTTTTGGGTGATGTGACATCCATGCGACCACCTCTGAACAATCAACAACTCACAGTTAAATTGAATCAGGTGATTGCTTTTCTGCAAAATAAAATATTGCTTCACAGAAGGTGAAGGAAACAGAGGCATGTTATTGAGGTGTGCAGATGCATGCACTGCTACTGTTTGTTCAATGCACATGTAGAGAACTTCAGTTTCAGTCCTATAAACCAATGTCTTTCAAAGTACTACTTTCATGTTCATTTTTTTTATACAATAAGAACGTTGTTATGAAAGTTTAGAAGACAAAAATCCAGAAGAAGTTAACTTACATTTTTCTAGAGAATCAATACATTCGAAATTGTTTCAAACTGTTTTGAATCGCCATTCAATTGAATAGTAGATGACAGAGCATTTCTAAAAAGTCAGCAAGGTGTGTGCATTTATACTTCTGATGAATAACAAGACATAGCTTTTCTTTTTAAATGGTATTCCACTTACTAAAGAGAGAACAGAAGATAAAGCCAAGGAGATTGCATTCATATATACATAAAAATAAAATTCTGCTAGTCTATTAGAAGCAATGTTGGAAACCACTAAATTAAATAAGGTTGTAATTTCAATGTACCAAAACATTAGTAATCTGCATGGTGATGATCAATTTTAGTTCTTAAGTCAAGTATAACACGATTTAGGTTATTACTGATAAAACTCTGATGGTCTACACTTCCCTTCCGGATTCGGCGGCAGTCGACCGGAGATGCGCACGTGACATAAATCACTTGCATATCTTCCATCAACTTCACTGTATCTGCTCCGTGTGCCGTCCACACTGTGCTGCACTGAAGGGAACAGCGTTCCCTTCGACACAGCGCTACGCCACTTACCAAGGTGGTTTTCCTACGTAGATTGCTGGATCGACTGAGCAGATCTACACAGTTGGTCCAGAGCAATCGATCTGATGGCGGCGAATTTGCTGCTGTCAGTGTAGACCCAGCCTTCGTTTCAACATAAAAGAAAACAATGCACTTCATAAAAAGTTGCATACTTATTGTGAAATAGTCCTTTTAAATATATATCTTGGATGTGCCAGACATATTTATAACTACAGCTGGTATGGTATGCACAGTAGATATTTGTAAAACTGATATGATAAGAAATTAACAAGATGATTGGGTTATATTTTACTAAAGGCTGAAAGGAAATTAGATTAAATACTATCTTAGGTTCCTCAATAATTGCAAAAAATAAGTGGTTTTCTTCAGTTGTCAAAGTTTAGGCATATCATGTTTGCGATTCTGTAGATAAAAATACAGATGTGCTGAGTACAATTCAGTATTCATATGCATATTGTTAGTAGGATGTAAAACTTACCATAAATTCTTTATCATTGTAATGGAGACTCCTGTGTGTCTTTGATTTTCTAAAATATGCACGGTTTTATTCTATAGCCCAGCAAGGCAATCCAATCTCAATTATATGAATGTTAATATTATTCTTACTCTTTGAATTTCAGTAACACATTTTCCTGACTGTTTATTTGAATATGAGAGAAACCACCAGACAAACACTTTTCTTTCTGATAAAAAATATAGTGTACTTTGCAATGCAAATTCTGGTTACAGGAGAGAAAGATACAATGTCCTAGTCAAACTCTATTTAAACTATTGCTGAGAAAAATTGGGTGTAAAAATGAAATAGGAATTTTTGATTAAATAGCAAAGGAATGCTAACAAAGTCCCATATCGAATGGCAAAACGATAGAGAGGAGTTAGATATGTTTTAACTGCTAGAGCCATAATTCGATGTCTGTTTTCTTTTTAATTTTTATCTTTTTTTTATTACTGACAGTTTTATTATTTATTTACTTAATGGAAGTGCCTAGAGACCTCCACCTAGATCATGTACAATTGTGCTAGGTGCAAAATAAACATAATGAGAAATAGGTTATGCCCTGAAAACCTTAAAATCTAAACAGACAAAGGATGAGAAGGAAACCAGAGTCAGAGAGAGATGAAGTGACTGTTCAAATACATACAGTAAGTTAGGAGAAGGGGCAGACTTGGAACCCAGGCCATTACCCTAGCCACTAGACCATACTGCCTTTCAGTGCCTTTCCTAAACCATTGTAGATAGTTATTGCAAATTGAATGGTGTTTTCACAGACCCCTAAGCTGATCCTGCCTAGCTACTGTTCCACATCGATTGTTCCACATGGATTTCCACTGGGATTGCTGGGTTTGTTTGGGTGCTGCAGTGTAGAGAGAAGGGTAGCTAATCTTCCCATATAATAAAGCCGAGGCTGCTTTGGTGAAGGCTATTTCATTGGCTTTTGAAGGCTGAAAGTTGTGTGTTGGTTTTGTGTGCCTTCAGGCAAGGTTCCATTTGGAATGGATGAGGTTATAATAAATAACAGGCTTTTATCGTACAGTAAGTTCTTCAAATGTTGTATTAATGAAGTTTAATGCTGGTGAAAGTTGGCTGACTGATTGCCTATACTGTGTGTGCTCTTTCGATAAATCGAGGACTTTGTTTTCCAATACTTTGAAAATTCAAGATTGCTAGCATGCCTCAACTGTTATCACCCAGTAAGGGTTATTAACTTTTAAGACAATTTACCAAGGTTGGTAGTGGATTCTCCATTACTGACCATTTTAAAATCAAGATTGGATGTTCTTCTAAAACAGTGCTCTCAATTTTTCCAGACTGTTGTACCCCTTTCAGGAGTCTGATTTGTCTTGCATACCCCAAGTTTCATGTCACTTTAATATTATTTGCTTACCAAATCAGACATAAAATCAGTGTATAGTATATATTGTCTGTATGAAACTGTAGTTTGTACTGACTTCACTAGTCCTTTTTAAAGCTAGGCAAATATCTGGATGAGCTGATGTACTTCCTGGAAAACCTCTGCATACCCCCAGGGGTACATGTACCCCTGGTTGAGAACCATTGTTCTGAAAGATATGGTCTAGGATTTATTTATTTATTTATTTTGCAGGCGGCAGGTTGGAATTCTATAGCGTCTGTAATGCAAGATATCAGACTAGATGATCATAATAGTCCCTTCTGGCCTTGGAATCTATGAATTAATCTATAAGACGTCCTCTGGTGCATGGGACTTAATCGGTTTCTGCTACGAGTGCCAAAAATAGTGCTAGTTGTGGTAATGATTCTTCTGATGAGGACATTTTTGTGCCCTAGGAACTGTACTGAGTCCAATAACAATGGTTTCCCTTCTTCTAGCTCTAGCTTAATATATGGTAGCTATTGATTTTTAAAAGTGACACTTGTGCTAGTTACTGGAAGTCTTTAGGAGTCCAGAGGGGAGGTCAATATTCTTTTCCATCTTGAAAGCAGTGTTTTAACTGTAAGCAGGTTTTCACTAGTGTACCTTCTCACATTATGCCTTGCTTGAGCTGCGGTTCTGATATGATCTAAATTAAAATATGACTAAATGAAAGCAGATCAGAGCAATTACAAATAGTTGTAAGACATGGTATATACTTAATTACTGTATAAATTACCTCGTATTTATTAAAATGGGTATTTAGTGTCTATGGAAGTTTTTGACCATTGCTTAGTGTAGCTGGAGAAATCCCAGCAACCATGTGGAATGCTTATCTTGCTCATTTGACATCCACCTAAGTGATAGCAGGTGTAAATGCAAGGAAAGTGTCTTTTGGCAGAGGTGATTTGCATATTATACTTATTAACTTCTTGCTTTATGAATATTATCAAAGCTATGTGGACCTTATTTATAAGCATAGGGCTGCCGTTTTGATGGGAGCAGATCATGCAATATATCGATAAAGCCTCACCAGCTATGTGATTTGTAAAAGAAGGGCATAAGTCTACAATCTGAAGCCAAATCCTTCTCTAGCACATCTCCACAGACACATTACATGAAGGCTACATTTGGCTTATAGCCTCTTCAGAAAAAAAAACCTGTTTTTATTCCTCGAAGGAGGTCTGTTTTCATACTTTGTCATTCTAGGTGAATTAGCCATTTATACTTTCTCTGCGTATATATTTTTTTTGTCCTTCACAATTTCTAATGGGAGAAAATTGTTAGTTTCTAATAAATATATTGATTATGGTAAGAAACTGTATGTAGTCTGCTCTGTTCTCCTCACAATGGTCAATGGTATTTAATGGGATAGAAAAGATAATGTGCACTGGCTGACACTTCCCAAACAAAGGCAGAGAAGTCTTGCATTGTTATACTCCTGGCCTTGAATGTTCATTTCATTAACACAAGATAATGGTTCATTCTCTTTCTTTGCTGCTCTAGATAACTAGGTATTTAACAAGTCAATGCTGAATTTCCAAGTCCCAATCCACATATGATTATAGTAGAGCTCCACTGATGAACATCAGAGCATTACAGTACCTGATTTATGGGTATATTTTAAATCCATAAAAATGAAAGATTTAAAATCGACTTCTTGATAATATTTAAAAACTCACAGTGCCAGTTTTATTGCTAATCATTTTTAGAAAATAGAACACTGATGAATTTGGATTTAGCCTAAATGGGTTATTATCACTGAAAAGCTCTCTGAAGCCAGTGGTAACTGTGTGCTATGAAATATACTTCTTTCTCTTCTTTGTTTTAAGGGTTAAAGCTAAGCGAGCCAACCATGACGGGGAAAACACAGACCAGCAACGTCACCAATAAGAATGACCCCAAGTCCATCAACTCCAGAGTCTTCATTGGCAATCTGAACACAGCCATTGTCAAAAAAGGTGACATAGAAGCAATCTTTGCAAAGTACGGAAAGATAGTTGGCTGCTCGGTGCACAAAGGTTATGCATTTGTACAGTATATGAGTGAGAGGCATGCAAGGGCTGCGGTGGCAGGAGAGAATGCCAGGATCATTGCAGGACAACCACTCGGTAAGTGTTTACAGGCGATTTTTAATGGAAGAAATCATTTGGTTGTATTAATTCCTCTTCTCTTTCCCCTGTTTATTGATTATCTTCCGTGCTGAAGGCTAGTTTTAGTTGCATTTGTTGGTTTGTTTGTTGCTTGTTCATTTCAAGCATAGCCCTAGGAAAATGAACTGGGAAAAATGTCTTTTAAATATCAGCTAGGTTTAATAATATGGCTGTTGAATACTATTAGGTACTATGTTGTTTAATACTTTTCTTCTGAATATTTATAATTGTTACATCCCAGTTAATAAGTAATAACAAATAAGGCCCCAATCTTGCCTTATTCATTGCCTAATATTCATGCACATGCTTAATTTGAAACACTTGTGTCATCTTGTTGAAGACAGTAGGACTACGTATGTGAGAAAAATTACACGTGCTTGCAGGATCAGACCCTAGTTGGTAAATATTATATGTTATATTATAATTTGCATGGGCCCTATAGTGCTCTTGTGCAGAACAACATGGGGCAGTGGTGAGTTGCACAGAATCTCTAGTATATGACCACACTCAGGATGTAAGGAGAAGGATTAGAGGTTGTGTGTAGAGGACGCAGTGTATGAATGAAATCTAAACATAAATGGATTTTTATTTGCTTGTATTTTTACACATTCTTATACAGAGTCTAGTTATTTCTCAAGAAGCTGTTATCCAACAGTCAAAGTTAACTGCTTTTAGGTAAAATGCATCTCAATAAAAATCACATGGAGCATTCAGCCATGCTGTTTTTGAGAAGTTTGGGAAAACTGGAAAATATTACACGATACTTTGGATGAATCTGGAGAGCTTTAATTAGAACTTCATAATGGTTTTGCTGAATCCATGGTGAATATGTCTAGGCTAGGAAAAATGCCAAGACTAGCTACAGTGTACTGGCTAACTTTGACCTAACCTTGACTACTTTTAGTATATAACACATATAACTTTGTGGATTCCTGCTAATTTTGTATGAAATCGCAGCTGTTGACAAAAAGCATAAGACATTTCTCTTAGCATCTGAAAGAGATTTTAAAAGCTATATACTACTTTAAAAGAGTGGCAATTAAATAACACCCAAGTAAATGAAGCCACCAATCGCCTGATTCAGCAGAAATTATCTATAACCTGCTGCACTACATAAACCTGAAGGAATTGTGAGATACTGTGGAAAATAGTTGGCTAGCTAATGAATACGTCACAAATTTCTTTATCCTCTGGTAGCTACTTCGCTGAATATTAGTAGAACTGACTTTTGTGATGTATTTATTGGCAACTACTGTATAGAGCAACTGGGTTGCAGCAACTTTATAGTGTATGATTGATACTTAGTCTACAAAAGAAGTAGGGAAAACAGCTAATATAAAATACAATTTACATGTTTGCTTATTTTATATGAAAAAGATGATAATAAAGCAGAGAAGAAAGAGAGAAAATCAGATGGTTATATGTAAATAGAGCATGACACAAAGCCACAGGTTTGTAGTGAACAGACGTCTGTTGCCATGGGTGCTTATCTGCAATATCTCTTTGGGCTACACTGGGGTGACAGTTTTAGAGCCTGTCTCTTGAATCTGTAATATTTGTGTAGTAAGTAAGGAATGCAATTAGTGCATTGCATACAACTACCCAGGCACGTGAGATGGTCGAGTTCAGGATCCTGACAAAAGGAAGAAAGGAGAACAGTAGGATACGGACCATGGGCTTCAGAAAAGCAGACTTCGACTCCATCAGGGAGCTGATGGGCAGGATCCACTGGGAGACTAATATGAGGGGGAAAGGAATCCAAGAGAGCTGGCTGTATTTTAAAGAAATCTTATTGAGGGCACAGGAACAAACCATCCTGATGTGTAGAAGGAATAGCAAATACGGTAAGAGACCAGCTTGGCTTAACAAAGAAGTCTTTGGTGAACTTAAACACAAAAAAGAAGCTAACAAGAAGTGGAAGCTTGGTCAGATGACTAGGGAGGATTATAAAAATACTGCTTGAACATGCAGGAATGAAATCAGGAAGGCCAAAGCTCAACTGGAGTTGCAGTTAGCAAGGGACATGAAGGGGAACAAGAAGGGTTTCTACAGGTATGTTAGCAACAGGAGGAAGATTAGGAGAAGTGTGGGCCCCTTACAGAATGGGGGAGGCAACCTAGTGACAAAGGATGTGGAGAAAGCTGAGGTACTCAATGCCTTTTTTGCCTCTGTCTTCACAGACAAGGTCAGCTCCCAGACTACTGCACTGGGTGGCATAGAATGGGGAGGAGGTGAACATCTCATAGTACTGAAGGAACAGGTCCAGGACTATTTAGAAAGACTGGACATACACAAGTCCATGGGGCCAGATGCAGTGCACCCGAGGGTGCTGAGGGAGTTAGCTGATGTGATTTCAGAGCCATTGGTTATTATCTTTGAAAGCTTGTGGCAATTGGGGGAGGTCCCTGACGACTGGGAAAAGGCAAATATAGTGCCCATCTTCAAGAAAGGGAAGAAAGAGGATCCAGGGAACTACAGATCGGTCAGCCTCACCTCAATCCCTGGAAAAATGATGGAGCAGATCCTTAAGGAATCCATTTTAAGGCACTTGGAAGAGAGGAAGGTGATCAGGAACAGTCAACATGGATTCACCAAGGGCAAGTCATGCCTGACCAACCTGATTGCTTTCTATGAAGAGGTGACTGGTTCTGTGGATGTGGGGAAAGCGGTGGACATGATATACCTTGACTTTAGCAAAACTTTTGGTGTGGTCTCCCATAGCATTCTTATCAACAAATTAAAGAAGTATGGGTTGGATGAATGGACTATCAAATGGATAGAGAACTGGCTAGATAATAGAGCTCAACGAGTAGTGATCAATGGCTCCATAGCTAGCTGGCAGCCGGTCACAAGCAGAGAGCCCCAGCAGTCGGTCCTGGGGCCGGTTTTGTTCAACATCTTCATTAATGATCTGGAGGATGGGGTAAATTGCACCCTCAGCATGTTTGCAGATGACACTAAGATAGGGGGAGTGGTAGATACCCTGGAAGGTAGGGATAGTATACAGAAGGACCTAAATAAATTGGAGGGCCAAAATAAATCTGATGAGGTTCAACAAGGACAAGCGCAGAGTCCTGCACTTAGGATGGAAGAATCCCATGCACAGCTACAGACTGGGGACCGACGAGCTAGGCAGCAGTTCTGAAGAAAAGGATCTGGGGGTTACAGTGGATAAGAAGCTGGATATGAGTCAGCAGTGTGCCCTGCTTGTCAATAAGGCTAATAGCATATTGGGCTGCATCAGTAGGACCATTGCCAGCAGATTGCAGGAAGTGATTATTGGTGAGGCCACTTTGGAGTATTGTGTCCAGGTTTGGGCCCACCACTACAAAAAGGATATGGAAAAATAGGAGAAAGTACAGCAGAGAGCAACAAAAATGATTAGGGGGCTGGAGCACAAGACTTATGAGGAGAGGCTGAGGGAACTAGGCTTGTTTAGTCTTGAGAAGAGAAGAATGAGGGGGGATTTGATAGCAGCCTTTAACTACCTGGAAGGGGGTTCCAGGGAGGATGGAGCAAGGCTGTTCTCAGAGGTGGCAGATGACAGAACAAGGAGCAATGGTCTCAAATTGCAGTGGGGGAAGTCTAGGTTGGACATTAGGAAAACCTTTTTATTGGGAGGGTGGTGAAGCACTGGAATGGGTTACCTAGGGAGGTGGTAGAATCTCCATCTTTAGAAGTTTTTAAACTGTGGCTTGACAAAACCCTCACTGGGATTATTTAGCTGAGGTTAGTCCTGCTTTGAGCAGCGGGTTGGACTAGATGACCTCCTGAGGTCCCTTCCAACTCTAGTATGCTATGATTCTATGTTTTTGAAATGGTACCTGTCTAAGTTAATGGTTCAATATGACTACATCATTGCCGCTGCTGTTTTTTGTTGTTTTTGAGGATGTCCATTGTATGGTAGGCACTCTCATAAAAAAGTACGGTTACTGTCCTGAAAAGCTCACAATCTGGAAGCTGGACAAAGGTCAGGTGAAAGGGATGTAAAAGAAATAAATTGGTCAAGCACCATTCTATATAATAAAATATGTTAATAACACTGTGTTTTGTTTTGTTTTTTAGTCTGTAGATAATTTCAGTAACCACAATCTAACCCATAATTTGCCAGTTAATTTCTTGGATATGTGAGAAGTGGGTTTCTTGAAGGGATTTGTAGACGAAGGCAGTAGTAGGCTTGAGGACCATGTTAGGAAAGACATTCTGTAAACAGGTGGTGCCATAAATTACAGGAATGGAAAGGATCTTCTGGGTACTGAGTCCAGCTTCCTGCAATAGCAAGAAAACTAATAATTTAATCGTATTCCTCAACATGCAAGAAGGTGCAGAAATGTTTGTGGGACAAGTGGATAAGCAGAGCAGCAAGATTGACTGACAGCAGAGGGGACAGGAACAGAGTGGTAACTTAAGATTTGAGTTTGGCTAAGTTGTGTAGGGCAAAGGTATGTAGGGTTTTCAAAGCCATCACATGAAGCTTAAATTTGATATGATAAAGAAGATGGAATCAATGGAGGGATTCAAAGAGAGTGATATGGTGAGACTGATAGAGGAGGAAGATAATTGGGGGGGGCAGTAGTTTTCTTTCTCTGGAGGAAGCAAAATGAGTGGCAAAGAGGAGGTCACCATAATCAAGATGAGAGATGATGGCCTAAATTAAATTACTATAAGGATGGAAAGAAACACATACTACCCAGAAACCTTTACAGGAAGAAGTGATAGGATTTGAATGTGGAGGAGGAGGATCCACTCAAAGAGATACTGTATCCAGAAAGGTGGCAAGAGAAAGAGGAAAATGTTATCATAAAAGTCATGGTTGATAAGATGTGAAGAAAAGGATTAATTGATTTATAGATTCCAAGGTCAGCAGGGATCATTATGGGCATCTAGTCTGACCTCCTGTTTAAAACAAGGCATAGAACTTCCCCAAAATAATTCCTAGAGCACATAAGTATGGCCTGCATTCTTTATTTTTAAATGTATACGTTAACATTTAGGCATATTAAACCATGCATTATTTGCTTGCACCCATTTTACTAAGCAATCCAGCTCACTCTAAATCAGTGATCTGTCCTCTTCACTCTTTATCACCCCTCAATTTTTTGTATCATCTGCAAACTTCATCACAGGTGATTTTATGTATCGTTCCAGATCACTAATAAAAATGTTAGATAGCATAGTGTTAAAGCAGTGGGGAAATGAAGGAGGATGAGGGGTTAGAAGAGGCTCTTAGACATGGCCAGAAGAGAAAAGACATTAGAGACTTCAGTGAGAGAAGTAAGCGTGGAGAGGATCCAGGTGTAGCTGGAAAAGAATTTGAGACAAAGATTGTAAACTCTGCATTTGAAGTGAAGAAAGTGAATGGAGCAATAACTAGTACCATGAAGAGGTATGTGATGTTTTACAGACAAAAAATTATTACAAGTCCCTACCGTTAGAATCTTGCAATCTAAGTTAAACACACCACAGTATTTCGTACTAATAAACAAGATCTGGTGAAGGGACAGATTGTGAGTGTGACTGTCACATCCACATCAGGTTAGCATTGTTAATTATTCTTTTTAAACAAAGTTAAAATATGTGAACAATGGAGTGAAGGGTGGATGAAGGTCAGTAGTGGAAGGCTAACCAAACAAAGTGATATTTGAGGAGGAAAGAGAGCTGGGTAGATTTTTTCCAGCTGACTGAGGTGTGTGTATGACATTCTGGGACTAGTAAACAAGACTTTTAAAATTTATGTTGAACTGTATTCATAAATCCTATTGAATTATTTATATGCTAAAGATTGACAGTTTATGCCAGCTCGTGATTTTATGGATTTCCTTGTGCACTTTGCGCTAAATTCTGCTCTCATTTACAGGAGCATAATTGAAATCAACAGCATTATTGGAACTACATTAATATAATTGAGATCAGAGATTGGCCATTTAACTGTACAAGGTGGTATAAGGTGTTTATATAATTATCTGAAATTATTGAAGAAACATTAGAGTTGTTAATGGTGTTACCATATTATTTATGTACTTGTGTTATGGACTTGAACTGAGATCAGGGCTCAGTGTTCTAGGCACCTGCAAAAGTGCATGGTAAGAGACAGTCTCTGACCCCAAGAACTTGCAGTTTATATTAATGAGAGAGAAGGAGTAAGTGAAAAGAGGTATTATTACTGCTGTGAAGTTTCAGTACATTTTCCTTGAAATACTATTATGATTTTTTCCAGGAAGAACCAGCTCTGCTGTACACGCAAAATAGGCCATAGGGCAGCAAAATGCCAAGCACAGCAATATGTTTTGTGGTGTTTAATGTGTGAATGACTGCAGGCTGGGAATGGAGGACATGTTCCAGTTTGCCTAGGGCAAAAACTCAGGAACCAGTAAATATAGCATAAACCTAGTTATTGAACCCCACATTACCATAGTATTCACAGCTCCATTTTTGTCCATCAAGATGCATCTTTAAGGCAACAAACAATTGGGTTCACTCATCTCGATGGCATTTAGGTCAGGAAGGGTTTGGGGAGTCACTGTACTGTACTAACTGCACCATCTCTCTTCTTTCCATGTGCTTTGTAGAAGGGCTAGAGACAGTCACAGATCCTTGCACTTGGAACAGCACAAGAACTCCTCTTTGCTCCATGGTGACTGTGGAGGAGTTGGAGCATGTACCTGACCTTCCTCCATGCCATCCTGCAGAGCTGAGTGGCTCAAGGGTGGGGAGCACACTGCCCTAATGCAGGAGCTTTCCCTATGTGCTAAGGAGTACAATTCTTCCCTTAGTGCATTCTCCCACCCTTTCACACCCACACAAAAGTGGAGACAATTTGTTCCTCTGTCGTTTAATTGGGGTCATATTCATCGCAGTGCAGAGGGCCAGTGCAAAGCCTGCTACCACATGTAAAGGCCACTTCAGCCCCACAATCAGGCCTTGCATAGGGTATGTAGAGGGGTGAATATCACTTTTAAGGCAGGTAGAGTTATCATGGCAGCTCCTACATCATAGTGAATTTGGGGTGAGCAGGGGGGAAGGTTTGCGTTATGAAGGCTGATTTTCCACTGCATCACGTTATTCCTACGCTGATGCAACCCTATCAGTGGCAACTCCTGATTTACACTGGGGTAGAATCAGACTCGGTGAACACCCCTGTATTGGTACGCAGAGAAAAAATATTAAGTACATAATTAGACTGGGCAGAGTTCGATTTTTGTAGCTTTGACAGGTAATATCTATGTTTATTTTCAAGCGTTTGTTTTTTAATTGAGTTACATTTTCACAGATGCAGGTATTTGGGGGGAGGAGGGTCAGACAATTATTTAATGACAGTCGATGAGGAGATTCAAAAAGCTTTACAAGCTGTTTACACAAATTTTTAACATCACATGTCAAAGTATAAAAGGAAATATCCTTAAATCAACAAATCATACCTGTTTTTACTATTAATTTGCTCATCCAATTGTAACAAATCTTATATAGAAACCAAAATCACTGCATTTGGAATTTAAGTTCTCAAGCAGCATTTTTCTTTCTTTGCCTATCTGTAAATTTTTCATTATCGGTGGAAATATATTTGTGTTGGTTTGTGAAATCAATGTTTACCAACATTTCCCAATAACATTTTAATAATTTGCATGCCTATATCTGACTAAAACGGTTTTCAAATGCCATTGTAGACATTCATTACTGGATGCTACAAGAAAAAAACGCTAAGATGTATGATACCAAAAGCTTATACTTGTTAAAAGTAAGAAGAGCTACAGCTTCTTTGGTTGATTTCCTCTTTAACTAATAAATTAGCTTCACTGTGGCTTCAATCCTGTTTCGTTCTGTAAGTATTATTCACTTGCATCTGCCTTCGGGTCCAAATTAGATGCAGTCTCTCAGTACCTAGTGAGCACAGACTGACATATAGCCTCGGGTAAGGTGGTGGTTACAGATAATTATTTTGGACAACATACTCTATTGCACAACCTCTTGAGAAGTACAGAAACCCTGCAGGGGCTTTCTAAATCATGGCAGTGGAGTAGAAAACATCCAAAGAGTAGAGCAGGTAATAAAAAGTACCTTTATAGAGCCTTTGACATACACCTTTGTTGTAATTGAATTGATGTGACAATATAGCTGTTTATCCCTTCTCTTCTTGTGCCTTTCCTCAAAACAGATCTTTGGTATTTTGTATTTTTTTAATACCTCACAAAAGTGAGATTTTCTTAACCATGTTCATAGAGCCAGTAATCTTCCAAATGAGTCAATTATTCACTGTAGTCTGCGTGTCCTAAACAGCATTAGTAATGTTGTAAATGTTTATAAAAGTTACTTCTCCACTTCTGCAGCAGGGATGTTAACTTTTATGGGAAATGAGTTGCATGCCCTTAGAAATGTACCAATAGTTTAATGAGTTAAAACTTTTTCTTTTTTTTTTGAAAATTTACCCCTTAATCTTGTCATAGGAAGCTAAAGGAATCTCTTCTCACATCTATAGTACTAACATACAATAGGTATAATTTTAAAATTCCACATTAGCTACTCTAGTGATTTTGGTGCAGTGGTATCTTCTGTTAAAGTTATAGGAAGTTACATACAGTTAGTATGATCAACTGTATTAGTTATTCTTTTACATCACAGTACCACTGAGAGGCCAAATGAGAAATTAGTGACCAATAGTGTTAGGTATATTTAGATATAATAATAAAGTTTTCCAGGATTTACCATGCTACCTACTAGCCAGCTCCATGTATGTTTTCTATTTGATGGGCTTGAGCCACTGAAGGGAGTGTATCCAATACAACTGCACATTTCATACAAATTGCATCTCAAAACATTTTAAACAAGTAGATAATTAGAGTTCAAGGGTTAAATAACATCACTGCAGGAGAGAAATTAAAAGATATAAGGAAGGATGAAAATATATTTCTAGAAAAGGTTATGCTTTGTCTTTGTTTTTAAAACTCTTTATCTTAGCGTTTATACTGCTGCCCATTCCCATAGTAGCTGAGTGCCTTCCATGTAAAATCAACAGAGGACTTAATGTCGTCTCTGGAACATCTTCCTCTTTTAGGTCAACATTCTGGTTGGAGTAGGGGTGGTATTCATTATTTTTAAACTTAATTTTATAGTTTATTTTTCTCCACCACCACCACCCTTTTTTCCTCTTGGTTAGCAAGGTCTTGAGGGAAAAAGTGCATATAGTATCAGTGTTGTGAGCTGACACCCCTGAACTGACACATCGTGCAGAAAAGCGTTTTTGAAGAGGAAGTAAAGTCAATAATGGAAAAGTGAATGACAGAGAGTTGATGAGGTGGAGGGACAAAGGAAACTGTTCCAGATGGCAGCTGTAGAGGTGAAGCTTCTCCCACCAACAGTGGTGAACATGTGTGAAGAGATAGAGATAATTTGTTGAGAGGGGAATACAAACGGAGATGGTAACACTGGAGCTTTCAGGACCATAGAATTCAGTACAGGGAGGCAGAATGATATTTTTGGTTTTGTGTTTTTAAAAGCCTCAGTTATCTTGCATTCAAGTTCAGTCAAGGGATCTGTTGTGTGTTCCAGGGAGCAGCACTGTGGACATTCAAAAATATAGAAGGAAAAAATGTTCTTCAAACCTGAGTTGTATTAGATGGAATGTTACTTTTCCTGATCATAAAATATAGCAAGGAAGGAACTGGGCTGAAGGAGGCAGACATGTTGTATTCTGGAAGCAGTCACTGACTGGGCTGAAGGAATTAGAACAGGGTTTGGAGAAAAACATTTAGGGAAAGTGAAAGCTTTTCTGAAATGAAACTGGTCATTTTAAAATGTAAATTAACTTTTGCATTTTGGTGTAATTTTTGCATAGAAAACGTTTAACCATTGTTTTGTTTTGGAAATTCAACCTGTCTTTAATGGGAGATAGGGAGATTGGAATGGATTCATTAATAATGGAAGTTCCCCTCTCTCCCAAAATCTTTAAGAATAATTTCTAGTGAACATATCAGTTGAGAATCTGGCTCATAAAAACAACATGGTAAAGAGGGCTCATTGAGAGAGTGATGGACTACAATAATTTATTAGGATGAGACTTGGAAATGTACCTATTTAGCAAGAATGTATCAAGGACTGGTATTGTCTTTGGAATGCAAATGAGGAGGGCTTTTTGTGCTTTTAATCCTTCCCTCTCCTGCACACCTTTTAAGGATCAAGGATGACGCAGTTGTTTTGGAATTTCTATGGTGTTTTAAAACCTGTGGGCCTAATTATGCTCTCACTTACACTCACTTAAATCAAGAGTAAATTCATTGATGTCCGTAGAATTAAACTGCTGTAAAATAGGTATGAGAACAGAATCCGGTCTCAGGAGAAAGAACACCAGAAGTTTGAATTTCTGATTTATTTATTTAAAGAGACTCTTCAAAGCATTTATGGAGTTTGTGCTATATTTTCGTCTCTCTCTTGTTTCTGGGATCAGTTCCAATAGCCCATGAAACTAATTTATAGCATTGGAGGTAAAGCATCACAAATGAAGTCAATAATCAGAGGGTCTATTCCAGAGCCATGCAAGGTAATGCGATGGGATAGCCTTTCACATCTTATTAATGATCTTAGAAATTGTTTGAAAATTCCTTCAGTATTA
Organism: Mesoclemmys tuberculata; assembly: GCA_007922155.1. Classification (NCBI taxonomy): domain Eukaryota; kingdom Metazoa; phylum Chordata; order Testudines; family Chelidae; genus Mesoclemmys; species Mesoclemmys tuberculata. The sequence goes on from ML675601.1 coordinate 86,998,405, forward strand.
AAAATGTCCATTATGTATTAATATGTATTATTAAACGTCAGAGGAGGAGAAGGACCTTGGGGTATTGGTTGATAGCAGGATGACTATGAGCCGCCAATGTGATATGGCTGTTAAAAAAGCAAATGCGGTTTTAGGTTGCATCAGACGAGGTATTTCCAGTAGGGAGAAGGAGGTGTTAGTGCCGTTATATACGGCGCTGGTGAGACCCCACCTGGAATATTGTGTGCAGTTCTGGTGTCCCATGTTTAAGAAGGATGAATTCAAACTGGAACAGGTTCAGAGACGGGCTACTAGGATGATTCGAGGAATGGAAAATCTGCCTTATGAAAGGAGACTCAAAGAACTTGGCTTGTTTAGCCTGGCCAAAAGAAGGCTCCGGGGGGATATGCTTGCTCTATATAAATATATCAGGGGGATTAACGTTAGGGAGGGAGAGGAATTGTTTAAGTTTAGTACTAATATAGGTACGAGGACAAATGGGTACAAATTGGATATTAGGAAATTTAGACTTGAAATTAGACGAAGGTTTCTAACCATTAGGGGAGTGAAGTTCTGGAACAGCCTTCCGAGGGAAGTAGTGGGGGCAAATGACTTATCTGGCTTTAAGACTAAGCTTGATAAGTATATGGAGGGGATGTTATGATGGGATAGTTTAATTTGAGCAATTGATTTGGATTATCGGCAGATAAGTCTGCTCAATGGTCTGTGGGAATGTTGATGGGATGGGAACTGAGTTACTGCAGAGAATTCTTTTTTGGGTGCTGACTGGTGAGTCTTGCCCGCATGCTCGGGGTATAGCTGATCGCCATATTTGGGATCGGGAAGGAATTTTCCTCCGGGGCGGATTGGCAGAGGCCCCGGAGGTTTTTCGCCTTCCTCTGCAGCGTGGGGCATGGGTCGCTTGCTGATGGATTCCCTGCAGTTTGAAGTCTTCAAATCTCACTTTTGAGGATTTCAATAACTCAGTCATGGGTTCGGGGTTGTTATAAATGTGTATGGGTAGGGTTTTGTGGCCTGCCTTGTGCAGGAGGTCAGACTAGATGATCATATTGGTCCCTTCTGACCTATGAGTCTATGAGTCTATGAGTCTATGTATGTATTAATATGTATGTATTAAAAACTGTCCATTATTGGGCAGCTTTTTAAAGCTTTTAATTAGCAAATAACTGAAAATGCCCAACTCACTCAAATGCCCAACTTGCTGGGCACATGGAAATCATATATTTGTCTTTGCACATAGCTAGATAACACACTTCGTTTGCTAAATGTGCAAATAACATGACAAGAAGTGCACATCATATGTTTCATGCCTAGAATACATGCAATTATTTGCCTGTGCCTGAATATGAAAATCAGGCTTGGCAAGGATTCTAGGGCCATGGTTTTAAACTGAAGGGCAAATTTTAAGTGGGTCCTAAAGTGAATGAATTGCTTGAGTGGTATTGTTTGAAAGTGGGAATGATTTGGCCACTACCAAAAGGCGAGCTCAGCATTCTGAGCAGGCAAGAATCTGGAGAGCTAGGATTTGGGGAAGTTGCATAAAAGAAAACCACAAAAGCCCAATCAAGGAGGGATGGATGAGGCGTTCATCAGAAGTAGAATCAAGGCAATGATGTGCGCAGAAAATATTGGTTAGAAGATTTGTGGGTATTTAAGGAGGAGAGAGATTCATGGCCAAAGGATGCCAATAGTGTTTAAAAAAGCCAAAGAAACTGGAGGCAAACAGTGGGTCTGAGATGAGGAAAGATATAGAGAAGCAACCATTTTAGGGAATGCTCCTATTACACAAGGAAAGCATTCAGCTGTATTTGTGTGGGTAAAACACAGAGGAATAGTGATGGTGAGATGTCATTCAGTAGATCACAATTTATGTAATAAACTAAAGTTAAATAAGGAGGGGACTGAAAATTCAGGCCAGTGGAACTCCAGAGATGAAGTGACAGGGCAAAGGAAAAGCCACCGCCAGAGAGACAGAGTGTGAGTGAATATATAGGGAGGAATTAACCTTAAATGTTAGCACTGAGAGGGTATATGGAGGCAGGGCTGGAGCATGCAATGTTGAGGGTTACACTGTGATCCAAAAGAATGAAACCTGAGAAGGTCCTAGTGGTAGAGGATACACTGTATGCCTAAATATTCATATGAGAGGTTGTTCAAAAGAAATTGTTTAAAACTCTTGAAATCAAAATAGTACTTCACAAAAAAATGCCTGATTTTGGAGGCATATTTTAAAGAGCTCTGCATTTTTAGATGAGCGACTCCTGGTGATTTTTAATTTGAACCACAAATCTAGGGACCATATGCATTATTTTGGAAATGTAGAGATGTATATTCCAGCATTCTGATAATTCACTAACTACAGATGAAATGCATTAATCAGTGTCACTCGCATTGATTCATTTTGCAGCATCAGAAGGTGCTTTACAGAATTTTCTTAGGCTCTTTACTATTCTGATGTTGTACTGCACTAGCCGCAGTGAATGACGTGATTATTATTCTCTTTTAAGAATGCTTCAAATCAAATGCTATGGAAATGTGATGTTACACAATTCTGAATGTATTGTTACAGCTTGATTGGAGAAAAGTTATGTCATGCACTGTTCCAAGTAGCCAGTTTATTCCTTGACTACTTTGAATTGTTTCCTTCTTTAAACACAGAGCCTACAGTATCGGAATGCTAAATTCTTTCTTGACTTACAGCCTGGTTAGCCCCATAGACTTCATTAAGATTGCACAAGATGTAAATCAGCGAGAATTTACCCTTAAATGACTGACTAACTCCAAATATTTTTTCATGCTGTCCCCTGATGAGATAGAGAGCAGAATTTCATGTAGTACAAAACCTAAAATAGTGCAAAATTTTGAGTTTTATTTTGCTTTCCCAGACTGGATGGGCATGATTCTAACTTCACTTAAACCAGCATAAAACCACTGACTTTAGTGGAGTTATTCTTGATTTACACCAGTGGGATTGAGACCAGAACCAGGTCTTTCGCAGATGTGAGCTGGAGGGGAGTGAATTTAAAAAAAAAAAAAAAAAATTGCCAAGTGCTTATTCAAATCTGAAATGCTATTTTTCGTACAAATCCAAATTTCTTATTGAAGTTTGTGAAATAATCGCTTTTCTAAAGGTTCTCAACACAAACAATGCTGACAATATGTTAAAGCCCTAACAATTTATTGAATTTACTCTTGAGATTTAAAACAGTATATATGATAACACTAAACTCTGACCCTTACACTGAAGTTTTATTAGATATGAAGGTCCTGATATAATATGAAGTGAAGTCGAGCCATTCTGATCCCAGTGGAAAAGTGGATTCCAGTAAAAAAAAAAAAGTAGCTTTCAAGGGAGGCCTGAAAGAAACAGTCCTCTTCCCCTCCCTTTTTTAAAATTTTGAACTACCATTAATATTCAAAGGAAAGTTAAACACAAACCATCAGATTATAGCAATGGTACAATTAAGATTCATACCATAGCAAGGCAGCAGCTGGAGAAGCAGTCATGAATTTGTATAGCTCTGACTTTAAATGTCTTTATTTTCTGTTAGTTGGCATTTGCTGTTGTTTTATTTGGTTTCCACCTCTTAAATTTTGGGTTTGAAACATTAGAGTCCTGGGCAAAGTAGGAAAAAATTTCTGAAAATTGAGCAATATTGAGAATAAAAAAAAATTAGGCTCCTGGAGTGCAAGATAAATCTGGCAACCTTGATAAAGTCTCCTCTCAGAAAAGGAGCAGTGAGGGTAGGCCTTCCAGGTCAGCCTAGAAAGGCTTCAGAAAAGCAGCCAATCAGAGCACAGCAGGCTAAGTTAAAAGGAGCTGCAGGGCCTGAGCAGATCAGTTTCTGGCTGGGACCAGAAAGGTGAGGTCATGAAAGATGGAGAAACTCTCCAGGCAAGGAGGTCTGGGAGAAACCCTACATAAGCTCGAAATGAGACAAATAGACTCCAACGACTATAATCTAAAGTAACAGATGAAGGTGATGGGACTGAGTGGGAAGCAGTCCATGGAATAGTACTAGCTAAAGAAGAGCAATACATGGCTGCTATGTATTGGGTACCTGGTTTGGGACCCAGAGTAGTGGATGGGACTGGGACCCCCCACTGGCCTCTGGAAAAGTGGCTTAAACCCCAAGAAGGGGATACAATTCTCAATTAAAAGCCCAGGAAAGAGGCTTGGAGTTTAAACAGACCCAGGGATGGGGCTGAAGACCCCAGAGAGGCTCCAATGCTTTATTGAACTTTGTTGCCCCCTCCTCTCTCCATGAAGGGGACTGAAGTTAAGGAATGACCTGGCTAGAGAGCTAGACAAGGAGTTTCCAGGGAGAAAGCCCTGCGGGTGCTGCTCTATAACAGGGCAAGGACAGACTTAAAGCTAGCTCAGAAGGGGCTAAGAACTGAGCCCAGAGGCAGGGCCACAGATACGAACAAGGGAACAGTGATGGTTCTTGTTGAACCTTTGTTACCCTGGAAGGGGTTCATCCATTTTAGACTGTGTGACCTAGCCAGAGAGCTGAGCCACTGAAGACCCACCTGATGAGGGCTGAGCCACCATGAGCAGAGGATGCAGGTTTGCACCCAGCCAACAGGAGGTGATCACAAGAGGTGAGTGTGCGCTGTCACACTACTTTACAGGGGTTAAAGGCTACTTTGCACCAAAATTTGTACTTTCTGCACAAAAGTGTATTTTCAGTATACTGTCATTCCTACAAATGTTCAGAATTAATGAGAAATTCCCGAAGGAGCTCAGCTTCCTTACCAAAGAGTATAGACAATAATGAATCCTTCCACAAAGTGTCTTGGACCCTTGCCTTCAGTAATGTATATACCCACAGACACCATACACAGTAAATAAAGAAGACGCTAAAGAAGGATGGAATAAATACTCATATTCCCTCTCCTCTCCTACTCCGATTTACTCTGTCATCTTTCATTCTGTCTCAATAATTCTCCCTGGGAGACAAGATGGGTGAGGTATTACTTTTTATTGGACCAACTTCTGTCAGTGAAAGAGGTTTTGAGCGAGACAGAGCTCTTCTTCAGATCTTTAGAAGAAGAAAAGCTCTGTGTAACTCAAAATCTTCTCCTTCACCAACAGAAGTTGGTCCAATAAAAGATAGTATCTCACCCACCTTGTCTCTTTAATATCCTAAGAAAAACACAGCTGCAACAATGCTGCAAATAACTCTCCATGCACACGCTGGTGGTGTCCCTTCACCACCCCTCCTCACTCTGGAGTCGTCTTGTCTCATATTGCCCCTCATCACCAACTCACTCTCTTACAATCAGCTCAATCATTCCATCAAATCTCCCGCCCCCACCAATACTCATGTACTCCTCACATCAAATCAAACCACCTGAATTAATTAATTTAATTTGATCCTCTTCCCCACATCATATTCTTTCAACCACCATCACACCCAGACCCATCTAATCAGTCACTTCACCCCCTTTCCTTTCCATACTTCTTGGACTGTTCCTGTTCATTCTATGGTGAGGAGCCACCACCCAGCTCCTCACTCCTCCTCTCCCACCTTTTCTGGGGAATGCTAGGAGCATCTTCTCCTACTCCCAAGGTAGCATCACTAGGATCACCAAACAGGTCCTACTCACTTGGATAGAGTGACTATTTTAGAAATCTGTCGTTACAATTTATGAATTCTGGTTGATGTTATGAAGTTATTATAATGAAATTGCTGTATTTTTTTGAATTCCTGTGTATGTGAATTACACCCATACTGGCATGAGCTATGTCACCTAGACCAAACAGGGGTTATTATAATTCAGTGACCACCTCCTAGACCAAACAGGGGTTATTATAATTCAGTGACCATCTTCTCAGGTGAGAACACCTCAGAACAATGAGTGACCTGAAATTTAGGAAAACCAGTTTTATCCTGCCTCTCTGCTGGAGGGGAGAGGTGGGAGAGTGGGAAGCCAACTGATGAAGCAGGAGTCTATAAAAGGACTCGCAGGGAGGTGAGACAGAGAGAGAGAGACAGGAAGTGTGGGCAGGGGGAAGAAAAGGAATAGATTGGCCAAAGCCAGAGGAAGCAAGCTGACTAAGGACAGAAGGTTTCATGTTTCACTGAAGCAGGAGGATTCTGGACAATCCTCCAGGACTCTGACTCCAGCCCAAAGAATGCCTTGCAGTGGTGTAGAAATGGAGGTAGGGAAATGCAGGTAGTGTTTTATTTTTGTATAGATTTTGAGTATTTCTCATGTGTCTAAAGAGCAATACACTCTGCAAAGTGTCTGTACTTTTATATGCTACACCTACAGGCAGCCCATTGAAGAGGGGAATGAGAAGGCTCACATCTTTGGGTGGCGTTCAGGGTGTGTTTATGATACTCGTGTATATTGAGGATCAGTGCTGGACCTGGAGGTCTGTGGCAGGTTATCTTCAGGTCTCCATTTCCATGAAGGGGATAACAGACAGTGTGCCCAGGAAATGTTCCAGAGAGGCCAAAGAATGAAACCATGATGCAGCCTGCTGAGACTCAGGGAAGTTTAGAGCACATGAGCAGCTTGGTAAACTGCCAGCAGGGGCAGCCTACCCAGGTCTGTAACAGAAGGGTTGCTGTTGTACCACGCTGAAGGGAGGGATAGGGATTGGTGGCCTGATCTCAGGCAGTGTGTGGAGCTGGAGCTCTGATGAGACTTGGGTGGCCACCCATCCCTTGTAATAAGGGACCATTCCTTATTTCATTCATTTGTCCCTTATGGTGGCATTTTTAAATGTATTAAAACTTACCATAAATACCATTTTAAACGTTAAATTGAAGTTTATGATAATTGCATTGTAAACTTGAGGGCAGTAGAAATGTACACTTGAGAGAAAAATACCTGTTATGCCAAGGGAAAAGGTGTTTCCTGAAATGTCATTGAAAATAAAGTATAATCCCATATATTGTGTGTTTTTTCCCCTTATTTCCATCCAACAATGGTGGTCACCCTAAGTGAGACAGGCTTGCAGAACAAGGGCTTGCAGTCCCTTATGTTCACTGGCACCAACATTCACCTCAAATTTGACAAAAGAAACATTAATTGAAAATTTCTTAGTGTATTTTTAGAAACTGTATTATAAGTGCTGTAGTCTCATGATAAAATGTTAAATCAATGAATCACTGCAGGATGGTGTGGGAAGTAGACTAAAACCTGATATGCTTGTAGGCAGGAATGTTTTGCAAGAAGCTTAACTATGAAGGGTTCATCTCAGCAATGATTCACATTCAGTTAATTAGTATAGTGCACAGTTCAGAAATTTGAAACGTCATAATTTACTGTAATTTCATGGCTGTTCCCTCTGAAATTGTACACCATGTGGGAAAGAATACAAATAGAGAGAGACATATTCAGGGCTTGATCCAAAGCCTATTAGAAGCCAATGGGAGTCTGTTTCTAGATTTGTTGCACAAAGTCTGTTTGAAATCAGTGGTTCACAAGAGTAAAGTTATGCATCCTTGAAGTGTTTGCAGGATCCAGGCACATGTTCACCATGAATTCTATGGAAGGACAGACCAGTAATATTAATCGTTAGAGAATATCATCACTTTTTGTGGCTGTGTACAACTACCAACGGTGCTCGAAGCTACCCACTGTAAATCTTGATGACACATAATATATCCATACTCAGTTACCTTGACAGAGAACTTGCATCACCACTATACACTATTCATACATTTATTCCAGTTAAAGTTTATTGGAAACCACTGTACTGTGCGATATTAGCAAAAAGTGTCAAATTGCCTGAAAAATTATCAGAGTTTATAAAATTAATCAGCTGAGACAGTAAAAACCACAGACAAAATAAAATTATGGCTGCCACATAGTTCATAATGCACATTTTCATGTTATGTTTTCAGTGCTTTCGAGAGTGAAAGCTGGTCAGTCCAACCTCCTTCTCAATCAGCATTTCAGGAAACTCAAGTGATTTGGACACCATTGATTAATGGTAGTTTGACACCATCATTAGCATATTTAAAATTGGATGAGAGGAAGAGGGACCAAGACATATGTGATATGGATGAGACAGAGACCAAAAGGGTGTTCAGATCATGGTATATTCACTTGGATAAAACCTTTCTCCAGAATGCATGCCCTACAGGCACTGGAGCAAGCATAATAGCCTTTTGTCCTTGTTTAATTTTATCTAGATGCTACTCTGATAACTTTTTTTTTTATATATAGCAAGTAAGTTAAGTAGTTATGAAGTTTAAGTTAACAAGAAAGGGAGAGGTAAAAGGTGAAGAGAGAGAGCTAGAAAATACATTAAACTTAACTGCTTTACTTAAGTCTTGTGCTGGTTTATGCAACTTTAACTGTAACCTTATATCAATTGTTGATGACAAAAGAATTATGCAAGCAGTTTGCAGGTGGAAAGAATCTGAAGTATGTGTGTGTCACAGATCTAGTTGGCTTCCCCTTGCTCGTAGCTCACCAGAGTCCTGTGAGGAGATATGTAAGACACAGACACTTTGCATACGGTTCTACAATACTATTTCTTTTTACTTAGTCATGAGATGCACAGAAAGAACTTCCTGAACACAATGCCCCTCACTCTAATTAATTCATCTCTGGGGAGTCTTTGGGAGATCATCTGTGTTCCGGTAGGTAGGTTGTCTACCCCCAACCCCCACAAATCTCCTCCAACTTCCCTCTGTTGAACTGTTTAAAACAGCTGAAAACCCCTAATAGATTATCATCAGGAGCCATCCAGCATCCTTCCATTGTAGTGCATTGCTTGTGTCTGGAGCTTGGAACCTTTTCCCCTGGAACAGCTACTCTGAATTTGGCCAGTCCATCCCCTTCCTTCTTCCTGCCAAACTTCCTGCCCCTGCGAGTCCTGTCATAATTTTTTGCTTTGGCTACCTGTCTCTTTTGTTGTGCTTTGGTAACTTTCCACTGCTTTTGACTACCTCCTTTCTATAGACTGGAGGGGGCAGTATCTTCCCCTACATTGAGCAAACTCATTGTTCAAGATACTTTACCCTGAATAGGTGATCACGGAGTTCCAGTGACCCACCGAGTTCCAGTGACCCACCGTTGTCCCTAGTCTGGCATGGATGTCATACAACTCAGCTAGTCTCTGGTGGATACTGTGACGGGTCAGACTAGATGGCTACTGGAGAGTGCTAGAAGACCAATATATCAGTCCCAGGCTCAGCAAGTCTCTTTTCCCCCTGGTAGCTGAGCAGGAGTTACTCCATGTTAATTAACACCCCGGGAGCCAATCAAAGCCCCACCTAGGACTTGTTAAAAGCCTCCCCTCCACAGAAAGGGTGTGGCTGCAGTTGAGAGTGAGGCAAGCTACCAGAGTGTGTGTGAGCAGGTAAGACACTGTCCAGAACTAAAAGGGTTTAGGAGGAGGAGCAGAACAGTGGCAGGAGAGAACCCTACAGGTACAAAGACTGGGGGAGGGAAAAGCTCTGCCTGAAGAGGGCAAAGGACCTTTCCCATGCCTGGAGGCCTAAGGGAAGAAACCCTGCCAGAAGAAAAAGATTGAACTGGACATTTGGTTTGGGCACTACCAGGCCCAGTGGGGCTGTTAAGAGCCTTCCCTGGCAAGAGGCCAGGAAGGGCCCCAGTCCAAAGAATGTATGGACATTAAGTCAAAGGGCACACGGAAGTAACCCAGGGAAGCTAGCAGCTTTCCTGAAGCCACAATGCGAGGCTGCTACTTGCAGGGTCCCTGGGTTGGGGTCTGGAGTTGAGGGTGGGACTGGGCCCCCCTACCAGCCATTCACTGTAGGGGCAAGGGCCCCAGTGAAGAGGCAAGGGCCTCTGAGAACCAGAGCCATGATCGGGAGCCAGCAAGGAGTGGCCATCTTAGAGAGGCTGTATTACCTTCCCCCCACCACTAGAGGGTGGAGGAACACTAAAGGGTGAAGCAGTTCCCTGACCTACCACTAGAAGGAAGCACTGGACCCACCAAGGTAGAGGAAGAGCTTTGTCACATATGAACAGGGGACATTCATGATGCAAGTTTTCATAGCAACAAATTCAAAAATATGAATTGTACAGAAGAAAAAAAATGTATATTTTACTGATTTAGCCAAAGTAATACAAACACATTGGGGAACAGGGAAAATTCTGATCTTGAAATCTGAGTTTATTTTGACACTTTCAATTTCCAATCCTATAGCAACATCAGTGAGGCTTTGCACAAGCACAGGAGTCTGCCATATGAACCTAATTTCAGAATCAGGGCCTATGAATTAGGAATTTGTTCTCCTTTTTTTCATAAGCTGTGGTATCTGAATTTGCTTACTTAATAGACACAAGTGAACAAAATAGATACTGGTAATACCTGTGTCTTTTCTGATACTTTATGATATATCCAGATAACTAAATTCAGCTTCCAGTTACATGAGGGTAAATCCAAAGTGACTCCATTAAAATCAGTGAAGATACTCCATTTACACCAGTGTATTTGAGAAAAATGACATCATTCTGTGAGTAGCTCTACTGTTTTACAAAGATACAATCTAAAAGATTAATTTTACTTTTATGACAGATATTTGATTTCTTTTTATAATAAGGTCTTTTTATATATAAGGTCATGAGCATGAAGAGGAAGTATGAAGAACATGAAATGACCTGCGTATGGTGTTATAGAAAATTGGCTTTTTTATAAAGTCATGATTGCTTTCTTATCACTAAATTGTTGCAGAAGCAATATAACAAATTAAGAACAAAATAAAGGTCATTAATCCCATTAAGGCCACAAATGACTTCGGCATCATTTTAGCAACGATGAAATCTGCAAATTTTACACAAATGTCTTATGTCAGCACCTTTTCAAATTATTTTAGCAATATCTATACGGGAGCAAAACTGGCTAAATTCAGTCCTTTGCGGCAAATGCTGTTTCAGTGGAATTTAGAGCGAAGTGAGAAAGTGGGGATGAGGAAAGTCAATATGCTGGCTTGTTACAGCTCATAATAGTAATGACACCAGTATCATCCCCCTCCCCTGGCTTTTTTTTTTTAAGGACCAGAAGGGACCATTGTGATCATCTACTCTGACTTCCTGTATAACGCAGACAGAAGAACTTCACCTAATCATTTCTGCATCAAGCTCATGACATCTCTTTAATATTATGCTCTTTTACCTCAGACCCATAGATCCATAACTGTGCCAAGTTTCTGGCATAGCTTTTCCTTTTTAAAATAAAACAACAATATTTTCAGTAACTCAATGCCATGAACATTTGCTCATGCACCCTAAATAAATTTGTAGAAAATACACTTGTCGAGCTCTGATCACTGCTTATTGGTGTCCCAGTTAGTCATCTCCTCCCACTTCTGTAACTATTCTCTACTTTATGTTCTCTCAGTACATCAGTAGCTGATTCCATATCCAATTCTCCTTCAAATGAATTGCCTTTATAAAAGCCTGCAAAACATAACAGCTTAAGGAACAGCTGGTCTACAATTTCTTCCACAAATGATTGTTTAATTTCCACCAGTTCTTCACTGTGTGTCTGGGCTTAGGTCAGGTCAGGCTATAAATATTAGTATTTTACTACCCTCATATTTAGTAGTTGCAGCCAGGACTCCTTCTCTGTCCTTTATATTAAAGTGCAGCAATTATGGTCCTTCTCACGTCACCGTGATATGCTACTTCCCTCGCGGGCACCTTGTAATTTCTTTTCACATGCAATGGATCTCCCAGAATATCCGAAGAGGAGCTTAGTTAAACAATGTTCATCAAATAATTTATTTGACAAATTACACTATATTTTTTTTCAAACAATTCTTTAGTGTGTGTTATTTTTCTGTTTAAATGATTTGTCCAGTATATAAAGGTGGGTAAATAGCATTTTAATACACGTGAATTTTCCATTATTCACCCAACTCTAGTCAACATATAGCAAGGAGGGGAATTTATTTTTCAATACAAGTGTATGCCTGCCAATATCTTGTGACAAAAAAAATCCCTCTGAATTTTAATTTGCATAACACTACACAAATTTGCATTAAGTATTGCCCTATAATATTAAAGGCTCCAGTCTCTCCCCAAACCGCAGTTAATTAATGCTGTACCCCTCTTGCCCTATAGCTGTCTGTCTTCCAGACCCCCATCAATTTATTATGCACCCTTAATATCCAAACACCAAATTAATTATGCACCTACCAGCCTCTTGTCAATTCATGCTGGCCCCATCAGCTCCATATCAATCCACTTCCCTCAAGCGACATGTCAATGATGCATCCTCAGTCTCAAATCTGTTCTGCACCCACAACCCCAAACCATATATTTTTTGCTTTCCCCCACTTCTCATATCTGCCCCCATATCAATTCTGTACCCCTCTCATCCCTGTTTCTTGACCCCTAGCACATCTGTGCTCCCATGGGTGGTGGGGATAAGAGGCTTGGGGTGGCTAAGCCTCCCCAAACAGCTGCTGCCAGAAGGTCCTGCTTGGCCTGTGCCCCTGTAGCCCCGTCCTCACACCACCTCTGTCCGACCCCGCTCTGCCTCTTCCCCCGAGGCCCACACTTCTCAGGCCCTCCAACCTACACCACTAACCTTTTGGCCCCTCCAGCCTATACTGCTCAGTCTGCTCCCCTGAAATTGATGTGCATACTGCTGCTGATGGAACAACTCAGCTAAGGCCAGTGATGAAGGGCAGAGGGGGCTAAGATGCATGAGGAGGGGATGGGGGGGCACAAGCAGGGGGGCCGAGAGGACCGAATGGCATGGGCAGGAAGCTGAAAGGGTTGAGTGGTGGGTGAGGGTGCCCCGGGAGGGTGGAGGCTGAGCAGGGGCAGGGCCTGGGGCGGAGCATGGGTGGGCCTCGGGGGAGGAGATTGAATGTGCTCCTCTTACAGCTGTGGAGGTTTTTCAGTCCTCTCTGTCAGTGGCAGCTCCATGAATTCGTCACCTTTCTCATCTTCTCCACCTTCATAGGCCTGAAGTTGCTAAGAGGAGGTGGTAGAGAGGAGCTGAACCAGTGGGGGAAGAGAGAGTTGATTCTCCCTGAATTTCTGGACTCTTTCTACTCCCATTTTCCTTTTCCCCTCTTATAAAAATTGTATCCCCACAGACCCATAGGAACATCTGAAAACCTGTAGCTGGTAGAGTTGGCAGGTCTCCAAGTGATTTATATCAGGTATTCTCTTATAGGTATTCACAGAATCAGGATGTGCCTGCTCTGAGATGGATATCCAGCCGCTCAGCCTTTTGATACTATATCCCTTTGTGTAAAGGAAAGGAAATAAAAGGGAAAAAATACATGAGATACTGCAGTTGGTGCATGTGGTACAGGCAAATAGATCCCTAAGAAGAGCTGACTATGTCTAAATAAAATGCATTCCTTGAGGTATGTGAAATTGAACCCTTTGTTCCAGTTAGATGGAACCTGGTTGAAGCAGATGTTCATCTCAGAGACATTCATCACAATATCATCTGTCTGGATTAGAGATTTTTTGGAGATAGTGATCAGTCCTTGAGCAGGCAGGCAGGGAAGATGAGTATGCAAAGACCCTCCCCTTTTCTGTACAGCCTACATTAGGGCCAAGTACGTTAGCTGTCTGGGTGAGCAGGGACCATCCTGTCTCAGAAAAAAAGTAGGAAGACAGGTGAGAGACTATTTGCTCTCCCCTTCACACCGCCTACAAAGTGGTCAGTAAACTAAGGGGAGGTATCTGACCTAATCCAGTGTTGGATTCTCTCTTTACCTCCCTCTTTACTTACCTTCTTGAATGTCTTTAAATCCTTCTGCATGGCACACATTACACAAATGCCACTTATGTGGCCCTTTATATCATCCTTCAGTCCTCTTCTTTATATGTAAAATATACATGGTACGGTCATGGATTTTAAGTGTTCATCGTGGGTATATGCGTATTTTTAAGTCTTTCGGATCTCGGGCTGTGCAAAGCATTTTCAGCAGATCCCTTTGCCATACTATTTAATATTGTCTCTTGTATTGCTTATTTATGCTTGTTCTGACATATAAAGGGCAGTTCTGGTGAGGGTCCCCTTGTGACTATAAACTTGGATTTTTTTAAAAAATCTAATCTGTTTTTATTAGCCACCACCTATCATTATTACATTGCTGTTATGCCTCCATGGCTGAATCAGCAGCTTCAGAGCACTCTTCTGTCAGTTCCCAGAGAAAAGACATATTTCTTCCATAGGCACTGATACAGCACAGCAGGAGCAGGGCCGTGTTTGGTTGTAGCATGCACTATTGGAACAGATGACAGAAAGAGTTATTTTAAAGAGGAATAAAAGTACATATTAAAAACCGTAGCCCAGAAAAGCCTGGAAAAATGGAGATTGTTCTACCTCAGTCTGTCTCTTCACCTCTTCTTCACCCTACTTACTTTCCAGTACAACAGTTTGTACAACACACAGCTAAAAGGCATAACATACAATGACATGTAAATCTGAATATTCAGGTATTTCAGCATCATTAATGTCAGTCAGTGCAGCTACTGAGTTTGCAAAAGATGTATTTTTCACAGAAAATCAATAATGAAAAAGAAAATGTCTCTTTCTTGCAATTCATGAAGTAGTATTTGATGGTTTTGTTACTGGATATCATTCATCAAGAGCCATCATAAAGAATCTTTCCTCCCTTATCCTCCTTGATAATGGCTTCTTATTTTAAGTGGAGAAAATAAGGATGAATTCAGAAGATTTCAGTGCCCACGACAGTCTCAAACATTTAAGCTGTTCCTCGGATTTCTTTTTGTAAACTGAGTATCAATAGATATTTTGACTTAAAAGTGTTTTCTGTAATTGATGCTTTACAACAGTAGTTACAATAAAAAAAAAAGTGGGATTCAGTCATGTGAATCTTAACTTCACAAATCCTATCAAACTACCATCTGCCCTGCCAACTGGGGAAAAAATTCACAAGCATCTGGGTCATCTGCTAACAGATCAGCAACAGCCAGTGCTTAAAGCATTTGTTGTAACTGACCTGCCTAACCACTACCTGATATGTAACCTCCCATTCCTGATAAAGCTAATTGAAAACCTTTCCAAGAATTCCCTCTAACAGTATCTAGATAGTGTCTTTATCTCTGTCCTTTCTCCTTTGGGTTTCAGGCAGGGTAGGGCCAAAGACAGCCATGTAGTCACCACATGCTGTTGTACTGACCCCATATCCACACTTGTTGGACACTTCTGCAACATTTGATCCTTCTGTACCAGGAATACTGCTATTCCTCCTCAGGGATGTGCCAGCATTTAGTGAGACTGCTGAGATTTCTTCAAACAGTCCTCTTCCACTGCACCAAGAGAACTGTGATGGTCATCTGTTTGTCTACCTCCAAAACCTTCCCTTTACCTTTTTCTGAATGTGGATATTTCCTCCTCTTCTCTCCTGTCTTCACCTCACTCTAAATCTGTGTGAAAATGCTAAGGGAAATTCTGAGACAGGATGGATTAAAATGTCAGCTACACCCTTGATAGCACCCAGTCAAATGCCAACAGAACCATATGTCAACGATTCAAGGCCAAGATCAGCAACCGGCCGAAGAGGAACTTTCTGGGCCTGAATATAGAAAAGACAGAGGTGAGGGTGGCAGGGAGAGAAGACACTTTGGGGCAAAAAAGTCACCACCTCTATAATTTCACTCTCCACTGACAGCATCTGCCCTCCCATCACAAAGATGATCCAGAGTCTTGCTGTTCTGCTGGACTCCTTGTTGCTTCTGGATACTCAGATAGTCAGGACACCAAAAACCACTTATTTCCAACTGTGTTTGGAAAGACACTGTCCCAACATATCAGATTTATACTTATCCACAGTGATCCACACATTTGCGACTTGCAGGCATTATTACTATAAAGTGCTGCATCTGAGAATGAATCCACCAAGCTAAAATATATGTCCCAGCTGGTTCAGAATGCAGCAGGCCATGTTCTGAACAACACAACACCAAGGGCACATCACAACACTGCTCTGCTCTCTCCACTTGCTTTGTGTTGAAAGTAAGTGAAAGTCAATGTTTCGTTCTTCATCTGTTTGATGTCTCTGAGTGGCTAATTGCTCCCTGATGGCAAGGAATGGAACGGCGCTAAGTAGGGAGACTTGGCATAGAAAATCTCTTCCTAAGTGAGCTTGAGAGCTAAAAACAGAGGCAGCTAACAGGAGAGTTTTGGAGGGAGTTTTAGAGAGGGAGTGTGAGCAGCTTTCCTTCCAGGTTCAACTCTACAGGTCATTTCAAGTTGGCCAGTGATGAAATAGTGATGGTGACTTCTAGCAGATACGCCATGTTTTCTTTCCTGTGTGAAACTAGAAGGCATCTCCTGTGCATGAAGTGCAAGTTGGTGGCTGTACTGGAGGAACAGATTGTTGGACTGGAGAGGCAAGTAGAAATACTACTGAGAATTAGAGAAGCTGAGGGGCTCCTAGACAGGCAGGCTCAGGAAACATCAGTATTCCAGGTTCAAGAAAGAAAGAAGCTGGCCAACAAGGAGATGGGGAGAGAGAGAGAGAGAGGAAGTCAGAGAGATCTGGCAGTTCATAACAACGAGATGCAAGAGGTCACAATGGCGTTCTACAGGGCTGTCACTAAATGAGGATAGACAGACTGTGTCCATCAGAGAGAAGAGGACCAGGAAGAATTCATCACAGTTAGAAATTTCCAGTCAATACCAAGTCCTCCACGTGGAAACTGTGGAAGATATTTCTCATGATCTAGCTGGTAGAAGGGAACAGAGGGTTATACGGACACAAAAGAGTAGCCATACTGGGACAGATGGATGGTTCATCTAGTTCACTGTCCTGTCTTCCAAGAGTGAGCAGTGCCAGAAGCTTCAGAGGGAATGAACATAAAAGTATCATTATCAAGTTATCTATCCCCTGTGATCCAGTCCTGGCTTTTGGTAGTCAGATGTTTAGGAACACTCAGAACATGAGATTGCATACCTGACCATCTTGGCTAATAGTCATTGATGCACCTATCCTCCATGAACTTATATAATTCTTTTTTGAACTTATTTATACTTTTGGCCTTCACAACATTCCCTGGCAATGAGTTCCACCAGTTGACTGTTTGTTGTTTGAGAAGTACTCCCTTGTGTTTGTTTTAAACCTGCTGCCAGCTGTGGATGGAAGTTCAGCCCAACCTGTAAGAATCAAGCTTGTTCACAAAGAGTTTTCCAATCATCCAAAGAAGACAGATGATCCTTGTTAGGATTCAATATTCAGAAGAATTAAAAGAACATTCTGCAAGGGACAGACAGATGACAGGTTGCCTTTCTGGAGCCAAGATATGAGACATCACTCTAAGATCAGATAGGTATTTGAAGTCAATTTGTAAGGATCCATTGGTAATGGTTCGTATCAGTAATGACACGGTATCATTGGATACTGCACAGATAATAGATGACTTCAGGGAACTCTAAAGCATGCTGAAGAAGAATGTTGAAGCAGTCTTCTCTAAACTCCTTCCTGTCCCACAAGCAAAGGAAGAAAGAAGACAGAGAATTCTGGAAGTGAACCAATGTCTAGGTAAGTAGGTGTAGGAGTATAGGGTTTTGGTTTTGTGGACATTGGTCCACTTTCTCAAGGGAGAAGGGAATACATAGCTGGATGGCCTCCACCTCAGTAGAAGGGCGACCAATCTTCCAAGAGACAGTCTGGCTAGAGTAGTCTGGAGGGTGTTAGACTAATAACAAAAAGGGAGGATTAAAAAAAGGGATGTTGAGAACAAAACAAATCAAGGAACCAAAGACGCGAAGAGAAGAAATTCTTTAATTGCATATACACCAAAGCTAGGAGCCTAGATAACAAACCAGAGGAATTGGAACGGGTCACTATGAAGTAAATCTGATCTAGTTGGTATAACTGAAACCTGGTGGGATGATTCCCATTATTTGAAAGTTAAAATCAATGGCTATAATCTATTTATCAAGTGGATCAAGTGGGCAAAAAAGGAGGGGGGAGTGGTACTCTGTTAAAAATAACATTACTGTTTCTGAGGCTACGTCTACACTAATGGCAGCAAAGTCACCGCCGTCAGATCGACTCATCTGGATCGACTGAGCAGTCAGTGAAGAACTGC
Organism: Mesoclemmys tuberculata; assembly: GCA_007922155.1. Lineage (NCBI taxonomy): Eukaryota > Metazoa > Chordata > Testudines > Chelidae > Mesoclemmys > Mesoclemmys tuberculata. The sequence goes on from ML675601.1 coordinate 87,016,435, forward strand.
TCAGTCGATCCAGCAGTTGATGCACTAAAACCAACTCCTCAAGTGGCGTAGTGCTGCACTGACAGGAACATGGTTCCCATTGGCGCAGTGCAGTGAAGATGGCACGCAGAAGAGAAACACAGAAGTTGACGGGAGTTACACAAAAAGTTCTTTGCTTACTTTGTGTAACTCCCATCGACTGCTGCCAAATTGCTGAGGTAAGTGTAGACCAAGCCTGAGACAGTAATAACTTAGAAGAAAATGATCTTGAGTGCTTACAGATCAATATCCTAACAGATAAGGCACAAAATGGGGTTAAATTGGTGTCTGCTTCAGATCACGAAATCACACTAGGGGATAGAATGACGATCTACTTAAGCACCTACCTATAGCATGTTGGGGAAAAAAAGCTGTATGATCATGAGGAACTTCAATTTGTGACACATATATGCTCGAGGTCTCATGATGCCAGTACTAAAACATCCTTGGAATTTCTAAATATTATAAATGACAATTTCCTAACTCAAAAATGTTGCATCCAACATAGTGGAATTCTGTATTAGACCCCGTCTTAACAAATAAAGAGGAATAGATCACAAAACTAAAAATTAATGGTACCTTAGGCACAAGGTGGCTAATGGCTTGATCACACATGTAATGTGTAAACAAAACAAAATACAAACCAGTGAGATCTACATATATACACACATGTGATGCTTTAAAAGGCCCAATTTCACAAGCTGAAAACAATTCTGAGCCAAATCAGCAGGGAGCAAGAATTTAATCAGAAAAATTTGAATACGTGGGAATTTTTAAGAAAACTTTACTAGATGCCCAAAAGCCACAGTTGAGGAAGATGGACATATTGGCTAAAAAGTTTACCTGGCTTAAAGGGGAATTGGAAGCAGCTATAAGAAATAAATATATATGACATATAAAAGAAAGGGGAAATTTATTGTAATGAATATAAGCCAGAAGCTAGAACTTGTTGAAAATTGGTAAGAGTAGCAAAGGGACACAATCAAAAATCTATGGCCAGTAATGTCAAAGGACAACAAGAGAAGTTTTTTTCATATATTAGGAGTAAAAAGAATACTAACAATTGTGGTCCATTACTTGATGGAAAGGATAGAATCAGCAGGTCCAGGTAACTTGCATCCAAGAGTTTTAAAAGAACAGGCTGAAGAACTTGTTTGACCTTGAAGGTTAATTTTCAATAAAACTTGGAGCACTAGGGAAGTTCCAGAAGACTGGAAGAAAGCTAATGTTATGCCAATATTTTAAAAGTGAAAACAGGATGACCTGGGTAATTAGGGGCCCATCAGTCTGATATCAATCCCTGCCAGGATAATGGAGAAGCTGATATGGGTCTTGATCAATGAAGTATTAAGGGAGAGTAATTTAATTAATGCCAAGCAGTGTGGATTTATGGAAAATTGATCCTATTAAACTAACTTGATATCTTTTTTAATGTGATTACAAGTTTGATTGCTAAAGGTGGAAGTGTTGATGTAATAGACTTCTATAAGGCATTTGACTTTTTTTTAATTAAAAAAAACTAGAATGATACAACATTAACATGGCACATATTAAATGGATTAAAAATTATTTACTGATAGGTCTCAAAATGTGATTCTAAACAGGTAATCACCACTGAAAGTGTGTTACTAGTCAGGTCCCACAGGGATTAGTTCTTGGCCCTGTGCTATTTCACATTTTTATAAATTACCTGTAAGAAAAAATAAAATCATGACTGATGAGGTTTGCAGATTACACAAAAATTGGAGGAGTGGTAAATAATGAAGAGCACAGGTCACAGATAGGGAGAGATTTGGATTGCTTGGTACTATGGGCACAAACAAACAATATGCATTTTAATATGTCTCAGTATAAATGTATACATCTGGAAACAAAGAATGTAGGCCATGCTGACAGGATGAAGCGACTGAAGGAGATTTGGGGGTCTTGGTGGCTATTCAGTGGAACATGAGCTTCCAGTACAATCCTGTGGCCAAAAGGGCTGGTGCTGTTGTTGGATGCAAAAACAGCGGAATCTCGAATAGAAGTAGAGAAGTTATTTTACCTCTTTATTTGGCATTGAGGCAATTGCTAGAATATTGTGTCCAGTTCTGGTGTCCACAATTCAAGAAGGGTGTTGATAAATTGGAGAGGCTCAGAGAAGAGCTATGAGAATGATTAAAGGACTAGAAGACACCTTAGAATGACTCAAGGACCTCAGTCTATTTAGCTCAACAAAGAAAAGGTCAAGGGGTATATGACAGGATGTGCACCCCACACCAGCCCTGAGATGGTTAATGAGGGTCTTAAAGGCCAGCTAGGTAACCTGATCCCACCAGAAAGAAGGAGGGGCAGGGTTAACTGAGAGTAAAGCCCAACTGGAGAAGGGCTGTGCCAGCCAAGAAGCAGAATGCAAAAAGGGGCAGTAGAGGAAGAAGTCTGCAGTCACATCCTGGGTGGAGGGAGGCTGCCAGGACCAGGAGGTGCTCCAAGGGAGAATAAGCTCTTGGAATCCTGTCCTGGAGTAATAAGTCTGGCAAGAGGCTAGGAGGGGTGAAATAGCCACAGGGGAGTAGAGCAAGCTCCAGTGGTAAAACAAGAACCAGGAAAGAGTAGGAGGGAGGCTTGACAGGAAGAAATCCAAGGAAACAGCAATAGGACGAGCAATGAGGACCTGAATTGCTGGTTATATAGTCCCTGGGATGGAACCCGGTGTAACCATCAGGGCCAGGTTGTCCTGCCAACCACTGGTATGGTGGCACAGAACGTGAGCTGGGACTGAACACTGAACTGTATACTGAGCTGAAATACTGAACTCTTTTTCTTGCTGTCCAGTCTACCATCTCTGAATGTCTTTCTGACATACCATGGATGTCCCACCAGCAGGTCAAATGGAACCCAACAAAAATATAGCTCCTCCTATTTACTCTGAAACCTTTTTCCTATCTTCTCCATTACTGTTACCAGCATGTCCCAGTTAATAGAATAATAATATATTAATAATTAAAATACTTCTCTCTCATGGCAGAGATCAGTTTCAACTGACTCCAGGGTATTGTGTTAGCTCTTCTGCTTAAAAAAAATGCAAATAAAACTTAAAATCAATAAAAACTAGCAATGCATATCTGTGCCTAAATAGCCTAAGCCCATTGCTAGGGAATTTGGACTCAAGTTAGTTCTACTGTACTAATGTTCATACAGTGGGGTATACTTTTCCTAGTCCGTACACATCTGTGAATCTTGTTGAAATTGTTCTTGTCCTGATGCTTCTAACCAAAAAAGAGACAAATGTATATAGTTTTGTAGGCTAGCTGTTTCTTAAAGTAAGCATTAACAATATTAAGAAAGAAATATATTTCTTAAGCTTCAGCCACATGATATTGGTAGTCAAGAGTTACTAGCTCAGTTATTATGCACACACATTTCTTAGTGTGTGGTATACAAAATGATGTCATGACTGAGTAGAGGCTATTATAGTTAAATGCAGACGTGGACCTGAAACTTTTTTGGACACAATTAGGCCAAAATAATGACAGTCTTTACAGTTAAAGCAAATACTTGCCAAAGTAATTCTTTGAGAAACTACTTAATGCACCTATGCAGCTGAACAATATGTCATTTGATTACAATTGACTCAGATCTTTATTTAGATAAAAGCAGCTTTACATTTTTTCATTCCTGATGACCTTTATCTCTCATTTAGTCTGAAATTGACTGTTGCTGCTGCTGCTGCTCAGCATTTTCTTTCCATACTAAAAGCCACTACTCTGCAAGGCTCATATTTAAAGGGTGCCAAACAGCTATTTGCTAGGATGCAGGGAAAATGGGTTGCCAGTCAGACTACTATGGATTTTTTTTTATTGTTAGCAGTTGATTGGGAAATTGCCAAATATTATAATAGTTAAGTTGTTCACAAGTTGATAGGGCAGGGAAATAGAGAACTTTCCAGATGGACTTTTATTTCTTTGTGGGCCTAAAATTTTGTTACTTAAATATTAAAACATTTAATATCTAAATCATGTAGCAGTTGCTTGCTCCTTATGTATTTTTAGACTGACTTATATTTACCATAAAAGTGGTATTTAAATGCGCAGGAACAGTGGATGATGATCCCAACCCAAGCAGAATATAATTAGGGGGAAAGGGCTGCAAACACTCAGCGTGTGTTATAGAGCAAAGTCTTTTCTGTCATTTCTTTTACATTTACTGGTTTTCTTCTAATGGCAATTAGCCCAGAGGTCAGCTTGTCATTACAATGCTATCTGAAGCATCAGCCTCCTTCAGAGGCAGAAGTTGCAACTAGTGAAAAATGTGAAAAAAATTTTGGTAAAAAATACCAATTCATCCAAACCAAAACTTGTCACCAAGACAGATTGGTTTTGACTGAACTTTTGTTGGGACGATTTGAGCCCGGAAAAAAATGTGGCCAAAGGAGGAGAGACACCCCTTCCCAGAGTAGATAATAGCCTGTTGATTAGAGCACTGTTCTGGGACATGGAAAACCTGGGTTCAAATTCATGCACCGAATCAGGCTGAGCAGGGATTTGAAATGGACTGTCTCACACCCTAGAGGAGTGCTTAACCACCAGTTCATTGACTATTATGGGGTGGATGGATGTCATATTTTTTATAAAAACATTCAAAAAGGTCATGGTTTTGTTCTGATGTGGAGCAAAAACAAATTTCAAACCCTCAAAATTTTTTATGAAACAGAATTTTTGTTTTTGAGAAAGTCCTAGCAGCAACGAAGAACCGTCCAGTGTGAGTGTACAATAGAGAACAAAACCACACTGTTGTTTTTTTTCTACCAAAGTAGCGGAATGAGACACTCATTAGTTGTGGCATGATACCTTTCATTTCAAGACCATTTATAGGGAAGCTCTGAGATGGCATTTTCCATCTTGTCTTACATGTCATTAAAGTAAGCTTCTTCATTTAGGGAGTGATCTTATAAGGTGCTTAACACCCTCCGCTTCCATCGGTTTTAGTGAAGTTGCTCAGCATCTTAAAGATAAAGAAATAGAAATAGTCTGGGCTTGATGGGTGTTAAAATGTGAAGGAGGAAGAGGAAGAAACTCAGCGGAAGGTCAAACACTATCATCATTTTTGCAATTCCATAGATACTACAGTTTGTCTCCACACAGCACTAAAAACTCCTTTCTATTAGTTATACATGCACCCAACTCCTATTAATGCTAATGGCATTTACAACTGCAAAGCAAAGGGATAATACTATATATCCCTTTACTTGCAACAACATTCACATTTAAAGATGTAATATCTCTAGAGCAGGCAAAAAGAGAATAATTAGTACAAATTTATCTCCTGTGTTAATTGGGAAAAGCAGGAATTTAGATATCAGATAATTATCTACCAATTAGTAGGACATTTGCGGGGGGAGTGGGAAATGTGTTGTTCAAATCTCTTTCTCTGTCCATCTGTTCTATCAGTGCATGCATTGCAAAATCCTGAAAGATGCTAGAAACTCGAGGATTAATGTGTTGTTCTTTCTCTCCTATGAGGAGAGAAAACTAATCCATTGCAGATGATAGTACTTATTTTATCTCTAGTCAGTCAATGACTTAAAAAAATAGTAGTTATTAGGGATTTAAGCTAGAAGAGAGGACACATTTCATGTGATTTTGAATATAGCTGAAGTAATAGAGTACTTTCTATGCTACTCAGAAATATATTTCTCCTTTAATTTTAGTTTTGTTTAGCTATTTGAATGTGAACAAATGAGAGAGAAGATGAAAAGATAAAATCAAAATACTAACAGAGAAAACAGAAATGGACAGACATGCACAAGAGAAAACAGAGTTGCATGCTAATTACAGTAGGTAGGATTATTTAGCAGGGGCCTGTGACAGAAGTCTGTCCCACACAGGTGAACAAAGAGTTAACAGGAGTCTGGGAACTCCTTTAGCCCACCATGGTGCATCGGGAAGAGATATGAAGCTTGATTTCTTCATAAACCCAGCTGGGAGGTGAAAGCTGGGTCTAAGAGAGGAACTCAAAACAGAGAAATCCAGGAGAAAGGCAGACTCTGAGAAGGCAGACTGAAGAAGGCTATAGAGATTAAACTAATTTTTACGTTGAGCCCGGGAAAGGGGGTAAAGCACAGAGAAGCAGTCAAGAAGTGTCACTCTTCCAGCAGAGAGAGAGAGAATGAGCTGGCAGGGCCTAGGAAGAAGCCAATGGCCTGGGAACAAGAGGGAGGGGCTGGGTTAAGCACAGGCTGCAGGCTAGCAGCAAAAGGTGCTTGGAGGTAGGAAGTGGTGTAGACAAACAGCAGCATGTCTGCAGGAGCAAACTTAGCAGTGTAATACAGCCTGGGCCAGAACCCAGAGCACAGGGTAGGCCTGGGTTTCCCCTACTAGCCACAGTGAAGGACTGATGATTTCAGTGTGGGGCTGAAGACAAAGTCTCAAAGATGAGCTCCTGGATAGCCCAACAGAGAGTAGAAGAATCTTTTGTGTTGGGATGTTTTTGGATTTTTAATTGTACTTTTGTTATCCTGGAATGGATCTAAATCGTGACCTGGCTAGAGGACTGAATCACAAGAAGAGGCAGGTCTCCACAAACTTTAAGCAGCTGGAGGGGCAGAAGGGCATTAGAGAAGAGAGAGCCTGCTACACCACACCTAGCCACAAGGGGAACCCCAGTAATGAGTCTACTCCTCCACAGGGCCACCTTCAGCATTCTCTCTTGGGCTGGGTCTACACTGACGGTGGCAAATTTGCCGCCATCAGATCGATTGCTCTGGATCGACTGAGTGGTCTGTGTAGACCCGCTCAGTCGATCCAGCAATCGACACAGGAAAACCACCCCGGTAAGTGGCGTAGCGCTGCGTCAAAGGGAACTCTGGTCCCTTTGGTGCAGCGCAGTGTGGACGGTGCATGGAGCAGATTTATGTCACTTGCATATCTCCCGTCGACTGCTGCTGAATCCGAAAGGTAAGTGTAGACTGGGCCTTAGGCATCAATAAGAATTAGGCCTTAGAGAGGTCTAAGTAAGGACTATAGGGTGTGGCTGAAGATCAATTAAATTTAAGCCACAACTCATTCCCCTATAATACAGCCTATAAGTGGGGGAAGACAATCTTGTGGTTAGAACATGACAGTCAAGAGATCTGAGTTCTGTTTTCAGCTCTGTATGAACTTGGGCAATTTAATGATGCCTTGATCCTGCTCCATTTGCAGTAAATTTTGAATTTTGTCATTGACATCAGTTACAGCAGCACTGGGTCATTAATATTTCAATAGTGCACACTAACCATCACACTACACCTTAAGTGAAACTTAAGTGGTTCATTAAACTTTGAATTGGCTTTTTGCATAAGGATGAACATAAACAAATCATGTGATTTATATGACCAAAAACTAACCAACAAGTCTTGAGTTTGAAATGTTTGTTCATTGTCTGGATTTTATTACAATCTCAAAAAAGTTATTGGTCATCAAAAATCACAATCTGTTCATGAATATTCCACAATCAGAAAAAGAGATTCAGTTATTTGAATAAACTATGTGTTGAGAATTACTTTCTCAGCTTGATGAGAAGAGTATCCTGTAATACTTTCACGAGTAATCATAGATGCAAACATATTTGTTCTTTCATGGCTTAGATAATTTAGCTACAGATGAACAGTGAGACACTCAGCAGTTTTTCTATTTCCTGTAGAATTTTGCATCCCATTGTTATCTTTCATGTAAATGATGAAAATACTTGCTAAGTCTGAATGAATTATAGTAATTTCCTGGATAGTTTAGGGTTCTGCTGAAAGCAAAAATTACAGAACCAAACTGGGGTCTATTAACAGCCAAGAAGATGAAGTTGGAGTTTTTTGGTTGCAAACAGAACTCTCTCTGGCATACCGGTAGACTTGGTCAGTCTGCCTTTGTTATTTAAAAATTCACACCTTACATTTATGAACGTTATGAATTTGTCTAGCTTCATCTTCCAGCCATTGGATCTAGTTTTACCTTTGTCTGCTGTGTTCATTTGCTCTATTTATTTATTTCACATTGAATGAAAAGGGAAGTGCCCCATAAGCAAGGTAGAAGAGGAGCAAACATGTCATCCAATCACTGAAGATGTGATAGAAGGAAGTGGGGTCTTCTGGCTGCCTCCTTGCTTAACACCAATTCTCCCCACCGCCTCCTACACGAGAAAGCAAGTACCTTAAACAGAGGGATGACCATTCTGGGAGGGTCACTTTGTGAAGGGTCTAATTCAATTTCCAGTGAAGTCACTGGAATCTTGTTATTGAATTCAGTGGGATTTGGTGAGGGACTTTTGTCCTGATCCTGATTTCTGGTGCTTTGGGTTCTCATGTTTCTGGAGTTATGTCTATTTTTGCATGGTGGACAGTGAGGTATGTGTGCTCTTGTTTGTTTTCACAATAATACATTGTCATGACAATGCATCACATACTGATGCAAAAGATGGGAGCAGGTATGTAAGGGTTAGGGGATTTTTCTTGATAGGAGGAGACACGCAACTATAAAGAATTCACAAAAAAACCTCTCTGGTGACTGAGTGGCCTAATGGATTCTAGACTCACTGCTGAATTAGAATATGTTCCTGGAAAAAACAAATCAGATGTTGTCATCTGGGTCCTTGCAAATTGATTGTACAGCAAGCAGTAAGCAAATTTTTCAAATGTGGGTGCTTGGAGACTGTAGAAGTTGGATGTGCTCAGTGCCTCTGAAAAAGAGGTCAGTGAGACACCAATTCAACAGTCCATTGCTCATTAGGATGTGAATACATGTTTAAGACTAATTTACTTTATGGACTCAAGTATGTACTTAAATACCTTACTCATTTAGCCGTACTCATTTAGCCTACATTTAGCATGTGAAAATGTAATCTCTAGTTTTCATGTCCTTGGGGGTTTTGTTTGGTTTTATTTTTTGTTTTGTGTTGTTTAGTTTGGTGTTTGTGGGTTACTTTTGGGTTTCAAAGATTTCCTTATTTGAATGAAAGGAGATTTAAAGGATCAGGAGCTATTTTTCCCCAACTGTTTTTTTTTTTTTTAAACCTAAGTTTAAGTCTGTGAATACTAAGTGGGTGAAATTCACCTTTCTGTAGCGGGCCAGTACAGGCCCATGTGCCACTTCAATTCTTCTTGAGCCCTAATGTGATAGCTTAAATAGGAGCCAAATAACACACAAGGTTTGTATGAGCCTTCTACACAAGAGAGAATTTCACTTACCAGGAAGAACGTACAGGAATTTCTGCATGCGGAGCAACCTATAGCATGAAGCCTTGTCAGTGCTCAGTACTGCTCAGAAGTGCCAAGTTAAGTTTGCAGTTGCGTAGGAAATCACTTCTTTCCATTCTCTGTATATATGCACACACAGGTTTGCATTTCTGTAGACTTTAACAATTGTCTTCACAGCCCTGATAAAAGTTGATGCTTTCTCTGGTGTTAGTGACAATGACAATAGCTGTCAGTCTGAGACTGAACAATGCAGGTTTCTCAGTTTGTTTCATATTAGTGTATGCTTTATTCCCTTCAGTCAATGAACAACGATTGTTTGGTGTGTTTCCTTTGTTGCTTTATGTGGGAGTACATTGCTTCAGTTGAAAAGAACTTTTTTTCTTTAAAGACTTGAACAGAATTGCTCTTTTTTGAGAGATGTCTCTCTGTTGATTTACTTTTGAAGCTGATTATGTTAGTATTCATTTTTGTGTCACTGTGATTCTGTGTATGCACAAAGATTTACAATCTCTACATATGTAGATAAAGATATATAAAATACACATACAAACAGATATATACATATATAGTACAAAATAAGAATTAGAATTTTTTTTACCGTTTTCATATTATGTTACTCTGCTAGGGTTGAGATGCATGGAATATATGCATTGGAGGAGGCAGTAAGAATAGTACCAAGCTTGGTACTATTCAAGGTAAATCCAGGGCAAACTTTGACTGTTATTACATTTTACTGTTCTTAATATGCTCCTTTTATTAAGATGAAGAATTTCATGGAAAGTTAACTCTCGGCCTGATGCCCGGATCGAAAGTCCACTGAAGTTAATAGAACGACTTTCACTGACTCTATTGGGTTTGGATGATCCTTGAATCTTAGTTGAAATATTTTGCAAGAAACGTTTTGGTACATTCTGGATTGTGTTCTTTTTCCCCTTCCTAGCAGAGGTTTGCAATGTAGATGCATGCACTAGTGAGATGTAGTGATGGAGTAATTTCCTGTAAATGTTCTTATACTTGCATTAATACTAAGGCCCCTTTGCCAGGGTGCCTATTTATTTGGCAGCTGCTCTTGGGACTTGATTAGTATTCCATTGTACAAAGTACTTTTGCTTACATGGTGTTTTTCTACTAAGAATTTTGCTGATCACTGTATAACTTATGCTAAAAATGTAATAAATAAGGCATAAAAAGCATAGAAATTAAATGGTAGGTAACATTTTAAGATAATAGTACTTTAATTGCAAAATTACTTAGCAATTCTCGTAAATTAAATTACATACCACATTCACCTAACTGAAAGTGAATTAATTCATCATGATTAATGTTGCAGTGACAACCACATGAATTAATGAGGATTGGCCACTTATTTTAAAGTGTTTCCAAACTAAGGTAACACCTAAGTGCCTGTTATCTAATTCTGAATTACACAGGAACTTCTAAAGGGGCATAGTCACATTAGCAAATGATTGAAAACTAAATGAACTAAATATCAGTATCTGGTCAATGAACAGCAATTCAGTTAATTGAGAAAGGTCACTTTAAAGAGTTCAGCCATTTTGCTTTCAGTATCTGTCAACAATACATGTAGCAGAGGTATCTGATAAATTTAATTGCATTGTATATGTTACATAGTGTTAGCATGGTGAGACTGGAGTGGTTCCTTTATCCCTGGAAGGGGAGAGGAGATCTAATCCAAATCCCCTCACTCTTTCAGTGTTAAGGATATTCTTCACGGCGTTCTAATGCCACCGAGTCTTCTCCTGAAGTGCTTCTTGTAATCACTGCTCTGTTCCCTGCACGTAGCAGAGACAGAGCATGTACCATAAGCCATGCTACGAATACTGCAGTGTAATAAGGGGGAAAGTATTTTTTCAACACTGGACAAGGAAGAATTTCACTTCTGGTATCAGCGTAACACATGAATGGTGAATTTCCACCCTGTTGGTGGTCGCACTCAGTCAATTTGGGAATAGAAGTAGCATTTGGGGGCAACAAGGGGACACGTAGTACTGGCATTTTTAACATTAGCAAGCCAAGCTAAGTCTTGGTCTGGTCTTAATTAAGATTTTAAACAAACCATTCTGGTGAAATCAATACTTTGAAATCACATCCCCAGACACATTAAGAATTAATGTATGGATTAAATTAGTGTAGACTTGTATCTTCCATAATTACAAAAAAGAAATAAGCCATCTACCATTGATGGAGACTTTCCAAGGACCACAGACCCGTAGTTTTAGAGCTGATTAGTAGCATTTGAACTCTTAAGCAAATGATCACATTGAACTTGAGTAATATGGGCCAGGTTTTGAGGTGAACCTAGATTGCACAGGGTGCAATGGTCACTGCTAAATACCCCTGGCTGGAGCTCCGTGCAGGCCAGTCCCCTCTGTGCAGGCCATCTAACATCATGTTAGAGCTATGCCAGACCGCAGTGCCACATTTGTCCAAAAATGCAGCCACCCCTTTTCTCTGACCATGCTCTTCCCCCTACTACGTCACCAGCAGTGGATAGAGCATGAGTAGAGTAAAAGCTCTTGGGTCACCATGTGTCCACTGAAGGATCCCCTTGACATTAGGATGATCCTCAGTTAGTTTAAACAGGTTTTAGGCCTCTGCATGGGAGAATCTTATAATATCTACAGAATGCAGTAAAGATTGGGTCTATCTCATTAGGTTTTAGTAGGGATGGAAAAATTCTGCAAATGTGCCTGTTCTGATGTAGGAACTAACTATAATGAAACTTCAAAGAATAAGTATGCAGAACTCACACCTTTGATTTTAATAGTGCAAGAAATAGGTTCAACTGTGGTTGTTAGTTACTCATACTTTTTTTGAAATTTGGGTTGCCTACAAATGTCAGAGGGCTCCCTCTTAGAAGCTGTAAATGTAACTAACCAACATTTTTCTTACTAAATGAGCAAACAAATGGTAACTAACAATAGCTGGCAAGGAGGGAAACTGAATAGGTAGTGTTTTCTACACTTAATGTGATCTAGTTGCAGCAGCAAGAGTTGATCTCTTCACTACAAGTTCTTTTCTCTTTGACCATTCACCTCTAAATAAAGCTGTCAAGCACGGATTCAGTCCATAATCTGCGAAGGGGCCACAACATAGAGAACAGACAGTTGTTGATGACAACTGGAACTGCTATTTCTTGGATTCAAAAGAGACTGCAAAGAGAAATACACCCTAGGTGGGAACCTGGGCATGAAAGGGAAAAGTGAGGTAGACTGCTGCTTTTCACAGCTCTGCAGCTAACAAGGCTGTAAAACTCACCAGCTTGAAAATAATGGAGAAGCTGCCAAATGTATGCAAAACAGTTTCCTTTCACTTGTTGATTAACCAACAAGATTCTCATCACCAGTAGGGAAGCAGGGGTAATCTGCCAGCATTGCTCCCTCCTACACACACACATTGTTCACCTGTCTAAGGACCAGGCATGCACTAGCCTATTAGGAGTGGGTTGTACATACACAAACTATTCATTTTCACAGATAGAGCTAAATTATATAAAACTCAGCAAGTTCACACAAGCGGTACTGGCAAACATCAATCACGCTGCTTATGCTACTATAGCCAGAAGAACGGATAGTTTCACTAACAGCTTGCTTATGAGCCAACCAATCATCTCCACCCTGAGCCCAAGAACAAATAATCATGCCACATCCATTATACCAGGTTCGCAATGTTAGAATACTTACAGAATGGATGTTGTAAAACATATTTTGTGGTTTTGTTTATCTCAATTAAAAACAGAAAAATGGGTTTGCATTTTATAAATGCAAAATGTCCTTAGTAATATAATAAGGTAATTTTAAAATAAAAGTGTCATTGTTAACTGCTATGAAGTATAATTGATCATTAAAAAAACTTCACTACTTTGACTTATATAGCAATAGTAACAATTCTAAACATACGTACTAAAGACAGTAGTTGTTAAACCTTAATAGCCTCATATTTTCAGTGCAACGCTAGCATTTATTAATCTAAATTAAATACATATTTGGGAACCTAGATGAAAACATTATTCACAGTTATTTCTAAACCTAAATAATGGACATAATACTAAAGCTGATGGGAGGGTAGCAATACTGTTTCTTGACAACTTTAGTGATTTTCACAATATTACAGCAGCAAGATGGTACAGTTTTAACCACAAAGGAAAGACAGTGCTCCCATAGGATGGAACATATTCTGGTTGTGCTTAACCAGCCAGAACCAGTAACACACACACTGACAGATGTGAAGAAATAGCAGACTTACCTGTATCACTAGAAATAATCACCTTTGAGGAGGAAACTAAGGCTATAAGGCAACTGAAGAGTGGTAATGCACAAGCTATGGTAAGATAGATGCTGAAATGTTAAAAGCTGGGAAGGAAGTCATAGTGAATGACATATGCAGGTTGTTTTTGGTGTAAGGCAAGGTTGCGTAATATCCTCATTTCTCTTCTGCATTGGCATGGACTTTATCATGAGATGAGCAATGGCTGCTACCAAAGACACCTGTACTGTTTAAACAAGGAATTGCAGAGGAGATGCATATTGGATACCAATTTGGATAGAATGAAAAAGACCCTTTATGAGCATAAAAGGGGAAACAGCCTAAGTGTGACTTCATATCAGTAAGCAAAAGACCAAGATAATAGAGACAGGAGACCATGCTGTCAACACTAGCAAATGTGTGATTGATAGAGAAGAGTCTGCAAGAGGAGTGAAATCAGCAAAATTACTGGATTGTTTTTCTATTTGTCAAACTCTGGAAGAGTGAAGAAATTATACAACTCTGTTGATCTTCTAACACAATTGTATGCCTCAGATACATGGCAGATGGGGAAAGTACACAACAGGAAGCTGAATGCACTTCCTCAGCATTGTTTAAGAAGTATCTTGGGAATTCACCAAGAAATCATGTAACCAATGTGAAAGTGTTGTGTTGCATGAGTGAGCAGAGCGCTGACTCAATATTTAGACCGAGATGGCTATGATTGTTTGGCCATGCCATCAGGCTATCCCATGACAGAAGCACAAAGTATGTCTTAGACTGGATCCCACCAGGAGGGAAGAGAACACATGGAGGACAAAGAATGACCTATCATAGGATGAGTGGAAAGAATGTTGCCATCATGTGGTAACTTATGATGTAGTCAAACATCTTATTCTGCCTGGACAGCAGTGGGGAAGAATGGATAGCCTCATGTCTCACTAGACAACAGATGCTAAAGTTAAAACTGCTCTGGGGGCTTTTCTTGGAGGGAGGGGGTAGTTACCTATCATGAGGCAACTGTTTTTATACTTGTGGAAATCAATGACCACATCTGGCTAATGTAAAACTAAACATCTTACAAACAAAATCACAGGAGATATATTTTGCTGTTGGAGCAAACAGAGAAATGTAAGTATTTTCTGACCATTGCTTGTCCAGCAAGGGGAGTTATGCCAATTTATACCAGCTGAATATCTGGCCTTTAATCTCTCTTGGATTCCATTGGCATAGAGCAGTAAAGAAATAAAAGGTAATGGAATGGCCTATTCCTGTTTGCAGTGAAGTCACAGGGAATAGAGTCAGGACTGCTTCACCTTTTACTTGCTCCGACCATCTTCATTTTCTTTTTGCTTCTCTCCCCCCACCACCTTTACTGGGCTACTTCCATCTGCCCCTCTCCCCACTCACCTATTTCCACTCTCCTCCTCAACTAAATTCTCCCATAAATTCTCAACTACATATTATTTAATAGACAGGAAACAAAGCGTAGGCCCATTTTACACTGAAACATACACACAGTAAATGTATTGTTTCTCTTCTTTTTCAACAATACCTAAATCTCTTTCTAGAGGGCAACTGAAACCACTCACCCTTTATCATGATGATGGCAGTTGCTGTGTGCATTTTCCAACACTAGCTCTCGTCTATAATTAGTCACTACATCATGACTGCAGCACTGAAGTGTGTACTTTCAACACCCAGATGTAGGTGGACAGCTCAGTCAATAAAAGGCTATCCTTTCTAGTGCTGGTCTCTTCAGTACAAGGAAAGGGTCATTCTTGACACACAAGTAAATCACAAAGAAAACTGTCTGGCGTAATAGATAAAGACTTGGACATCTGCTCCTTCCCATTAATCAATCTCAGGAATTGACAGGGAAATTTGTGTCAGGACTGTCCACAGGTTTACATTTGAGGAAAGGTGAAATGAGCTCTGCAGCCTGCAATATGCTGCCTCTCTCTCTGAGGCTGAGAAAATACTGACTTTTTGAATGGACAAGGAAAAGGAGCGACATTGCGATACTCCATTTGTTGCAGCTTGTTACTCTTCTTTGTCTCCTCTCTTATGATGATATGGATTTCCTTAGCCACTTGCAAATGGGCCTTCTTAGATGGAGAAACGTCTCAGAAACTGTGGTGATTCCACTGAAAACACAATGCAAAAGATTCCTTGGCGTATCAGAAAAAAACCAGTTGTAAGGGGATGAACATGATGTCATTGTATCAGTTCCTTTTTATAAGCTCACCAGATATCAAGTGTTTGACTGAGCTAATTTGTTGCTTGCTGACTCTCCTAATGTACTGATGTGCCAAAGGTTTCCACTGGGAATTTATTCTGTACTAGTTTTTCATAAGAATAAGCTCCCTCTCGGTAGAGACAAGAAGCTGCTCAGCACGAAATAATTCTGGACCTTAAAGATGCACCAACAAGCAAAAAAAGAATACAAGCTGTTTTATACACACTGCAGCCGGGTAAGTGTTAAATCAAAGCCATGCACAGAACACTGGTCACAGGGATAGATAAATACATCGCTTATCTATACACCTGTTTGAAGTGCCTAAATTCCAAGACACCTAACCTGTGTTTTAAAACCGTAAATGCAATATTTATATCGATGATTATAGCCATTCCACTGATACGTCTTTAAAATGGTCTAAAACAGTGGTCCCCAAACTGTGGAGTGCACACCTTCTAGGGGGTTATGGAAGGATGTTTTGCATGATAGGGCCAGCCCCAACGAGGAATGGGGAGGGAGCGCCACTCAGCCTGTCCGCCCCCACCTCTTCCCTGCCTCCAGCTCAATTCCAGCCCCAGCTCCACTCGGTCCTCTGCTCCGCTCCAGCCCAGCTCGGACCCCAGGCCACCTCTGCCCTCATTCCATCTCTGCCCCCAGGCCAGCTCTGCCTCTAGCCTCAGCTCCTGCCCTATCCCCAGTTCTGCCCCCCAGCTCCGCCTTCAGTCCAAGCTCGTCTGCTGAGCCAAGTGTGCAGTAATGGAGAGGGGTGTGACAGATTTCATTATGGTAAGAGGGGACGCAACAGGAAAATTGGGGGCAACACTGAAAAACCTGGGGGAGCTGCTGTTTTTTGTGTCTCCTACCCCCCTCCCTGCCCCCACATGGGTGGGATAATTGGACTCCAGCTTTTTCTACTTCTAGTCCGACCCACAAGAATATGGAAAACATACTTTAAAACATCTGTCCCAGGGATCACAAATGTCACACCGCACATGCTAAAATGAGGGTGTAGGATTTAAATCAAGAGTAAATCTCTGCTCTCACCTTTCTGGGGATTGGTCACTTGTAATCTTTCACAATGTGTTTTGTTTTTGGTATCCAAATATTAAATATCTGTATACACGGACTGCTAACAGAGAGCAACTTAGTACCTCTTTACTGCTATTGCTCACAGTCTTCCTGCTAGCTAACCAACCTGTAACACCTGCTCTTTTCAGTTTACTTCACCTTACTAGTTTGTGTGCTAAAAAACACTGTACTCAGGAGCCCTATTAGCAGCTCCTTGCTACCCTCACAACTATCATCCCCTTTCCAGGGAAATCAAGCCCTAATTAGTGCTCTGTTTCAAAGTAGTGGATCTTTTAGGGAGGGACTGTGATCTAGATTATAGTGTGTCAGGCACTGGACTGGGAGTCAGACAATCTGAGTTTTAATTTTCGTTCTGCCTCTAATCTGCTGATGACTTTGGGAAGGTCACTTCACTTATCTATCCCTTCGTTTTCTCTTCCACCCTTTGTCTATCTAGTTTGCAAGCCCTCTAGTGCAAGACAAGCTCACACTATGTGTTTGTATGGTGCATAGCATGATTTCTTGTCTAACTCCATTGTGACGTCTGGTGCAACAGTTATTAATCAGCGACATAGTTTCCCCTTTCTTAATTGGCCTGTGCATGAAAGTAGTTTAGCAGTGCATGATGTCCTCGATTTGCAGTGAACTGGAAAGTTTGGTTCCTCAGCGTGGAGCCTTTAAACACATACTGGGATAGAGTCCTGGAGAGAACGATTAAAATTGTGCGTGATGTATGAGCCGAGACTCCCCTATTTACTCACGCTGCACACTACTGCAATAATATGTGTACAAAATATGCCTTGTGAGCAGTGGTGCTAGAACAATTTGTTTAGTGGGGATGCTGAGAGCCATTGAACCAAACTGTAAATCTGTAGTTGATGGAAACCACTTCAAGCAAGGGGGTCTGGCAGCACCTCTAGTTCCAGCAACTATGCTTGTGAGGTATCATTTGAAAACTAACACTGGTCAATACTGTCATTGTGCAATGTATGTGACAATGCTGAGATTGGAATTATGGGTACTCACTGACATTATGCTTTAAAGTCTGTGACTAAAAGGTGTTTAAACCAGGCATGTCAGGGAGAGTTGGTAAGACAAAGGAAAGGAAACACTTCAAACCAGATGTGGCTAAATTCAGTGGGCTATTCGTTTGCATAGGAGGTTATAGGAAGAGAACATTTACATTATAAAACTGCAGCAGGAGATCTCATGTTGGAACCTACACCAAGGGACACCTTAATTTAGATGGAGTTGGCCCTCTGGAGGAGGCAGGATACTGAACCCCTTGAGATCAATTTGACCCTTGAAAGAAAGGAAAACTGTGAGATATCAAGACACACAGAAAGATTGTGGGTTATCCTTCACCTGAGGAAACAAGGAAAATAAGCACCTTGGATTCTGGCGAAGAGCTAGCCATCTATTGCTGGAAAGGGAAGATTGGTGAGGAAACGACCTTGAACAAAGTCTGTAGTTTGTTAGGTCTTAACCATTAGAAATCACACATTTATTTTTACCATTTTTATCTTTATTCCGTCTGCTTAGTATTGCTTAAACTATGTTCTTTTGTTAATAAACGTGCATTATTTTTACTATAAACCAACTCATTGCTGTGTCTGAAGGGAGTGGTGTGTTACCCCAGTTAAGTTAATCAGCTGTAATATAACGACTCTTTTAAAGGGCAGAGAACTTAATATCTTCTCTGAATGTACAGTCATCGGGGTTGTGCACTGTAGAGAAACATCTCTGAGGAGCTCAAGGGCTGGAGTTCACTGATTGTTACCTGCTAGGCCTGGTTTGGGCTGGGAGAGCCTGGAGTAGTTGTCTGGTGACAAAGACAGATAGGTGTGGCAGGGGCTGACACAGCCTAATCTCCAGCAAACTCACTCTGGCCGAGGCAGAGTGTCTCTCAGTTCTGTCTACCCCCAGCAGACAGTTACAGCATGAAAAGAGGCAAGAAAATACAGAAAGTCTTCTGGATAGCTGTGCAAAGCCAGAAAATTTGTCCCAGATCCAAACTTTTCCAGTGTTTGCAGGCATTCAGTTCCACATTGTTGCTTTGGGCCCATCTCTACTTTTTCTTAAACTTATAAAAGAGAATATTTGAAAGGAACTATCTTTAAATACAGTGTGGGATTTTTCTTTCCAGAAAACAATATTCTCTGGTGCCTTTTGAGTACTGTGAGTAAGTAGCCTGTAATTTTATTGTTTAGTATAAATAACAATGCCAAATATTCTTGTCCAAGGCATTGTCTCTTCACTTTCACAAACAGACTGAGCACTGAGATGTGATATAATAAAACACCTATCTGCTCATCAGTATTTCCAAATTGCCCCATAGTGCATTGTCATTTCTTATCATACCACCCTCGGAAGCAGTATTTCAGCCAATGATAGGTCTGTTGTAGAAATGTGATTGAAGTCAATCTAGCTGCAAAACATATCCCAGTCTATCAACAAGATTCATGTGAACAATCCAAACAACAGCCAACAGAGACACTGATTGGCATATATAGTGATGATTTCTGGCCAATCAGCTCTCGGGCAGCCACATACTAGCTTCCTTCCCTTGATTCTATTGCCTTAGTTGTCTTCTTGCTTCTTGAACTTGGGACTGTTCAAAGTGGCTGACAGGTGTTTCCCAGAGGTGATAAAAACTCCCTCGCTCTGCCATTATCTGACAGTTTTCAGGTCTCTCCATACCAAGCAAATGATATCTAGGCTATCAGACAAGCAGGCACAGTTGCACTTGGCACAATTGCACATTTCCTGAAGGGAAAGAAACAGTCAATCTCACAGTTTTAGTCTGCCTGACACTATCCAACTATTTAGCAAAGTGCATTCAGAAAGTTCAGACAGGGAATACTGTTGATTGACTAAAGCTAAGGAGAAAAGGCTAAATGTCAGGCTTTTAACACTAAACTTGTGGCAGTTTTCTAAGAGCCTGGCAAGTGCAGTGAAGTTGAGAGCGTAGAATGACAGAAGAATGGCAGGTAGCAAAGAGAGGAATTGTGTTAGTCCTTAAAAAACAATAGTTCTGTGGTCCAGGTTGTTTTTTAAGCTTTTAATATTGATTTCAGGAAGCACAATTATCTTAACATTGAAAAGACAAAAATACTGAACTTTCCATTAGAATAATCACTTTTCTCATATTAAACTGTTGAACTTAAAATGAAAGAACTTTGTGCTCTGTCAGGAATTGGGCATTGTTAACAAAGGTTGGGATATGTACAATCTGTTCTTGTTTACTACATTTCTTCCACTGAAGTTCCTCTCTTTTATGCTCATCTTTTTATGATGCAGGAAGGTTACCTTCAGTTACATCTCTGAAGTATCAGGAAATTGATCATAAGAAAAGTGTGATGTGTTCAGAGCTGAACCTAGGAAAAATAATACAGGTGGACACTAGCATTAAAAGAATTAAAATGAAAGAAAGACATTCATTCAAGTCAGTTGATAGAAATATACAGGCAAGAAAAATGTAAAAGAAGTACTCTAAATGGGAGAACAGAACAAGTCCTTTAAAAAAGTAAAAGAAATGTTTCTTTGTTTTATTTTCTCCCCTAAAACAAAGAAGACTTACATTTTTAGAACTTTGTGCGATTTCTAGAGGGGCAGAGTCCCTGTTATCTAAACTTTTTTTTAAACAGAAAATCCAAGTTATACTAGCAGGAGGTGACGTCATCCTGAGATACAAAAAAAATTAGACAAAATAAACAGAAGCCAAGGGCTTTGGTTTTTCCAAATGGGAGAAAGTTAGAGAAGTTGGTGAGGAGCTGTTGAACAGATGTAGTCCTTTCTAGTGCAGAGCACACATTTCACGCAGACTTTTTACTGTTAAGCAGCAAGTGTATAGGAATTTGCCTAGGGTGCACTAAACATCTCTCTGCGTATTGTCCTGCTATTCAGCATATATTGGAAGAAAAGATGTCCTGTCAATTTCTCAGTTATAAGAAGAAAACTGCCAACCACATTACATTGATTTTCTAGTTGACATGATCAACTTTGGAAGCAATATCTTTTTGTTTTTATAGGATGATAAATTGGATTGCATTTGCTCAAGTTAGCAGGCAAGTGATTTTCCCCAGGTATTTCATAGTGGCATATATTTCAGTATACTAAATATGCATTAGTTTTTAGCAAAACAGCAAAAGTCCTGTGGCACCTTAAAGACTAACAATAGCATGCATCCGACGAAGTGAGTTTCTGCCCATGAAAGCGTATGCCCAAATTAATTTTTTAGTTTTTAAGGTGCCACAGGACTCTCGCTGTTTTGATAAATATGCATACTTGATTTAAAGAGACTGTAGTGTTTTATCCAACGAGTCTGGATGATGATAATGTAAATAGTTGTTTGGTTTTTAATGTTTCTGAACATCCAGAGCTCCTTTTGACTTCAATGGCAGTTGTGAATGCTCAGCACCTGTGGAAATTAATCTATGCATGTACATTATCCTTGATTCTATTTTTAGCCTTATATTTTTTCCATGCTCATTCTTGCTGCTACTGTGCTGTGACTTTCAAAGATTTGCATATGTATTAGAGACCCAATCCGAAAGGACAATGTATAGCATACATAAAACATTTCTGTAACCATGTACGATTGAATCCTACAGTAGTAACTTAATTTATCTTTGATGCAACAATTTAGGGGGCTAATCTTGCAACCCTGCTGTATTCATGTTAGTGATCCCATTGACTTCAGTGAATTTAGTTATAATGATTGCTCATGTAAGTAAGGTTGCAGCATCTCAGTCTAAGAGAGACTGTATGTTTCCTTAATTTGAGATAACAGAGACAGCCTGAAGAGGAATAATTCACTGTAAAGATGCAAGGGGGATTTCAGATTGTACCACTTAAAACAGGGGTGAAGAGTAGAAATGGTTTACCTAACATTATGAAGGCACTACTATGAATTTATAGATACATTTGAATTTAAGAGCAGGGATTTGACAGCATATCTTTCCCATACACATAGCATTTTCTCTTTTAGTACAGAATATATGTTCTGAGAACATACAATTATATCTGTGAATTAGTTCGACTTCAAGCTAATTTTAACGTGGGTCCTTTAAGATGGTTAGACTTCTTCTCAGACATTTTATCATCCTGAATGATCTTATTAATGAATTAACTCAAACTCTTCAACTTTTCCATGTAGTTAAAACTCATTGAAACCTCATGCTTATGCTACATTTGAAGACTACAGATTTTAATTAAGCTACCTTATTAATGATAGCTGTCTCAAAGTGTTATGACCATAGCATATAAATAGGACTAGGTCAGTAGTTCAGGTCACTCTTAACTGATACAATTATGTCATCAGAGATAATTCAACCAATCCTAGCTAGTTTGCATGCTACAATTGTATTGGTTATCCAGTCATTGGAGGCTATATATATAATGTGTTAAAAATTCTCTTTGGGAGATGATGTGACTGTCACAGCTTTTTAAAGTTTCCATGACCACTGGGTAGCAACTTTATTTTATCAGAGGAGAGTCCTGTTTTGATGGACTTAACTTGATTGGAATCATACTCCTGCTGGGAAAGGTGAACACTCCCTGCATGGTGTCGGGGGGATAAGAATGTAGGGATATAGAATTTCTACTCCTTTCCCTGTCATAACATACTAGTGAATTTGGCCCTAAAAGTTAAAATTAAAAAAAAAAGGTTTTTGATTTATACCTCATATCTTCAACTTCTTAGAGCTACTGAATGGTAGTGTTCTCTTTTGGTTTGTGATTAATGTTTGGGGCATGAAATTTAATACAAAGTTTTGCTAAAAGTAATTTAAATGTTCAATGCTGACTGCAATCTTGTGCCTACACCCATTCTGTGGCACATCAGAGGGTGATATGATTGAAGAAGGGGATTAAGCTTTCCTTGAGAGCTTGATGCTGATCCTGTGCTGCTTTGCATCTTGCGTAGTTATTTATGTCTCTGCAACCTGGGTGTGAAACACAATCAGTTCAGAATTTTTCACTCACATTGGTGATCACCCAATAACATTTTAAACACAGTTTGCACGTCTGTTAAAAAAACAAATCAAAAAAGGATTCAAATGGTGCAAAACAATGGAACTTCAAGCTTGCTGCTTTTTCCAGGTCTCCTTGCTTCATCAGCACTCCTGTTTGTTTGTAATGGTATTCAAGGACTGCAAACTAGTTATTGACTCCTGAATTATTTCAGTTACGTTGAAGAATGGAGTGCTTTTGCTCCATCGTTAGATTTGCCAATATTGCTTATTTGTGGTTTGTGATGTATAGGATTCTTTTTTCTTTTTTCTTTTTTTTCTGTTTCCCTGAATGTCTAATGTTAGCACGTTGTAGTAGTAGTAGTAGTAACTAAATTTTATCATGAACAGAGAGAACATTAAATGCAGGTCCTGTCATTTGTTTTTCTATGAAGGAGTTGGGACATGAATTCTGGAATAAGGAGTGGATATGCACTAAAAGATGATGTCCGTTTAACATTTTTTCTCCTCTGGAGTTTTATTCGGTCTTCTCTGTCCCAGGATGTTGTGATTATAGATTTCTCTCATACACACTAAGCCAGTATGGAGAGAAAAAAAACACACATGGGAAACTGATACAATAGGCCAACCCATTGGGAGCCTCACAGACAATTGCACATCTGCTTATGATCTGCAGCCATTTTTACACAGAGCAGACTCTATTGTCCATTGGGGTCATGCAGTCCTTTTCTTGTATAGCACCTCAATCCACCAAGGAAAGGTTCTTCATAATTCACCAGTTTGAAGACCATGGTTTCATCACAGGCACAAATGGTTAAAAAAAAAAAAGACAGCGGAAAAACCAGAAATGTCTGATATCCATACTAAACGCTTTTAGCGAGGAAGCTAGCTGTATTAGAGGAATCTCATCAATCATTAGATAATAAATGTGCAGTTCTAATTAGATATAATGTTACATTATATTGTAATATTGAGCAGGTAGAGAATCACTCAAGAAATAAAAAGTTCAGGATATTAGGTAATAAAGAGCAAATTTTTGGAGTAGATGTAACAAAGTTATCACAGTGTAGCTGGCTCCTGTGAAAGAAGTAAGTCTAGCTCCCCTGTGCCAGAACGGGTGCTCCCAGTTTGGCCAATTAAAAGTATGGGACACCAGCTGGGGGCTATAGAGGACAAGGGGAAGCTGAGAGAGGAAGAGTCCTGGAGACAATCAGACAGAAAAAGTCAGGAGACCAGAGGAGGTCTCTGGGGGAAGCTGTGGAGAACAGGAAGCTTCCTGAAGGCCGACTCTGGAAAGTGGGAGGGATTATCAGGAAGCCAGTGGTGGGGATTTATAACACCTGTACATCTATAAAAAGGTCAAAATAGAGGGCAAGTTGTCCTTCACGTAGTGTGTCTAAGGTTAATATCCATATGCCATCAACCAGTTTCTTAAAAAAAAAGTGGACATTAAATAGTGGGTGGAGAAGGAGAAAAAGCACTCCTTGGATATCTCTGGCTCTGATATATACAGTTCAGACTGGATTTCTGATAATCCTCCCCGTAATATTTTTTGTCTCTTCTCCCCTCCTTTTTTCCTTCCTTTCATCTTTTTCCTCCCTCTTTCCTCCTCTCCGTGATGCAAATTTGGGAGGGACTATGATGCCATGAGTCAGAGGAACAAGGGTGATCAGTCATTTCATACACACACATACACGTACTAACAGTTCTTGAACAATTTTTGCAAGGCATCTCTTCAAAGTTAAGGCTTTCTAGCCATCAGGAAAATGCTTGCATGAAGAGATGAGTCTTGTGATGCCTATAAGGTGATAAGATTGTTCTCAGCCAGCCTCTGGTGAAAGCCAGTTCCACGCCCACAGGTCCTCAACTGAGAACTCTGCTGCCAGGTCCTACCACACACTATCAGTGGAAGTGATCTGGAGGGACACAGCTGCCCAGACATTGGGTAGAACAAGAGAGCAAAGGAGTCTGATTAACTATATCTAGGAATGAGATGGTCTAATGTGTATCCTTTTCCTGTATCTCCAGTGTATGTTCTGGCAGCAGCACCAGCAGTGTGTGTGGATGCTGTTGCATTTCTGACAGTGTAATCGGAGTGTTTTGAAAATCATATTTACACTGAGCTGAAGGAATTGAAGTCCTTATGCATTATATACACCTGTGGAAATGCTTGTGGAAGAATATAATTTCATATGTACATTGCTTGGGCTAGGTTAGTGGGCCTGATGGCCATGTTCTTTCCTGCAGAAGACTCCCTCTTCCATTTTCTTCTACAGTCCACCCTCACTATAACTAACCTGTTGGGATCCATGCCTTTTGTTCATTTTAGCCAGGGGTTCGTTATAGCAAAAGGACAAACAGAATGAACAATAAACTGATGGAGTAAGTTAGTAAGTCACCTTAGATAAATGCATTAGCTAAATTAATTAATTAGTATTAATAATAACTATTTGTGACATGCATCCAGTATTCTGTGTTAATTCATTGAAGAACACAGTACAAAAGATACAATTCCCAAATTGAAATGGAACGTTCAAAACCAGTCAAACATGAAAAATTTAAAAGTGCATCAACAAATTTTCAGGTTTTTTTCAATTTAAAAAATAAAAATTCCGAACATTGATTGAAGATGCAGTTCTAAAAAATTTCATCTGTTTTGCTTTGCTGCACTGGTTCCATAAATGCTATGTAAGCCAACATAAGCATTTCACCGAGTTGCAGGATTTTGATTGCCTCAACATCCTGTGTTTCCATCTATGCAATAGCAGTCTCTAACCCCTTTACTGCCTCAAATGCAAGTGGAGTAGGGACTGCTGCTTCATCTGCCTCATCAGTTTCATTTTCCTGGACATCTGACTTCCCCAACGCTTTGCCAACAATGTCTTCATCTGTCAGCAGGACGGTCACTGCACACTCATCATCCACATAAAGCCTGTCATTCACTATAGCTTCAGGATCTTCTGCTCCATCCATCAAATGAAGTGTCCAAACATCCGACAGAGCTTACTCATTGTCATCATTTTCCAGTTGGAGCACTTCTGCATCTTGATTGACAGTTGGCAGGGAGGGTCTTAATGTCTTATTCCAAATATTTTTGACATTTCCTGAATGAATACTGAACCATGCATCAGCTGCAAGATAGATCCTACCTTTCAGAGTGGAAGATGTGAAAGAAAGTCACACAGCCTGTATTCCCTGTGACTAGGATTTCCCTCGGTAAACTTTTTCTGTACTACTTCTTGAATGCTGCAATTATCCCTCCATCCATTGACTGGATTTTTGACGTTGTGTTTTTAGGTAAGTAGACAACTTTAATTTTTCCATCAGATGTCACTAGCTGGTCAACAATGGGGTGTGCTGGGCTGTTGTCCAGGAGCAACAGGGCTCTTCCAACTTGATGCACTCAACATTGATGTTTCTTAACACTAGGGACATAGTGCACTGTTTTAAAATTTCCCCCATCATCCAGTTCTTGTAACTCACTGGAAGTGACTTCATATTAACGTGGTGAACGCATTGTGGCTGTTGTGATTTTCCTGTGCAAAGCGGGATAATTCTGTGATTTCCACTTGCATTTCTACAGAACAAAAGTGTTGCAGGGTCAGTTGAAGAGAGAGAAAGATTGAGCCGGATGGAGTGATAAGGAGCGTTTATTCGGTTACAGCTTCTAGTCCACTCATTGCCCTTTGCCTTGCGACCAACAAAGTGAGCCCCGAGTTCACTATTTTACAACTTTTTATTTAAAATAATATGTAAATACACACATTTTTACAACACCCCCTAAAATCCCTATTTGGTAATATAAAAGATTGTAAAGTGAATATTAATGATTAGGGGAGGTGTATAATTATATCTGCCCCAGTTTGTTAGTTCCCACGAAACTTGCAAAGCATATACTTTTTTCTTAACAGCAGGAATGACCATGAAGCCCCTTAACAATCTAGCAATAAGGGAAGAACTAGGGGGAGAGATCCCGAGCCCTCCCTAACAGACCTGCTGCCTGGGAAAGACAAGATAACACCCTTTTATCACATTCTTGTCCAGGTGGTGAAGTTAGAACAAAAGGGAGAACACAGCCAACTCATGTTACACCCTTGTTACCATGGTACCTATCGGTTCTCCAGCTACTGCTAGAAAGTTGCCCTGATTCACTCCCTCTGTCCCTAACTTCAAGGCTAGAAAGTTGCTGTGGTTTGCACATGATTATTGCATGTGTAATACATGGCCTTTTCAGTCCAAGTCCGGGGTCCCACGGAGGACAATTAGTGTCCAAAGCCTGGGCCCAACTCCCACCCCCCAGGAATGTGGCCAAGTGCTGACATCCTTTGTCCCCGCACCCACAAGAAGCATTCTTTCCTTTCCTTTCCTTTGGCACTTTATATCCCTTCACCGTATCTGCCTTCTGGGACAATGTCCTGTCAGGCACAGATTTCCAAATCAACCCTGTTTCATCGACATTGTTTATCTGCACCAGTGTAAAATGACCTTGTAACAAAAGTGGCTTCAGCTTTGGGAGAAAGCTCTCTACAGCCTCATCGTTGCATGAACGGGACTTGCCAACAATTTTCAGTTCTTGAATTCTGTGCCTTTTTTAAAATCACAGCCATCCACCAGGTGCTTTGCATGTTATTTCAGTATTTATTTGCTTTTGCCAGGATGATTGCTTTTTTGCAAATGATTGCTCCAGAAAAAGTATTGCAATTGTTCTGCACTGCTGGAACCACAACAAGACTGCTTCATCTAATGCATTGTCATCAGAGTTTCTTAATTTCTTTCATGACAGTCCTTCGTCAGTGTCGACTTTATGGACAAATGCTCAGAGATTGTTGTCTGTTTTTATTAATGTTCCGAGCATGCTTTTTGACAGCCCCTACTCATGGCAGAGATCTGACTACCTTGCTCCTTTTTTCAAATGATCAATTTCTAGCTTTGTTGCAACAGAAATTGATTTTTGCTTCAAAGGCATCGCTCATACTTCCATAACGCTTTTGTTTCAGAGGCACAATGCAACTTTCGTGACACTTCCATTTTGGAAGCACAGCGCAAACATATGACACTGAATTAAAATTGTTCATGGACGTGCAACAGCCTTTTTTTTTTTTTGAACAGTACTGTCTTTGGGATCCAGGAACCATGTTCCTTATAGCTGAAGATTCAAAATATGAAGGGTGTTACAGTGAGGGTGTACTGTAATTCCCAGTTGATAGGTTTCCTATGCTAGCAAAGTTTGGTTGTTCTATTAGAACTAAAACTAGATAGGGAATCCTCAGAGCTCCGTGAAGCGTGTAGAAAATCACCCATGTAAAATCAGCTGGATTATTTTGCTATTCTCAGAAAAGGAAATTGCCATTCCCATATTTGAAATCCACATGAAAGTACTCCAAACTCTGTCCAATTTGATTTAAAATAATTTAGTTTTTCCATCTAATGCCATCAGTGGCATGCACAGAAATTTAAATTCTATCACTTTTGGAGGAGCAATTCCTGGCCCTGCCCTCAGGGGGCCAGAGGATCTCTGTGTCTCCCTGCCAATTATTGGGGGGAGATGGAAGAGAGGTGTCCCTGCTTGCCCTCCTTGTGCTCACCCTGGATGCCATGTTTACTTGTGTCCATATGAATTAGCCTGTCCTTGTTCTACTTTCATCTTTATTAATTTTGTTCTTGAAATATTTATGCAATCTTGTGCCTAGAGAAGGGTTGAGCAATGGAGGATCTGAGTAGTGCAGCTGTTTCCTGGACTGCAAAGGCATATGGTTTTGCTTGTTATGTCAAAGATGTCTAAACCAATCAGCCTACAAATGATTTCAGTCATTTATATATTGGATTTCTATCAGCTCATACGTGATGAAAGATGTCTGAGGCATTTTCTTTACTTTCCAAAAGTACATTTCATGACTCTAATGTTATGCACCCAGCTGAGAGATACGTTGTTCATGTGGCCCAAACCTGCAAACAGACCATTAGGCATATGGCTTACTACTGTGAGTTGGCCCATTGAAGTCAGTAGTACATGTAGGCAGGATCAAGCCCATAAGGAGGAAATATGGCTCCCCTGCCAGCTGGTAAGACAATTTTTCTAATATCTAGGAAATGTAAATATGTAGAGTGCTAATAACATGAGACATTTTAATGAGTCAATTCCTAGTGAAGACAATGTCTTGCATCAGATAGTGTTAGAGAAGAGAAATAATTGCATTACAAAAGCTGATACCCATGTGTACTCTGATAATACCACAAAGCTGCAAGCCTGATTGCTATTTAAATTGTGTCCATTCTGATGAGAGGGTCCAGTGGTCCTACTGTGATTGTATTACATGACATACGTATAATATGAGTGTTAAGGGGATTAAAACAAGCACACAGGCGTGCTACGTTTTGTAAAAATATTAAAAAGTCATACATTATACAGCTGGTTGCAAAGCCATCAATCATCATATTATCTGTACAGTGAGGATGATAAATGGGTTTCATTCTAATGAGAGAATCTAATCACATGGAGAAATGAAGAGGGCACACAGTATAAATGCCTCGGCTCCAGCAGCTATACGTTATTATTAATAATATACAGCGCTGTGTGGCTTTAAAGTCTCTGCTCCAGTGTTCATTTGTACACATGCCTTTCTACAGTCATAGCTTTGGAAAAAGGTCAGGTTACTAATTTCTCATCCATAGCAAAATGGCAGTTCAAAAGCAGGAAAATGTTAGAAAGGTAGACTATATGAAGCTTGTCAGAAAATACACGTATTAATATTTTGGGGTGGATTATAGCTGCAGTCACAAAAAGTATTGTAAGTTATTATGCATTACTTGCCTAGAGGCCAGGACTACAATCACGACTTGATACTACTAGGTGCTGTACACACATGGAATAAAAAGCGAGAGCTGTCTGAAAAAGCTTATATCTAGATACCACCCAAAAACAAGAGATGGGAGGAAGAGAATGTAGTAATGAAACAATCACGATTAGTATAATAAGTATCCCAAATAATTAGTATCCCAAAATGTACTTTGCTCATTTATTTTTCCAATGAGTTGTTGTCAAATGTGATTTATATACCGTAGTACAGTTTTATAGGTACCTAGTTATGTTTTGTTAAAATAAAATAAATCTTAGCAATACAAGGCCATACTACAGAATCTACTAGAAAATCTTTACTTGCAGCTGAAAAGGAGCCATTAGTTTTCTGTGCAGGAGGAATGTGTGTTTCAGCATAGTGTGGACTGGTGGGATTCTGCCACATTGGCTTTGTGAATACAATCAAATATCTATGCTTCTGCATGTTCTCACTGGGGAAATTCTTGCAGCCTGTAGTTGAGGCCATAAAAAGCTATGCCTGAAAAAAGACTGCGGGATTTGGCCCTGCATTATTTATTGATCGTTGCCAGTTGACTGTGTTGAACAAACATAGAGGAAGACAATGTGTCTGCCCTGAATGTTTTAAAATCTAAAATCAGATACAGATAGAACAATGCAGGGACTCAAAGATTGAGAGGAAGATCCAATCTCGAACCAGTGCTGAGTTTGGTTTTCTTTTATAAATTACCCTATGTTTAGTAGAATGGGTTCAAAAAGTCTCATGGAGAGTGTGTTTTGAAAGATAGGTGTGAATGTTGAGAGAAGAGACAGTTTCAAGCAGGGAAGAAGGGCACATGTGAGGGGAGAAAAGTATAAACAAGATGTTTTGTGGTGTGTAGGCAGCTGGAGCGGGAGAAGTGTTAGTTATGGTCTCATCTATGCAAGTATATCTCCCTCAGCTCTGGATGTGGTTTTTGGCCACAGCAGTCCATGGCATGCTCTGGGGCACCTCCAGGGGCAGAAACAGGATTGTCCTCTCTCCTCCCTGTAAACAACACCTGGACCCACTGGCCAATTATCCCCAGAGCCTTAATAAAGGGGGGAGAGTCAATGCCTAGGCTCCAAACAATCACCCCAGGACCCGAAACCTGTATCCAGAGGGCCATCCTCCCACTGGGATAACAGCCTTCTTCCGCTAGCTATTCTGCTTAAGTGGTAGCAGTGTGTGCTGCAGTGCTGAAGGTTTGGGGTTTACATTTTATTGACGATGATGCATGTTAACAGATTTGTTAAGGTTGCACATAGTAGTTTTTACTTTTGTTCTTTAAAACAAAAACAAACCACCACGAAATTACATCTAAAAAAAACTGATAAAAGTTAAGGTTGCCAAGTCAAGCACCTAAAAGGTGGGAAATTCCTGAAAAAAGGTTGCCTGTGCAAGACAAGGTGTTCCTCCCTGAGTTTTGTTCCTATTAATTGTTTTGTCAAGGAGGCAGGATTTGCTCCCCCATTTAGTTGACCAGGATTCAGGGCCCAACCACATCCCCTGAAGATCAGAGATCTCAGGTTATTGTGTGAGTTTGGTGGGTGAAGGTTCTGACATCGCTGTGCCTTGTCGTGGGAGTGTCATGTGTTTGTGTATGTGGAGGTGTGGGATCCAATAACAGGAAACTAAAGTAGCAGCATTGCTGGCCAGCTGCCATTAAGTAGAGTTTTAAAAAAACTTACTATGACAAATTTTCAATCCCAGCAGTTGGTTTATAATTTCAACGCTGTTTTCCATAAGGAATGTAATTAGAAATTTGTACTCCCCATCCTCAACCCCCAGTTAAATTGCAACTTAGACTAGTAGTGTCATCAGTGATTAACCATTTGAATTTTATAGATTTACCACCGCTTTACAGAATTTTCAAAGGTTTTATTGTTTTCTAGATAGGTTCTTCTTCCACACTTGTAACTCTAGAATCTGAATAAAATAGTAATTAATCCCCTGACTTTCCTTAAAAAAAAAATAATATTTTAAGTCATTGATTCTCCTAGAAGACAATAGAGAGTTACAAATTTGAAGTTTCTAGACCAAGGCATTTTTGAGTGATGACATTGAGAAGAAAAAAGACCTTTCCAAAAGCAAATAAAGAACTCTCATTTTTCATACTCTCTTCTCCACGACACCTTGTCTGACGAGTCAAGAACTTTGCTGAGGGTGGGAGAAAAAAAGTAAAAATATTATCTGGCCAGAAAACATTCAAGAAAAAAATCAGGTGTGTGTTTTTTGTTTGTTTTGGGGTTTTTTTTTAGGAAATTGGGTGTGTATATGTGGGTTGGGGACAGTGGCAAATTAGTAATTACAATATTAACTATAGTACCACTGCCATAGCTTCCCATAATAAATTGCAGACTATATAAAAAGTTTCAGAATAGGAGAGTTGGATCCACATATGGCTATAAGGGATATCTCAAGTGATACAGAGACATCCAATTCATCCATGTCTTTCTGATATATTTCATACCTCATCTGTTGTAACATTGCAGCAATGAAACATTTATTAGTACATTGATGAATTACCAATGTCTTACTTTCAATAAACATAAGATGCTGCAGTATATCAACAATATTCTTCTTTTTCCCCCACAAAGATCAGCTATGTTTAGTCCAAAATATGTGCAGTTACTTATCTCTGCTTTTTATACTCCTAAACAGAATTTTGTATGCTATTTAAGACCCATTTAATGTCGTCTTTACAGAATACAAGTTTACGAATTAAAGTGTTAAGTGTATGCAAGTGTAGAAATTTTATAGTAGTTTATACTTAGTGGCTAATTTTGATATGATTCTTATTGTAAAAGAACATACCCATATCTAAAAATATATTTGTACAAAGGTCAAACGGGACATCAAGACTGTGTCCCATAAAGTGGAGAGCACCGTTATCCAGCTTTCTTAATTAAAGAAGCAAACACTGGTGGTCATGATGGAGCCTATTGATTGCAGTAGAATTCACACAAAAATGGCATGACATCTCAGCACTGAGAAGTTGGTTTGATCTATTACTTTTCAAATTTAAAAGCATAGATTGTTTTTGCTGATCCAAGTTTTATGGGGAATCCAGATGTATAATGATGTGCTTTGTCTCCAGGGGAGATGGGGGATGAAAAAGAAATAAAAAAAAAAAACCTGCCCTGCCCTTTAACACTTTTTGTTTGAGGAGCATCAGCACAGCAGATAGAATCTGGCCTGTTGCCTGACCGAAGAAAGATGTGCAACTGTGAGATAAAATCGAGAAAGAGAGAGGTTGAGGGAAGCGGATAAGGATCCTAAGAATAAGTGAAAAATACGCTAATGTGGGAGGACAAATCAAAGACGACATGATTGGGGGGAGGGGGGAAGGCTTTTCAATCTAAACTAATAATAAAGGTCTTGTATCAAGTCCTAATCATCCGACAGCCACACATACCACAAGCATAACAATACTAAACACTGAATGATCCTTCAGTTTTTGAACTTAGTATTATCACCAATGACTTATAAAACAATTTTTTTTAAAAGTTTCCATTACTAATGGACTTCATCATGTGGGTGCAGTATTTGGGACTTAGATGAGACATCCTTTGTGAAATGTAGGAAGAGTTTAAAATAGTTTTCCTCATACAAAGTTTAATAACCCTGGCTATTTAGAGTTAAGGTCTAATCCTGCTCCATTGGAATTACTGAGAATTTTTAACAGTGCCCACTCAGCATGTACATACATGTTCTGCCTGTAAAACTAACCCAAAGTAGTATTCTCCTGGCTTTTAAAATCTGCACAGTTTACTAAAGGCATTAGACCAGAGGTGGGCAATAAATTTTGCAGAGGGGCCACTCCACTAATTTTGGTAAATCGCCACGGGCCGCACCTTTCTACTAGATCAATGAAACCCCATTATGTTCTTTCCACAACAAAGTAATTGCACTTAAGAACAAGCAACTGAATACACGTTTCTCCAAAGCTTATCTTAGGAGGCAATTCCTATTGCAAGTCATTTTGTGAACACGTGTCAAATTTGTAACAACACAAACGCTAAACTTTTACTTACAACTTGCGGTCAAGCACTTCCCGAACTTCCTGCTTCTGGCCACGTGACCGGAAGCAGGAAATTCGGGAAGCCACCAGCCGAAAAAGCTCCAATTGAAGGTAGCTTAAGCAGAGTTTGAGTTGACCTGCTTTCAAAGTGGGCGGCCCATCCCGGCTCACTTGTAGCTACACCCCTGCATGGATGAAGAGTCTATTAATTTCCTCAATTGCCGGGTATCATGGCGGGCCGGACAGAAATGGTAGAGGGGCTGGATCTGGCCCATGGGCCATAGTTTGCCCACCCCTGCATTAGACCATAACAGGAGCTCTGCTTTAAAACAAAAAATGGCAGTATATGGCCATTTGATCACAACCATTTGGCTTTGGCTAGCTAGTTTATCTGTTAGTGTTAGTTACAAAAGTGGGTACTATTTTTTTCATTTTACAACCTAGGAAATTAAATGCCAAAAATACAATAATGTAGTGTTGATGTCACACAGTCAATGCACAAAACTCCTTGCATCCAATATTAAGGTAAAATATGTAAATTTAATTCTGCTTCCTTGGGAGTTCGCTTTAGGATGCAGACTTTCAGTCTTTCATCATGGTCATTTTGATATATCTGTGTGTCTAAGGGTGTAGAAAACCATTGTATTATATAATACTGTATTGTGTTTGTAAAATGCTATGTACTTGCATAATATGCATGTGTAGCCAGACTAACTGGATTATAGCCATTTTAAAAATACCATACCTGGACTGCTAAGGTTTCATATTTAGCCTTAATTCTCATTCACATGAATGTAGTTTTTACATTTAATATTGAAGAAAACATTCTACTTTTCTGTCTATTTAGTGTGTATGGCTCTATAAATAAGCAGCCCAAACCAATTTGTCAATGGGAATAGAGTTTGAAGGTGAAAATAACACTGTGACCAAAACCACACATCTCCAGACCTATCATAGATACCAACTTAATCAAGGTACTGTGACACCAATAAGGCTTCCAGGTCACACTGAAGAATTAACTATATGTCTGTTTCTAGGATATTTCACTCCAATCCAAAATTTTAGACTGAAGCTGATGTATTTCATTGAAATGTGAGCCAGAAACTATCCTTTCAAACAGAACAAACCCTCTCTAGTTTGAAAAAGTCAGCCTTCATGCACGCTTCTTTTTATTTCCTTTGATGTTTACAGATAGAGGACAGTTGTTACAACTAGCATATTGAGTGACATCTTTATGAAATCAGTTTCTTGTATGCTAGTAAGCATAGCAACAGGGAAGAAGTTGTGAAAATTTGATCAGCCTCTGTGTGTTTGAAAAGTACTAAACTAAAATAAATCCAAACAGAGAACATGGTGTATGAAGAACAAAATAATTGAAATAATGTTCACTTACAACTTCACAGTGATTTGGAGGGCAAATAAATAACAAGACAACTTAATTTTCTTTCAGGGTCAAAA
The DNA here is from genome assembly GCA_007922155.1 of Mesoclemmys tuberculata. NCBI lineage: Eukaryota > Metazoa > Chordata > Testudines > Chelidae > Mesoclemmys > Mesoclemmys tuberculata. The sequence continues at coordinate 87,051,518 of ML675601.1, forward strand.
CCAGTCAAATGAAGTTCTGTTGTGCTTGAGGCAATAACATATTGATGATGAGGTTGTACTAACTAGTTTATGAAAGAGACCTCACAACCTGTAACTATATTTTTCCTATATTGTTCTTCTAGATTCCCGAGTCTAGTGTGTCAATGGTGTCATTATTCTGTCAGTGATTTGACATTGAGATTCAGGTTCCTATTAGGACAGGCAATTTCTTTCAAAATAAGAACCATCCTCCAAACTTGGCTCTCCCATTTCACTAAATGAAGTCAATCCTAAAATATTGTGTGATTTTTTTTTTCTTTTCCCTCCTCCCCTTCTCCCTGGCCCACTCCTGCTGCCTCAGACTGCCAAATCACAGTATGGGAAGTGAGAATAGAACACTCTGCATCAGCAAGTTTGCAGATGACAAAAAGCTGGGGGGAGTGGTAGATACCATGGAAAGTAGGGTAAAGATACTAGACAAATTGGAGGACTGGGCCAAAAAAAAATCTGATGATGTTCAACAAGGACAACTGCAGAGTCTTGCACTTAACACAGAAGAATCCCATGCACTGCTAAAGACTGGGGGGCCAACTAGCTAGGCAGCAGTTCTGCATAAAAGACATGGTGGTTACAGTGAACAAGAAGCTGGTTATGAGTCAACAGTGGGCTCTTGTTCCAAGAAGGCAAAAGGCATATTGGACTACATTAGTAGGAGCATTGCCAACAGATTGAGGGAAGTGATTATTTTCCTCTACTCGGCACTTGTGAGGGCACATTTGGACTATTGTGTCCAGTTTTGGGCCTCCCACTACAGAAAGGACATGGACAAATTGGAGAGAGTCCAGCAGAAGGCAACAAAAATTATTAGAGGTCTGAAGGACGTGACTTATGAGGAGAGGCTGAGGGAACTAGGCTTGTTTAGTCTGCAGAAGAGAAGAGTGAGGGGGGATTTCATAGCAGCATTCAGCTACTTGAAAGGGGAGTCCAGGGAGGATGGAGCTAGGCTGTTCTCAGTGGTAGTAGATGACAGAACTAGGAGCAATGATCTCAAGTTGCAGTGGGGGAAGTCTGGGTTGGATATAAGAGAAAACGTTTTCACTAGGAGGTTGGTTAAGTATAGGAATGGGTTACTTAGGGAGGTGGTGAAATCTCCATCCTTACAAGTTTTTAAGGTGTTGCTTCACAAAGCCCTGGCTGGGATGATTTAGATGGGGTTTGTCCTTCTTTGAGCAGGGGGTTGGACAAGATGACCTCTTGAGGTCCCTTCCAACCCTAATCTTGTATGATTCTATGCTGGGTATCTACAATACTGATTGAAATCGATGGGAATTGGGAGTTGTCAGTATTAGTCACTTTAAAGATTTGGATATTTCTGTTCTATAAGCTTTTATATTGTCATCATCGCTGAAGGATGTCACAGCCTTCCAATAATGCATGAAGTGATGTGACTAATATCTATTATATGTGGCATGTTCTTTTTCTCATCATCTCCCCAGAGAAAAAAATGTCTGTGTGCAATAGAGCGTTCTTGGATGAGGGGGATTTGTTTAGTTTTACACATGTTGCTGTGGGCTTATGTTATAGAAGGGAAGGCTATAGTGGGAAGTGGTGATGTTTGTGACAGGCCTTAGTTCCTGTGGGAGTTTATTCCGCTGTCTTCAATTGGACCCTGAGAAGGCTCAGTGTCTTGCATAAGAAAATTTTACTCTTCTGGTTGAAAGATAGCAGAGTTATAAAATGTGGCATTGTAGGCAATGTTTTAAATATGCTGGGCCCATGCCATTGGGGCCTAGAAGATAAGAACTGAGACCATTCGTTCTGTGTTTCCCAGTAAGAAGAATCCTACCTTGGTACTTCCATACAACACTTGGCTTCTTCTGTGCCACCTCACAACACCAATATGTCCCTGTACCTTTAAGGAACTAATCAGAGGTTCCATTAGATCCGATATTTTCACTGCTGGCCCACTATATTCCAAACATGTCTTCTATGGCACATGCTGCACTTTAGGGCTTCTTACAGGTGCCCCAGAGTACAAGAAATTTGAATGTAGAGTTACGTAGGGCCCAGCAGAACTGCTGCAAGACCATGCCATTGTTCAAAATGCAATTGCTGAAAGCTGTGTTGGCTGGGAAGAGGTTGTACAGAGAGGGAGAAGATTTGGAGATTGCTGTGGGGGTTGCAGACCAGGAAGGGAGCTGTGGGACCCAAAGGAGGTTTCCAGAAGAGTTGAGGGTTGTAGGAACGGAATAGAGCCAGTTGACTGTGTTGAGGAGTTCGAGGGTAGTCTTAAAAGTTTTGAAAAAGCAGTGATGTTCAAAAGTAAAATACCCACATTAATGTAACAAATGCATTCAAAAGAATTAACTTCATATATAATTTTTAAAGGATTTGGTTTGAAATTTGCTTCAGTAGGTTTCTCAGACTGTAGGATTCAGTATTAGAGTATTTTCACCCACAAATGTGAAGTGATTGGTGCCTTCCAGTCTGAGTAGTTTACAAGTGGAAATTTTATCTTCTAAGAGAGAAGATGTTTTCTAATTTTGTCTTTAGCTGCTAAAGAGCTTGGTGTGTTCTGTAGATTCTGAATCGAGTAACTGCATGGAACAACATATTATACTGCAAATTTCCTTTATTCCCTACTTGTACCATGCTGCAAGGAAAGTTCATTTCTTATTGGCTACCAAGGATTGGCATTTATCATAGCTGCAAAAAGGCTATGGCAGTGGCCAAGAGAGAATTGCATCCTTTCAGAAGAGCCATGGTGATACTTTCTATTAAGCAATCTCAAAAATACTCTCACACTTTCTGCCCACCCTCTTCTCCACAAGGATAATAGCTACAGTGGTGACTTTTGTTTAATTAATTAGAATAATGGCAAGGCTTAACCTAACTAATAGTGCCAAAAATAGACACACAGTCTGATAAATGCACAACAATATATTTTAGCTGACTAACTCTGATGAAACAATTTGTCACTTTATATCAGGATGACCTCTTTCATTACTAATTATTATTATTAATGTAGGCTTCTATTCTGACTTAGTCACGGCTTTGCATTTCAGGCAGTGCAGAGCCACACCAACTCAACAGGAGTTCCAGGAGAAATTGTGCCTGAGGAAGCTCCCTGGCACATGGGCATATGCTGCTCCTTTAAGAAGGACTAACCATCTCCTCCCCAAACCTACATGCCTCTTTAGGGTAGCTAGTTTTCTTAGTATTATGTGGGCCTTCCACTCATGTAGTGCAAAGACTAATTGTACCAAGCATTAGCATCTTCTGAGAGACTCCCTTTTGTCCCTGCTCTGTTGTGAACCCCTGTATAAAGGCTGAATGGAAAACCTCACAGTGTAATAAGAGGGACACTGTATGTTTATACCAAACACAACACTGTATGTTCACACACAAACAAGTTCAGATATGTATAATGAAAACAATGAACGAAAATTCACAGAACACAGAATATATTTCACTGGCGCTGTGATATATTGACAGCTGGGAAATATGGTCTAGTGTGATAAAGTTCGCAGGCAGCAAATATGCAGCACCAACACATTGCATAATAGTGGCATGGCTTAGTTTCTTTGTTCCGATACAAAGTAGCACATAGCTCTTTAAAAACAAAACACAACAATAAAAACAATGCAGTGCTTTTAGTGCTTATAATCAGAGTGAGGTTTAAAAATTGTAATTAACGTCTTGGAGACTGGAGATGCTGTGATATTTCTCATACATGTATTTAATGTTTAGAAGAAAACAGATTTACAAGATTGGTGCCTAGATACCATGGTGATGTGGTCACTCTTCTTGCTGTGTATAGGGAGTGGCTGGATTGCAGTTGTGACAGCCCTCTGCACAGGCCCTGTGTGGAGAGGAAAGTTCCTTGCATACCTGCACACCAGCCTGTCCAGTCTCATAAAGACAAACAATGTGGGTGAGGTAATATCTTTGATTGGATCAACTTCTGTTGGGGAGAGAGACAAGCCACTGACCTTGTCTCTCGAATATCCTGGGACCAATACAGCTACAACAACCCTGCATACATTCTCATAAAGGTCAGTCACAATCTGGTTCTATAGAAATTACATTAAACATAGGGAAGACTGACTTTGGATACAGCATTAGTCTGCTCTCATTTACATTTTTCATAACTCTTGGATTTACTATTCAAGCCTGATTGAAGCGAGGGAGTTACAGCAATTGGTAGGAGGCAGGGAAGTTGGTCGGCAGTTTAAAATGTTCTCCACAACTGTGAATTCCAGGAACTGAAAAAATCAGGAGACAGACTCTGAAAACTATAAGGCTTTAAAAATAGTAAATGTTGGGGTCTCTTTATTTGAATTCAGGATTCATATTTTAAAACTTTTCTCTGCAACTAGAAACAGATGAGACTCTCTGGTAATCACATGACTCCAAGAGCTTGGGCTTCAAGAAAAACACCAAATATTGGGAGACTTGTGCTAAAATTACAAAAGCTGGCAAAACTGGGCCTTGGTTTTGTAAAGTAGAAAGTGGTAGGGTGGAGCTAGACGTGAAGGCCCTGTAAAGAATAATATACACTCTTTTCAGCCCCTCAGCAAAGAATACTAGACAAGCAATTTAACTCACCAGATTTTAATAATTCTGCCTAATGATACTGACCTCCTTTTAAAAGTTCTTTGAGATCTACTGATGAAAAGTATTGCATAGGATCTGGGCGGTATTATTTATGAAGACATAGATACAACTGAATATATGAATCCTACTACTTGAGTATTGTGTCAGACTCACAATAGAAGATATGCTAAGATCATATAACCTGGGCACCCTGGGCAGGATTTGGTGGGTAACACTTAAGAGTCATGTGAGCATATGCCGTACATGCCAGTGGGAAATCTGCCATGGACCGACAACAGTCAATATTGACCTTTAAACCTTCCACAGCAGAGTGGCCAGGTTTTATTCATGAGATACTGCTGAATGATTTGTCTTTCCCCAGAGCAAATAAATCTTTATGTGAAGAAAACCATTTTTGTATTGACCTGGCAGTAATGTTCAGTAGACTTTAGAAATAAGGCTTTTTGAGACCCCAGAAAGTAAGTTGTTTCCTGAGACCGTAAGAGCATTCGAAAATGAAACTGTTCCTTCGTTCCTCTCTCATGTCGTGTGCTGCATAGATTTTTGCAGAGTTGTCCACTCCTCTCCCCCCACATTAGTCACCACCTTCAAAGGGTCTCAGCAGTCTGCAGTTTTGGAAAGTTTAATGACGTGCAGGTCATTCTCAGATTGGAATTTAATTATTACCTTGAAAATCTTTGCCAATTTCTGTTGATAATTCTTAGTTGCACACAGAGACTTGTATGTTTCCTATGGTGGTTTATGACACCATTTGACCTAATTATTTCTAAAAGCCATATGGCCTAATTTAAAGAGTCTAGATTAGCTCTATATTTAGATTTCTATTAGCTTCAGAACGTCATTTTCCCCGTATGATAAATAAAAATGCTAGTGGAGTAATGGGTCACACTGCCTCCTCCTGTATGAGTGTGAGACCTCAGCAATCCCTAAATGTGACATTTTTTCTGAACCATGTGAAATTGCATCATTGGGCCCCCATTAACTGGGCCTGTGTTGTGGGAGTTTCTCCAAAGGATGTGAAATGTTTCGGTTGTAGCCATCTGACTCACTTTGGTTCTTTTGTGTTTGAGCTGTTCCATGGGCTGGATGTGCTCCTCCCCCCCCTCGCCCCCTTTCCATTTTTGGCTTGTCTGTATTACATGCCGTTGCGTCTTTCTGTGTTAGAAGATTATCGGGAAGATTTCCTTTAGCCCCTGTGTAGTGAATTTGAACTTTGTGTTTGGATTATATAAAGTAAATAAGCATATGCTGCATTTAGAACTGAAGAAACTGCATGGTTCCTAACACTAAGTGGCCCAACCCATCATTCAATTGAAAGATGTTCTGGATTCTGCCATTTCATTGTGTTCAACTGAGTTTAAAACCAAGCAATCAGCTACTACTTGGTGTTTCCTTGGTTTCATAAGTTTGCATCACAATCTTGGTGTTATTGAATGGTATTTAACATTTGCTATTTCACTGTCTTAATAATTAAGGAGCCTGTGGAGGTGATTGTGTAATATTCATTACACAGGGAGGAGGCAGTTTTCTTTAGACCCTGGTCAGTGGATTAGAAATTTATTTTTAAAAAGTCAAACATGCATTCAAACATGAGCATAACTGTAATAAAGGAAGAGCTGCCACATCCCATCATCATGGCCCTGACTCCACCACTCTTGCTCCCACAGAATTCCATGCTTGAGGCCTGTTGATTTCAGAGGGACTGCTCACAGAAGGCTTGGTTATGAGCCAGCCTCCACATCCCTGCACCAAACATGGACAGCGCAGCCGCCACCAGGCTTCTACTACTCTTCCTGTGCAAGTGGCAGAAGAGGGGCAGGGAAGTGGATGTAGCCGGACTCCAACCACTGGCCAGTGCATCTGAGTCATTGTGGAGGAGTTGATAAACTACACTGAGAAAAAGGGCTTGTGCAGCCTACTTCCTCATGAGAAACTGCTCTGTTCTTGGGTACCACAACTACAAACCACCATTACTT